>JAQSUU010000650.1:10217500-11450000 GCA_038087645.1 Saccharum hybrid cultivar R570
AAAAATCCGGGCCGCATGGGAAGTAGAACTAGAAAACGGAAGACGAATATGTCGGCCCAATTGGCACGCATGACACAGTTGCTCATCATGAGCTCGAGTACATGGAAGACCGGAGCTACGACTGAGCTTTATCAGGGCATCACGTCCAGGATGGCCGAGGCGCCGGTGCCAGGTAGTAGAGGAAGTAGAAGCGACGAAGGCAGCTGACAAAACGGGCGGCGAAGAAGACGAAGGAGCCGCCGGGAAGCGAAGAGTGTAAAGGGGCCCGGTGCTGTCACATCGGAGCAGAGGACGCCGGGAAGCCAAATCCTTTACAGTAAGACCAGAAGAGTCAAATTCCACAGAACAAGAATTGTCAGCTGTAAACCGGCGAATAGAAAGAAGATTATGAACCATAGAAGGAGCAACAAGAACATCAGGAAGACGAAAGGAGCCATGAGCACCGGCGGTACCCACAGACGAGACCGGAATATAAGAACCATTTGCGACCATAATGGACGAAGGAAGAGAGGAAGAGGGAGAGTGAATCGACGAAAGTATACCAGGGTCAGGAGTAGTGTGGTAGGTGGCCCCCGAATCAGCGATCCACTCGGGTCCGGCCGGAGGTGTCAGGCCCATGGTGCTGAACGAGCGAGTCAGGGCCGCCTGGTCCCAGCCGGTGACCCCCGGTGGAGTCCCGGAGGGTGGAACCCACGGCGTAGCAGGGAAGGCGCCGGGTGGAAGACCAGCAGGAGGAGCTCCGGTGAGCATGGCCACTGGTGGGCGAGTGTCGGCTCCGGGGGCGTGGTAGGGCCACATGGAGATGCGACCGGACCACGGGTTCTGGAACGAAGGCCATGGTGCCCCCCGTGTGTCCCGGCCAGTGCCGGAGCCTGGGGGTGACCGCCCCGGCCACCCCCGCGGCCCCCTCGGCGACGACGAGAGCCACGACCCCCCCCACCTCCGCTCGGCCCGGAGGGAGGAGGGCCCAGGAGTGACGACGGTGGCGGAGCAGACGGCCGTGGTGGAGTAGGAGGACGCGGTGTAGTAGCGGCCAGTGCCGTCGAGGACCCCGGAGAAACAGAAGACCCCGGCTGGATGCCCTGTGTGAGCTCCTCCATGACGAGATCGTCACGGACCTCCAGGAAGGTGGGGAATGGCCGCTGACGGGTGATCCACGTCCGGAGGTGGGCATACCGGTCGCTGAGCCCGCGAAGGACGTTGAGGACCAAGATACGATCCTCCACGGGCCAGCCGAGGTCGCCAAGAGAGTCCGCCATGGTCTTCATCCGACGACAGAACTCGCCGACGGAGAGGTCACCCTGGACGAAGGTGCGGAAACTCGCGTCGAGACGCAGAGCCCGGGCCTCGGCGTTGCCCAGAAACTGGCCCTTAAGGGCGAGCCACGCCCGACGCACGTCAGGGGAGGTGCGGACAAGGTCATGGAGGTCCAAAGAGATCGTCCCCAAGATCCAGGAGAGGACGATGCTGTCTAGACGGAGCCACGACGGTGTCTGGACGGCGACCGAGGCGTCGACGAGGACGTGGTCGTCGAGGGCGTAGCGGCGAAGGGTGAGAACCACCAGATCCCGCCAGCGGGCGTAGGAGGGCGACTCCGGCTCGAGGACGACCGGGACGAGAAGTCGGATGTTCTGGACCCCCCCGGCTTGGTAGTGGAGCTGGGCCACGAGCGGGTCAGCTGGGTCATGCCAGAGGACGGTGGTGTGTGAGGTGGGACGCCCGGGCGAGGCAGAGGAGGTGGCACCGACGTCCCGGGAGGCGGGGGGGCGAGGAGCTGCTCCGCCTCGGCGATCTGGCGAGCCAGAGCGTCGGCCGCGTCGCGCTCGCGCTCCCACACGAGAGCCGCCGCGCGCACACGAGCCTGGCCTTCCGCGGCAGCAGCACGGGCAGCCACGAGGGCGGCGGCGAGAGTAGAGTCCGGCCCCGGAGCGCACAGAGGATGAGGACCACTGAGACCGAGAAGGTCAACAGCAGGAGCAGTGGCAGCGGCAGTGGCACCAGTGGGTTCTCCAGGGTAGAGGAGCGGCTGGACAACCCCTGACTGGAGCACCCCCACAGGCGCGACGGCCTCGGTGTCGGCCCCCACCGTGCCCAGATTGGAAGAGGTGGCCAGGGCACGGGCCACTGTGGCGCCGTGAGCAGCAGCAGCAGCCGCATCAGGGGAAGAAGAGGAGGGCGGGCGGCTCTGGAGAGCTGGATCGGCAAGTAGAGGTGGGCGGGCGGGCGGCTGGGAGGTGGCGGCGGCGCCTGGAGAGGAGGAGAAGGGGCCAGCGGCTGTAGGAGGAAGAAGACCGGGCCCTGTAGCAGCAGCGGGCGGAAGAGGTGGTGCCCCGAGCGGCGGCGGGCCACCGCTGCCAGGCGCGGCCAGGGCCCCAGCGGCGGGTGCGCTTGGAGCTCCGCCGGCGCTAGGAGTGGAGCGGCCGGCGATCTGGGCCCAGGATGGGGTGGAGAGGGAGGGGAAGCAGGCATAGTAGGAGGGGGGAGGAGAGGAGTGGCCGGCCATGGCTGCGGCGGCGGCTGGCCGGCCGGCAACCAGAGGCGGCGGCGGGTGGGGAGGGAGGAAAGGGAAGGAACTAGGCTGCTGATACCATGTTAGGTTTAGAGATTCTATTGATTGGGGCTAACCCTAGAAGGGTAGCTATAAAGGTTCCATACATGGGCCACATGGGCCACATGGGCCTTAGCCTCATGGGCCTAAACACATCAACAACAACAACAACAACAACATAGCCTTTTGTCCCAAGCAAGTTGGGGTAGGCTAGAGATGAAACCCAAAAGAGACGAGAAACAGGGAGACACATAAAGGGACATAAAGGGCACAAGACAAAAGATGTCACGGTTCAGGCAGTTGATTGCTAATCTCCAAGCGCTCCTGTCCATAGCTAAATCCTTGGGGATATTCCACTCCTTAAGATCTCTCTTAACGGACTCGTCCCAAGTTAGTTTAGGTCGACCTCTACCGCTCTTTACATTATCGGCCCGCTTTAGAACTCCACTACGCACCGGTGCCTCAGGAGGCCTCCGTTGGACATGTCCAAACCATCTCAACCGATGTTGAATCAATTTCTCCTCAATTGGTGTCACCCCAACCCTATCCCGAATATCGTCGTTCCGTACTCTATCCCTCCTTGTGTGCCCACAACACCAACGCAACGTACGCATCTCCGCTACACTCAATTGCTGGACATGTCGCCTTTTTGTAGGCCAACACTCAGCACCATATAACATCGTCGGACGAATCGCCGTCCTATAGAACTTACCTTTCAGCTTCTGAGGCACCCTTTTGTCACAGAGAACGCCAGAAGCTTGACGCCATTTCAACCAGCCGGCTGAAATTCTATGCCTAACATCTTCATCAATGTCTCCATCCTTTTGTAGCATTGACCCTAAATACCAAAAAGTATCCTTCTTGGCCACCACTTGCCCATCGAGGCTAACGTCTCCCTCCTCGTGCCTAGTCGCGCTGAAATCGCACCTTATATACTCGGTCTTAGTCCTACTAAGTCTGAACCCTTTCGACTCTAACGTGTGCCTCCATAGTTCTAACTTCCTATTAACTCCCGCCCTACTGTCGTCAACTAGCACCACATCATCAGTAAAGAGCATACACCAAGGGATATCACCTTGTATGTCCCTTGTGACCTCATCCATCACCAAAGCAAATAAATAAGGGCTCAAAGCTGACCCCTGATGCAGTCCTATTTTAATTGGAAAGTCACTGGTGTCGCCATCACATGTTCGGACAAACGTCACCACATCCCTGTACATATCCTTGATGAGGGTAACGTACTTAGTTGGGACTTTGTGCTTTTCCAAGGCCCACCACATGACATTTCTCGGTACTTTGTCATATGCCTTCTCGAGGTCAATAAAGACCATGTGCAAGTCCTTCTTCTGCTCCCTATATCTCTCCATCAATTGTCGTAATAAGAAAATCGCCTCCATGGTCGACCTACCAGGCATGAACCCAAACTGATTTTGGGTCACATGTGTCACTCTCCTTAGGCGATGCTCGATAACCCTCTCCCAGAGCTTCATCGTATGACTCATCAACTTAAACCCACGGTAGTTAGTACAACTTTGAACATCTCCCTTGTTCTTGAAGATAGGTACTAATATACTTCTCCTCCATTCATTATGTTGGTAGTATGCTCTAGACAGCCTGTGATTTTTTTTTGCTGCATTGGCACTTTACAAATGCTCTACACTTGGCCATATTGAGAACTTTGTTTTCAGTCTCATTTATCTTTGCTATATTATATTATTCATTGATCCTATAAATACAGTATGATTGTTTTATCTATAAACTTGCATTGTTGAACCACTCATGCACTAGAGTTTAATTTATTATTAGAGCATCTATGATAAAATAAAAAACCCACCATATATCCTTGAATAAAATTGCACTTTGCAATGATTTGCTACAACTGCTTGCTAGTGGCGAAAGCATGGAAAATGCACTACGGGCATGCTGTAAAGGTATAAAGATTGGGAAGATTCTTATTCATCGGGAAGGAGACAATCGACAACAGGTCTGGTTTATGAACTTTTGCCATATTGTGTTAGGGTGATTCAAATTACTAATATCTAATTTCTTTGCAGCTTATCTATCAAAATTTACCAAAAGATATTGCAAATAGGCATGTTCTGCTGTTGGATCCCATATTGGGAACAGGTTTGTTTTTTATTCCTATGCATTGGACAGCACTATTTTTCATGCCAATGAAATCATATAAAAATTTCAATCACTCTTCCATGCACATCTTGTCTAATTACACAAGCAAAATAGCACTGACATTTGAAGTTTCTTGACTTATTAAGGTAAAGTCTGTATTGATAAGTAAATCATAGGTTTCATGCCATTTCATCCATCTAAGGGATGGTTTTCAATGTAAATGTCATCCTGACAGTGTTTGCTTTCCATATGTTGAGCTGAATAAATTTGAATATTTTTTATGACCCCTACATAGATTTCTGAAAGTCCCGGTATTTTGACATCATTAAAAAACACATATTTATTGAAATTATATGTGTTCTCTGTAAATTTGTTGTAGGTTCAGGTTTTCGAAAAAAATTGTTGTAGGTTCTAAGTATGGTTTGTGCCATTGACGGGGAACATCCTTTACTATTGGATTTTTTTTTGTCATTTCATTTAATCTCCATTTTATCATTATCAGGAAATTCAGCAGCTCAAGCCATCTCCCTTCTATTGAAGAAGGGTGTACAGGAAGCAAATATTATATTCCTCAATCTTATTTCAGTAAGTCTTATGAAGTGCTGAGCATTTTCTTGGTATATAACTAGCCTTTGGAGCTTATGGGATTGAAACATAATTTTTTTTGCTATCCCCTATTGTAGTACCATGGTTTACTGGAACATATTGTTAGCTTTGTTGCCTTCTAGATTTATATCGTCTAAAAGACTAAAACTGTCAATTATAACTAGTATCACAGAAGCATTTTGGTAATTCATGTACTAGTTAATGATAATGTCTAGGTAACTAACCATATCTGTAAAGTGTATAATTGTCATTTAGCATCAATTCGTCACTGGTATACATGATGGCATGTTAGTGCATAGTGGTTGGAAATTTAACTCATCAGTGCATCTTTTTGTTCTTACAGGCGCCCCAAGGAGTGCATATGGTGAGCAAGAGATTTCCTAGAGTGAAGATTGTTACATCAGAGATTGAGTTTGGTTTAAATGATGATTTCCGTGTCATGCCTGGGATGGGTGAATTTGGAGACAGGTACTTTGGAACAGATGATTAACAGTCATCGATGCCATTCTCTGCGACGATGAAAATCGTGTCAGGTGGGTTGCTATTCACTTTGCTACTAGCTTGGCTTATTCCATTCAATTTTTTACCGCTTAACTGGCGCACTTGCCCTGCAAGGGGTTGACTGGTACTCTGTTGTTGAAACTGTGCAGGCTCATGTGAGAGTTTGCCAAGACACATGAAGCCATGGCTGTGGTGTATTCTCCAATTTTTGAGAAACTTATATCAGCATTTTAGAATTCTAGATGACTTATATCAGTTTTTTAGAATTCTAGAATGCCCATATGACCATATAGTATATTCATTACTAGATAACCATTGAACATACAAACAGAAGTCACCTCTTAACATAATTGGATCCGTTCCACTTTTTGGTGCCATCAGATGATGTCTCGTTTAGAAAGCAGTCTCTTGTCCAGCCCATTTTGAAACTATACACCGTCCTGTCTAGCAGCCTCTTGAAGGGATGAAATGTATGTTGGTTTTTCTTTCATGTATACTAGGAAAAAGATGTTTTCGATCAGAACTTGTAGTGCTATATCACCAAACAGAAGGATTTGATCATTCACCTACAAATGCATGTTCTGGCCTTATCTTGCCTTGTAAGGTCTTCAAAGGCAAATCTAAATTAGCCCTTGTTTAGATTGAAGATTTTTTCAACCTGATGAATAGTATCACTTTCGTCTTATTTGATAAATATTGTCCAATCGTAGACCAAATAGGCTCAAAAGATTCATCTCGTGATTTTGAACTAAACTGTGTAATTAGATATTTTTTTACCTACATTTAGTACTCCATGCAAGCGGCTAAAAATTGATATGATGGAGAGAGAGTGAAAAAACTTGGAATTTTGAGGTGATCTAAACATGGGCTTAGTTGTTCGTTGGCCCTCTTGTGACATGTTCTGGCCTTCTAAGTGAATTGTCAGAGTAGCTAGTGCTCTTCAATCTTCATATAACCTACCAGGCTACCATCATTTAATTCACAGGGTTTTTATTATTTTGGGATTCGAATAGAGGCACTATATTCATGGTTTGGAGGCTAACCATTTACTTTTCCTTGTGAGCACTGATAACTGCCAAATTGGTATGTTGTTCTTGTTCAACGTCACTCCAGCTCTAGAACGTGAAAGATGAAAGCGTATGAATTATTATTTTTAACTAAACAAAAAGTGTATAAATTATAAGCTGTGTCTTATGGATGAAAGATCAGACAACTATACATCTACCGGACTTGAATCGGTAGAATATATATCAGTAAAGGGTCCTGCAATCTGAAGAAATAACTTAACTTGATATGGCTTGATCTGCTGAGAAGGTAACTAACTTCTTGTCGCTAAGCTAGGAGAGCATGAGATTGATTAGCTACCATGTTATGATTGTTTAGGATGTCCAAATGTCTAATTTTTGGACTCATCGTAACCACATGCCCGGCATCATCAGTTGATCGATCATAGGATTCATCATGAATTCATGATGATGGTCGATAGCCGGCCGGGTGTCCATGTGATGACGAGTTAACCAGAGATAATGATCGGTTTCCAAAGGAGTTGTCATCATGTGATTTGTCCGTCATAGTTCCTTTTTGCAAGGACCTTTTCAAAGTTCGACTAGACTTATAGATGGCTTGAATGTTCTATGTTTTGAGGTTCATGAATTTTATGGATGGCTTGAAAACTGCAGAAAAACCGTTCTACGGTTTGAGATGGTCCTTTGCACATATCTCTATGCACATCCAATGCCGATGTGCACGAGCACATGTCCTGGGGGCAAGTTTAAGTATGTTTTCAAGGGCTGAAAGAAAGATAAGATAGGTCAATCTTGCTTTTCGACATGTTTGGTTCAAGGACAGTTAGGGATGGGACTGTCCTTAAGGGGAGTATACCCTCAGATTCAAGGGGACGTCCCTATCCCCTAAAAACAAGCGGATAGGTTTGACTCTTGTTGTGGATGTTGTCGCTCCTCCTTCTATGACCTAGTGTCAGAGGAGGCATCGGAGGAGGGTGGCAACCCAATTGCAGGCGTGAGGTGGCTTGCAATGGTGTATCTACGAGCGTAGTGGCAGCTCAACATATCAACGAGCGTGATCAGGCATGCGACTAATGGGGGATTAGCTAAAGTGGGGGTACGGCACTGGGGGCAACACGGTGGGCGTGCAGGTGTGAAAAGGCGTGAGTGTGGCACCTGTTAGGGCCCGGTGTGGTCAGGGAAGGAGCTCGGGTGGCTAGCGGGTAGCACAGTGGATGGAAGGCGTGCCGACAGAGTGGAGAGGCGTAGTAGTTGGGAATGGCACTGACGGGGTAGGGAGGGGCATATGGAGGAGTTGGGAGGAGGAAGAGATGGGGACAAGTTGACGTGTGGGCCTCACAACTAACTTGATACTAACGTTGTGAGACTCCTCTCAATCACCTTAACCAAACAGAAAAAATGATTGACCAATCTCTCTCAACCAAACACAGAATAAGAGAATCTCATCTCCAAGATTAGAGATGGGACTATCCCATTTGAGAACGTTATAAAACCAAATATATGCTAATTATATTATATCATGTTAATTTTGATATGTGCTAGAATACGCCTATGTATATGCAGTATGCACATGAATAATGATCCTAGCTAGTGTGTGTTGGTGAGTTTGGCTTTTAGGGATGCTTTATTCCAACGCGTTTGTATTCCCTCCTCCGTCGAGTCTGAAGTTACACCACCACATCCACATCCACATCCACATCTACATGTGGCTGTCTAGTCTAGTCATCGATCAGCAAAAGAGAGAATTAATGAAGGAAATCCTATCTGAATTCCTCACTTATTTCACCTTTTCCTTGTGCTATATATATCTCCGGATAATGCCATTGCAACAACCTAAGCTAGTAGCTACCTCCATAGCCAGCAAGTACCACACGATTCTGTCATCTATAGACCATATGGTTGCCTTTTTTTTCTACGCTTGGCAACGAATTAAAAGCTTCCCTTTACTTAACACAAGATGTTAATTAGTTCTACCCCATTTAATCAAGGAGAAGGCAGTTTTCGCTTATATATATACCACCAAGCTAGCCAATGGCGACACAAATGGATGGTACGATATGTATAGATGAAAAATAAAATGCACGTCAAGTGGTGGTAAAAAAAGCGTTTAATTCAATATCGATCGGGCTATGCTGATGATCTTTTAAACCATAATATATCTCTTTTGGTTTATTTCGTCATAAATAATCTGATGCAGATATATATAAATGCCATTGGGCGGATCCAGGGGGTGGCTGGTGGGGTTGTAGCCACCCCCGTGGGCCAAAAACACAAGGAAGAGGTCAGCCCAAATCGTTTTTCTGCTCAGCCCAGCAGCCTAGCTCGAAGCCTTCTTCTTTTATTTAGCCCCCGCTTGTCCATTTCTGGATCCGCCCCGGAATGCCGAGGAGTACACAAAAGTTCTTTCCCTTTCCTTTTTATGATAATTATTCTGCTAGCTTGAAGAAGTCGTCGTCTGCAGGTGACTCCTTGATCTCTCAGGCTGGCTTAATGTTTCGGTGTTTCAAAACGGCATTAAACCTTTTGGTTTGGTCAATACGTCGAAAGAGTATAATTAAATTGAAGTAGGCAATCATATTAGTCGCTGCAAAAAAAAATTATATGTTGGCTGTAAATATATTTTTTTATTTGAGGAGAATCCAAGGATTCTATTAGAACCGTGTGACCCAGCTAAATCGCTGGCAACCGCAACCAAAGTACAAATGGGAGCACCAAACATTACAAGATCGGCCTAGCTTCTCACTACTCGAAACTGAGACTTTGTCGAGTGTCTGAGACTTTGTCGAGTGCTTTTTATTGGGGGCACTCGGTAAATATATATTTTGCCGAGTGCCCTGATAAAAAACACTCGGCAAAATATAGCACTCGGCAAAGCAGACTTTGCCGAGTGTCAGGCACTCGGCAAAGTAAGACACTCGGCAAACCGTTATTTTGCCGAGTGCCACGGCACTCGGTAAAGTTTACACTCGGCAAACAGTGCCCGACCCGTGACGGCGGCCACCTACAGCGATATTTTGCCGAGTGCCTAACGGCTGGCACTCGGCATTTTTTTTAAAAAAAATTTAAATGTATTTTGCCGAGTGCCCCCTGGGCCTGGCACTCGGCAAAGAATATTTTGCCGAGTGCCCCACTTTGGCACTCGGCAAACTATTTTTATTTTTTTTATTTTAGGTCCATTTTTTTGTGTAGCTTTGTGACAGTATTTAAAACTCTACTTTAAAGTTTGGGGCAATTTTGACTTTTTGTATATTTTATTAATTTATTTTGTTTCCTCAAATTTTTCCGGATATTTCAAATTTGAACTACAGGTACATAGAATAATGGAATTCGGTCATCCCAAAATTAATAGTCATGATATTTAGCATATGTTGAGGCCGTATCCAAGAGGTCAAATGAAATCTTGAGCACCTCGTTGACGTAACATGTCAAAGTACTTGTGGGGAAAGTGATTTAAAATTATATAAAATCCAAACAAAGTCCGAAAATCATGAAACTTGGCGAGGCGTCATGTTATCGCATGTGGAGAGTCTGGTAAAAATTTAAGATGGTTTCGAGGAAGTTGGGACGTCGGATGCCAAAAAACCACACATCTCCGAAATTTTGAGATGGTTATCGTACGTGGAGATGTGTGCGTTTTTGGCATCCGACGTCCCAACTTCCTCGAAACATTCTTAAATTTTTACCACACCCTCCGCATGCGATAAGACGACGTCTCGCTAAGTTTCATGATTTTCGGACTTCATTTGGATTTTATATAATTTTAAATCACTTTCCCCGCAAGTACTTCGACATGTTACGTCAACGAGGTGCTCAAGATTTCATTTGACCTCCTGGATACGACATCAACATACGCTAAATATCATGAATATAAATTTTGGGATGACCGAATTCCATTATTCCACGTAACTGTAGTTATAATTTGAAATATGCGGAAAAATTTCAGGAAACGAAATAAATGAGTGAAATATATTAAAGAAAGTTAAAATTACACCAAACTTTAAAGTAGGGTTCTAAATACAGTCACAAGGCTACACAAAAAAATTTGGGGCAAAAATAAAAAAAATCGTTGAGTGCCTAAGTTAAACACTCGGCAAAGTTGATTTTAAAAAAAATAAAAAAAACTCTTTGCCGAGTGCCGCCGGGCCAGGCACTTGACAAAGCCTTGTAAGCTAAATAAAAGTCTGGGCCGGCCCACCCCACTCCTTCCTCCTTCTCCACTCGCCCGGGTGGGCTGCTTCTCTCCCGCCCGCGCCGCCACCCTGCCGCCCGCGCGCGCCTCTCCCTGCCGGCGGTCGGCTGCGCGGCTCCGTCCAACGAGCACCGGCGGTCCGGCTCCCTCCCCTGAACTGCTCGCGCACGGCGCCCCTTCTTTCCCGAGCACCGGCGGTCCGGCTCCCTCCCACGAGCACGCCCGAGCACCGGCGGTCCGGCTCCCTCCGATGCCCCCGCCCGCCCGCGGATCCGGCGGCCCGGCGGCGCCCGCCCACGGATCCGGCTCTGGCTGCTCTTCCTCCGCTTCCGCGCTTCGGTCTCTCTGCCTCGAATCGAGTGGCGACTGTCACCGTGACAAGGTCGCTCCCGGCGGCGTGAGCCGGTGAGGTGGTGAGGCCAGCGTGACGGCAAGCTGAGTGCGCTCGGATTGGGTCGTCGTCTCTTCGGCAACGCCCTCCTGATTCCTCCGCCGAAGGCCAGATTGCAGCGGGCGGGGGCCTGCGCCTGATTCCGAGCCGAGGCGGCGGCGGCGGCGGCGGCCGCTGGGCTGCTGCGGAGACGAGACGACGCTGCTCGCTGCAGGAGTTCGAGGTACTCGTGATTCCTGAAGCTTGTTTGCGAATCGCAATTAGCGCTTGCTCAGTGGCTCCGTGCCTGTCTAGATGGATTCATATATTACTAAACTATGGATCATTTCATTTTGGCCCAGAATCAAATCTGAAACTGTGCGTGCATCTCTGTACTCCCTGCTACACGATTTGAAGAGTAATTTGCCATAAGTTCTAACAATACTGACATACAAAAAATACATTTCCCTTGCATTTTTTTAAAATAATCTGTTACACTTCGTTCTGGGTGTCAGACTCAGATCCGTGTTGAGTCTGGTAAACTTTTGTTAGGTGAAATCTCGTTATGCTTTTTTCTTATGCTGATTTAGTTCTTCACTTATGTTGTGTCTTAGCACTACTAGTTCAGTATTGTGTTAGGTATTAAATAGGTTGCTTGTGGACAATTCATTGTAATGAAAACAAGGAAGAAAAATGTACTAGAATTTAGAACGGATAGAAAAGGAGAAATTAGGATTACCTACTGACTTACCAGTACAACAGTTGGCCTTTTTACAGTTGTAGCTGATTAGTCGTTAGGAGTAGCTTTCATATCCATTTTTGCAGACTATATGTGTGCTACCTGGCTAGCTTATCTAGGTGCTTGTCTGCTTTCACGTCTTGAATTCTTGCATTGGCAGCCTTGCCTGATGTGTGGTGCTAGTGCTCCTGCTAGTGCCCTGGTCTTTTGGATAACAGCTTCACAAGCAGCTTTCTATGTTACTGTATAGCTTTCACAACATAGCAATCTACCCGTAGTAGAAATTCACCCAAGCAAATAACAAGCAGAATGCAACCGCTGCCAGCTGGTGTAGCTCATTTGTCTGTATGACATGCAGAGCAACCACAACATAAGATTGCTGATGAGAAACATCGTTTAATAAAATAAAACCACAATAGAAGGAAAAAAACTAACTTTGTAGCAACTCTCTGAGCTTTCTTGTCATATCTATGTTAGAGGCTTAGAGCAAGCTGAAAGCAGCGAGTACTTAAGACTCTAAATATTCTAAATAACAACTAAACCAAATGGAAGAAGCACCAGCAGCCTCTTTTAGCAGCAGTAACCTACATTTAGCCTGCTCTTCAGCTTTGTCTCATCGAGTCCAGTTGCTCAAAAAAAAATGTACTGCTATCTGCAGCACTCTATCACGTCTGCTATCTAGCTGCATTATTGCTCAAAAAAGATGGTGTGCAACCGTTCACCGAGGCAGGTAGCCTCGGTGTACCAGAGGCTACGCCCTCCTGATGGAGATGAGGGGACGTCTTTAGGGGCAGCTAGGAGAGCAGGCCCGGGTCGCCCCAGGACGGGGATGGGGACGGGGAGGGGGAGGGGCCGGGGTCGGCCTAGGAGGGACCCGCCTCCTCCCCTGGCTCGTGACCAGTCGGAGGAGGGGTCTCCTACCCCGTAGGGGGCTAGGCAGACGGACGAGGGGACTCAGCAGACAGAGGACGAGGGGGCTAGGCAGACAGACGAGGGGACTCAGCAGACAGAGGACGAGGGGGCTAGGCAGACGGACGAGGGGACTCAACAGACAGAGGACAGTTCTGCTCAGTCGACTCCCTACCTGCCGTTTGGATTGTCGGCCTTCGCGCCGTTGTGATTGTCGGCCTTCGTGCCATTTGGATTGTCGGCCTTCGTGTCGTTGTTTCTCGCAGGTTGGAAACCTCCCCGTGCAGGGGAGGTGCTGCTGAAATTTTTAATTTTGAGTCTAACACTTCTCTTTTGTGCAGCCTCCGTCGACGGGTTCAAACACTGCCGCTACCGCGTCCCCGGCGGTTGATCGCGTCAATCCTTCACCGCAGTCCGGTCCTTCAGCGCAGTTGCAGTCTCCGCCACCGGAGTAGGGATGTTGAACTTGTAATAATAAACTTCTGTTGTTGAACTTTGCTGGACTTGTGATGGATTTTCGATGGATTTATGAAATATGCGTGTGCTTTTGATATATATTGCATGCTGGTGATATAGCTGTGATGATTGATATATATATATACAATGGATTGTAAAAAAATAAATATTACTTTTTTCAATCCTCGGGGTCTTTGCCGAGTGCCCATGTCGGAGGCACTCAGCAAAGAATATTTTTTAAAAAATTTCAGCAAAACTTTGCCGAGTGCCTGGGACAGGGGCACTCGGCAAAGATAATATCTGGGAAAAAATAAAAAAAACTTTGCCGAGTGCCCATGTCAGAGGCACTCGGCAAAGTTTTAAAAAAATAAAAATAAAAAGTAAGTTTACCGAGTGCCGATGTATGGCACTCGACAAAATATTCGTTAACGGCTGGTGCCGTAACGGCAATAAAAACTTTGTCGAGTGCCTTTACAAACACTCGGCAAAATTTTTCAATATTTTGCCGAGCGCCCCGATAAAAGCACTCGGCAAAGTAATTTTGCCGTGAAAAAAATTGCCGAGCGGACTTTGCCGAGTGCTACGCTCGGCAAAGTCTTTGCCGAGTGCAAATGACTCTTTGCCGAGTGTAAAAACACTCGGCAAAGTCCCAGTGTCCAGTAGTGTCTCTGATTCTCTTTCTTTCATACCACCGGTTGCTTAACAGAAGTAGCACCTTAATTCAACTGTGTGGGGGTGTTTCAGTTCCAGGATTAGCATGCATCATCACCTCCCAGGGGCGAGCATCTCTTAGCATTCAGCATGCTGCACCCTCAGCTCTTCAAGAGGCCCATCTTTCTCCACAAATGTTTTACGTGTTTGTATTTTAGGAACAAATGTCCACTATCTTCAATTCTTCATCTAGCCGCCCACACATGTGGTATTTTGTGTCAATTTGCAACTCCTCTTGTGGACAGATTGCAGTTCAGAGCAAGGGAATTAATTATGTGCTAACCTCCATATGATGAAATGCTTAACCCTGTTCGGACACTTTAAGCTCTCCAAACTCTCTGACAGAAATTTATCTGCTACTTCATCCCCATCACTAGTACATGCAATTCATGCCTGACTGGTGCGCTGATGATTGTCATCACAGGAAAGTCTATATGTTAGCTGATTTAACTGAGAATGTTCCTTATTCAATTTTCATCATAGTAAATACTGTACTGGTAAATGAGAGAAAGATTTCATAAAAAAAATTGAGAGGAAGGATGCGATGAATTGTTTGAGCATGCATGGTTGTAGTAACTAGTAAGTAAAAAGTAGAAAGTGAGCAGCCCCACTGGTGTTGCCTAATAAAGTTCATGACAGTGATTGCACCACCGTAAAGCGCATTGTCGTTAGTTTCACTTTTGCTTGGCTTTGGTCCTGCCTTTAGTTTCTGAAAACTATACCACCACACCTTTGTTGCATGCAATGGTTGCCTTTGCCTTTCTGAAAAAGAAGAGGGAAAGAGCTGTCCATCTTTTCTTCTTCTTTTTTCTTTCAAAAAAAGAGCACAAGGCCTGAAATGTGAAATCTGTCCAAGTTTAATTTGTCCTCTCCCCTATCTTCTTCTCCCTGTATTTTTTTATTGGACGACTATGGACGATGCATTTTTCAACGTACATACATATTTATTATATATATGCTGTAGCGCTTTCTTGTGGTCAGCAAATCAGCTCATGGTGTGATATAAGAAATTTAAACCTACTACACTACGTACATATAGCTGACACTGACATAGCTGATTTTTACGTGCCTGGTTGAAAATGTATTATATATTTCCAGAACTATTTGTTATGTTTTTGTTTTTATTTTATCTGAAGGGGCAAAAGTCCATTGCTAATGATGCAAGCCAATTTGGTTCTGTGTTGAACAATAACTCTGGATTGAAATGTCAATTTCAGCATGAGTACTTTCGCACGCTAAGCTATCTTTGGTGGGCGTTGATGCCTACCACTTCCGTGCGCTATATATACATAACCACACTCCAAATTAAAGGTGGATCGTCAGAGAAAATGTCAAGGTTGTTGTGATTGCCAACTTATCACTCATCGTCATCATCATGGAACATCGATGATAGTGGATTCCTTGAGCGAGAGCCGCTGATTGAGCTGCAAATGACGCAAGTACAATGCATATGATTTTCAACTCAATTAATTGCGTCGATCGTCTCCCTCTTAATAAAAATAAATTATTGGAACACCGATTGCGAGTTGTTTTCAGCTGTCACTGGGAGTATAATCGAACTCCCCTGATCTTGTTTGTGGCCTACATGTTGTGTACTACTAGATCTTTCTGTTGATCTCTTCGTCTTCTTCTAGTCCACATAGCTGGCTTAATCGCTTATCTGCGTACAATGCAACAACAGCTACTATATATATCAGCAGCTGGGAGGTCATATCCATATATGGATCACCGGTACACAGCTAGCTAGCTTTGAAACTACCGCTAATGAAATATGACTGGGACAGCTGCAGGGCATACAAACATGTACAGTACATTCCATCTGCCTGCCAAGCAGGAGTAGTTTGATTGGAGGAAGCTAGCTAGCAGTAGTAGTAATTAGAAGCATGACATGTGAAATCCTCACATTGATAGTATCACTTTCTCTTGATTGTACCACATAGTTAGATCGATCAACATATGCAGTTGAGAACGATCAAGCGGCAGTAGGTATATTCCCAAGTAAACTACATTTGTCCTCAGTTGTCCATCTATATATATATATATATATATATATATATATATTTCATTAATTATGCTGTTCATCAAGAAACAAAAGGAAGTATATATATACCAAATATAACGATTAACAACAAATAAAATAAGATTCATATGTACTCGGAATCAGTTAGGTTTGATTTGCCAGCTAAAAAATGCCGATTGACGTGTAGCATGTGCAGACAATGGGTATTATATTGTTGTTGATGCTTCTTCACGTACTTCTCATTTGTGACCTACCCCTACCCGCACGTTATCTTTCTATTCTACCAGCACCAAAGTAATTTAATCCAGGGAGGGGGCCAATGTAATACTAGATTAATATAGCAGCTGTCATTTTTAATTTGACCTTAATTAGCTTTTTTTGTTGCATGATCGAGTAAGAGGCTACATCAACATAGGTTCACGCAGTTTGACCTAATCTCCCATAAACTTTCTATCTTTAGGGCCTCTTTAGTTCCCAAAAATTTTCCCAAAAATTTTCAGATTCCCTGTCACAATAATCTTTGGACACATGCATGAGACATTAAATGTAGATAAAAAAATAAAACTAATTATATAGTTTAGTTGTAAACCACGAGACGAATCTTTTAAGCCTAGTTAGTTCATAATTGGACACTAATTACCAAATAACAACGAAAATGCTACAATCTGCCATAGTGATTTTTTTGCAAATTTTTTTTTACGAACTAAACAGGCCCTTTGCCGATGCGCGCCACATGCCCATCTCTAACTCGACGATGGAGCCGTTCGGCTGGAATTATAAGCCGGCTGAAAAACACTGTTGGCTGATTTTTTGTGAGAGAAAAATACTGTTTCGACTGAAAAAACAAGCTGAATAAGACGGATTATGTAGCAGAACCTCCTAAATTATATGGCCCACATGCACCTGTCATTGTCCCTAAAACCTCTGACAGCGATACATGCACACCAAATAACCTAAGAAGATCTGTCGGGTGCCCTCACAGGACCCCGATTAAACTACATTTAACAACCCATACCAGGATCAACAAAGGAGTAACTACAATATTACAATATTTGTACAAAACGTTACATCAGAGTGCAGAAGAATAATAACAATAAATTTACAAATCATGATTAAGTTAACTTTTTACAAACTTAACTTGTATTGCGGAAGTCGAGTAGAACTACAGAAGACAACTTAGGTAGAACACCTAAGTCAGGAGAGGACAATCAAATCATGTCAAGCCCACTGACATGACCTAATTAGCAGCACCAGTTAGCACCTGCAACAGGGGTTAACAAACCCTGAGTACGAGAGTACTCAACAAGACTTACCCGACTAAGACAAAGACTCCAAGGGCATGCTAGCTTTAGGGAATTAAGGTACGGGTAATCCAGAATCAAGATTTTCTTTTGCAGAAAAGCTTACTAGAGTAGATCCTTATTTTCAACATTTTACTTTTATCATTGATGGTTCATTAACCAACTCTAGGTGATCCTAATCTAGATCAAAGTAATTATCATCAAAACCTTTCTCATTCTTTCTTTCAATTCCAGTTCTTAACTACGATGCAAGTCAGGTGATAAAGTCTCCATAACCGAGGAGCAACGACGATTCGAACCGATTATACCCAGCTGGGGATCTCTAACTTCACGACATATGTAGAACCGAATCTTGCATATATCAACCCTCATTTAGATCTCCCAAAACCAGAACGTGTCCATCGCCACCCGAGAGTACAGTACTCCTCGAACCCGACCAAATTCTAGCCCTGAGGGTACACGCTACTCTCGCCATCTCTCCACTCCCAGTGCGAGGTTAGACGTTCTCGTAATGGAATCACCAACATTTTGGACTTACCCAAGGCATGAAGCTAGTTGCAAAGTCTTGAACACAACAGGCTTACAACGAACGGACCTTAACTGACAAGGCGGAAACACTACATTGAGACTCCTTTCCCAATGCATGTTAGCAGTGGCCAAACCACCCGCCCGATCTTTCAAGTTCATTCTCATATTTTAATATTCATTCAATATGCCGTCATGGCTATATAAACATTGCATTTAAAAGCTTAACTTCTAAGCATAGCGAAGCATACTACGCATTTTCCGTAAAACAGGTATCAAGGTTGATATCACAATAATCAAGGATGATAATGCAGTAATTAGGTTATCACTCAACTCCTAATTACTTAATGCAGTAAACCATAATATAAATAATAAAACATTTGTAAAATTCAAGGTAGGGTTTAAATGCACCGGGGCTTGCCTTTGTTGCAGCGGTGGTTAGTTCTCGTAGAAGTCAAGTTTGACACCAACACCTCGAGTGTATTACCTTCTCCGAAGCTTGATCAACACCAACCTCGTCATCACTTGTTCACCACGAATCTTCTCACTCTCGTAGGCACTACACGTATATAAATGATGTGATGCTTAACATGATGGAATGCATGCCATGATGCATGACGCATGATGATGAATAAGGCATAGCATACAAGAGACATTTAGAAAGGATAAACATTAGTTATCTACTTGAGTACAACTTTCCTTCATGGTACAGTTGCAAGTAATCAACACTAATTACTTCATGAAAGTTAAACAAGACAAGGATAAAACTACATCAATCTTTAACTTAAGCACCTGAGAGCAAGGTAGTTATCATTAACACTTTTATTATTAAACAACTAAAAGTTGGTATTACGAAAGACTAGGTTAACATAGACGATCAAGATCTTGATATAGATAAACATACATAGCTTAACTCTTTTTACCCAAGAGATTGCATCCAAAAAGGCAATCAAGACTTCATACATGTATCAACTACTGAAAAAAAACATAATCAAACTAAAAGGCATATTTAATTTCTATTTTCATACTTGGTCATGAGCATAACAAATGAGTAAACAAGTGCCAAGGAACAGGAGAGGTGGCCATGTTCCGAGGTCCACAACCAACCCAAAAGATCACCCAAGTCATTTAGAGATTTAGTCTAATTACCTTATTTGATTAATTAATTAATTAAGCATAGAAAAGGTGGTTAAATTAAACATTGCCAAATTAATCCCAAACTTTTTGTGAAGGTTGATTCTAGCATAAAACAGTTACACAAAAAGTTTCATGACCATTGGATATTTATTTTAGCCTACAAAAATCATGTAATAAGCATTTGTTAATTAAAAGAGCTAATTTTTAAGAATCTAAAAACTATTGATTTTTATGGTTTCATATTTTTCCCACATAGATCACATCATGAAGAGACTGCACCAAAAATTTCATGATTTTATCATGTACCAATAATTAGTTATGAAAATCACAAATTCAACATATATCCTGAAAAGGAAAAAGAGAAACAGCACTGTGCGCACTATTCACCTGAGTCATGGTCTTCGCACTTAGGCCCCTGGCAAAGCTTCTCTTTGAACTGTGAGTCCCTGGTCGCGAATGAAGAACAGAGGACGCCGCAGAAGACTCGATTTCCGGCCGGTGGATGCTCGTAGGCGGCGAGGGAGAGGTGCTGGGGCATGCACGGACCTGTGCGCATCCCCTGGTGGCCACAGCTTGCCTCGCGATGGTCCGAGGAGGCATGACCACGCGAGCAGCGGCACCAACGGCAACAGGCATGGTGGCGCAGCGACGGACCGGCCGCTACGGCCTCTAACTAACTCGGATAAAGCTCGGCACACCTCAAGGAAGCTCACCTCAACTTGCTACACTAGACAGTTGAAGCGGAGATGGGGCAGAGAAGGCTGCCGGCGTCGAGGGCGGACGCGGCGGCGAGAACCGGCGGCCAGGACGACGTTCCGGCGGCTCCGGCGCGTGTCTGACAAAACGAAGTGGTCAATAAGCACCACTGCACCACAAGGAAGTCAGAATAACAAACGAGGAGGTGGGAGGTGCAGCGGAGTGAGCTGGCCACGGCGAGGTGGAGCTTGGCGACCATGGCGAGCAGCCACGGCGGAAAACGACGGTGCGGGCTACTTTGGTGGTGCGAGGCCCTGCGAGCTGGCTCAATAAGTGCGCAAAGGCGAGACGGTGCTAGCTGCACGAGCAATTGGGCGGTGGGCGAGCGGACACGGCGAATTGCATCGGCGAAGGAAGCTCGGCCGGCGGCGGTGCAGAGAGAAGAAAATGGAGAGACGGCGGCTGGCGCTTGGTTGATATAGGCGTGGACGACGCTGTAGACTTCACCAGCGCCTTCACGGGCTCACCCACGTGGCCAGCAACACGCTCGCGCGAAGCGTCGAGAACGGCCTCGGTGTCCGCCGGTGAACAGAGGAAGAGGAGAAAGCAGAGACGGCTCCGGTTACTGTAGCATCAATACCACCCCATTCTTACATTTTCTGTTTTCTTTAAATTACACCCAAATTTGCATAGCAACTTTAAAATCTCCAAAAACGAAAGTTGTTCAACTTCTCGAGATCTCCAACTTTACTTTTGGGGTCATCTCCAAATTTCAAATATTTTTGAAACTAAGGTTTTCAAATTTTAAATTTGAATTTAGAGTTAATAATTAATTCATTTTTAAATTTGATTTTTATTTAATGGACAATTTCTATTCAAACCACTCAATCATTTGTACCATTTCAAAGACAAGTTTTATTTATGGGTTTGTTTTGATAATTCCTCCAAGTTTGAATTTTTAAAACTTGAATTCAAACAATTATTTTTAACATTAACATTATTTTATGCAACTTATAAATCATCACATATGCAACATATGAAACATAACATTTGAAACATTTGAAACACCACATATGCAACATAGACATGATATATGCAACATAACAATGCTATAAATGCAACATATGATAACTATTATTGTAATATGAATACATTTATGGCATAATACTTGATACTTATGCTTGATGATGTATCATTATCATATTTTAATTATTTCTTAACATCTAGGATGTTACACTATCCCCTTAAAGAAATCTCGTCCCGAGATTTCGGGAACGACATAACCCGTGGGGTTACATAATGAAAAAGGAAATGTGTCAAGCACATTAACCTTGAGACAGTTCACAAAGTAACAAGGATTGGTTCAAGAATTACAACCGATTTCAAAATAATGGTTGTAATTAACAAGGTATTTAGAGAAATCTTAGAGACATGGATTACTCCAAAAAGAAATTCCAAGAGAGTCGTAAGTACGTCAACTGCGGACTATAATGAATCATGGTCATAGACCTTGCTATAGCAAGTACCCCGTATTCCCGTACAGTGATCAGCCATAGAGATTTCCAGGATGCTTGCTATACCATTGTTACAGATCATGGTACCACTATAGGGCACAATTGTTGCAACTTTCAAGAAAGTAGAGTCTTCGGTTGAAACAAAAATATTCACAGAAGAAATCAAGATTACAACCGTGATTTGATAATGGTTCCAACATCAAGAATTGAGATAATTCAAAAGAAGTAGGGGGCATGAATTCCCAAGACATATTGCAAATAGTGAGGGCATATTAGTCATGAGACTATAATGGATCACGACCACAGACCTCGATACCTGCACGCACCCAGCAGAAACCTGTGTGACCCAGACACACAAGAGACCCTAGGTTCCGACGCGGCACCGTGGTCACGGAACGTGGCACCACTATAGGGCACAACAGCGATAACCCTCGTCTCACAATATTGAGAATATAACCGAGATCAGAAGTCGGTCACAATCACAAGGCGTCTAGGGACTCAAAAAGACAACTTTGAATCCCTAAGGAGCGTCTAGAGAATGAAAACACCCTAATTGTGGACTATAAGGAATCATGATCATAGACCCTGATAGCAGCAAGTGTTCGGTATTTCCTTATGGTAGCAAGTCATAAGAAACTCCAGGATACAATGTTGTTCCATTGTCACTGATCATGGTACCAGCATAGGGCACAACTGTAGTAACTCGTTTGATAATGTTAGTATTATAACCAAGATCAGAGATTGGTTATAATAACAAAGGATCTGGAGAGGTTAGAATTCTCCGATGAATGTCCAACGAGTGAAAACACATTAATTGTGAGCTATAATGGTTCAGGAGCACCGACTACGGTACCAGTGCATATTCTGGTGGAACTCGTGTGGTCATGAATCACAGAGTATCCAGGTTTAACACAGCACCATAGTCACGGGTCGAGGCACCACTATAAAGCACAACTAAAGTAACTCCCGTCAGACACATGTAAGTGATCAATATCAAAGTAATAGCATGTGTCAGGATGGAAGAAATCAAAACATGACACATGCATACATTAAGAAGTCAATGCAAGGAGTAGTCCCAGGTTTTACATGGAGTCGACATGGTAAATAAAGTGCATCCAGAAGTTCCCCAAGGATTAGGAACTTGTGGAGCAGGAATCATCAAAGGACTAATAGAACCTGGTACAGGACGAGATTCATCAATAGAACAGTTATAACGAATAATAACTGCTCCTCGAATATTAAGGAGGAAAATTTTAATCATTATTTTATTATCATTTTATGCATGATATGAAATATGCTCGTCCTATACGTCTTCTCAACGTCAGGAGTACTTCATCTTCATCATGTTAGTAGATTATAGGGCTTTTTACTATACATTATCTTCACTGCACAAGACGGATTATCGAGAGGTACTTCGATAGAGCTTTATCGATGAAGTTGACTCTTCTCTTGACCTTCTAAAGACGAGTTGACGAACTTCTTGAAGCCTTTTTACTTGAGTCATCAGAAATTCTTCATGAAGTCTTCCAGCAAGCAAGAAAATAGATAGAAGTCCATTTTTAGCTTGTTATCTTCAAAAACTTTTATATTGTAAATTCATTTTGAAGTTTTCAAATGTAATGTTGTAGTTGATCCATTGTATGAGCTCTGATACCACCTGTAGCAGAACCTCCTAAATTATATGGCCCACATGCACCTGTCATTGTCCCTAAAACCTCTGACAGCGATACATGCACACCAAATAACCTAAGAAGATCTGTCGGGTGCCCTCACAGGACCTCGATTAAACTACATTTAACAACCCATACCAGGATCAACAAAGGAGTAACTACAATATTACAATATTTGTACAAAACGTTACATCAGAGTGCAGAAGAATAATAACAATAAATTTACAAATCATGATTAAGTTAACTTTTTACAAACTTAACTTGTATTGCGGAAGTCGAGTAGAACTACAGAAGACAACTTAGGTAGAACACCTAAGTCAGGAGAGGACAATCAAATCATGTCAAGCCCACTGACATGACCTAATTAGCAGCACCAGTTAGCACCTGCAACAGGGGTTAACAAACCCTGAGTACGAGAGTACTCAACAAGACTTACCCGACTAAGACAAAGACTCCAAGGGCATGCTAGCTTTAGGGAATTAAGGTACGGGTAATCCAGAATCAAGATTTTCTTTTGCAGAAAAGCTTACTAGAGTAGATCCTTATTTTCAACATTTTACTTTTATCATTGATGGTTCATTAACCAACTCTAGGTGATCCTAATCTAGATCAAAGTAATTATCATCAAAACCTTTCTCATTCTTTCTTTCAATTCCAGTTCTTAACTACGATGCAAGTCAGGTGATAAAGTCTCCATAACCGAGGAGCAACGACGATTCGAACCGATTATACCCAGCTGGGGATCTCTAACTTCACGACATATGTAGAACCGAATCTTGCATATATCAACCCTCATTTAGATCTCCCAAAACCAGAACGTGTCCATCGCCACCCGAGAGTACAGTACTCCTCGAACCCGACCAAATTCTAGCCCCGAGGGTACACGCTACTCTCGCCATCTCTCCACTCCCAGTGCGAGGTTAGACGTTCTCGTAATGGAATCACCAACATTTTGGACTTACCCAAGGCATGAAGCTAGTTGCAAAGTCTTGAACACAACAGGCTTACAACGAACGGACCTTAACTGACAAGGCGGAAACACTACATTGAGACTCCTTTCCCAATGCATGTTAGCAGTGGCCAAACCACCCGCCCGATCTTTCAAGTTCATTCTCATATTTTAATATTCATTCAATATGCCGTCATGGCTATATAAACATTGCATTTAAAAGCTTAACTTCTAAGCATAGCGAAGCATACTACGCATTTTCCGTAAAACAGGTATCAAGGTTGATATCACAATAATCAAGGATGATAATGCAGTAATTAGGTTATCACTCAACTCCTAATTACTTAATGCAGTAAACCATAATATAAATAATAAAACATTTGTAAAATTCAAGGTAGGGTTTAAATGCACCGGGGCTTGCCTTTGTTGCAGCGGTGGTTAGTTCTCGTAGAAGTCAAGTTTGACACCAACACCTCGAGTGTATTACCTTCTCCGAAGCTTGATCAACACCAACCTCGTCATCACTTGTTCACCACGAATCTTCTCACTCTCGTAGGCACTACACGTATATAAATGATGTGATGCTTAACATGATGGAATGCATGCCATGATGCATGACGCATGATGATGAATAAGGCATAGCATACAAGAGACATTTAGAAAGGATAAACATTAGTTATCTACTTGAGTACAACTTTCCTTCATGGTACAGTTGCAAGTAATCAACACTAATTACTTCATGAAAGTTAAACAAGACAAGGATAAAACTACATCAATCTTTAACTTAAGCACCTGAGAGCAAGGTAGTTATCATTAACACTTTTATTATTAAACAACTAAAAGTTGGTATTACGAAAGACTAGGTTAACATAGACGATCAAGATCTTGATATAGATAAACATACATAGCTTAACTCTTTTTACCCAAGAGATTGCATCCAAAAAGGCAATCAAGACTTCATACATGTATCAACTACTGAAAAAAAACATAATCAAACTAAAAGGCATATTTAATTTCTATTTTCATACTTGGTCATGAGCATAACAAATGAGTAAACAAGTGCCAAGGAACAGGAGAGGTGGCCATGTTCCGAGGTCCACAACCAACCCAAAAGATCACCCAAGTCATTTAGAGATTTAGTCTAATTACCTTATTTGATTAATTAATTAATTAAGCATAGAAAAGGTGGTTAAATTAAACATTGCCAAATTAATCCCAAACTTTTTGTGAAGGTTGATTCTAGCATAAAACAGTTACACAAAAAGTTTCATGACCATTGGATATTTATTTTAGCCTACAAAAATCATGTAATAAGCATTTGTTAATTAAAAGAGCTAATTTTTAAGAATCTAAAAACTATTGATTTTTATGGTTTCATATTTTTCCCACATAGATCACATCATGAAGAGACTGCACCAAAAATTTCATGATTTTATCATGTACCAATAATTAGTTATGAAAATCACAAATTCAACATATATCCTGAAAAGGAAAAAGAGAAACAGCACTGTGCGCACTATTCACCTGAGTCATGGTCTTCGCACTTAGGCCCCTGGCAAAGCTTCTCTTTGAACTGTGAGTCCCTGGTCGCGAATGAAGAACAGAGGACGCCGCAGAAGACTCGATTTCCGGCCGGTGGATGCTCGTAGGCGGCGAGGGAGAGGTGCTGGGGCATGCACGGACCTGTGCGCATCCCCTGGTGGCCACAGCTTGCCTCGCGATGGTCCGAGGAGGCATGACCACGCGAGCAGCGGCACCAACGGCAACAGGCATGGTGGCGCAGCGACGGACCGGCCGCTACGGCCTCTAACTAACTCGGATAAAGCTCGGCACACCTCAAGGAAGCTCACCTCAACTTGCTACACTAGACAGTTGAAGCGGAGATGGGGCAGAGAAGGCTGCCGGCGTCGAGGGCGGACGCGGCGGCGAGAACCGGCGGCCAGGACGACGTTCCGGCGGCTCCGGCGCGTGTCTGACAAAACGAAGTGGTCAATAAGCACCACTGCACCACAAGGAAGTCAGAATAACAAACGAGGAGGTGGGAGGTGCAGCGGAGTGAGCTGGCCACGGCGAGGTGGAGCTTGGCGACCATGGCGAGCAGCCACGGCGGAAAACGACGGTGCGGGCTACTTTGGTGGTGCGAGGCCCTGCGAGCTGGCTCAATAAGTGCGCAAAGGCGAGACGGTGCTAGCTGCACGAGCAATTGGGCGGTGGGCGAGCGAACACGGCGAATTGCATCGGCGAAGGAAGCTCGGCCGGCGGCGGTGCAGAGAGAAGAAAATGGAGAGACGGCGGCTGGCGCTTGGTTGATATAGGCGTGGACGACGCTGTAGACTTCACCAGCGCCTTCACGGGCTCACCCACGTGGCCAGCAACACGCTCGCGCGAAGCGTCGAGAACGGCCTCGGTGTCCGCCGGTGAACAGAGGAAGAGGAGAAAGCAGAGACGGCTCCGGTTACTGTAGCATCAATACCACCCCATTCTTACATTTTCTGTTTTCTTTAAATTACACCCAAATTTGCATAGCAACTTTAAAATCTCCAAAAACGAAAGTTGTTCAACTTCTCGAGATCTCCAACTTTACTTTTGGGGTCATCTCCAAATTTCAAATATTTTTGAAACTAAGGTTTTCAAATTTTAAATTTGAATTTAGAGTTAATAATTAATTCATTTTTAAATTTGATTTTTATTTAATGGACAATTTCTATTCAAACCACTCAATCATTTGTACCATTTCAAAGACAAGTTTTATTTATGGGTTTGTTTTGATAATTCCTCCAAGTTTGAATTTTTAAAACTTGAATTCAAACAATTATTTTTAACATTAACATTATTTTATGCAACTTATAAATCATCACATATGCAACATATGAAACATAACATTTGAAACATTTGAAACACCACATATGCAACATAGACATGATATATGCAACATAACAATGCTATAAATGCAACATATGATAACTATTATTGTAATATGAATACATTTATGGCATAATACTTGATACTTATGCTTGATGATGTATCATTATCATATTTTAATTATTTCTTAACATCTAGGATGTTACAGATTAGAAGCCAGATAAACAGGGTCGATGCTCCCAATTCTAATCTAAAAAAATGCGAGGGTGCTATTCCGGCAGATTGGCATGCACCCAGGCCAGCTTCCCCTACTCTTTTGGTTTGGACATTATTATTGGCTTCCAAAACTTAATTTGCCAAAAACCCTCCGATCAGTAGTAGTGTATAGTACAGTATATATTCCTTTTGTTTCCTATACTTTGTTATTTCTAAAATTTAGGTTTGTTTTAGGTTAAACTTCTCTAACTTTAGTCTAACATGTATATATACAAGAAATATATCGTTACATCTGAACACCAATTAACGGTGCGTTTGGAAGGGATCCAAATTCTCTTAGAAACGTTTCGGATCTAGATTCTCTCATAAATGTTTCATGTGATGAATCAAAATCAGTTTGTGCGATCATTTAGTTGATAGGCTGGATTTTGATTCACACGAAGATATATATTTCTTTAAAAAACATATAAATAAAAATATGCTTCAAAAAAAATTCTAAACTTTTTGTGGGTGAAGAATAAATTAAACACAACACCTTTAAATTTGTTGCACTAAAAAGGACTAGAACTGAAAAAAAATTAAAATCACTAGCTCATAAGTGAGTCAAAGAATTTGAAACGATTCTATGCGAAACCACAATGTCTCAGTTTCTAACTTTGCTAAAGAAAACACAAACTGAAATGTTTCGGATTCAGGTAGCAGAATACCGTTTGGAGCCGTTTCTAGTGATTCACAAATAAACGAATTAGATTCTTCCATCCAAACACGGTCTAAATATATAACAATATAAGGGCATATTTTAAACAAAATAACCCCACACACACCCCCAGCCAGAGTCAGCCGTACGGCCCGTACAGGCCGACAATGGAGTAGTCAAGGCGGTCACCCATGCCGCCACCACCACCGCTTTTATTTGCCTGCTTCTGCCTGTTCGTTGAAACGAGATCAAACTTTGCTTGCACTGCAGCTGCAGTTGCTGAAGCAAATGGAATCGCTGCAGTTGAATGGAATTTTACCACAGTACATACTACTCCACCGAGTACCCATCACCTTTACTTAACTTCAGTTTGTTTAAATAGAATCGCTGTTTCATTAGCGATAATGCTGTGGATAGGGCGTCCATTTCGTCTGGACACGTGTTGGTGGGCCTCGACCCTGAACGGTCCAACGGGCAACACTGCCATTCACACGGAAATAAAAATAAAAAAATCACCGATCTCACTTTCTTTTCGAATCGCCACTGTTTCCCCATCAGTTCTTGAACCAACTCTCCGCTCCCACATCGCCACCGCCTGCTTTCTTGTCGCCCCACCGCCACTCACTACTCGCTGCAGAGTTCCGCCCTGTTCGTTTGGACTTATCAGCAGAATCAGCAGCCATCCAGCAGTGTTTTTCTCTCACAACAAACCAGCGAACAGTGCTTTCAGCACAATAAACCAGCGAAACGAACAGGCTGTTCTTCGAGCCGACGTGGCGTGGTCCACAGCGACCGCTCTGCGCGCGGCGTTCTTCACCATGCCCAGCCGCTTGCCTGCCGCCATCCTTCCTCTCCACTGCATCAGAGTGCCGCTTGCTGGCTACTGCAGTCCCCACCAGGTAGGCCATGGCTGTCGGCGCGCGCCATGTGTTTGTTTCAGGTGTGGTTTAGAAGTTGTTTCCAAGTGTTTCATCTATATGTTACGTATGTTGCAATGGCTATAAGTATATGTTTCAAGTGTTTCAGTTCGTTCATACGTATGTTTCACTCGTTTCATCTGTATGTTTCATGTGTTTCATCTGTATATTTCATGTGTTGCATCTTTGATGTTGCAAAAGGATATGATGTTGCATATGTTGCAATGGTTACACACGTATGCTCCAAGTGTATGTTCCACATGTTTCATCTGTTTTAGACGTATGTTGCAAATGTATGTTCCAACTGCAGACCATGTTTCATGTGTTTCATCTAGATGTTGCAATGACTATACAAGTATATGTTTTAATAGTATACTGCATATGTTGCAACGGTCGGATAAATGTTGTAGAGGAGATGAGACGTTAGGATAAGGGAAGGGGCGCGACTGAGACAGAACACGGCGGAGGATGGGGGAGCAGCAGGGACAGCACCGCGACGAGGGAGGAAGGCGTCGCGGCGGGGAAGGAGCGCGGCGGGCTTGACGTCGGGGACGCAACCGGGATAGGGATCAAGTCACGGATGGTTGGACGCGGTCACTGATGCGGGACCGATCACGGGCGGCCGGACACAATTCACTGGCCTAGGATCTCATGCGAGCGCGGGGTGTCCGATACGAAGCGGTTGCAGGCGTCGAGGCTGCGTCCCAACTCCGGACACAAGCCTAGGATAGCCTTGCCGTTTCATTAGACGCACAAACCGAATCCGAGGGCTCAGCTAGCTAGCTTTTTTTTTTTGTCTAATAACGAAAGAATGGTCATAATGGTGGCACTCCGGCTGATTAGCTGTTAGTACTCCAGCAAAGAGAGATCCTCACACGTTAGCCGTCAGAGCTAGTAAATAGTAGTATAGGTTAATTGCAACAGTGCAATGCAGGTATCTGGCATGTGCAAAACAAACGCAAAAAAGCCACATGTCGAATTCCTCCCCTCGCTTCTCACCCCATCTCATCGAGAGAAAAGCACACTTTGTTAAAAAAGACATCTTTATGAGTGAAGGGTGTCCATTTGTGCAGAGAGATGTCCAGAGGAGAGAGAGGATAGGACAGCCGAACCAAACACAACTGTAAGGTGGGGTAAAGTTTTGAGGTGTTACGTCAGATATTTCATGAATATCGGAAGAGGTGTTCGGACGTTAATAAAATAATTAATTACAGAACTCATCTGTAAACTGTAAGACGAATTTATTAAGACTAATTAATCTGTCATTAGCACATGTTTACTGCAGCACGACATTGTCTAATCACGGACTAATTAGGCTAAAAACATTCGTCTCGTAAAATACATGTAATGTGTGCAATTAGTTATTTTTTAGTTTACATTTAATACTCTATATATGTATCTAAACATGTAATGTGATAGGGTGTAAAGTTTTACGAAGCAAGACCAGGCAACAGTTGGTTTTTCCTTTTGCCATTTCCTTGCTACTCCTCCAGACTACTAGGCAGCAGGCTGCTCTACATGTTTTTCTCCCTTCCTTTTTATCCGCTTGGTTTCCTTTTGCTCCACATTCTTTTTCTGGGCCTTGGCGAATACCATTCCATCGCATCCCAATCCATTCCCATGTGTGTGTTGTTGCCGTTGTGGACTCCCACTCCCCTGTCTGTCGCCTGACACCTTCTTCTTCCTCGCTCTCCCCAACCATCCCCACCACCTCATCCCATCCCGCCCTCGCACTTTCACCCGCCCGAATCCATCCATCCGTCTGTGCACGGGGTGAAAACCAACCCACATTCACCAGCGACCAAGCTGCCTCCCCTGCTCTCCTCCGGCCACCTCCTTCTTGTTTGCATATAAATCTGGAACTGCAAGGGGGAACCACCACCACACCAGCAGGACAGCGGGAGGGAGATCCGTGAGGAGGTGCCGCCCCCATGGCTGAGAAGGAGGGCAACCTCGAGGCCGTCCTCAAGGAGGCCGTCGACCTGGTATGCCTCTCCTCCTTTTCTTTCCCCACGAATTTTTGTGTGTGCTGTTGCACGACGTCTTGACGTCTTGTTGGGAAGAGAAAAAAAAAGAAAGCTTGCGCCTTTCTAGCCTCCTTTTCCGAGGCTAGATTGCCGTTCCTCTTCTACGAAATTCGCATCTCTAGTCTAGCAAAAAAAAAACTGCATGCTTGGTTTGTGGTCCTTGTTCTCCGGATTCCCGAATTCTTGGTGACTGGCATTTTGGCATAGTGACGTTTCATTTCTCTACCTACCTAGCTGTTTCTCAAATCTGCTTCCTTCATCACTTCTTCTTCTCGGTTCTCTCTAGGAATTGCTACATCCTAGAGAGTAAGTAGGCATTGGGGCATACTCGTTACATGTAGTAGTAGTAGGCAATTCTCTCAGAAGAGTTCGCGGCGTGACAAGCAATTGTGTTGCTCAACTCAACTGACTCTGCTTTTGTTCCCTTATCTATTAAAAAAAAACTCAACTGACGCTGCTGTTTTTCCTCTCTACTCTGCAGGAGAACATCCCCCTCGAGGAGGTGTTCGAGAATCTGAGATGCAGCCGCGAGGGTCTCTCCACTCAGCAGGCGCAGCAGCGCCTCGAAATCTTTGGCCCCAACAAGCTCGAGGAGAAGGAGGTTTGCTTTAACTCACGTCACTACTCCTTGTATTTTTTCCCCCCAACTTTACTGGAGAAAACACATGTAATAATTGCTTGAAGCTGGGATTTTGATGGCCGCAGGAGAGCAAATTCCTCAAGTTTTTGGGCTTCATGTGGAATCCACTCTCCTGGGTCATGGAGGCTGCAGCAATCATGGCCATTGCCCTTGCCAATGGAGGGGTAAGACACACAAACCTACTAACAGGCTTCAAATTCCATTTTCAAGCTCTTTTCCTTTGGTACCTTTATTTATGGTTGGTGTATTCTAAGCTGCGGTTGCCTTGTGATTATGCCATCAGGGGAAGCCACCAGATTGGCAGGACTTTGTCGGTATCATAACTCTGCTTGTCATCAACTCAACAATCAGTTTTATCGAGGAAAACAATGCTGGAAATGCTGCTGCAGCCCTCATGGCTCGTCTTGCACCTAAAGCCAAGGTTTGTCAGTGACACACCCCTATGCAGTTTTGCTATGCTCCCAAGGAAGGCTTCATGTGTTTGCTGAACCCTTCCAAAAAGTTTGAACTGACTTTCCTTTCGTCAGGTGCTTCGTGACGGTCGATGGACTGAGGAAGAGGCAGCCATTCTTGTACCAGGAGACATTGTCAGTATTAAACTCGGAGACATTATACCTGCAGATGCACGCCTCCTTGAGGGGGATCCTTTGAAGATCGATCAGGTTCTTCCCATTGTCATCACCTGTTAAAATAACTTAGCCTTTGATGAGCCCTAGTGATCTTTTTGCTCATAACTTCTATTGCATTGTAGTCTGCCCTGACCGGAGAGTCACTGCCAGTCACCAAAGGTCCCGGTGATGGTGTCTATTCTGGTTCGACGGTCAAGCAAGGTGAAATTGAAGCTGTTGTGATTGCCACTGGTGTTCACACTTTCTTCGGAAAGGCTGCTCACCTTGTTGACTCCACAAACCAAGTTGGCCATTTCCAGAAGGCAATATTGGATGCCCTATCTCCTATGCATGTATTCTGGACTGAATTGTCAATGTACTTCGTTGCTTATATTATATCACTTGGTTGTTGCAGGTCTTGACGGCTATTGGGAACTTCTGCATTTGCTCAATCGCTGTGGGGATGTTTGTTGAGATCATTGTCATGTATCCTATCCAGCACAGGGCATACCGCCCTGGGATCGACAACCTCCTTGTCCTTCTCATTGGAGGCATCCCCATAGCCATGCCGACAGTCCTATCTGTAACTATGGCTATTGGGTCCCATCGTTTGTCTCAACAGGTTCGTATATGGATCATCATATCCATTGCATCTCTGTTTTTCCCTTGAATCTCAATTGATATAGTTAACAACTTAAATAATGTTTCTCTAGGGAGCTATCACAAAGAGAATGACTGCAATTGAGGAGATGGCTGGCATGGATGTTCTTTGCAGTGATAAAACAGGAACTCTGACCCTGAACAAGCTTACTGTGGACAAGAACCTCGTTGAGGTGAGACAAGAACAACTATTTTTAATATTCTCTTAGCTCTCTCATGTCTGTTTTAAATAACTTTAAATTTGTCAATGCAGGTTTTTGAAAGGGGCATTACTCAGGACCAAGTGATACTCATGGCTGCTAGAGCATCTCGTACAGAAAACCAAGATGCTATTGATACTGCTATAGTTGGGATGCTTGCTGATCCTAAAGAGGTATGTAACTTTGTTACAGGCTCGAAGCAGAGAATGATGATTATATTACTTACTATGATGAGATGGCTCTGTCTATGTTTTCATGAAGGCACGGGCTGGCATCCAAGAAGTTCACTTCCTGCCATTCAATCCTACTGACAAAAGGACAGCACTGACATATATTGACGGTGATGGGAAAATGTATCGTGTTAGTAAGGGTGCACCTGAGCAGGTACAACAAGAATAAAAAATTAACCAGTGATGTCTTGATATCTCAGCATTGCCTGATGACAACATTACATTCGGATTTGTTTATCATTGCATAATGCATGCATATAACCTCATGCCATATACTCTATAAATTGGATGCAGATTCTCCATTTGGCTCACAACAAGTCAGAGATAGAGAGGAGGGTCCATGCTGTGATTGATAAATTTGCAGAGCGTGGACTTAGATCGCTTGCTGTAGCATATCAGGTGAGAAGACAATGTAGCTTCTATCATGTCTTGCTATTTGCATTGCACTGACCACAAGAATAATATGAGCATCTTAGGTCCATTTTCTTTTCTTTTTTTGTGAAAAGGTCCATTTTGTTTTAAAGAAATGTGAGGTCCATTTGTCTATCAGTCGCACCACTTGCATAGTTTCACCAGTTTTATGCCTATGTTGTCTTAGTGGCAAACTGTTCTGTTTTTCTTATGTAGGAAGTACCTGAGGGGAGGAAAGAAAGTCCTGGTGGTCCATGGCACTTCGTTGGTCTCATGCCACTTTTTGATCCTCCAAGACATGACAGTGCTGAAACAATTCGGAGGGCACTCAACCTTGGTGTTAATGTCAAGATGATCACTGGTATACTGCCAACTGAATATTATCAAAATGATCACACTTGCTATTTATTCAGCTCAATGTTTCTCAGTGACTATACCTTTGATATAATCCTATGCAGTCATAGAAGTATAGAACATATCCTGATAGAAGTACACTGTTGCCTTGTGGTGGGCTGGTGGCTTCATTACACTGACAATAATATTCTTTGTCTCTCTTGGTCCCAGCATTTTGATTTATTTTCTAATGTTCAGGTGATCAGTTGGCAATCGGAAAGGAAACAGGACGCCGTCTAGGAATGGGTACAAATATGTATCCTTCTTCTGCTTTGTTAGGGCAGAACAAGGATGAGTCTATTGCTGCTTTACCTGTTGATGATCTCATCGAGAAAGCCGATGGTTTTGCTGGTGTATTCCCTGGTATGGTTTAGGAGGAATAAATATTCTTGGGAAGAGGCATAAAAATTTTAACCTGTATAATTGAGTAATTATTTTTCTCCAGAACATAAGTATGAGATCGTGAAACGTCTGCAAGCACGGAAGCATATCTGTGGAATGACTGGTGATGGAGTAAATGATGCTCCAGCCCTGAAGAAAGCTGATATCGGTATTGCTGTTGCCGATGCAACTGATGCAGCCAGGAGTGCTTCAGATATTGTCCTCACAGAACCAGGACTTAGTGTGATCATTAGTGCTGTGCTTACTAGTCGCGCTATTTTCCAGCGTATGAAGAATTACACGGTATGCTAGAAGTTGAAATGCTCTCAATTGTGCTATGTTTTTCCTTGTGCTAATTGACTAATGCATTTTTATTATGTCAGATCTATGCTGTCTCGATCACCATTCGTATTGTGGTAAGTCTTATATGTCTGTCAGTGTCAGTACTTCCAAGCTGAAACTTTTAGATCTTTGCATGCTGATTCTGTTTGGATTAAATTTCTACTGGATTCAACAGAAGAAAAACCATTGTGATATTCCCGTGCATCCTACAATATTGCTTGAAGGTTTAACTACCACTTTTTCCCTTTATCTTGACAGCTTGGATTTATGCTCCTTGCCCTCATTTGGAAATTTGATTTCCCCCCATTCATGGTCCTAATCATTGCAATTCTAAATGATGGTACTTTCCTCCCTCTGTCTTTGAAAGAAGTTGAAGTAGAAACCCAAAAAGGTTATAATGCTATTCGACCATTTGATGTGATGAATAGGTACCATAATGACTATATCAAAGGATCGTGTAAAACCATCCCCACTACCCGACAGCTGGAAGCTGGCTGAAATTTTCACAACTGGAGTTGTCCTTGGTGGATATCAGGCAATGATGACTGTCATCTTCTTTTGGGCTGCATACAAGACAAACTTTTTCCCAGTAAGGATTCTCGCAAATGGTTAACTGCAATTGGAGTTTGATGAATCTTAATTCAGTTGAAAATTTTATTCTTAACACTAGGATTGGCTAGAGAACTAATGTTACTTTTAGGGCCTTATTTTTGCTTATTGGTGTGAAAATATTGCAGAAAATATTTCATGTTGAAAGCCTTGAGAAGACGGCTCAAGATGATTTCCAAAAGCTTGCCTCTGCTGTTTACCTGCAAGTCAGCACCATCAGCCAAGCCCTCATCTTTGTGACAAGGTCCCGAAGTTGGTCATTTGTCGAGCGCCCAGGGTTTCTACTGGTTTTTGCTTTCTTGGTTGCGCAGCTGGTGAGTTCTTACTCACTTTCCTTGTGAACTAGTACTTCAGGAGTTGTAAGTTGCATTGAGCTAAAATCTCCCGTTTAATTGCAGATTGCTACACTGATTGCTGTGTATGCTGACTGGGCATTCACTTCGATCAAAGGCATTGGGTGGGGCTGGGCTGGTATTGTGTGGCTTTACAACATCATCTTCTACTTCCCGCTCGATATCATCAAGTTCCTCATCAGATATGCTCTTAGTGGGAAAGCATGGGATCTTGTCATTGAGCAGAGGGTAATAAGCTAATAATATGTGGTGCACATGTGTCAATTGTCTATCGGAGTTTTGGGTACCATGGGCATGTGACTAACTCGCATCATCGTTCTGCAGATTGCGTTCACAAGGAAGAAAGACTTTGGTAGGGAAGAGAGGGAGCTGAAGTGGGCACATGCACAGAGGACCCTCCATGGGCTACAGGCACCAGATGCCAAGATGTTCCCGGAGAAGGCTGGGTACAATGAGCTGAACCAGATGGCTGAGGAGGCGAAGAGGAGGGCCGAGATTGCAAGGTAAGATCACAAATCACTTTGTTCCTAAATGCAACGAGCAGTAGTTAGTGCTTTCTTATGTGTGCTAGTCTTTACGCAGTTAGGCCCACCCCTGTTCCTTTCCTTTTTCATGAATGCATTATTACTACTGATAGATGCTTTTGTGGGGTGAAAAGTGCCTTTTTGCGGTACTGGTAGGCAATAGTTAGAAACAGCTTTGAAGTTGCTTGACAACGATGCGAATTGGATTCATGATTGTTATGTTACAGGCTGCGGGAGCTTCACACGCTCAAGGGGCATGTGGAATCTGTTGTGAAGCTGAAGGGGCTTGACATCGAGACCATCCAGCAGTCGTACACAGTGTAACTTTGCCTGTCCAGAAGAAGTTTTCTTTTTCTTTTTCTTTTTGCCCACCGACGTGTGAATTTGATCATGGCTGGCTTCTCTTTATTTTGTTTATTTAACCGAACTGCAAGCACCGACAAGTACCTGAAATGAGACAGATCCCTCTCTGTAATCCCCGATTTCTGTCTTCTCCTCACATGGTATGACAATCAATTTATGAACTTGGCTCGGATATATAAATAAGTGCTCGAAGGGGAGAGCACAGAGTTTTTGGCCACTGATGGGAATGGATGCATGCTTGTTTTCAGAAAGGGATTCTGTCTGTGCATCTTCATCCTTTTTCTCTTGCTGTCGAATTCAATTCAACCTGCCCTGCCCTGCCAATGATGGATCGATCATATGGGGAGCAAAGGCACTGCCAGTCAGATCACAAACTCGTATTATTGGCTGTGTCCTGTGTGTGGCATGTGAGCTTCAATGAATGGATGAATGCCTGCACCTGCATGCATGGAGGTGAGCTTGAGATGCAGATGCTTCCTCCCTGGAATAATGTGGTTTAGCTTCCAGATCTGCAGATCTGTTGCATGTAGACTCTAGTTAGGTCTCATATGTTGCCTGCTGCCAAAGATGCAATGCAAGATGCCAAGATGGCTGCAACTGGTTGGGGCAGGCTGCTAGGCCAGCTGCTAGATTTGTGTGGACAAATCTTTTTCTGAGCTGTGTGATTGCTGGAAAGGATATTTGATACATTATATGCTAATCTTATTTTATACATCATCATTATTATTATTTTTTCTTGCCATCGTAACTAGTAGATCTCCTGGTCAAAGATATCATCTGAGAAGTTCATGGCTGGGCAAGATGGTGTCTGCCTGACCACTTACTTATCCATTACTTTTCCATTTCCTTGTAATAGCAACCGAAGAGGCAACTTTGATCTCTGTGATTATTCCTGATTGCCGTTCGTGTCGGACGTGTCTTTTACTACTTGGGACAGTTGAAAGTCAAGACGACAAGACCCTTGTAGCCCATGCAAACTCACTGTAGACTCGTGCATCCGTGACCTTGTCGGTTCACTGTTTCACAACGTCTGTCTCCACGGTCGAGGATGGTGGCTGCCACAACTTCTTTTTCTTTACCCCTGCGTTCGGACGCCCATGCCTGCTGCCCGCACAGTTGCCACTCACCACGCTTTCCTGTCCGCGCTCCTCCACGCCTGCTCAGTTGCCACTCACCACGCTTTCCTGTCCGCGCTCCTCCACGCCTGCTGCGCCGCTCCCCTCCATGCACGGTGCCCCAGCAGTTGCATCAAGCGGCTGCAGCAGCTGTAAGGTCCTAGATGGCTAGAGGGAGGGTGAATAGCCTATTAAAAAATTCTACAATAAACACTAAGCAAACTTGTTAGAATAACAAACGGCTTAAAGCGAATTTTGCTTAGCCTACGGTTGTGATGCAAGCCTCCTATCCACAAGTCTAGTAGATTATGATCTCTAGTTCACACAAGGGCTAAGTCACTAAACTTACACTAGAGAGCAAGCTAACAACTACTAGCAAAGGCTAGCACTAGAGCTACACAAGATAACTAGTAAAAGTAAATGCGAGAGATATGATTGTGAATCTTATACCGACGGTGGAGAGAAGATGTTGCCAATCACCAAGATGATATATAAACAATCAATATTGACAACCACACAATATGAAGTCCAATCACCGGGAGACAAGAGACACAATATTTTTGTTCACCCGGTGTTCACTTGTGCACCGACAAGCTACGTCACCGGTTGTGTCGACCAACACTTAGATGGTTCCTCGGTGTGACCCTCAAGTCACTTGCCCCTCAAGGCACGCCCCGCAAGGCACTGCAAGACACCACTCTCAAGTGAGGTAACTCAATGACACGCGCAATGTAATAGAGTTGCTTTTGGCGTCCCGCCGAGGAAAGCACAAGAACCTCTTACAATCAACCGGAGGTGGCCAAGAACAATCACCTTCTCTTGCCAACGCCTCCAACAATCTCCAAGCCGGCTAGGAGCGGTACTCTCCAAGAGTAACAAGAAATCCACCGGCTCAACCACCCACAAGTGCCACTAGATGCCCTCAAGCTATGCAATGCACTTTGGGATCACTCAATCTCACTTATGATTTGCAATCACTCAAGAGAGATGAGTGGGAGATCGAAGCTCTAGCTCAAAGGATGTATAAGGATGTTAGAAATCACGAGTTACCTCCCCAGGGGCCGGCCAACGAGTATTTATAAGCATCCCATCCGAATAGAGCCGTTATACCCCTTCACTGGGTTCTTTTCGGGATGACCGGACGCGCTCAGCCACGTCCGATCCTCCAACGGTCACTGCGCCAACGGTCAAACCCCATGACCGGACGCGCTTCTCATAATGACCGGACGCGCCGGTCGCAACTGACCAGACGCGCTCAACCGCGTCCGATCTTTCAACGGTCACTGAACCCCAACGGTCAAACCAACGACCGGACGCGCCCTAGGCAACGACCGGACGCACCCCTGGCAACGACCGGACGCGCTCCTTGCGACGACCGGACGCGACAGTGCCCGCGTCCGATTAGAGTCTAGTAAGCTCCCTCAACGATCGGACGCGTCCGATCATGTGTGACCGGACGCGTCTCGAGTCCGATCGTCCTTGTGAACCGCAGTTCCCTCTAGGCGACTGATCGGACGCGCCGGTCCCGCGAGTGACCGGACACGCCGGTTGCAAACCCTAGCACCCGCGTCTCGCTGTACTGACCGGACGCGTCCGGTCATACCATGACCGCGTCCGGTGCAGCGTCCGGTCACCTCTGTGACCTCCGTTCGCCTCCGTTTCTTTTCCGACTTCCGGCGTAGTGGAAAATAGGCTTTTCAACTCCCTGAAAACGCCTGAATCCCGCGCTCGCAAGCTCGGCGGGAGGGAGAGAGAGACCCAAACCCTCTCTACCACCCAAACTTCAACGCCTTCGTAAATGTGCCAACACCAACAAGTGATCACCACCTTGTGTACGTGTGTTAGCATTTTCACAATCATTTTCGAAGGTTTTCCGGTTAGCTCACTAGGCCCTACATGCAATGCACTTCATGAATTCACCTAGTGGCACCCGTGCATCGAATAACCGATAAGACTTCCCCTCTTAATAGTTCGGCTATCGATCCTAAACCACTCACACCATCTATGGTGTCTTGAGTGCAAAACAAAATGACCCTATGGTTATACCTTTGCCTTGAGCCCATTTTGTTTCTCCAAATGATATGATCCACTTCATATCATCACATGACCGTCTCGATCCATCGACCTTGACTTCACTTGCTCTTCACCGTTGCATCGGTCTGTCGGCGCCAAGTCTTGCTCAAGCTTCACCATCGCATGGTCCCTCACTTCGAAGCCTCGACTTGCCCTTCACCGTCACAACCGGTCTGTCGAGCCAAGCATCATTTCGGTCTTCATCATCTTGGTCATATGAGTTAATGTCGTGTCTCATATTCAATGACCACCATTATCTAAATCATCCACTTAGATACAAAGGTTAGTCCTAGGTTTCATCAATTAGCCAAAACCAAACTAGGGACTTTCAATCTCCCCCTTTTTGGTAATTGATGACAACCCTTATAAAGATGATTTTGATAATAAAAGTTTTGAACTTGTCATACTTGTCCAATCATTTTGCTCATAAGTAAAGTTTGGACAATTATTGCAAGCTCGGTTTTGGTAGCATTAGCTCTCCCTACATATGTGCATAGAGTTTGGATTGAAAGCTTTGCACATATGCAATGATAGAAGTGTTGAGAGAGTAATTCTACCAAAATGATGCTAAGGTGTAAGAAATGGACCTTTGAAGCGTGATACCTATCGGAGTTGCCTTTTATACCATCCTTAGCATCATGAAGTAACTAGACATCCATCAAAACTCAAGAACCCCGTGAGATCAACATTATAGTAAAGGTTCTTGAACCACTTGTAAAGTTTAAGGCATGTCTAGATACCACATGTAAACTTATGTAAACTATTCCTATGCATGCTAGTAGATCATTTCATCATTCAAGTTCTATACTAGCATTGCACCACACAAGCATGTATATTGAATTTAAAATACATGTGCAATGAGCAAGTCATATGAGAATGCACAAACAAATGCAACAACTTTGTTTATGAGCTTGCTCCCCCTACTTGTGTGCATCAAAATTTTATTTACCCCTTTATCATGTTGAATCATCTTTTTGTCTCCCCTTTGTCAATAACTTACCCAAAAATGGGATCAAATTGTGGAGAGAAAAACAATGTTTGATGGAGTAGGTTAAAATTTATCAAATTTGGTTCAATCTAGAACACTTGCCAAAGATATTTAATTCGATTTGAACCAAAGACAAGCTTCTTCACTCCTCATAATAAGGGTTATCTTGCCTATGTTGAATTAAATATGTATAGCAAATCTTCTAGATTCAAAACTAGGTTTACAAGCTCACAAACATGTCATATGCCACCACTAGATTAAAATAAGCATAGAAGCAATAGTGGTAACATATATCCATCAAATTCATTTGATTTATCAAGAATGCTCATGCGTACCACTTATTATGTCTACATGCTCTAGCAAGTCCTTAGCATAGGATGAATGACATGTCAATCAACTTTACCTTGCAATGTCGAAGGAGAGGCATGTCAATAAGTGGATGGGGTGCATTCAACTCATGTTTGAGAAATCAAGAATGTTCAATTCATTCCTTAACTTGCAAAACCTCTTTTCATCAAGTGGCTTGGTGAGAATATCGGCAAGTTGATCATCGGTGCCAACACTTTCAATAGTAATATCTCCCTTTTGTTGATGATCTCTAATGAAATGATGTCTTATGTCAATATGCTTAGTTCTTCCATGTTGAACTGAGTTTTGTATCATCTTGATTGCAATTTTATTATCACATAGCAATGGCATATTCTTGAAGTTGAGGCCATAATCCTTCAAAGTTGATTTCATCCATAGCAATTGTGCACAACAACTCCCCGCACTCACATATTTGGCTTCGGCGGTAGAGATTGCCACACTATTTTGTTTCTTTGAGGACCATGACACAAGTGATCTTCCAAGTAATTGACATGTGCCACTTGTGCTCTTTCTATTGATCTTGCAACCTCCATAGTCGGAGTTCGAATATCCAATCAATTCAAACTTTGACCCCTTGGGATACCATAGTCCAACATCTCTTGTTTGCTTCAAGTACCTCAATATTCTTTTTGCGGCCGTGAGATGACTCTCTCTAGGTGAGGCTTGATATCTAGCACACATACAAACACTAAACATGACATTCGGCCTTGATGCGGTGACATAGAGTAGACTTTCAATCAAAGACCGATATTCCTTTTGATTCACCATTTTGCCATCAAAATTACTATCCAAATTGCCATTTGTACTCATTGGAGTTGAAATTTGCTTTGCATCTTGCATTCCAAACTTCTTCAACATGTCCCTTATGTATTTCCCTTGACTCACAAATGTCCCATTCTTCAATTGCTTGACTTGGAGACCAAGGAAGTAGCTAAGTTCACCAATCATAGACATTTCAAACTCTTTGGCCATCATATCACCAAATTCTTCACAATAAGCTTGATCGGTTGATCCAAAGATGATGTCATCAACATATATTTGCACTATGAATAGATCATTCCCAATCTTCTTGGTGAATAGAGTTATATCAACCTTGCCCATCTTAAATCTCTTAGAGAGAAGGAAATCCCTTAGCCTCTCATACCATGCTCTAGGTGCTTGCTTTAAGCCATATAAAGCCTTCTTCAACTTGTATACATGGTTGGGTTTCTTGTCATCTTCAAATCCGGGAGGTTGCTCAACAAAGACTAACTCATTGATGACTCCATTGAGAAAAGCACTTTTGACATCCATTTGATATAGTTTGATGTTGTGTGCACAAGCATAAGCTAATAGAATCCTTATTGTCTCCAATCTTGCCACGGGAACATATGTCTCATCATAGTCAAGACCTTCTACTTGAGTGTAACCTTGAGCAACTAGTCTTGCTTTGTTTCTCACTACAATGCCATCTTGATCTTGCTTGTTTTTGAACACCCACTTGGTTACAATCACATTGTAGTCATTTGTCCTTTCTACCAATTCCCAAACATCATTTCTTGTGAAATTATTAAGTTCTTCTTGCATAGCCATGATCCAATCGGCATCCCTCAAAGCTTCTTCTATTTTCTTTGGTTCTAAGGTTGACACAAATGATGCATGCTCACAAAACATAGCCAATCTTGATCTTGTTTACACACCACTTCTAATATCACCAATAACACTATCAATGGGGTGATCTCTTGCAACATGTTATGGTTGGAGTACTTGCACTTGATTGCTTGAGCTTGGTTGATCACTTGATGTATCTTGATGAGATGAACTAGCACCATGATCTTGCACTTGAGAGTCATTAGCTAGCTTGAATGGAGAATTGAGCACTTGATCTTTATCATCATCTTGTATATCAATTACTTGCTTTGCTCTAATGTCCCCAATGTCCATTTTTTCATTGCTTCCACCAATTGAGTTCCACCAACATCATTTAGATTCTCTTCTTCATCTTGTGACCCATTGGTTTCATCAAATTGTACATCATGGACTTCTTCTAGAATGCCACTAGAATTGTTCTAAACTCTATAAGCTTTGCTTGTAGTTGAATAACCAAGTAGAAACCCCTCATCACATCTCTTGTCAAACTTTCCCAATCTAGTGCCCTTCTTCAAGATATAGCACTTGCAACCAAACACCCTAAAGTAAGAAATATTTGGCTTTCTTCCATGAAGTAGCTCATATGGGGTCTTCTCTAGCAATGGATGACAATATAATCTATTGATGTAGTAGCAAGCGGTATTGATTGCTTCATCCCAAAATGATTGACTCACATTGTACTCATGAAGCATTGATCTAGCCATATCAAGCAATGTTCTATTCTTTCTCTCAACTAGGCCATTTGATTGTGGAGTGTACTTGGCCGAGAATTGATGTCCAATTCCATAGTGATCACAAAGTTCTTCAATTCTTGTATTCTTGAACTCACTTCCATTGTCACTTCTCACTTTCTTGATTCTAATCTCAAACTCATTGTGAACTCTAGTGAGAAATGTCTTGAAGGTGTCAAACACTTCACTTTTGTCACTAAGAAAGAATACACATGTGAATCTTGTGAAGTCATCCACTATGACAAATCCATACTTGTTGTCGCCTATGCTTGTGTATGTTGTTGGGCCAAATAGATCCATGTGCATCAAATCAAATACTTTGCATGTGCTCATTGTACTCTTCTTTGGATGTGAGCTTCCAACTTGCTTCCCAGCTTGACATGCACTACAAAGCTTATTCTTTTCAAATTCAACATCTTTCAAACCATTGACAAGATTGTGAGTTGTAAGCTTCTTCAATTGTTTCATGCCAACATGACCAAGCCTTCTATGCCAAAGCCAACCCATGCTTGATTTAGAGATTAAGCAAGTTGTCAAAGAAGTTTCTCTAGCATTGAAGTCAACTAGGTAGAGATTCTCATATCTAAAGCCCTTGAATGCCACATTTGAACCATCCATACTAATGACTTCCACATCATCAACCCCAAAGATACATTTATAACCAAGATCACAAATTTGTGCCACGGATAGAATATTGAAATCCAAGCTTTCAACTAGCAACACATTGGAGATACTCATGTCATTTGATATTGCAATCTTACCCAAGCCAATAACCTTGCCTTTCTTGTTATTGCCAAAAGTGATAGAATCAACACCACTATCATTGCCATTGATTGAGTCAAACATTCTTGATGTACCGGTCATGTGTTGAGTGCACCCACTATCAATAATCCAATGCCTTCCTCCGGCTTTGTAATTTACCTACAAGCAAATCAATGAAGCTTAGGTACCCATTTTTGCTTGGGTCCTTGTAGGTTAGTAACTAAGCTCTTTGGTACCCAAATAGCCTTTTTCTTTGGGCCAACAATGGGTGTACCAATAAACTTAGCTTGCACACCCTTCACACCTTTGGTAAGCACATAGCAAGAATCAAAAGGTATAGCATTAACAAATTTCTTGCTTTGGTTCTTTTTATTGCAATTATGCTCTAGGTGCCCAACTTGCTTGCATCTATTGCAAAACCGATCATTGCCCTTTACAAAGCTAGGCTTTGGAGTTGCAAAGGCCGACTTGCCTTTCTTGGGGGTGTAGCCCAATCCCTCTTTGTTAAGAGAGAACCTTTGGCTACCCAAGCACTTAAGCAAGCGGGCCTCACCACCATAGGCCTTGCCTAGGGCGTGAGTGAGCTCATCCACCTCTCTCTTGAGAGTCTCATTCTCAACCACTAGTGAGGTATCACAAGTGAGACCATCACTAGTAGTGGAAGTAGAGTTGGTGGTGGTGGATAAAGAGCTACAAGAAGGGTTAGCATTTGTCATGATGATAGGTTCATAAAAGGATTCATCAATTATATCACATGTAATACCTATATCACATGATACAACAACCTCCTTCTTTGCTTGTTGCTCAAGTAGCAATGAGTGAGCTTTTTCAAGCTTGGAATGAGCCTTTTTAAGATCCTCATGGTCTTCCACTAGACTCTCATGAGTGGTCTTAAGCTCACCAAGAACTTTCTCAAGTATTGCTACTTTCATTGAAAGCTTCTTACACTCCTTGTTCTTGGCAATAGCTATGTCTCTAGTTTGTTGCATCAAGTCATATAGTTGTTCTTTAGTTGGTTCATCATCATCATCATCATTTTCATTATCATTATTATTATCATTATCACTATCATGAACATATTCCATTTCACTTTCATTATCACTCTCATCATATAATACCTTAGCTTCTTTGGCCATGAAGCATGAAGAGGATGAATCAAATAGTGAGGGCTTCTTATTGATAGCAATGGAAGCAAAAGCCTTGTTGGATGATTCTTCTTCTTCTTCTTCTTCATCACTTTCCCAAGTGACCACATATGCTCCATTCTTACCCTTCTTGAAAGTCATCTTGGCTTCTTTCTTTTTCTTCTCAAACTTGCCCCTCTTGTTGTTCTTCTTCTTGTCATAGGGACAATCGGCTTGAAGATGTTCGGTGCTATCACAATTGAAGCACTTCCTTTGTTGCTCATTGCTCTTAAAATAGTCATTTCTCTTTTTGAAGCCTCTTCTCTTAATGAACATGTGAGATGTGACCCATTTTCTTGACTACAAAAGCAAATGCCCATCATCAATTTCAAAATCTTCATCTTCATTATTGTCTTCTTCTTCCTCTTCTTCTATGATGATAGCTTTGCCTTTGGAGGAAGTGGCCTTGAATGCCACGGTCTTCTTCTTCTTTTCTTCCTCCTTCTTTTCCTTCTTATCGGCATCTTGATCATACTTGTCATATGTCAATACCTCTCCAAGCAAATCATTGGGCTTTATTGTTTCAAGCCCATCTCTTTGTAGCATCATGATCAACATTTTGAATTTTCTTGGTAAGCTCAACAAGAACTTGTGGCAAAAATCTTGGTCTTGTGTCTTGTGCCCTAGGCTCTTGAGATCATTTACAATGACTTGCAATCTATGAAACATCTCTAAGATTGTTTCTTCTTCTTTCATCTTGAAGTTCTCAAACTCACTCTTGAGCCCATATAGCTTGGCACTCTTCACAACCTTAGTGCCCTCATAAGTTTCACTCAACCTTGTCCACACTTCATTTGCCAATTCCAAATCCTTGATGCCCTCAAATACTTTTGTGTCAATATTATTGTAAAGTGTATTGAGAGCCATTCTATTGCATGTTCTATTTGCTCTATCTTCATCGGTGAGATGATCGGGATCAATGATAGCAAAGTCATTCTCGGTGACTTGCAAAACTCTCTCATGAATAGAACCAAGGTACATTGTCATCTTTCTCTTCCAATGAGCAAAAGAACTAACACCATCAAAAAACGGTGGCTTGCCCCCAACATGATTGAACACAATTTGAGCCATTTTTCACACCGAAGGATGTTAAGCCTTGATTAAAACGGTGACCACGGCTCCGATACCACTTGTAAGGTCATAGATGGCTAGAGGGGGGGTGAATAGCCTATTAAAAAATTCTACAATAAACACTAAGCAAACTTGTTAGAATAACAAACGGCTTAAAGCGAGTTTTGCTTAGCCTACGGTTGTGATGCAAGCCTCCTATCCACAAGTCTATTAGATTATGATCTCTAGTTCACACAAGGGCTAAGTCACTAAACTTACACTAGAGAGCAAGCTAACAACTACTAGCAAAGGCTAGCACTAGAGCTACACAAGATAACTAGTAAAAGTAAATGCGAGAGATAGGATTGTGAATCTTATACCGATGTTGGAGAGAAGATGTTGCCAATCACCAAGATGATATACAAACAATCAGTATTGACAACCACACAATATGAAGTCCAATCACCGGGAGACAAGAGACACAATATTTTTGTTCACCCGGTGTTCACTTGTGCACCGACAAGCTACGTCACCGGTTGTGTCGACCAACACTTAGATGGTTCCTCGGTGTGACCCTCAAGTCACTTGCCCCTCAAGGCACGCCCCGCAAGGCACCGCAAGATACCACTCTCAAGTGAGGTAACTCAATGACACGCGCAATGTAATAGAGTTGCTTTTGGCGTCCCGCCGAGGAAAGCACAAGAACCTCTTACAATCAACCGGAGGTGGCCAAGAACAATCACCTTCTCTTGCCAACGCCTCCAACAATCTCCAAGCCGGCTAGGAGCGGTACTCTCCAAGAGTAACAAGAAATCCACCGGCTCAACCACCCACAAGTGCCACTAGATGCCCTCAAGCTATGCAATGCACTTTGGGATCACTCAATCTCACTTATGATTTGCAATCACTCAAGAGAGATGAGTGGGAGATCGAAGCTCTAGCTCAAAGGATGTATAAGGATGTTAGAAATCACGAGTTACCTCCCCAGGGGCCGGCCAACGAGTATTTATAAGCATCCCATCCGAATAGAGCCGTTATACCCCTTCATTGGGTTCTTTTCGGGATGACCGGACGCGCCGGTCATAACTGACCGGACGCGCTCAGTCGCGTCGATCCTCCAACGGTCACTGCACCAACGGTCAAACCCCATGACCGGACGCGCTTCTCATAATGACCGGACGCGTGAAAGGTCTTGATGGCTAGAGGGGGGGTGAATAGCCTATTAAAATTTTCTACAACGACAAGCTAAACAAGTTTATCAATATAACAAATAGCGAGATGCGAGTTTTGCTTAGCCTATGGGTGTTTGCAAGCCACCTATCCAATTCACAATTCTAGTATTTGCACTCAACCGCACAAGTCAAACCGAGAAGTTAAGTACAACTACAACTAGCAAGCTACACAAGAGAACTACTCTAGCTAAGCTAACTAGCTAGCAAAGATAACTAAGAAATTAATACAAGAGAGATAGGAGGGTATCACCGAGGGGCGAAGTATTGAGCCAACCAATATGATCAACAATGAATACCAAGATAACCAAACACCGGGATTAATCAATCACAATATGAAAGTGATGACACGAAGATTTATCCCGAGGTTCACGTGCTTGCCGGCACGCTAGTCCCCGTTGTGTCCCTCTTTACCACGTGGTTCGGTGGCTAATCGGTCTCACACCGAGCCTCTCAAAAGGCACCACAAGAACCTACCAAATGGCAAAAGGTTGCAATGACACGAGCAATATACTAACGTTGCCTTTGGCGCTTCGCCGAGGTAGGCACAAACCCCTCACAATTACCGGAGGTGGCCAAGAACAATCACCAACTCTTGCCAACGCCTCCAAGCTGCTCTAAGCCGTCTAGGTGGCGGCAACCACCAAGAGAAACAAGAATCCCGCAGCAAATCAACCACCAAGTGCCAACTAGATGCTATCTCACAATGCAAATGCACTTGGATCACTCAATCTCACTTCGAATATGCAAAGAAGCAAGAGAGATGAGTGGGAGGGGAGTTGCTTAGCTCAAAGTGCTCACAAGTATGTCAAATGTTCGAGCGTGAGAGCCTTGAGCCGGCCAACGAGTATTTAAAGACGTACCCCTTCGAATATAGCCGTTAGAAACTTGAAACAGCCGAAGTCGCGTTGACCGGACGCGCTGGTCCAACTGACCGGACGCGCCGGTCGCGCAACGGCTAGTTTCGCAACACTGACCGGACGCGCCGGTCGCAACGACCGGACGCGCCGGTCGCGCAATGGTACTTTTTGAAACACTGACCGGACGCGCCGGTCGCAACGACCGGACGCGCTGGTCACGACCGGACGCGCCGGTCCCGTGACTGACCGGACGCGCTGGTCAACCCTGAGCCGCGCACAACGAACCAGCGACCGGACGCGCTGAAGAACTGACCGGACGCCACAGTGCCCGCGTCCGGTCGGAGTCCAGTAAGCTCCCTGGACGACCGGACGCGTCCGGTCGCCTGTGACCGGACGCGCCTCGCGTCCGATCAAACAACTGAAAAACGCGTAGACACTGGACACTGACCGGACGCGTCCGGTCACACCGTGACCGCGTCCGGTGCAGCGTCCGGTCACCATTGTGACCTCCGTTCGCTTCCGTTTCTTTTTCTGACTTCCGGCGTAGTGGAAAATAGGCATTTCATATCCCCGAAATCGCCTGAATCCCGCGCTCGCACGCTCGGCGGGAGGGAGAGAAGACCCCAAACCCTCTCTACCGCTCAAACTCCAACGCCGTCGTAAATGTGCTAACATCACCAAGTGATCATCACCATGTGCATGTGTGTTAGCATTTTCACAATCATTTTTCGAGGCGTTATTAGTTCTATCCAAATGCATATGACCATGAAATGCACATCTAGAGGCACTTAGGAGTTCAATAGCCGCGTCATTCCCCTCTTTATAGTACGGCTATCTATCCTATAATGTAACCACACCCACTAGGTGTCTTGGTTACTAAAACACAACCCTTAAGCATATACCTTTGACTTGATCACGTAGGGTTGCGTCCAAATCCAAGTGTGGCCATCATGATCACCATGTCTATCTTGCCACCAACCTTGGAGTGTACTAATCCTCATATGCTACATACAACTTAGGCATGTGATTAGTACTTAGGCATTGTCACTAATTACCAACACCAAACATAGGACTTTCAATCTCCCCCTTGTTGGTAATTGGTGACAAACCTTTCACAAAGATATTATGATAAAATTTTGATTGAACCCATGTCACATTGTCCAAGTATATTACCTTGTGTAAGAATTATGGACATGTGATTATGAATTCAAATTGATAGCAATGGCTCCCCCTACATGTATGCTATATGTTTGGATTTTGGAAGCATACATGTTAGATAGGAAAGATTAGGAGCATTGTCTACCAATAGGTGCTAAGTGTTTAAGATTATAGACCTTTGAAGCGTGATACCATCGGAGTTGCGATAAACACCATCTTAGCACCTTGTGTAGTTAGATTCCACTTGGAAAAGCACAAATATAACTAGAAACCTCGTGAGATCAACATTATAAGCAAGGTTCTAGTACCACTTTGAAAAACATGAAGCAACAAAAATCTAACTACTTCCTATTCATGCTAGTACCACAATGCATCATTCAAATTATACTAGCAAGTCACCACACAAGCAATGTATCGGAGAAAAACGAAATGCATAACTATGCATCATACATATGAAGTGCACATAGAAATTGCAACATTCATGTTTAAAGAGCTTGCTCCCCCTACTTGTGTGCTCAAAATTTTATTTGATCCCCTTCTTTTATCAATTCTCCCCTTTTAGAATCTATCTTGTGAACAACATTTTTCTCCCCCACAACATTTTCTTCCCCTTTGAGTTCTATCTTTGTGAACAATATTTTCTCCCCCTTTGGCACCAATTTACCACAAGGAGCAAACTTTAGATAGATTATCATGTTGAAATATGGGGTGAGGATCAAGTTTATGATTCAACCTAGATTGCTTGCATAAATAAAATACTTCGGTTTGATCCAAGGGCAAGCTTCTTCACACCTCACTAGAAGGGTTATCATGCACCATGTTGAAGCAAATATTTAGACAAGTTTTCTAGATTAAATACTTAGGATCACAAGCTACTTAAACAAGTTATATGCTACCACTAGATCATACAAGTCATGGAAACAATAGTGGCACCATATAAACTTCAAATTTATTTAATTTTCATGAATGATCCTAGAACATAAGAAATCATGACTAGATGCACTAAACAAGTCCTTAGCATAGAATGTATGACATGTCAACCAATTGTACCTTGGGGCTCGAAGGAGAGGCATGTCATATATGGGGTGCATCAACTCATGTTGGAGAAGTCAAGTATGTTCAACTCATTCTTTAGCTTGTGAAATCTCTTCTCATCAAGTGGCTTGGTGAATAGATCGGCTAATTGATCTTCGGTGCCCACACTCTCAATAGCAATGTCACCCTTTTGTTGATGATCTCTAATAAAGTGATGACGAACATCAATATGCTTTGTTCTTTGATGTTGAACCGGATTGTTGGTTAGCTTCACGGCACTTTCATTGTCACATAGCAATGGCACATTCTTGAAATTGATTCCAAAATCCTTCAATGTTGCCTTCATCCACAAGATTTGTGCACAACAACTACCCGCGGCGATGTATTCGGCTTCGGTGGTAGATAGTGCAATACTATTTTGCTTCTTGGATGACCATGAGACAAGTGATCTTCCCAACAATTGACATGTCCCGGAAGTGCTCTTTCTCTCCACTTTATCACCGGCATAGTCGGAATCCGAATATCCAACTAGCTCAAAGCTTGCACCTTTGGGATACCATAATCCAACATCTTGTGTATGCTTTAAGTACCTCAATATTCTCTTTGTTGCCTTCAAATGACTTTCTCTTGGTGAGGCTTGAAATCTTGCACACATGCATACACTAAACATCACATCGGGCCTTGATGCCGTCACATAGAGTAGGCTACCAATCATTGATCTATATAGCTTTTGATCCACCATGTTGCCACTCTTGTCACAATCCAAGCTTCCACTAGTGCCCATTGGAGTTGTAATACTCTTTGCATCTTCCATGCCAAACTTCTTGAGCATATCTTTGATGTACTTAGTTTGGCTCACAAATGTACCTTCTTTCATTTGTTTGATTTGAAGTCCAAGAAAGAAACTAAGTTCACCAATCATTGACATTTCAAATTCCTTGGCCATCATTTTTCCAAACTCATCACAATAATCTTGATTGGTTGAACCGAATATGATATCATCAACATATATTTGCAACACAAACAAGTCTTTCTCAATCTTCTTGGTGAATAGTGTTGTATCAACTTTGCCCATGACAAATCCTTTGGATAGCAAGAAGTCCCTCAATCTTTCATACCATGCTCTAGGTGCTTGCTTTAATCCATACAAAGCCTTCCTTAACTTGTATACATGATTGGGTTTCTTGTCATCTTCAAAACCGGGAGGTTGCTCCACATACACCTCCTCTTGAATGTACCCATTGAGAAATGCACTCTTTACATCCATTTGATATAGCTTGATATTGTGAGCACAAGCATAGGCAAGTAAGATCCTAATTGCTTCCAATCTTGCAACCGGGGCATAAGTTTCACCAAAGTCAAGACCCTCTATTTGTGTGTAACCTTAAGCCACTAGTCTTGCTTTGTTCCTTACTACTATCCCATCTTGATCTTGCTTGTTGCGAAAGACCCATCTTGTTCCAATAACATTGTGATCTTTAGGCCTTTCAACTAGTTCCCATACTTCATTTCTCTTGAAGTTGTTGAGCTCTTCATGCATTGCATTTACCCAATCTGGATCTCTCAATGCTTTATCAATGTCCTTAGGTTCTTCCATTGACACAAAAGAAGAGTGACCACAAAATGATGTCAATCTTGATCTAGTTTGAACTCCTCTTTGTATGTCACCAATGATAGAATCCAATGGATGGTCTCTTGCAATGTTGGTTGGTTGAAGCACTTGGACTTGATTGCTTGGATGTTGATGTTGATCATGAGTTGGAGATGATGAACTAGCCACTTGTTGATCTTGTTGCACTTGAGATGATGTACTAGCTTGATTTTGCACTAGAGAACCACTAGCTTGAGTGATTGGACTTTGGAGCACTTGATCTTTGTTGTCATCTACATTAATAACTTGCTTTGGTCTAATATCACCAATATCCATTTCTTTCATAGCATTACTTAATTGAGTTCCTCTCACATCATCCAAGTTATCTTCTTCATCTTGAGAGCCATTTGTTTCATCAAATTCAACATCATGTACCTCTTCAAGTAAACCACTAGCCAAATTCCAAACTCTATAAGCTTTGCTAGTAGTTGAGTAACCAAGTAGAAATCCTTCATCACATTTCTTCTCAAACTTGCTCAATCTAGTGCCCTTCTTCAAGATGTAGCATTTGCAACCAAATACCCGAAAGTATGCAATGTTGGGCTTTCTTCCATTTAAGATCTCATATGGTGTCTTCTCTAGAAACTTGTGGCAATAGAGGCGGTTGCTATAGAAGCAAGCCGTGTTGATTGCTTCGGCCCAAAATGAATGACTCACATTATACTCATTCAACATTGATCTTGCCATATCAATTAAGGTTCTATTCTTCCTTTCAACTAGGCCATTTGATTGAGGTGTATACTTGGCCGAGAATTGATGCTTGATTCCAAGCTCCTCACATAGCTCATCAACTCTTGTGTTTCTAAACTCACTTCCATTGTCACTTCTTACTTTCTTGATTGTGGTCTCAAACTCATTTTGCACTCTCTTGATGAACTTCTTGAATATGTCAAATACATCACTCTTGTCCACAAGAAAGAATACCCATGTGTATCTAGTGAAATCATCCACAATCACAAAACCATACTTGTTGCCACCAATGCTTGTGTATGTAGTTGGCCCAAATAGATCCATGTGCAACAACTCAAATGCCTTGGAAGTACTCATAATGCTCTTCAATGGATGAGTGTTGCCTACTTGCTTTCCGGCTTGACATGCACTACATAGCTTATCCTTTTCAAATGTGACATCCTTCAAGCCTCTAACTAAGTCATGCTTCACTAACTTGTTCAATTGCTTCATGCCAACATGACCAAGTCTTCTATGCCATAACCATCCCATACTTGATTTGGTGAGCAAGCATGTTGAAAGTTGAGTGTCACTAGCATTGAAATCAACTAAGTATAGATTCTCATATCTAAAGCCTTTGAAGATCAAGTTAGAGCCATCAACACTAACTATCTCCACATCATCAACACCAAATATGCACTTGAAACCGAGATCACATAATTGAGCAACCGACAACAAGTTGAAATTGAGCTTTTCAACTAGTAGCACATTAGAGATGCTATGATCATTTGAGATTGCAATCCTTCCAAGAGCCTTTACATCACCCTTGCTATTGTCACCAAATGTGATACTATCAATGCCACTATCATTTGATTTGAGAGAGTTGAACATTCTTGAATCACCGGTCATATGTTGAGAGCACCCACTATCAAGTACCCAATGCCTTCCTCCGGTCTTGTAATTAACCTACAAAACAATTTAATGTTTCTTAGGTACCCATACTTGCTTGGGTCCTTGGAGGTTAGTCACTAAGCTCTTTGGTACCCAAATGACCTTCTTCTTTGGGCCCACAATTGGTGTACCAACAAACCTAGCATGCACACCTTTCTCACCCTTGGTAAGTACATAACAAGAATCAAAAGGAATGTAAGGTACATTAGCATTTTTCTTGTTCTTGTTCATTTTATTGCATTTAATCTCTAGATGCCCAATTTGCTTGCATCTATTGCAATAACGACCATTGCCCTTCACAAAGCGAGGCTTTGGAGTAGCAAAGGCCGCCTTGCCCTTCTTGGGAGTATAGCCCAATCCCTCTTTGTTAAGGGAGAACCTTTGGCTACCCAAGCATTTTAGCAAGCGGGCATCCCCACCATAGGCGTTGCCTAATGCGCGGGTGAGATCATCCACTTCTCTCTTGAGAGTCTCAACCACAAGTGATGAATCACTAGTAGTAGAGGTAGAGTTGGTTGTGGTGGATGATGATGAGCTACATGAAGCATTAGTAGGACTAACAAATAAAGAATCATCAATAATATCACATGTTAGTCCAATGTCACAAGTGACAATCACTTGCTCCTCCTTAGCTTCCTTCATGAGCTTCTCCAACTTGAGATCCTTTTCCTTGATGAGCTTAAGTAGAGTGGAGTGGGCTTCCTTAAGCCTAGTGTGAGCAACTTCAAGGTCCTCGTGGTCTTCCTTTAGACACTCACGAGAAGCCTCTAGCTCATCAAAGGATTTTCTAAGAGCTTTGAGCTCTTGTTCAATTCCTTTGCACTCCTTACTCTTTTTGAGAGCAACAAGCTCCTCCATCAAGGCATCATTTTCATTGCTCTTGGCAATGAGCTCTTGTTCCAAGATTTTGTATTTCTTGGTTGTCCTCTTGTAGCCCTTGCTCATTTGATCTATTATGCCTAATAGATCATCCTTGGAGTAGTCCTCATCCTCCTCATCATCACTCCTACAATCATCACTAGCACAAGAATCATCATCACTATCATCATGTTTTACCTTGGTAGGCTTGGCCATAAGGCATGTTGATGTAGTGTCGAAGATGGATGGCTTGTTGGAGAGGGCGATGTTTGCAGTGGCTCGTCGAGTGATCCTCTCATCATCACTAGAGCTTTCATCATCATCACTATCGGAGTTGTCACTATCCCAAGTGACTACATAACCACCACCCTTCTTCTTCTTGTTGAAAGTGAAGCTCTTCTTTGCTTTCTTCTCCTTCTTGTTCTTCTTCTTCAACTTTAACTCCCCATCATTATATCTTTTGTCTTCATAGGGGCACTTTGCCACTACATGATCGGGGCTATTGCAATTGTAGCAAAGCACCTCCTTTGCCTTCATGAAGTCCCTTCTCTTTCTTGCACCATAGCCTTTCTTCTTCATGAACCGACCCATCTTTTGCACTAGAAGGGCCATGATCTCATCATCAACAACCTTGCTCTTGCCCTTAGAGGATGAAGCCTTGAATGCAATGGGCTTCTCTTGCTTGACCTTGGTTTCCTTCTTCTCTTCTACCTCATCTTCATCATCATTGTATTGGGCATCAGTCATTATATCTCCAAGCACATTGGTTGGTTTGACCTTGTCCAATCCCTCTCTAAAGATCATTCTTCTCAAGGTGGCAAACTTCTTGGGTAAGCACATCAAGAACTTGTGTGAGAAGTCCTTGTCCTCAACCTTCTCCCCAAGCCCCTTGAGATCATTGACAATGACTTGGAGCCTATAGAACATCTCCGGGATGGATTCATCATCCTTCATCTTGAATGTGGAGAACTTGTCCTTGAGCATATATAGTTTGGCACTTTTTACCGTTGAAGTGCCTTCATATGTTTCTTCAAGCCTTATCCAAAGCTCATTTGCCTTTTCAAGATCTTTGATTTGCTCAAATACTTTATCATCAATGGCACGATAGATTGTGTCAAGTGCCGCCGTATTGCATTGTTTGTTGATGCGGTCATTGGGAGTGAGGTTTTCCTCATCAAGAATGATGTATCCTTCTTTGGTCACATCCCAAACCTTCTCATGTATATTGCCTATATATTGCTTCATCTTCCTTTTCCAATGATCAAAGGAAGAGACGCCATCAAAGAATGGAGGCTTGCCATTAACATGATTAAACATAACTTGAGCCATCTTACACCGAGGTTGTTAAGCCTTACAAACGGTGACCACGGCTCCGATACCACTTGAAAGGTCTTGATGGCTAGAGGGGGGTGAATAGCCTATTAAAATTTTCTACAACGACAAGCTAAACAAGTTTATCAATATAACAAATAGCGAGATGCGAGTTTTGCTTAGCCTATGGGTGTTTGCAAGCCACCTATCCAATTCACAATTCTAGTATTTGCACTCAACCGCACAAGTCAAACCGAGAAGTTAAGTACAACTACAACTAGCAAGCTACACAAGAGAACTACTCTAGCTAAGCTAACTAGCTAGCAAAGATAACTAAGAAATTAATACAAGAGAGATAGGAGGGTATCACCGAGGGGCGAAGTATTGAGCCAACCAATATGATCAACAATGAATACCAAGATAACCAAACACCGGGATTAATCAATCACAATATGAAAGTGATGACACGAAGATTTATCCCGAGGTTCACGTGCTTGCCGGCACGCTAGTCCCCGTTGTGTCCCTCTTCACCACGTGGTTCGGTGGCTAATCGGTCTCACACCGAGCCTCTCAAAAGGCACCACAAGAACCTACCAAATGGCAAAAGGTTGCAATGACACGAGCAATATACTAACGTTGCCTTTGGCGCTTCGCCGAGGTAGGCACAAACCCCTCACAATTACCGGAGGTGGCCAAGAACAATCACCAACTCTTGCCAACGCCTCCAAGCTGCTCTAAGCCGTCTAGGTGGCGGCAACCACCAAGAGAAACAAGAATCCCGCAGCAAATCAACCACCAAGTGCCAACTAGATGCTATCTCACAATGCAAATGCACTTGGATCACTCAATCTCACTTCGAATATGCAAAGAAGCAAGAGAGATGAGTGGGAGGGGAGTTGCTTAGCTCAAAGTGCTCACAAGTATGTCAAATGTTCGAGCGTGAGAGCCTTGAGCCGGCCAACGAGTATTTAAAGACGTACCCCTTCGAATATAGCCGTTAGAAACTTGAAACAGCCGAAGTCGCGTTGACCGGACGCGCTGGTCCAACTGACCGGACGCGCCGGTCGCGCAACGGCTAGTTTCGCAACACTGACCGGACGCGCCGGTCGCAACGACCGGACGCGCCGGTCGCGCAACGGTACTTTTTGAAACACTGACCGGACGCGCCGGTCGCAACGACCGGACGCGCTGGTCACGACCGGACGCGCCGGTCCCGTGACTGACCGGACGCGCTGGTCAACCCTGAGCCGCGCACAACGAACCAGCGACCGGACGCGCTGAAGAACTGACCGGACGCCACAGTGCCCGCGTCCGGTCGGAGTCCAGTAAGCTCCCTGGACGACCGGACGCGTCCGGTCGCCTGTGACCGGACGCGCCTCGCGTCCGATCAAACAACTGAAAAACGCGCAGACACTGGACACTGACCGAACGCGTCCGGTCACACCGTGACCGCGTCCGGTGCAGCGTCCGGTCACCATTGTGACCTCCGTTCGCTTCCGTTTCTTTTTCTGACTTCCGGCGTAGTGGAAAATAGGCATTTCATATCCCCGAAATCGCCTGAATCCCGCGCTCGCACGCTCGGCGGGAGGGAGAGAAGACCCCAAACCCTCTCTACCGCTCAAACTCCAACGCCGTCGTAAATGTGCTAACATCACCAAGTGATCATCACCATGTGCATGTGTGTTAGCATTTTCACAATCATTTTTCGAGGCGTTATTAGTTCTATCCAAATGCATATGACCATGAAATGCACATCTAGAGGCACTTAGGAGTTCAATAGCCGCGTCATTCCCCTCTTTATAGTATGGCTATCTATCCTATAATGTAACCACACCCACTAGGTGTCTTGGTTACTAAAACACAACCCTTAAGCATATACCTTTGACTTGATCACGTAGGGTTGCGTCCAAATCCAAGTGTGGCCATCATGATCACCATGTCTATCTTGCCACCAACCTTGGAGTGTACTAATCCTCATATGCTACATACAACTTAGGCATGTGATTAGTACTTAGGCATTGTCACTAATTACCAACACCAAACATAGGACTTTCAACGCGCCGGTCGCAACTGACCGGACGCGCTCAACCGCGTCCGATCTTCCAACGGTCACTGAACCCCAACGGTCAAACCAACGACCGGACGCGCCCTAGGCAACGACCGGACGCGCCCCTGGCGACGACCGGACGCGACAGTGCCCGCGTCTGATTAGAGTCCAGTAAGCTCCCTCAACGATCGGACGCGTCCGATCATGTGTGACCGGACGCGTCTCGAGTCTGATCGTCCTTGTGAACCGCAGTTCCCTCTAGGCGACTGACCGGACGCGCCGGTCCCGCGAGTGACCGGACACGCCGGTTGCAAACCCTAGCACCCGCGTCTCGCTGTACTGACCGGACGCGTCCGGTCATACCATGACCGCGTCCGGTGCAGCGTCCGGTCACCTCTGTGACCTCCGTTCGCCTCTGTTTCTTTTCCGACTTCCGGTGTAGTGGAAAATAGGCTTTTCAACTCCCTGAAAACGCCTGAATCCCGCGCTCGCAAGCTCGGCGGGAGGGAGAGAGAGACCCAAACCCTCTCTACCACCCAAACTTCAACGCCTTCGTAAATGTGCCAACACCAACAAGTGATCACCACCTTGTGTATGTGTGTTAGCATTTTCACAATCATTTTCGAAGGTTTTCCGGTTAGCTCACTAGGCCCTACATGCAATGCACTTCATGAATTCACCTAGTGGCACCCGTGCATCGAATAACCGATAAGACTTCCCCTCTTAATAGTTCGGCTATCGATCCTAAACCACTCACACCCTCTATGGTGTCTTGAGTGCAAAACAAAATGACCCTATGGTTATACCTTTGCCTTGAGCCCATTTTGTTTCTCCAAATGATATGATCCACTTCATATCATCACATGACCGTCTCGATCCATCGACCTTGACTTCACTTGCTCTTCACCGTTGCATCGGTCCGTCGGCGCCAAGTCTTGCTCAAGCTTCACCATCGCATGGTCCCTCACTTCAAAGCCTCGACTTGCCCTTCACCCTCACAACCGGTCTGTCGAGCCAAGCATCATTTCGGTCTTCATCATCTTGGTCATATGAGTTAATGTCGTGTCTCATATTCAATGACCACCTTTATCTAAATCATCCACTTAGATACAAAGGTTAGTCCTAGGTTTCATCAATTAGCCAAAACCAAACTAGGGACTTTCAGCAGCTGGCTCATATTGCAACATGCGCAACACCTCCGATCTACTTTTGAAACATTCAAATAAGCAATTGCAACATACGTACGAAACAGCTGAAACATTCGAACATGTATCTGAAACACATGTAAAAACAAATAAAAAACACTTGAAAAATAATTGCAAACATATGCAACATCCAGATAAAACACTTGCAACATACGTGTGAAACATATGCAACATCCAGATAAATATACTTCTGAAAAAAACACAAGAAACATAGGGAACAGACACTTGCAACGTACATGTACAATCATTGCAATATATGCAACGTTCCAATTTACTTTTGCAACATCCATACGAAAACTCAAAACATACCTACGAAACATCTGAAACACTTGAAACATACGTTGCAACGTGGGGAGCCCGGGGCCAGGCGATTCCAACCGTCGGGTCAGAGCTGGCGCCGTGCGAGCACCACCACCACCATCGCTAGCAGCACCAGGCTTGGTTCGGCTAGGTGGGCAGCGCGTGATGGGCGGGAGCGAGCGGCGCGGGATGAGCGAGCGGGCAGGAGCAAGCAGCGTGCGACAGCAGCGAGGAGGAGTAGGTGCGCGGTGTCCGTACGTGAAGGCCGCCGCGTTGGAGAAGGCTAGCGGCGGCAGGTGGCGCGGTGGATGTGCCCGTAGTGGTCACATGCTTGTGGCAGTGCGGAAAGAAAATGTTACTATTTTTTTTGAGAAACCGCATCGTACTGAAGGTAGAGCGGAGGAGACCTGTCGGCCCCGATTGTTGGGCAGGCTCGGGAACGAGCCGTCCTGATGGAACACGCTTGGATGGACGGCCATGTTCCCGCATTATCGTTATTTTATTACAGAACAAGATAACACCTCACTGATCTTTTCAATGCGGATACACTATACAGTTCCGTTTATATAGCATTAGAGCAAGGACATTAAAGGGCTACAAGTAGGCTGAATGCCAAGGTCGCAGAGAGAGAGAGGAGAGGAGAAGCGAGCTGTAAGTTTACAGCCGCCTTAAACACAAAAACCAAAAAAAATGTGTGACAAATAGGTCACAGGTGAGTCAACTATTATATGAGTGGGCTAGTAGATAGGTTATACTGTAAGTGTCTATGGCATGTTTGGATCCTTGACTGACCTCGCCCACACAAACAAACCTTGCCTTGTTGGGTCAGGTAAGCCATAATCGCTCTCCTAAGCAAGCAAGCAAAAGCTCGCTAGCTCAAGCCCTGAGAAACACTCGCCCACCACACCAAACAAGCATTCTCATTCATTTCCTCACTCAGCGAGGCGAAGCAAGCTCAGGCGCTAGAACCAAACGTGGCCCATATAGTCAGCAGAGAGGATTGTATTATTAATCTTACTCTAAGAGATACCGTAATGTTACCTAGGCACACGGGATGACTACTCTTTGGGTCATTCAGGAGGCCGGCCTGATTTGTAATCAGGCCCACCTCTAGTGATCCAACTGGTATCACTGAAATCAGGTCCACCTACAGTGATCCAACTACCCTCTCCAATGCTACACACGAACTATTTCTAGGTACACGGGCATGTCACATGTCTAACGTTGTGGAAGGGACACAAATCCAGTTATGGAAAAATGATGGAAATTGTCCAGAAAAGAGAATCTATATGTGAGTGTTATACTTGGAAAGCAAAATGGGCAGGGCACAGTGCAACAAATCCTAGTTACTACTCCGTCCTATCATAAAAAAACATATAGGTAGACAAGATTTGATAATGAAACGATAATGCTGGGACAGGGACGTCTGTCTAGGCGTGTTCCGTCTGGACAGGTCGTTCCCAGGTCTGTCCAACGATCGGGCCCAACAAGCCTCCTCCGCTCCACCTTCAGTATGACGTGATTTCTTTAAGAAATAAAAAACACAACGACATTTACTTTCCCCACTATCGCACGCATGTGACCGCCACGGGCGCAACCATCGCGCTACTCGCCTACCGCTGGCCTTCTCCAATGCGGCGACCTTCTCCAGCCGCGGCCTTCTCGTCCGGACGTCGCGCACCCGCTCCGCCTCGCTGTTGCTGCGCGCCCATCCCGTGTCGCTCGCTCCCGCCCGTCGCGCTCGCCCATCCCACACCGCTCGCTCCCGCCAGTCGCGCGCGCTGCCCGCCCGGCCAAGCCAAGCACGGTGCTGTTAGCGATGGTGGTGGTGGTGGTGCTCGCGCGGCGCCGGCTCCAACCCCGACGACTGGAATCGCAAGGCCCCGGGCTTCCCCATGTTGCAAGCGCATGTTTCAGGTGTTTCAGATATTTCATAGGTATGTTTCAAGTGTTTCATGCATATGTTGCAAAAGCAGATCGGGATGTTGCATATGTTGCAATGATTATACACGTATGTTGCAAGTGTTTGTTTCCAATGTTTTTTACAGACGTATATTGCAAGTATGGTTATCTAGATGTTGCATATGTTTCACACAAATGTTGCAAATGTTTTATTTGAATGTTGTATATGTTTGTAATTGTTTTTCAAGTGTTTTCATTTGTTTTTGCATGTGTGTTTAGATGCATGTTTCGAATGTTTTAGCTATTTCGTACGTACGTTGCAATTTGTTTCATTTGGATGTTTCAAAAGTAGATCGGGGGTGTTGTACATATTGCAATGTGAGCCACCTGCCGCAACCGCCTGCTGCAGCTGCTGGGGCGCCATGCATGAAGGGCAGCGGCGCAACAGGCGTGGAGGGCGTGGGAAGCAGGAAAGCGTGGGGGTTGGCATGGGCGAGCCCTGCATGTGCGTGCAGCATGCGCGGGTGTCCGGACTCGAAGGGGCCGTCCGGACGTCTCGGCGCTAGTGCTGCCAATATTAATAATATATATTTAGAAGAAATTAGTAATCAAATATATGGGTCAAATACCCTACAAAAGTCAAATTGTGACAAATATTTTTTTTTACTCCGGAGGGTACACAGAAAACTCAGGGTGGAGAGCGGCATGGCGACATGGCGTGCAGGCAAGTGCAGCATGGAGCCCAATTGGAGGAAGCAGGCCCGGTCCTATCCCGTGCCAAATCATCGTCAGCAAGCGGCCAGATTAGATACAAGGGTGGGCCCAATTAATCGATGTGATTCTTCTCACTCTCAGGGTAGCGCGGCGCCCACCTCAGTCAGTTGGGCAGAGAGATACATAGCAGCAGCGGAGCTGTTCGACGAAATGCCGCCATGGCCGCCGTGCCTCCAGCCCACCCTCACCATCGCTCGCCGGGCCACCGCCTTCTCCAGGACGAGCTGTCTCTCTTCTATCCCCACCTTTCGGACCTCGGCCTACGAGCAGGTAAGACCCATGTGCACTGTCGCCGCCAAGCTCTTTTCATGTCCCCCCACAACTCTTGAGCTTGGTGTCATTTCATCTGTGCAGGGGCAACACGAGGAGGAGCCGTCGTTGGTCGTGGTGGGGGGCGGCGCGGCGGGCGTGTACGCCTCCATAAGGGCCAAGACCCTTGCTCCGCACCTCAACGTCGCGGTCGTCGAGAAAGGCAGGTTCTTGTCCAAGGTCAAGATCTCCGGCGGTGGCCGCTGCAACGTAACCAATGGTCATCATCTTGAGCCCACGGTAATGAGCAATTCCGCCTCATACTTATATCCTGGTCTTCCTAGATTGTGGTGTCCATGCCGTCATCCGGCCTGTCACTACCATTCTCGTGTTGCTGCGCACATATCAGCAGTACCCATTGTTGTGTTGTTTGCAGGGACTGGCGAGAAATTACCCTAGGGGGAACAAGGAGCTCCGTGGATCCTTCTTTACCGCTCACGGTCCGCAGGATACCATGCGCTGGTTCACAGATCACGGTGTCGAGCTTAAGGTAGCACGCTAGTTGCTTCAGAATCTTTGTATTCTGTATGCATTCCTCTGCTGCTAGTTGCTAATGTTGCTCCCTTCCCCTTGTTGGTTGCCATCTCATAGACGGAGGACGATGGCAGAGTCTTCCCTGTCACTGACAATTCAGCTTCAGTTGTAGACTGTCTACTGAACGAAGCAAGAAGGCTTGGGGGTACCTCTTGCTAATTAATTACCTTTCCTGTTAATTTCCCCCTCATGCTACCACCCATCACTCCCTGACCACTTCAAAACCAAATTGAAGTTTCTCTGCAGGCCGGCAAAGCTGTGTCTAGTGCATCTGTTGCTCAAGATGGAAAGTTTGTTCTCAAGGTTGAGAAGCGTACCTCTGATTTTGTTGATTATATCAATGCTAACTATGTCTTGGTTGCTACAGGTAGCAGCCAACAGGTATGGGCATTCCTTTTTGCCCCTCGCTTTGTATCTTCATATCTTGTCACCATATCATAGGGCAGGAAGTTACACCCCTAACATCTTGCTTACCTGTAGGGTTATTCAATTGCTGCACAGCTCGGTCATTCCATTATTGCACCAGTGCCCAGCTTGTTCACATTTAAAATCGCAGACAAGCGGCTGGCTGATCTCGCTGGGGTATGCATCCACAGAAGCTGTTTCAATTCCCATGCTAAGAATTACTCTATCTAGTAATAAAATAGTGATAATTTGTAAGTCATGCAGCCAAATTACATGAGTTTCCTCCGTTTACCTGCCTACTAGTGTCCATAATTTATTTGCTACTGAGAAGGAACATGATTAACATCAAGACTTGTGTCCTATAGAAGGAAGCCTCATCGCAGTTGGTTTTTGTTTCTAACAGGAGTACTGAGCGGCAATGACTTTTACCCCTTGTTCTTTCTGCTATGTAGGTTACATTTCCAATAGTCAAAGCAAAACTAAAGCTGGATGGTGTTCAAAAAAGTGTTCCCGAATTAACTCAGGTGAACATGCCATTTCTTTTCAGCATTTGGCTGGTTCTTAGAGAGGTAGCCAACTTGTCTTTACACCAATTAACTTGTCTTTACAGACTGGGCCTATGTTAGTTACACACTGGGGGCTTAGTGGGCCTGTTGTGCTGCGGTTGTCGGCATGGGGAGCACGTGAACTACATCAGTGCAACTACCAAGGTATGATGCAATTAAAGTATGACTTTCACTAGATTGACAATTGGGGGCAATGGCATCCTTGTTATATTTGTCTAGTTTTGTACTCTGTAATCATCATTGTATTCAGTAGATCCAGAACACTCCCTTGCATTCTTCTTTTCTGTAGAGTTACAGGGAGTCCCTTGCACTTACCGTTATTATTTTTGTTACTTTCTAGCAATGGTTTACTTTCCTGAGTTATCATTTAGGGAATTATGCATGTTAGCAAAATTCTTAATGATCTGACTCTTTGTGTTAGAAATTGTTACAGTCTTAAGAGCTTTTGGGCACCTATGGACCAGTACTTGTCATACTAAATTTATTATATCATTTAGAATGTTTCTTGTTTGTCCTCATAAATTCAAATGTTTGGTACTTTCTGCTAACCTTTTATGGCACCTGCTGAGTACAAACATGTTGCATATCCTATTTTCTTGTCTCTAGTGATCCAAGCATTGTTTACCTCTTCATCTGATATGTTCCTTTTCAGTTTCTTTGTATGTCTATCACCAAATACATTAAATTGAAACAAGAAATCTGATGGTTGACTTTCTGTGCACTCAATAGTATCCACTTTCCTCATACATTTCTCTCAACACAGGAAAGCTTATGGTTGACTTTGTACCTGATATTCATATCGAGGACGTGAAGCGCATCCTATTCCAGTACAAAGATCAGCATGCGGTCCATTTCTTTCTTTGTAGTATTTCTTTTACCCACTGAAGTTACTAAGTTAGTGCCATAAATCTTCAAAAGAATCTGAATCTGTTGCTGGTTTAGCTACTCTTGAGTTGCCTTTGCTTTGATGAGCTGAAAAAAGTGTTCTCGAGTAAAGTGCTGCAATAGTTCTGAGTCTTACTACTAATTATTTGGTTTGCTGAGATGATCTTTGTCATTGCCAGCACAAATAATAACAGTTCATGAGAGAATACTTTTACCAAAGTTTTAAATGACCTTCAAAATCATGAGAGAAATATTCTAACAGTTCCATAAATAAATAATGATGAATTTGAACTGCAGAAGCACAAAGTGAATAACACGTTCTCCACGGAGTTTGGCCTGGTGAAGAGATTTTGGAGATTCCTGCTAGAACAGGAGGTGATACTATTACTGAATAGTGCTTTGCTTGTCCATTTAATTAGATGATTTCATCAGTAAAGTCTTAACCTTTGCAGAGTTTAAATGGTGATACACACTGGGCCTCCATGTCAAATAATCATCTAAACGCAATAGCCCTTCGGTTGAAACAATGGATGTTTGAGGTTGTCGGAAAGGTGTGTGATATCATAATATGCTAACTGAAATTTGTCAGTCATTTAGTATAGGATATCAACAGTAACTCACTGTGAGTTATATCATATGTAGGGCCAATTTAAAGATGAATTTGTGACTGCAGGAGGTGTTCCAATTTCAGAGGTTCCTAATCTTCAACTGCAAATTTCTTGAACATGAAATCAACTTGCATATAGACCTAACTTGCCTCCCTATTGTTAAAGATATCACTTGGCACTATGGAAAGCAAGAAACAGCCAAATCTGTTCTTTGCAGGAGAGGTAATATATTGTTCGTGAAGTCAAAACATTCTGGAGCAGCAAACTTAAAGTTTATTTAACTTTTTGCGGATGGCCTTTCTCTAGGTTCTTAATGTTGATGGGGTCACAGGCGGATTCAATTTTCAGGTAAGCCGTACAAATTCCTTTAGAATATTGTTTTTGTTAAAAGATCAATAGGTGCACCACAAACTTTGGCAATGAAAACTTGATTGAGTAGTTCATATTTAAAGTGAGAAGAAAAAGGTTTGTAACCAGCATTAGTTGTTTGTTTTTCCACAGAATGCATGGACCGGTGGGTATATAGCTGGGACAAGCATAGGCGCACTGGCATCGACCAGCAATCTCTCAGAGCAGCAGTCATGTTTGCAATTGTAACTGGGAGTATCAGAGAAGGAAATGGATTGAGTGATGAAAGAGACTCCTTATATTATCTGGGAATGATTCAGGTATACCAACAAATATGCAATCAAGATAAGGATATTCCAAGATGACCAGGATCAGGGAGCTACATTTGCTACTGAATTGTAACACTAACCTAAGATGGGGTACATATAGCATGACTGCATGATAGTAGCTACAATCTAGGTGTACAAAGTGCAATCTGGAATGATAATAGTTACGATCTAGTTGATCAAGTTGTGAATTGTACTTGACCGATCAGAATGTGCATCCAGCTATGATTCTTCTGTCTCAACTCTCAATAATCAAAACTTGTTCATCAACAACATTACCTGTCAGCAGCAGCTGTCAACCTGTCAAGTTAAAATGAAGAATTGGAACATGGAACACCTGATGGAGTAATCCTCACTGGCTAATTGAGAGAAATTTATGCTAAACGAACAATGCCATCTCTAAATGTTACCACAATCACACTAAATAGTTTCCAAGCATAGACTATTCAGCTACCAAACTACACCTGACCTGACTAAATCACCCTCTGGAGTGAACTATATATGGTGCACATATTTATTTATCCCAAGCTGATCCTTCCACAAAACTGTGCCTGCTTAAATAGGTCCCTTATTTCTGGCCTGGCCAATGACCTCACTGCAAGTTTACAATAAATGCATGCGCTCAACATAAGGATTGTGCAACCATTTGTTGAGTGGCTCCCCGCAGCCGACAAAGCAGCCAGTATTTCCACGGGTGGTGAAGAATGGGAATTCAAAGAGGTTTAGAAGCTTTTGAACCGATTGTCTAACCAGCGAAGATCCAGTTACCCTGCTCCTCCTGCCCCAGCCAGTGACAATGTCAATTCTTTCAGGGCCAGTGCCCAATGTCAGAATCTGCCTATGGAACCAGGCAAGTGTCCTGGACAGAGCAGTCACTGCTGTGCCCTCAGACATCAAGTGAAGGTTGATGAGCCAATATGACGAGCTCTTCTCCCTCACAGAATCTGGGTACACGTTCTTCTGTGCAGCAACCTCCCATATAAGGCCCGCTTCCTCCTTGAGACCAGACTTGTGCAAGAAGTCTATGACAGCATCCATTAGACCCCTTTTACTCTCTCTATCCTCACTGTGCATCATGTCCAAGAAATACCCGGTGTGATCCCTGACGTTCTGGCCACCAGGTTCTGCATCAGGCAAGTACAGCAGGAACATGTGAGCTGGATGTCCAGTGATGGCCATGAGCTGGCCGCACAAACCCATCTGTGCCTGAGCTTCGGTGCAGCAGCTGAGCAGCAAGGTATAAGTCTGCACAGATGGAACAAGCCCTTGAGCAAGCATGTTCTGGAGCACGATGTAGGCATCTTGAAATCTGTTCATCTTCAGAAAAGCACTCAAGAGCGAATTGCAGGTAGGCACGTTAGGCTGCAAACCATCCTGAAGCATTGCTTGGTACCATCCTAATGCTTTGTCAACATTGCCGGCTTTGCCCCAGAGATCGACCAAAAGTCCATATACTGGCTCATCAGGAGCCCAATCACGCCTCATCTCAATGAAAACAGCCTCAGCCTCATCCAGATGGCCACAATGACCAAGAACTTCCATAACAATGCTGTAAGTTATTTTGTCAGGACGGAACCCAGCAACCTGCATGTCTTTGTACAGCTTAACAACATTTTCATAATTTCTTGCTTTGGCCTGGAGCGCAATCATAATGTTGTAAGTAACAAGGTTAGGTGTGCAGCCATTTTCAATCATCTCACAGAAAAGCTTATAAGCAGCCGCTAATTGACCACCTTTACCAAGGCAATTAACCATGGCACTGTAGGTGAATGTATCTGGTGACAGGCCTACTTCTTGCATCCTGCCATATAAATCCATTGCGATGTCCAGGTATCCAGCTTTAGCATGGATATCAATCAATGTACAATATGTAACCCGATCAGGCTCGTACCCAGCTTCCTGCATTTCCTCAAATACTTTAACAGCCTCCTTAAGATAATTTGCACGGCCATATGCATGTATTATTCTGTTGTATGTCACCACAGTTGGTTTGCAGTGAGCTCGGCTCATCTCATCCAGAAGTTTCTTCAAAACACCGAATTGCCCGGCTTGCCCAAGGATGCCTATCATGGTTGTGTAAGTATGACCATCATGCTTGAATCCAGGTTGCCTCTTTAACCATTGAAAGAAACCAAGAGCGACAGTGTGGTCATGAAGCAGCTTGAGTACTTGATTTGCCTGGAACACATCTATCTTGCAATGAAGATTATCCAGAACATTCTCGGTCATTGGACCCCATTTCATTTGCTGCAGTGTGTGGTAGTACTGCTCAACTGACCGCAATGACTTCAATGATCTTAAGTTAGATTGGGGTCCTCCACTATGAGCTTTTATTGTTCCTGTAGAACCCTGAATTTTGTTGCCAGAACCACTAAAAACATTGGGACCTGATGGGTTCCGAGTTTGTACTTCATCTCGCCTGGCATCTGAATTGAAATGATTAGAATGATATTTTGCATAGGGTGGACCAGGATGCCCTTGACTCCTTATTTGTGATGGTGAACTGGAAACCATCACAGATGGTCCTGAGGAACTCTGCTTTGGCTTTGCATAGCCAACTCTTGGGTACCCCTTCCCGAATCCATTGTCAACGGAAGGGTTATAAGCCATCTTTCCCCCAGGAAAGTTAAGTTGATTCTGTGCCCTGTTATTAGAAGAATGGCTATCAGATAAAATCTGATAAGAATAGTTAGTACCCATCTGTGGAGCCTGATCAGTGCTTCCATTATTAGATGAGGATCTGAAATTAACCAGCTCAGAATATACACCAGCTCCAGCAATTCCAGATTGAGAAATGCTTCTGGCTGTCTGCTTAGATGGCTGTACATAATCACTTCCTATAATCTGCCGATGATTGTGAGGTTGAGTGCTTCTGTTACTAGATGCAGGCTCCTTTCCTGGAGGTGAGGTAGTGGCATGAACAGCTGGAGCTGGGTGGTCAGTAGCTCCAATAACATCTTGTACAGGAGGCTGAACCTTCACAGATGTTCTGTGGGTTGAATGAGACTTCTGCTCGATAGCAGTTGCAGTCTGCCTTTTTGGAGCATAAGTCTCATCCTCGGGGCATGTGCATGAAGCTCCATCTGTGCTACCGCACCTTGATCCATTAAGATAGAAGGATCGTGCACACTGAGTTAGGGTGCCAAGTTGCTTTGCCCTCAACATGAACTGCAAAGTAAGTTCACAATATGTAAGAACTCTTAAAATTACAAACACCTAGATATTTCATTTCTAAATTTCAAAAATGATTCATAACATTATATAAAATGGTCAAAATAACACACTCCTTTGAGTTTAGGCCATTTTTTGACATAATCTAAAGAATAAGAAACTAAAAACAATAGCAGGTCAAAGAAATGAAGATATTGCCAACCGAGAGTAAATAACAAAATCAAACACAGCATATTGCAAGTTGTAGCAGGTATTTCTCTTTACTAGCATTCAGAGCAGTATGTGTACCTCCATGCTGATATACGAAATCTATCTACATTGTGATTAACAATTCAAGTGAACAATAGGTTTGTGATTTATATTCCAGCAATGTTGGTTAAGATTCTTTTAAACCATGGAATTTCCAAGTATCTAATTATCTATTTGCTATGGTTGAACAAGGAAAAGAGCACAGAACAGAAGATACGGTGTTTCATCCATTTTGAAGATTAAGAACCAAGTAAGATTTAGAAATGCAAGTGGATGACAATCAAACAGCATAAAGTAGTAATGACTAGTCATATATCGATATTAGCGATGATGAGACTTGTCATCCAAATAATAACCATGACAGCATAAACTTCAGTAAATAAAATATGTTTTCAAACAGGAAAAACACAAACAAAAAGAAATTGTGCATAAAAGGCCTATAGTGCTACTTATACTCGTTTTGTACAACCATTTGTCATTGTTCTAAATAAATAGAGAGCAGTAAATTTTTGGTGAAGGATATGAAGCAAACAGATATGGTATCAACTCATATAAGGCAAGGAATGTTGACTCAGATGCTGAGTGTTATTTTTGTGGGGGCCATGTCTATGTTCGGGTATTAGCATAAGGATGTCCTGGTCCTATGTGAGTCGTTGAGTTGGAACTAACTCTGTAACCTCCTTTTGTTTTTCTGCTGCTAATAATATAACGGCAAATCTCTTGCCGCCTTTTCAGGGGGGGGGGGGGGGACGACATAGAGAGGAACAGGAGAAAAGAGGTGGCAGGCAAGAAGGTAGTGTAATACCGGTTAACAAATCCAACCACAACTTCACGTCAATGTAGAGTTGTAGGCTTCTAAACGCCACTGAAACACATGTGACCCCTCAATGGCAGACCTGAAAGAAAACATTGATGGAAATCAACATATAAGGTTTATTTAGGATGTACCATTAGCTGTTTACAAATAAAACCAGTAGAATCAAGTCAATAAGCCTATTATGGTCACCAATGTTAGGCCTGCACTTCCACAAGAAAATTATGGAATTTCTAAGTTAACACAATTAGATATAGGAGCACAATTGGTAACAAGGTTGTCTCTACAAACCAAAAGTCACTCGGCAAAAGATAGCACATAAAAACCAAGCTGAAAGAAAAAGGTTCGAATAAGCAGCATGGCAAAAATTGAAGACAAGTTGAATGTTAGGTCAAGCAAGGACATAAATTTGTTCAGCGGGAAAATGGGCTGCAGGCTATAAGGCCCAGCAACACAGATTTTTCCAGATTAGGGCATCTTCTGGTGAAGCTCATTCGCATCATAAACATGACTCATAAGCCAACTTACCTGGCCCCTGTAAGGAGGCTTTTCCATCAGCTTGAACCTTTTGGGCTTGCATGTTAACTCTAGAAAGACCTCAGAGTGTGCAGGTTTCAGTTCAAAGTCCAAAAATGCCATTCAGCTTTTATGTACAAAAAGGTGACCCTAACTGAAGTAGTAGCACCCAGGCGAAAACAGGTCCGCAACATATTAGCAAACAAAAGTTACAAGAGAACACTACAAAAGTTGTTGTTTTTTTTTTTGGTTGTATAAGAGGTATGCATGCAGGTCTTCAGTATGATGACAAAATGGCCAACACAAACAAGGCGACGGAATCATATATACATGAAGTTGAGAAAAGAAGAAGAGGATTTTTTCCCCCTCTCTTCGTTTTGAGCAGAGGCCAGAGGGAAAGATTTGATCTTTTCTCGAGCGCTGACCCTGCTCGCAAATCAAGATCGGGAGGGAGGGATTCCTTACCAGGGAGAGAAAGAGAAAAGGCGAGGTGAATCCAAGTCCAAATCGAGGACGGATGGCGCCCTGGTCCACGCAGTGGAGCTGGATCTCCAGTCCACGCCACACGGCTCCGCTCCTAGCAGAAGGCGGGAGGAGGGAGGGCGTAGGAGGAGAACTTCATGCCCGTGTCCATGGAGAGTGGGTGGGTGGGTGGGTGGGGATGGGTTGCGTTGCGTTGCCGGCCGTCGCTTAGGCGGTGGGGAGGAAGGAGGAGGCAACAGGAAGGATCCGAGGAGGAGAGGAAGCCAACAACCAGCTGATGCGAGAGGAGGATTCATCTGTTATAGGCTCCGGAATGCGAGGGGTCCTTTTGGATATTTCCGTTGCCAGTGGCTGGGCCAGCAGCAGCCACCGTGTCCCTGGGGACCCGCCCTTCAACTTCTTTCGCAAGTCTATCATTCGTGGTCCGTGGAGTCAGTCAAAGTCAAATGCTACTCCTTCTATCCTTTCAACCAAGCCCATTTAGCAAAACCCAATAGAGACCTAAATGCTCGTAAACTATAATTCATAATTCATTTTTTTTATCTAAAAAAGTGCTTCTATCTATAGATAGTGGTGAAACTTAGCTGAACAAATAAGGGGGACAATCTATGTAACTGAGCTCCAAATACCAAGGAATGGTACTGAAATTACGGGTTTTCACAATGGAGATTAAGGTGAGCAAGAGGGGCATGGCCCACCTTAATACTAAGCTCCGCCCCCTATCTATAGAGTATGAGATCCAATATAACATAGCATATGGACTAGCTTCAAGCCCACTAGCTACCTCCCGTCGTGAGCTTCTTCCTCATGTGTCTTCTCCATCTAGAGCTTTTTCCCTGCACAGGGACGATATATCACCATAGCTGCAGTATGCGGCAAGATGGTTGGTGGCTGCAGTGTTGTCGTGAAGCCCCGTGGTGGGATTCGAGGCCTCGTGAAATTGGGGTAGCATTGTTGATGTGTATGTCCCTTGCTCCAAATATGAAGACATAGGCATAGAGGTCGAGACGTATGGCCTAGATGTGGCCACAGGCATCAAGTTTGCCATGGACGGCGGGTTAGAACAAGTTTCTAGTGCCATTTCTAATTTATTGGATGTTGCTTCTATAGGAGGGAACCAACAACATCGCGGCCGCGAGGCTCCCCTACCACTGTCGGTGAGCATGGACCCCTCCTAAATTCCCCACTACTTTCCTATATAGAATTGGAGTCTTTTTAAAACAAGGGAACAGTTGGTGGTCGCTATTGTACTAGAAGCTCCAGCTCCTTTGTTACAAAAAGAAGAAGAAGCTCCAGCTCCTCACTAGATGGCAAACATGGATTAGTGATGGATATGACTGAATTCCACTCTAACACGTAATATAGAACACAACCAATATATTTAGAATTGATTATAAAAATCTATATAATTGATTAGAAAAATCTATATTCGTAACAGAAGAAAATGTGTGTGACCACATGTGCTATATTTGAGTACAACACCATCTGTCAATATACAAGTGCAGTTATTGTATGATGAATTTGACAAGAACCACATTCTTAAAGTCTGTCAAGTGCTAGAGACATTTGCTATGCAATTCTTTGCCATTTAGATAGTCAAATAATGGTAAAATTAAGGTTTGAGTTAGGCCTTCTTAATTATTACAGATTTTTGTAATAAGTAGTCTAATTCTTTTAAATATAAGAGATGATGCCGAGTTCATTTCTCTTATAGGTATTAGCCCGTGCGGTGCTACGGACAAATTAATTTTATATGAAATGATATAATTCAAACATTTGATAAGCATAATATGCTAGATACAGTATTTTTAGTTTAATTTACATGGCATATGCTATTATGTGTTATGTGGATTATGTTTACCATCCATAATTGATGTTTTGTACTAACAAAATTCCAAGAATAACTTTTTAGAGCATATTTGTTGACATACCCCTATGTTAGACTCTCGTGAGTCGGTGTCAAAGGCAGAGACAGGCGTGGCGGCTAAGGAGGTAAATAGGATGGTGGGTTTCATGGTGTGAGGATCCAGCGCTCCTCCCTTGGTGACACCCCTCCCTTCCTCCAGTGGCGTGAGACACTTGTGCTCTTAACTCGGTAGTGCCCCTGATGCCCTTCCCTAGTGGTGCCCCTCTCCCTCTCTTCCTTTCCCATGGCAACGCCCCTCTTCCTCTTCCCTCCCCTGATCATGCGGCTTACACCGGCGGCACATCAACAGATCTCAGATTTTGCAGCGACGGTGGGTTGTGGTGTCAAGCTTGGTATGCGGCGAGAGCAGCAACCCTAAAAGTGGGTAACAACTAGACATCAGACTCCATGTTGTCATAGTCGGTAGAGTGAAACAGTGCGTGTGGGGCCACCATAGAGGAGAGAGATAGTGAAATTGGGGCCATGGAGAGATTGGGTGGCTGACCACGCATGGATGAAGACCAGAACTGGATGTATTCTCTAGTACTAGAGAGAAGAGAAAAAAGGAGTACATCGTGTTTAGTCATGGCCATCACCACTATGGATAACAGGCATGCAATGGGGGGTTATCTGTGTGTTGGGTTGGAGCAGACAATGGAGGCTCAAGATGTGAGGAGGTACACTAGCAGTTCATGCCAGCTGTTCTTTACTCACAACTGTCAACAACGATGGCTAGGTAACCGCTCCCTGTGTGTTGCTGTCCGGATTGTTAGCCACCTGCATCAACTTGGAGGCCTCCGACGATAGGAGCAAAACATAGAAGCCGACATACGCGAACTCCCAAGTCAGAGGCATATGTGGCCAGTCTCAATGTAGTCACCAAGAGTGTTACACATCAACTTACAATTGAATAGAATAGTCCATCTCAGCACATAGTTTTATAGGCTAGCCACATCATCTAATTATTATATAGTGCTATGATCAAACATGGCATATGAAATATATAGCCTGGAAATTGCATAGAATTATTTGATTATCTTGCGCAAAGGGTCCTCGGGAGCACGTGAGAATGAAACAAATCGTTCTCAGTGGAGGTTTGATCGTGTTACATTTTATGTCCAAAGGCTACGCACAGTGTAAGAGATAGCAGTAGGAACGCTAGTTTCACGGGACTGGTATGAACCAGTTGTAGACAACTTTAAAAGTTTGTGGACCTTGATCAAATCTATTTTTCAAGTTGATGGAACTAAAAACCCCTTTACAGATTAACAAACCTTCAATAAATTTAACTCATTATTAACATTAAGAATAGGGAGTGCGATCCAAGTACAAACAACAAGAAATTGAATGCTAATACAAATCAAACAAAGGATTGGTGACATGAGCGCACACACCTGGAATCGCCCGGAGAGCAGACCTAGCTAGGGATATGGAAAAATATATTACTAAATCTAAAATACTTGCGCTAGCTAGCAAGTTAACTAAAAGAAATTATTTTGCTCCTACGTAGTACTTCATAAGAGAATGACGTTCTGTGAACTCGCAGCGTGATTAACTTTTGTTTGCAGCAGCAGGAAGAGTGGAGGAAGAATCAACATCCTGCTTGATGAAGCCATTGTTATCCTTCATCTTAGGTGCGCTCCTCATCGCCTTTTCACCCGAAGAATCCGTACTGGACATATACAGTGAGATGATTTCATTCAACTAGCTAGCAGGACATAGAAGTTACTATGTATCTCGACATACATTATGTCTAGACGCATAACAAATGGATATAAAAAGTCAAAACAATTTATAGAATTGAGAGAGTATAAGTAAGATGAGTTTAGTAACTATTTACCTAGATTCACGAGGCATCTCATCATTTTCACCGTTCGTGCCGTCAGCGAAGTAATTCATCATGTCGTCTCGCAACTCCGGCAGCTGGGTAGAGACAACGATGGGTTGTTGCTGGCAATGGAACTGGGGCAGCATTGTCGTTGCGTTGACCAAGAACGGATGCTCGTACTGCGGCGGCCGCTGTATGGTCCACGGCAGCGTTTGCGGCGGTGGTGCCACGGCGGCAATGTTGCCGCCGTCGATCATCATCTGCTGCTCATCACCACCACCGTACATGACTGGTGCCCGAGCAGCAGCGGCAATGCCCTCGGCGTCCTCATCACCCATCGCCGCCGTCCATTGTAACTGGAACGGCGGCGGGCGCAGTGCAGGTGGAGAGGAGGATGACGACGACATCGCCTCAGCCGAGGAGTAGCGGGCGCCTGCGCCGCCGTCCAAGTTGTCGTCGGGACGATGAACGGGTGGCCGTCCGCCGCCTTGGGCGACGACGACGGCAGCATCAACCCGTAGTCGGTAGGCCTGGAGTTCAGCGCGGACGCGGCGGAGCTCGTGCTCGGCCTGCTGTATCCGGCGCTGCAGGCCATGGATGATGGGGACGCAGCCGGCGGACGGGTAGAGGTCCCACGCCTGCGACTCGTACAGGACGCACTGCATCGCCTCGTGCCGCCTGCCGGGGTCGGGCCCGGCGCGGTCCAGCGTCTTGAGGATGTTGCTGACGCCGAAGAGGCGGTGCGCGTTGCGGAAGACGCGAGGCCGGTCGTGCGGGAAGTACGGCGCCAGCGGGCAGTCCGCCGCGCAGCGCCGGCGCTGGTACTTGCACGCCGCGCACGCAGCTGGAGCGGGAGGAGGAGCACCGCCGCCGGCCGCCGCCATGATGGATGGATCCAGAGATCGAGTGGCGAAGTGGCGATGTGATGTGGGTAGTGTCGGCAAGGCAAGGTCTCTCGTTCCGGAGGACTCTGGTCTGTGGCGGCCATGCCCATGCATATCTAGCGCACAAACTGTAACTAACCCTCCGCTTCTTTCTCACGCCCATGAATTTCAAATTCACGCACGTGCGTGATTTCATATTTACTTCTACGATCGGGGGCGGCCGGGCAGATATGGGCCTAGGCCGTGGCCTAAAACACCTTCTTATAGATTTTCTGGCCCAATTACTAGATATTGGGCCAAATTGCACCGGCCCAAGCACAGAAAGCACAAGCGCCTCCCTCCAGCGATTCAAGTTCGTGCGCCGCAATCTCGTCGGCGTTCTTTCCTCTCCCCTCCATGTCTCCCTACTTGGGCAGGGGTGGCTGCGCCTGCTAGCGTCTTTGCAGAAAGCCAAGGGGCTGTTTAGTTGGCAAATTTTTTGGCGAAACGTTACTGTAGCAGTTTTGTTGTTATTTGGTAAATATTGTCCAATCATGATCTAATTAGGCTTACAAGATTTGTCTCGTCCATTTCGTCTAAACTGTGTAATTAGTTTTATTTTTTTATCTATATTTAATGCTTCATGCATGCGTTCAAAGATTCGATGTGATAGGAAATCTGAAAATTTTGACAAAATTTTTGGCATCTAAACGGTGCCCAAGACGCTGCAAGCACACACCTGACCGACTGCTGACAGCTGACATGAACCTTGGTCAATTCCTCTTGCTGTTTAGCCCCTGTTTGGTTCATGACTGTTAAAGTTTAACTTCCATCACATCAATATTATGGCAAATGTATGGAGTATTAAATGTAGACTAATTGTACGCATGTCGGCATAGATTAGGAGTAATTTACGAGACGAATCTATAAGCCTAATTAGTCTAAAATTTGGAACTTTTTATCAAATAAGACGAAAGTGCTACAGTGTTTGTTAAACTTTAACGCCTCTAACCAAACAGGCCCTTAGTTCCTCCTAAAATTTTTTCAGCCCGTCACATCAGATGTTGACATATGCATAGAGTATTAAATATAGACGAAAAAATAACTAATTACATAGATTGCAATAAATTTACGAGATGAATTTTTTAAGCTTAATTAATCCATGATTTGACAATATCGTGCTACAGTACATGTGCTAATGATGGATTAATTAGGCTTAATAAATTCATATTGCGGTTTCCAGACGAGTTATGTAATTAGTTTTTTTTTATTAGTATCCGAATACCCCTTCCGACATTCCATGAAACATATGATGTGACACCGAAAAATTTTCACCCTATGAACTAAACACTAAGGCCTCGTTTAGATGCTGAAAAAATTTCAAACTGATGAATAGTACCACTTTCGTCTTATTTGATAAATATTGTCCAATCGTGGACCAACTAGGCTCAAAAAGATTCATCTCGTGATTTCCAACTAAACCGTGTAATTAGTTATTATTTTTACAAACATTTACTACTTCATGCATGGGTCCAAAGATTGATATGATGGAGAGAGAGTGAAAAAATTCTAACTTTTCATGTGCATCTAAACAAGGCGTAACTATTGAACTCCCCGATGTAAAAGTTTAATAATGAGTACGTGATTGAGGCCTTGTTAAGTTTCTCACTCAAAAGTTTAGACCCTATCTCATGAAATGTTTGCACGTATGCATGGAGTATTAAATATAAATTAAAAAATAACTAATTACACAGATTGCGACTACTTTGCGAAACAAATCTTTTAAGCCTAATTAGTCTATGATTTGACAATAAAGTGCTACAGTACACATGTGCTAATGAAAGATTAATTAGGTTTAATAAATTCGTCTCGTGGTTTACTGACGAATTCTATAATTTGTTTTTTTATTAGTATCCGAACACCTCATGCGACACCTCCATGTGACATCCGATGTGACACCTCAAAACTTTACACTCTGGAACTAAACGAGGCCTTATGAATTAGGAGATTAAATTAGGTCTTTGCAAGCATGATATGTTGTACAAATAATTCAAGTCTCAGGTGAAAACGTTACATTACCTCCATGATCTCAAAACTAGTTGCAAGATTGTGACCTTTGTGCACTTTGCCAGCAAGCCCCGGAAACAATGGATCATCTGCTGGCAGGTTGCGTCTACACGCGAGAGGTTTGGGCCAGATTGCGTGCTACCATTTCTCTTGTGCAGCCCGCTCACGGTGAGTCGGCGGCTGTTGATCAATGGCTCGGTGAGAGGAAGCTGGTACTGAAGGACCACTGTAGAGGCTTCGATGCACTGTTCTTGCTGGTCTCCTGGCTCATTTGGAAGGAGCGCAGCAGCCGAGTGTTTGAGAGGTTTGCTACCATGCCACAATGGCTACTTCCAAAGATCCTTGATGAATGCAATGCTTGGGTAGCGGCGGGCTTCAGGAGAATTGCCCCCTTGTTGTTTCTTGGCCGCAAAATGGTTTAGTGCATTAGCGCCCGTTGCTTCTTACTGCTTTTCCATTTCTCTTCAGTTTGACTTTTCATAATCGTCTTACTACTCTCTTAATGAAAAACGGGCTCAATTAAGCGTGGTCGCGAAAAAAAATGATCTCAAAACTAGAGCAAGTGATATGTTGTACATACTGATATATTGTTACTATTTGGCACATCAATCAATGCAGTTATAGATATATAGTTCTTGTGTATACAGTCTCCCTGTTCGGCTGAGCTTATCAGCACGGCTTATCAGCTGTTTTTCTCTCACAGCAAATCAGCCACAGCCGGCTTATAAGCCAAAAAAACAGCCTGCCGAATAGGCCCAGTATTTTGATTCGATGCTATACACACTTTGAAAATGACCCTAGGCGTGGAAATTGACGAGCTCCGCCACTGTTACATATGTACTATCATGTAATCTACTTATCTATGTATGAGAAACGAAAAACGCAACAGAATATATAGGAAATTAATACGATACAAAAGCTAATTATTAATTAAGCTAGCCGAGAAATACAAGCAGAGGAAGAGCACACCAACACATAAGTACCATCATGCATGTAGGTGTACGTACAATTGTATCAAATAAATCTCTGTATCACTCTAATTAATTAACAACTTGTGATATCTACAATCTGCTGGTGAAGGTGGTGGTTTTGGGGGCCTCGGCGTCGGTGGCGTACTTGTTGAGTGCATCGCCGGCGTGCTTGAGGTTGTCCGGCACGGGCAGATTGCAAAGCAGCGTCACCCTTGACTCGGAGATCTGAGGACCCTTCCCTTGCGTCAACGGATCCTGCTTCCATAGCTTCACATCCCACACCTGCATTGCATGCAACAAATTAATTAAATCACTATATATGGTACTAGTCAAAACCCGATTGATTTAATGGCCCGATCGAGCTCATATTGTACTGTGCCACTTTGCAATCCAAGGACAGACAGTATTATTCATTAACACACGTACAAATGATGGCATATGCATGTTTTGTGGAAGGAGGACACTGATAATAATAATCGGAACAGGCTCTTGGTGGGCTAAATCCGTTCCTCTTTTAATTTGGGCCTACAACTTAGGCGGGCCATGATGGGGGTGATATGTACATCAATCATCGTAGTTTTTGTTTGGGTCCGTTTTGTTATTCTATTCCTTTTCTAAAACAACATGAAGTCTTTTGATCAGCACGTTACTTTGGTGCTTGGAAGAGGAAGGCGATGGAACCTTCATCAAGAACTAATTGGATGGGCTAATACAACCACTAAATGGCTGTTTGGCTCTCAGAAATTAAGAGGAATTGAAATGCAATCTAATAATAAGTAAGAAGTACTTTTTATATGTTGGTTTCATTCATTCGTAGATCCACCCTTATAAGTGAATTTGGCGTGTGCGCTCCGAAAACGTGTCAACGTTTCATTTTGAACTTGGTATATGTATATCTCTCTATACCAAAAACATAGTACGATGCTTACTTATCTAGATTTATATTTAATTTATTTATTTATTTTTGACGGAAGAAGTACATACGCTTCGTTGCTATATATATACAGTATAATAAAGCGGTCGAGAGACGTGTCATCATCATAAACAAAAAGGGTAGTGGATGGCTTCGTGAAATACATTTACTCCTATACTAGTAGTTGACTATATTTCACGTGTCAGATTCTTTGCCATTTAGATTTGTTTTCTTTATTATAAAAAAAATTGGCATCATTGTCTGGTCACCATCTACATTGTTGTCGTTGTCGATACGAGATAAGATTGGATGGCGAGGGTGCCACCGTGTAAAGTCGTCATTGTCCCATATCCCCATCCACGCATATTTGTGTACGATAGTAGTATAGTAGTACAATAAAGAATGAAGTGGAAAATTAACTGGTTGTAATAATGTGGCCTATATATATAATATAATCAAAACCGGAGGTAAATACCATACTATGCATGTACCTCATTCGAAATTTCAAACGAGGTGGCTATTACCTTATAGCTGGCTACAAAATAACTTATTCTATAGCCACTTTGAGTTACGATAATTGCTATGCTAATTTATAAAATTATAGTAACTCCTTACTATGTGATTTACTATAACATTATGATAAATATCCCTATGTATTATAGTAATTCAACTATCGTAAATATATACTGACATTGTCGTAAATTAGTATATAAAATTATCGTAAATAGAGGTGACTACAAAATAACTTATTTTGTAGCTAGCTTTAGAGTATACTCTCCCTATATATATAGTTTGTTTGTTTTTTGGCATGAATGTGGTCAGTATGGAGATCCTCTTGATGCAATATATTTAGGTCTCGTTTAAATTCAGGACGTAAAGTTTTAGAGTGTCACTGTAGTGCCACGTTGTCAAATCATAGACTAATCAGGTTTAAAAAATTCGTCTCGTAAAGTAGACGTAATCTGTACAATTAGTTACTTTTTTTAGTCTACATTTCATAACTTGTGTCCAAACTTTCGACGAGGTAGGGTAAACTTTAGTTAGGGAGAAAAAGTATAAAAAGAAGATCTTGATTGATACTATGATCCTATCACTATCAGAGACGGATGAGACGAGACGACAAATGCAGGGCCGCGTGAGGACTGAGGAGGAGATGGTGTGGGGAGGCAAATTAAAAAGTTTGGCGTGTGAGGCAAACTAACTTAGGCACGGTCGTCGTTCGCTAGCTAGCTAAAAATAAATAATTAATAAGCAAGAACAAGACGAACGTATCGGAATGGTATGTGGTCGCCGTGGTGTAGTGCCGGCGGCGGCCGGAGGGGCTAATAATAACCGTACGTACCTGGGTTGAGCGGCCGACGTGGATCGGGGCGGCGCGGACGAGGACGACGTCTCCCAACTTGGCGCTGCGGAAGTGGTTGATACTCAGGCTCACGCCGGCCACCCGCCGGAAGCCCGACGCCATGTGCGCACCCATGCTGGCCAGGCCCTCCGCCACCAGCGCCGACACGCCGCCGTGGAGCACCTGGAACGGCTGCACCAGCAGCACAGATGACTAGCATGGATGAATGATCGATTCAGGCGGTATCTAGCTCATCAAGCCACCATCATCAGAACGAAACGAACGACGACGCACTCCCGCTACGCACCTGGCAGCACTTGGATGTGATGGGCAGCCGTCCGGTGACCTGCGACGGCGACACCTCCTCGATCTCGAACCCGATGGAGTGCAGCACCGGGTCAAGCTCCGCCGTCTTCTTCCCACTCTGCTGCTGCTGAGGCGGCGGATGATGATCCATGGCAGCCTGGACGGACGACCGGCCGGCCCGACGGCGAGAGCGAGGGAGAGCTTGGTGAGCCGCTAGTAGCTAGCTGCTGGTGGCTGGGCGATGGAAGCTATGGATGGATGGATGAAGAGATTGAGAGGAAGAGGACGAGAGATGAGGTGACGTACTAGCCTATTTATGACGTCCGGGCTGTGCCTACCTATCTGTCATCTTTATTGTTATTTGTCTTTATATTATTATTATTAATTTCTTACCCGGCCCCTCGCTCTGTGGGCGGGGGCGTGTATACCCACTGAACAAATAAGGATCAGTGTGTATATATATATATATATATATATATATATATATATATATATATATATATATATATATATATATATATATATATATATATATATATATATATGGAGAGTATACTCTATAGCTAGCTATAGAATAAGTTATTCTGTAGCCACCTCCATTTACGATAATTTTATATACTAATTTATGACAATGTCAATACATATTTACGATAGTTGAATTACTATAACACGTGGGGATATTTACTGTAACGTTGTAGTAAACCACTTAGTAAGGAGTTACTATAATCTCGTAAATTAACATAGTAATTATCGTAACTCAAAGTGGCTACAGAATAAGTTATTCTGTAGCCAGCTATAGGGTAGCAGTTATATATATATATAAATATAAATATACGCGCTATTCTACACCCTAGGTGTAGAATACTATTCTACATCAAGTTATTATACTAAACAAAATTCAGTACTGTTCAGTACTCACGTTTCAGTATTATTCAGTATTTTCGTGGTGCTGGGTGGAGTACTGAGTGATACTGAACGTTGTTCAGTAGTACTCAGTATTTTTTCTACTCAGTTTTGACTTGCGGTGTAGAATAATATTCTACACCTAAGATGTAGAATAGTGCTGCCGTGTATATATATATATATATATATATATATATATATATATATATATATATATATATATATATATATATATATATGCTGCGCTGTAACGAGATCTAGGCCCCGTTTGGTTTGGGTGTTAAAGTTTAACAAACACTGTAGCACTTTCGTTTTATTTGACAAAAAAATTCTAATCTTGAACTAATTAGGCTTAATAGATTCGTCTCGTAAATTACTCCTAATCTGTGCCGACATGCATGCAATTAGTTTACATTCAGTACTCCATGCATTTGAGGGAATGTTGATGTGATGGGAGTTAAACTTTAACACACTCAAACCAAACGGGCCCCTAGTATGCATAGGAATCAGACTCTGTTCCATTTTGTACCGCGGCCTGGGCAATCGCATCCTGGCGGCCGCGTCGGCGTTCCTCTACATGGTGCTCACCGACTGCGTCCTCGTGGACCTGAGCATCGAGATGGACAAGCTCTTCTGTGATCCATTCCTCTGCACGACGTGGCTGCTCCTGTGGGACTTCCCATCGTGAGTTACACCAACTTTAGCATAGACATAACTCCCGACGTTCGTATACATTCACCTCAACCACGACTACGAGGACAAGATGTTCTTATGCGCTGATGACCAACGGCTGCTGTCAAACAAGTAGGGACTGGTCATGAGGATCAACATGTACACCGTGCCAGGGCTGTTTCTGGTCACGACGTTCCAGCAAGAGCTGGACATTATGTTCCCGAAGCACGACATCATGACATGTACATTCAGGAGGTCAGAGTTAGTTGTTTAATATTCAAATTTTAGTCTCGGTGGTAACTATTTTTAGTTTTGTTACTATATGTCAGTCCGATTACGAGCTTAGAGATATCATGTCCTTGCGTGCACATGTTTTGGTCATACTAGGTTCTTGGCTTGAGTCCGATTAGGACTAGAAATTTGGTGTCCTGTGCCTATGTGCACCTGTTTGGTCGAACCAGGTTCAATTAGAATTGTTTCCTACCTATTGCAGAGAGATAGAGATGTAGCTGCAATCCTTTTGATTTATTGGCTCGTTATTAATTTGTTCTTGCATGTTCCAATACGTTTTGGAATTGGATTCTGTATTACGCTAGACAAGAGCTATTCTAACTTGTATAGACACGTGTTATATATGTAAGTCCGAACAGAAGAAACTTTCTAACTTGGGCACGGGTTATATATGTAAGTTTGAACAGAAGAAACTCTCCATCGTCCGGTAGTTTAAGGGAGACGGACCAAATAAATGGATGGACGAAAAAAAGAGGCTAAAATTTTACCTCTTTATTATTAAAAGTATAGATATAGATTATTATATTATATACTAGCAAATATATCTGTGCGTTGCAAGAGAAGAAAGAAAACATCAAATGTTCATGAAAAGCAGCGATAGAATGTTACATATCTGTCTATGTTTTATCCTTTTCATAAAGAGGTAAACATGTTCGTGCGCGGTAATGAGGTCTAGTATGCGTAGAAATCAGACTCTGTTCCATTTTGTACCGCGGCCTGGGCAATCGCATCCTGGCGGCCGCGTTGGCGTTCCTCTACATGGTGCTCACCGACTGCGTCCTCGTGGACCTGAGCATCGAGATGGACAAGCTCTTCTGTGATCCATTCCTCTGCACGACGTGGCTGCTCCTGTGGGACTTCCCATCGTGAGTTACACCAACTTTAGCATAGACATAACTCCCGACGTTCGTATACATTCACCTCAACCACGACTACGAGGACAAGATGTTCTTATGCGCTGATGACCAACGGCTGCTGTCAAACAAGTAGGGACTGGTCATGAGGATCAACATGTACACCGTGCCAGGGCTGTTTCTGGTCACGACGTTCCAGCAAGAGCTGGACATTATGTTCCCGAAGCACGACATCGTGACATGTACATTCAGGAGGTCAGAGTTAGTTGTTTAATATTCAAATTTTAGTCTCGGTGGTAACTATTTTTAGTTTGGTTACTATATGTCAGTCCGATTAGGAGCTTAGAGATATCATGTCCTTGCGTGCACATGTTTTGGTCATACTAGGTTCTTGGCTTGAGTCTGATTAGGACTAGAAATTTGGTGTCCTGTGCCTATGTGCACCTGTTTGGTCGAACCAGGTTCAATTAGAATTGTTTCCTACCTATTGCAGAGAGATAGAGATGTAGCTGCAATCCTTTTGATTTATTGGCTGGTTATTAATTTGTTCTTGCATGTTTCAATACGTTTTGGAATTGGATTTTGTATTACGCTAGACAAGAGCTATTCTAACTTGTATAGGCACGTGTTATATATATGTAAGTCCGAACAGAAGAAACTTTCTAACTTGGGCACGGGTTATATATGTAAGTCTGAACATAAGAAACTCTCCATCGTCCGGTAGTTTAAGGGAGACAGACCAAATAAATAGATGGACGAAAAAAAGAGCCTGAATTTTTTTACCTCTTTATTATTAAAAGTATAGATATACATTATTATATTATATACTAGCAAATATATCTGTGCGTTGCAAGAGAAGAAAGAAAACATCAAATATTCATGAAAAGCAGCGATAGAATGTTACATATCTATCTATGTTTTATCCTTTTCATAAAATTCAAAATCTATAATTTATTTTATTGATAACCATGACATCCATGGTATTAGTTAGTTAATATTTTCGATAATGATCCATCATGGGCGTTCGTCCGTGACTCCCGTCTAGATGCGGCTACGATGAAGCGGGCTCCATCTCTCAGAAACAAAATAAATAAATAAATCCCCACTCCCTCATATGCTTATTCGCCTAGCGCCCGAAGCAACATGGCCACTCATATGTCCGCCCCCTTCCCCCTACCGCACGCTCGTCAGGTAGCCACGCCTGCCCTTCCCCCATCGCCGGCCACGCCTCGCGCCCTCGCTCCCTGTGCCGCTCACCTGCGTCTCAGTCACATGTGTCGCTCGCTCCCTCACCGTCCGTCCGTCGCCCATCGTCGTCGGCCGCGCCGCTAACTCCGCCATGGCCGCTAGGCGCACGTGTCGTGGCGCCTCAGGTCTTCCACGACGAAGCCAAGGGAACCCACAAGCGTGGCCGGTACTGGTGGTGCTCGCGCGTCACTGCTCGCCGCCGGATCCCACCCCTATGACTGAAATCGACCAGCCCCGACCTTCCTCTTCCCTATGTTGCAAATATATGTTTCAGAGGTATGTTGCAATTGTTACATATGAATCTTGCAAAAGTAGATCGGGATATTGCATATTTTTGCAAGTGTTTTCAGTGGTACGTTGCAAGCATTTTAAAAAAATGTTTTATTTGTTTCAAATGTATGTTGCAGCAAGTGTTTTATCTTGATGTTTTATATGTTTCACACACATGTTGCAAGTGTTTTATTTGGATTTTGCATATATTTTACATATATGTTGCAACACTATGTTTTAAATGTTTCATCTGTGTCTGACGTATGTTGCATCCAAGTGTTTCATGTTGCAAGTGTTTCAAGGGGCATAGTGAGTGATGGGCGCATGGCCTGGGCGACGGGGATGGGGGCACGGTTGAGCTGGGGACCGGCGGACGAGGGCGCAGCGAGCTAGGGACTAGCTCCTAGGTCCCGCCCATGCGGAGAGAAAGAGTACGGGGTCAGGGGAAAGGAGCGGAGCGCAACGGGAGGCAGGGTGTGCGTGTGAGGCAGGAGCGGGCTACGTGACCGTCCATATTCGGAATCGAGGTGCGGTGGGCGTAGCATCGAGGGCAGGGTGCATGTGGAAGGTGGAGCGAGGCGGGCTGCGCAAACATCCAAACGCGCACGTTTGTCCAGATGTCCGGGCGCTAGCCACTCCCTGATATTGTTTGAACCGAATTAGCTAGTTAATATTTGCAATTTTTTTGTTCTTTTTAATTGCTTTATAGTTCTTTTATAGTTTGTTTTATGAACCGATGGTATGACGATACTAACTCTTAGTTCTGAATTGCATGCTCCGCAAGGTAAGCAGAAAAAGATATCATGCATGACAGATATCCATATTTCAAATTGTTGTGGTTGTCTTCCATGAATATTATATCACTGATAATGACAATTAACTGCAGCAAAAAGTGTCAGCTCTTTCGGAAATTTTATACAACTGTGTCAAATTTATGATGGTATCAACATTTGAATCTAACCCTATTAAAATTTATTGGTAACAATCTCGATCTCCTGATAAATGCCCCAAATTTGGTATTGGCACTATTAACATCAATTTGAAATTGCTATATATTTTTTTTATCCCTATTAAAGTTATAGATACATGTGTTTGTCCACTTGAGTAAATTAGGACGAAAAGAAGTAATAATCATTGATAGGCAGCAAGTGAATACTGTGGTTGCTGTAGAACGCAGCGCTCCTTTGTCGGCATCTCCCAGAGGGAACTCGTGCGCACTCCGTTGTGTGGAGCATCCTCCCATCGCCGGCACAGTCGAAGGTGCCCACGGGCATGCCGCGCGCTCGTCCTATGCCGGGTTGCCGGCGCTCCTCGCCGGATCCGCAGAGGATCTCCTCGAGTACCGGCGGCTGGAGCAGGCGGAATCGGACGGAGTGGCAGTGGCACGCGAAGAGAAAGGGCCGCCGAGTTTCGCAGGGGCGCCCGCGGCATACGAGATTGGGAGGGGGACTGCCGGGGCTACAGCGCTCGAGCCCACGTCCGCGCCGGGGTGGATGCAGCCGTCGTGCCTGCGCCCGCCGCCTGCTTCGGGGCAGCTGGGGCTCCCGCCCGCGCCGGGATGGCCAGGGCCACCGCGCCTGCATCCCGCCTGCGCCGGGGTCGCCGGAGCCGCTGGCCCCCACCCGCGCTGGGATGGCCGGGTACGCCGTGCCTGCAGCGCCCGCACCCCACCGTTGCCCACCCCCCTCGTCGGGAGCAGGAGGCTGAGTCGCTCGCGAAGTGGCGAGCGGGTTCGTGACCGTCCGAGTTATCGGCTTAACGGGTGACAAACCCGCTACGCGCTCGATCACACGGTCCACATCAGCTTGGCTCTATTCGTTAGCCCGCTTTTGGTGCTAAAATCGTATTTAGAGATTTACTTGCTCGGTTTTTTTAGACATTTGCATTGCATCCTCGTCTGCCTCAGTCACTTGTTGCGAAATTTGCGGATCCTTTTATATTGCTAGCTCATGGTGTGGATTATGAAGCATCCCTACTTAGTTTAAGGTGCTACAGTACAGTTATAACAATATGCCTTCTTGTTTATTTTTGCTAAAAGTACTCTCCGTATGCCAGGCGTTTTTCTTTTCTTGAGAAAATATCCACCCTGTTCGGCAGGCTGTTTCTGCGGCTTATAAGCCGGTTGTGACTGTTTTGCTGTGAGAGAAAAACACTGTTCCACGGCTGATAAACCGTGCTGATAAGCTCAGCCGAACAGGGTGATCATATTTGAATATTCGTCTCGGCCCACATTCATTTAAGTTAACGCTAGTTTTTTTTTTGAGAGTAAGTTAACGCTAGTTGTGGATCCGCCCACTGTATGGATGGATCTAAAAGATAGACACGCATAAATGGAGTTAAACAATCTAGAATAACTTAAAATTTAGAATTTTTTTTGAACTTTCGATACCTTGTATTTCAGGATGGTGGAGGAAGTACTTCATGTGCAACGTCGACGTATAATATTATAGTACTACATACTATAAAGGTTTGACAGTTCATTTCTTTGCCAGCTGAAATTGCTATATACTCTCCCTCTTATTTCGGAGTAAAGCACGTTACCTGTCACGCTTTTCATTAATCAGAAGGTTCGGCGTTACCCGTCGCTGTAAAAGGCCCATCAGACACGAGAACACTCATCGTCATTAAAAACATGAACGAATCAAGGATCAATCTCACTAGTCACTATCTCAGAACGTACAAAGCACTTGACCGACTGGAGTCTCCTGCTCCGATCCATCAAGAGGTCGCAGAAAGATGGAAAAAGTCTAGATCACCCTAAATTATGGTGTGATCTACTTAACCCCAAACTATGAAATGGTCTAATTTATCCTCTGAATTTTTTAAAACCGTCTACTTTATTCCCTGGGACAGTTTTGGACGGCGGTTTGATACAGTAATCATGGTTTTGCTACAGTAGTAAATCTTTAAAAAATTATAGTAAATCACAGAAAAATCGTAAAATAAAAAATCCAATTTTGTTGGACTCCACATGAGTAGATCTACACAATGAACATATAATATGATATGCTTTATTACAAAATTTTTACTATAACTTTAAATTTATTAGGATTTTCCAATAAATCGAACTGAGCCCGTCAGCAGGCAAGCTAGCTAGATTCCTTTGCAAAATCCACATCGATCGTCTGTTCTGACTTGTGAGGCCTGCCTGCCAATTGATGCGGTGGTCTCCAGGACAAGGTCAGTGATAGTTGCATGTTTGTCCTGTCCCCACAGAATGGAACGAAAGCTGCCGCCCGAATGAAACTGACAAAAGGGAGTTCTCAACTGCACTTTGTGGCTGGCTGGCTACATATGCTTCCCTCTCCTGAAAGAAAAGTAAAGCAGCCAGCAGGTAGCATCAGATGCACACAACAACAGCAAGAAGAAGATGGGGTACGTGAGGCCAAAGGCTGGCACACATTCTCCTCCCATCCTCCTCGATCTTTCTTCTTTCTGCGCGTTAGCTAGCTTTTCTTGCTCCTGCAGCACATCCCCTACAGACGAATGAATATGATGCTAGCTCTCCCTCCCTACACGCCCACGTACGCACTCCAAGAATATAATCCATCTACTAGCTAGACTACTACTGCCGACTGCCATGTATATAAGCTAGCTAGCGCTTGGGATTAGCCTCAACAGGGATCAGGACAGCTAGAGCTCCGTGGATCAAATGCCCTTCTGTTGGGACCGCCGGAGCCCGGCTCATGCGCCGGAGAACCACGTCGCCATCAATGGCACCGTGGTCGTGTCCTGCCACTTGGGCCTGTCGTTGCCGGGGAAGACCACCACGCTTCGACTCTTCAGCAGCACGCAGATGGATCCCAGTACGTTGTTCTTGTTCACCACCCAGCCCAGTAGTCTTGCTTGCTTGTCGATCGTCTTGAATTCCAATTCCAATTCTTCAAATTCAACTGCTTGGGCATGCAATCGCAATCTGCAGACACCAGAAAGGGGAAGCTGAGCGAGGAGGCGCCGCTCAAGGGCGGCAAGAAGACCAAGGCGAAGCAGGGCGCCGTGAAGACGACCACCATGACGTACCAGGTGACCTTCTTCGTGGACGCCGACTTCGGCACGCCGGGCGCCGTCGTCGTCAAGAACGGGCTCCGGAACGACCAGTTCTTCCTCCGCCACGTGAAGCTGGACATGCCCGAGGCCGGCCGGAGCATCCACTTCGAGTGCAACTCCTGGGTCTACCCCTACAAGAAGACCAACGCCGACCGCGTCTTCTTCATCAACACGGTGAGTAAGGACTACTCTGTACTCTGGAGCAGCAGCTTTCATCAGTCAGGTGCCTGATGCATGTGCATGGTGGCAATGGCGGCAGAGCTACCTCCCTGACAAGACGCCCGAGGCCCTGCGTCTGCTGCGCGACGCGGAGCTGCAGAGCCTCCGGGGCAGCGGCCGCGGCGAGCTCAAGGACTGGGAGCGCGTCTACGACTACGACTACTACAACGACCTGGGCAACCCGGACAAGGAGGACCACGCCCGCCCGGTGCTCGGCGGCATCACCTCCATGTACCCGTACCCGCGCCGCTGCCGCACCGGCCGCCCTCTCTTCAAGACAGGCATGAAACACCGCGAACCACAGCCACCTCCACTGATTTGATTTCTCCATCTAAATTTGATAAATTCGATTTGATTGAAGACGGCGTGACGGAGACGCGCAAGCACATGATCAACCTCGACTTCTACATCCCGCCGGACGAGCGGTTCAGCCCGACCAAGCTGGCGGAGGTGCTCACGCTGGCGGTGCAGGCCGTGACCCATTTCGTGCTCCCGGAGTCTAAGGCGCTGTTCCATGGCAATATCAACAGCTTCCGGTCGTTTGAGCAGCTCAAGGGCGACCTGTACAGGAAGCCCCAGCAGCCGGTCGTGGATGGGCAGGTGATGGACAAGCTCAAGACGTCGGTGCCGTCGCACAAGACCTACAAGCAGGTGTCCAAGATGGTCAAGGAGACGCCCGTCAAGTTCCCCATCCCTCAAGTCATCGAGCGTAAGCCGTTGTCTTGTCACTACACTTGTTGTGTGCTCTGCTCTGCCTTTCTCGGTCTGACAGAGAACAATTCCTTGGATTAACTAGCTAGTTTGATGATGCATCAATCATCAGAAAAATTCTCGTATCTGATGCAGATGAACCAGAGGCATGGCGTAGCGACGAGGAATTCGCGAGGGAGATGCTCGCGGGGCTCAACCCGGTGGTGATCAAGAGACTAGAGGTGTTCCCGCCGGTGAGCAGAGGAGGCAAGGAGAGCTCCATTACCGCCGCGCATATCGAGAGGCAGCTCCAAGGACGAACGGTCCAGAAGGTCAGTCGTCGTCAAAAATTGCGTTTCAGAGAATTCTGTCAGTTGGATCAGAACTAGTACTGATCATTTGTATCTACTACTCCTATGCATGATGAAATTTGTGCAGGCATTAGAAGAGAAGAGGCTGTATATTCTTGACCACCATGACTACCTGATGCCGTACCTGCGGCGCATCAACACGCAACAAGGGGTGTGCGTCTACGCGTCGCGCACGCTGCTCTTCCTCAAGGACGACGGCACCCTCAAGCCTCTCGTCATAGAGCTCAGCCTGCCCAGTGACGGCGCCGGAGACGGCGAGATCAGCAGGGTCTTCCTCCCCGCGAGCCAAGGCACCGATGGCCATCTGTGGTGGCTTGCTAAGGCTCATGTCTCCGTCAATGATTCAGGCTACCATCAGCTCATCAGCCACTGGTGAGTGAGTGAGTAAGCATGCATTAGTATATGATGAGATGACCATGCATATCCATGGCCAATGTCTCTGTTTCATGTGGTCAATGCAATGCATGATTCGTACTACGTTCTTGATGCATGCATCCATACATGACTATATGAGTATATGACCATGCATGGATATCCATGGCGACACCACACAGGCTGTTCACGCACGCGACGGTGGAGCCGTTCATCATCGCCACCAAGAGGCAGCTGAGCGCCATGCACCCCATCCACAAGCTGCTGGAGCCACATTTCAAGGACAACATGCAGATCAACACGCTGGCCAGGAGCATCCTGCTCAGCGCGGGAGGCATCCTCGAGAGGACCATGTTCCCGGGGAAGTACGCCATGGAGATGTCCTCGGCCATCTACTCCGAGTGGAGGTTCACCGACCAGTCCCTGCCCAACGAGCTCGTCAAGAGGGGGATGGCGTCCAAGGATCCCCGGACCACGACCCTGCACCTGCACGTGGAGGACTACCCGTACGCGGTGGACGGCATGGACGTGTGGCGCGCCATCGACGGCTGGGTGCGGAGCTACTGCGCCCACTTCTACCACTCCGACGCCGCGGTGGCCGCCGACGCGGAGCTGCAGGCGTGGTGGCACGACGTGCGCACCGTCGGCCACGGCGACCGCCAGCGCGACCCGGCGTGCTGGCTGGAGCTCGACACCATGGCCAACCTCGCCGAGTCGCTGTCCACGCTCATCTGGATCGCCTCCGCGCTGCACGCCGCCGTCAACTTCGGCCAGTACGGCTACGCCGGGTTCATGCCCAGCCGGCCCACCCGGTGCCGCCGGTTCATGCCGCTGCTAGGGTCCCCGGAGATGGCGCAGCTGGAGGCCGACCCGGACAGGTTCTTCCTCGACACGGTGCCCGACCGCTTCACCACCACGCTCGGGCTCACGCTCATCGAGGTGCTCTCCAACCACACCTCCGACGAGCTCTACCTGGGCCAGCGCGCCACCGCGGCGTGGATAGACGACGGCGAGGTGCTGCAGCTGCTCGACAGGTTCCGGGACGAGCTCCGACGGGTGGAGAAGCGGGTCACGGAGAGGAACAAGGACCTGCGGCTCAAGAACCGGAAGGGACCCGCCAAGGTGCCGTACACGCTGCTGTTCCCGGACGTTGGCAACGTCGGCGGCAAGGAGAAGGGGATCACCGGCAAAGGGATACCCAACAGCGTCTCCATATGACATGACATTAAGCTCCATCATATAGGACTACACGTACATATATGCATGTATTCGTGAGTTTCTCTTTCTTTTGGTCGTCTTTGGTTTTATTTTTTTTTCATTTTGTTGGAGAGGATTTGATTAAGGTTCTCGGTTTGGTTGTGAGCATATATATTAATTGTGATGATTGGTTTCGAAGTTAATCTATTGAATGGGTGTAATACTTTTTTTTTTTGAAAAAAGATCCATTGCCGTCTTTCTCATGAATTAATAAGTGGATGAGAATGCCACGTTTGGGTTAGGTCTGGCTCCTGCCAAACAACTCCACATATAGCTCGACTGTTTTGGCTCTAGCTTTACTAGTTGGAAAAAATATTTGGTAAAACAACTTCTCCTAGTAGTTTCTAAAAAGGATCAAATGTCTATAATACTTTTTTTTTCTTTTTCTTTTTCTTTTTCTTTTCCTTCACTCTTCTTTTATTCTCCTATGCCTAACCGGACGGACACCTCCTCTTCTCTTTCTTCTTTCGTCCCTCCACGCCAATCCGTCGCCGGCACGAACCTACCCTCACCGCCACGCCACTACCCTTCCTGGCTTGCGCCACGCTAAGCAGCCACTGTCTCTCCGCCCCGCGTCGCGCCACCGTCTCGACTCCCGTCGTCTCCCCGGCCTGCGCCACCGTGGGCCATTGGGGATGATTCATTCAATACACACATATTTGCGATGTTTGATTTGGAAGTTAATCTGTGTTGACTGGGTGTAACACTTTTTTCAAAGATCCGTTACCAGCTTCCATTAATAAGTGCAAAGAATCATTTGGAACAAAATATCGTGTTTGCACCTTAAAAAAATTATTGAAATTGACTCAAATTTATTGGGGATGATTCAATGCAACTGGCACTACTTCATGCTAACTACCTCTCTATCAGATCAACATGTAGTGGGCTTCACATTAAAGCTGGACCCCGAAACTAAACTTTTACATTCACACTTTAAAATTTTATTTATCAAATTTGACTAAAATCTGTTAAATATGATTCAACGTGACGCAAAACTACTTTGTGGCAATTTAAATGGAGCGAAGCTGGCCCAGCATGACCCAAGCCTGTCGGCCGTGGCCTTGGCCCGTGAACCCTACTAGACAGTCAGCCAAAAAAATGTTTATCGTCGCAAGACCACTCGTGAAACATGCACGCGTCTCCATTTGAACCATTAATAATTCGAAAAAAAAATACAAAGGAAAAGCAGATGTAAGTTGCAACCATGAATGACACAGACATACGGAGTGCATCTTCTTTGCCAGCTGGCCCTGTTGTGTTGCTCTCCGATCCTCAATACTAGGTGGCCCTGTGTACATTAGTGGATGTTCACGTCTTATCCCAAAAATACTTGAAGCGCCTGTTGGGCTGTATTATATATACGGAAGAAGCGCGTGTTGGGCAGTATTGTATATACAGAAATGCTTGCACACGGTCGTCCGTCCTGTCCGGACACAGTTTTTATGGGCTTGTCCACCGTACAGGCCCAATAACACCTCTATGTCACTTCCACCTGTAGACATTTCCTCACTCCCTACTCGCATCGGTGTCATAGTGTCACCGCGCATATGACCCACCCACTCCGCCCCCACCGTCCCTGCCACACCCCCTTCCCCCACCGCGCGCCTGTCCCCCGTCGAGCCGTGCCCTTCCCCCACTGCGCCATACCCCATCGGTGGCCGCGCCGCGCCTCATCTCTAGCGAGCGGATGGGGCTGAACAACTGAGGCCGAGCATCGGCAGCGTTGGAGAAGTCGTGCCGACGGGCTCGAGCCTGGGCAGGGAGCAGGCGCAGGATAATCATAGGAAGGAGTGATGGGCCAATGTCCTGCAGTGGAGGTGTACGCTGGGCCGACGTTTCCTTGACCCAAGCTTGCTAGCTACAGTAGTTCGCCACCAGGTAGGCCGTGGCCACCGGCGACACCGTGTTTCAAGTGTTTGGTCTGAATGTTGCAAAAGTATATCTAAGATGTTGCATATGTTGCAATGACGATATACGCATGTTGCATGCATATGTTTTCAAGTGTTTCAGGTGTTTTTAGACTTTTGTTTGAAGTGTTTCATCTGGATGTTGCATATGTTGCAATGACAAAATACACATGTTGCAAGCCTATGTTTCAAGTGTTTTAGGTATTTTCAAACATAAAATGTTTCATCTGGATGTTTCAAAAGTAAATCTTGGTGTTGCATATGTTGCAAATGACTATACACCCATGTTTCAATCGCATGTTTCAAGTGTTTCATCTGTCTTCATATGATGTTACATATGTTTACTATGGATGTTTCAAAAGTAGATCGGGTGTTGCACATGTTGCAATGGCGTCAGTGTCTGGCGGATGGTGGCCTGCTGCAGGGCTTCGCCTCCCACCTCGCACCTTCCTCGCACGGCCTGGCCCTCTCCTCTCCTCTCCCACCCCTCCCTTCCCTTCCCTCCATCTCCAGTCGTAGCTCGAGCTCGGCCCATAAGCGCGCGGAGTCGCGGACATCGGGTAGGTGCAGCAGCAGGCCTGAGGGAAGGCTCGACCGACGAGCGCGCGGAGTCGCAGACATCCGGTAGGCACTGCAGCAAGCGTGGGGGCGGGCGGGCAAACGCAGCAGGCACGAGCAGGCACAACAACTTGTGCACGAGACGATGCAGGCGTGGACGTCCTCTATTTAATCTGAGAACGATTCTGTTATATATATCGACTTCAAAGGAATTTGACTTGTGTCACGAAGCCCCACCCAGGTGATGCACAGCACAGCCACGGAGGAGTACCAGGTCTATTGCCCAAGAACGTGCGCGTGTGTGGCCTGGAGTGGGCCTGTAAAATGTTTAAGTCTGGCCCAGTACGCAAGTGAGATACAGAAAGAAGATGAGAGTGCACGACGGATATGGTACAAGACAATTGTAAACACTCCTCTTGACCTTGAGATATGCATGCTATGCAACACAACAAGAGAGTTAAAATGCGACATTGGGTCTCAAGCACCTGCGGTCGCACAAATTGAAACAATGTAGTACTCTCACATGGAGTCTCTTAGCTAGCTTGTCAAGCGTGTCGTTCGCGGCCATCACATCGCTTTAGCAACACGGTGACCGTTGTAATGACTTTCTCAACTTAATGAAAAACACGTCCACGGACGTGGTCACGAAGAAAAAAGAAGAAGAAGAGAGATGCATACACTACACGTGGACATACGTGTCATGTCACCGTCTTTTTTTATTTTTAGCCTTTTTTCGAAAGATTCTCTCAAATATACCCCTTGCGGAAAGATTTTAAAAAATAGATCATTATCTTGGCGCCATAGTCGTTGGCGCCAAGATATAACGTCATGGCGCCATGGTCACTGGCGCCATGATCCTGCCGTGCCATGGATCTTGGCGCCATGCACCCAGTAAAAACGTAAACTTCTTTCTTCTTCCCCTCTTCCTTCCTATTTCTTTCTTTCTTCCTTCTCCGTTGCCCGCACGGCCGCCCGCCCGCGCGCCGCCGCCAGTCCTCCCGCGCGCCGCCGGCCGGCCCTTCCGGCCCCCGCGCGCCCCCGCCCGGCCGTCCGCGCGCCGCCGCCGGCCCTTCCGCGCGCTGCCCCCAGCCCGCCCGCGCGGCGCCGCCTCGGCCGCACGGCCGGCCGACGCCGCCGTCCGCCCGCACGTCCATTCGGCCGCCGCCACCCGCCCGCAAGCCCGGTGAGGCCGCGCGCTGCTGCCCGTCCCTCCATTGCCAAGCGCCGGCATCTCCGCTTCTCCACAAGGTAAAATACTTTGTTGTTCTTACTTAACAATAGTTAGTTAGTTAGTTAGTTATGTAGCTAGTTAGTTAGTGTATTATAGATTAAGATTTGAAGAAATATGTTTAGATAGATATGTAGATTGATTGATACTTTATATAGATACTTAGTTATTTAGATAGTTAAATAGTTATATAGTTAGTTACATAGATAGTTACTTGACATAGTTAGTTAGTAGTACTGTGTAGTTAGTAGTAGTTATTAGTTATGAATACTTAGTAGTACTTAGTATTTACTTTTTGTGTATATTGGAGTAAAGCAATTGTGCTTCGTTATGTTTTGAAACTAGATGGACAACCTAGTGAGCATATATCATGGAGGAACTGTAGACAACCTAGTGCTTCGTTATGTTTTGGAACTAGATGGACAACCTAGTGAGCATATATCATGGAGCATATATCCTAGACCAATCTATCCGCACGCACAGTACATCTACTACTTGCAAGACCGTATCTTCGAACTAGAAAGAGAAGTTAGCAACGATTATAAGGACGACGAAGCAGACGATACCCGTAGTGGTGCCGTTTCAAAGGACGGACCATGCCATGATTCATATTGCACCTGCCCTAACCACAAGAACAACAGGCCTCCGCCACCACCCCCGCCACCTCCACCATCAACAATGGGAGGGTACTATGGAGAAGGGGCTACACAGTTTGTTATGTGGTCGCACTACTAGATAGAACAAATCTATCGTGTACACATGCTATGTAATATGCTTGTTGTTCGCTCTAATTACCTAAGTCATGTTAGGTTTAGTCCAGGACATATGTGCCCTAGTTTGGTACAAGTTCTGACATGCCATGTCCTATGTTATACGTGTTGAATTGTGAAATCCAGTACTTCCTTATGTTTTATGTGCACCTCGAGAACTAGTTTCAGTAACTCAGTAACATTAAACCTGATATATGACAACACTATGTAAGGTCCAAAAACTTAAAGTGCATATGAACTATATGACGACGAAATAAATAACACAGAACATACCATATGTACATGATTTACCTAAAGTACATTAGATTAAACACATTGCATAATACATCGACCACATTGTTTATAATTAAACCATACAACTAGCATACTACTGAGTACAACGAGGCCACTTTCCCTTTTTCTAGGCATCGGGATTCTCCTCCATCGCTGTCTTTGCTCGGCGCACGCGCTCAAGCTTCTTCTCCCTCTCCTCCCTACAGGCAGCAACACGCCTCCTTTCCTTCTCTTCCTTGTGCTCCTTTGCTACTGCCTCCTCTCTGCGTCTCTTCTCTAATATCTCCAGGCGCTCCGCATCCTACTCCTTCAGGCCTTGTAGAAGCCGCATGTCAGCCTCCTTGATCTCAGTGTCGATCCACTGCTCAAAATCACATAGCGGTGGAGGGGTCTACAGCAAATGCAATTGTTTCAAATCCAATTCATATGCAAAACTTCATAAGACACAAATTAATTAATAAACAAAAGCAATTTCTCACAATAAATGTACTACGGCGCTGACGCTCTGTAGGCTTCCATGTAAAATTGGAACACATCCAATATCTCTGCTTGTATGTTGCCTCATCTTCGGAAATATCTACCTTGCAAGGATCGCCACAGAAAGCACATGGGTATTGGCACACCGCTAGGGAGCGGCTTTGGGACGTATGGACTTTCGGTCATCCGTCCATAGCTACAATTCAACAAATTATGTTATAATATAACAAAACAAATAACAATAAACCTAAAAACTAAGGGTTTAATATATGATGAAAAAGATCTATGCATACCTTTGTTTTCTAGCTTTTCCACGCCTAGGCATCCTACGGTTGTACAATACATACGAATTTTAAAAAGTAAATGAACAAATAACATGTGAAGTTCATAAGTTAAGAATATGACTTCATTTTACCAATCGATTCGAAATAAATAAGGAAGGGTGAGAGGATACCTAGCTCTCGAAGATCGACGGATAAAATCTAACTTTTCACGGTCCAATAGGTCGATTGAAGAGGTTGGCCGAAGTGTACAAAGAAAAACCCGAAGAGAAGGAGAAAGAAAACGAGAATGACTCGGGAGGTAGAGGGGGCTGGCTGTAACGTGGGCTCTTGGCGTCAAGACCCATGGCGCCAAGGTATGGCGCCAATGACGATGGCGCCAAGCTCCCTGCTACGTCAGCGCCACAACGACAGCCATTGAACATGGCGCCATGCCGTTATATCTTGGCGCCGACGGCTATGACGCCAAGATAAGGGTTCACTTTTTGAAATATTTCCGCAATGGACATATTTGAGAGAATCTTTCGAAAAAAAAGTAAAAAAAAAACGGGTCATATGTCAACATCCTCGATGTTGCATGCAAACAAATGGGAGCAGAATATTCTGACTGTGCTGAGGCCCCACAAGGAAGCGAGTAAAACCAAACCACGGGGGTTGGCGGGATCCGATTCCCCTTCCCTTCCCCAGCCGCCGCCGATGCCGCCGGTGCCATGGCCGCGGACGCGGTGGATGGCGCTGGCCGCCAGCGCCATCATCCAGTGCTGCGCGGGGAGCTCCTACTGCTTCGGGGTCTACTCCGCGGCGCTCAAGGCCTCGCAGCGCTACGACCAGTCCGCGCTCGACGCCGTCGCCTTCTTCAAGGACGTCGGCGCCAACGCCGGGGTCCTCTCGGGCCTCCTCGCCGCGTGGGCGCCGGGGGGCCGGAGGCGTCCCTGGATCGTCCTCCTCGCCGGCGCCCTGCTCTGCGCCGCCGGGTACATCCCCATCTGGCTCGCCGTCGCGGGGGTCGCGCCCGCGCCGCTCCCGCTCATGTGCCTCTACATGCTGCTCGCCGCGCAGGCGCAGACTTTCTTCAACACCGCTGATGTTGTCTCCGCCGTCGAGAACTTCCCCGACCGACGAGGCACCGTCATCGGCATCATGAAGGCAGGTCAACTCATTCTTCTTTAAATTGCTCTGATCTGTCTTCCCATTATTTCGGAATGCGATCGAGAATATTTAATCTGAGAAATTGAAACCACTGTGCCACCTAGTACCTTTTTAGACCAAAGGCATTGGCCCTGCTTATATTGAAAGCACGTAACGGTAGCTGCTGGCTTTACAGTTTAGCATTTGCAACAACAAAGTTTAAGAAAGATAAGCAAAAGAACGCTATTACAAGAATGACCCAGGCAAAAGATGCGTAGACAAAAGACTGCCTCCTGATGACCTACGACTTGGTCTCTGATCAGCAGACACAACATCTGTAGAGAAGCCTGGGATCCATATCCCCCGCAGCCATCCTGTTCCTGATGCTGCCATCTTCAGGTCATCAGCTTCGCCACGCCTTCAGACCCTCCTGTAGCTTCATTATAGTATCCTCCATCTTCAACACCTCTTCCGGCTTCAACATCTTCTTCCACTGTGATAAGAAACCCAAAACTTTGTAAGCGATTGCTTTAGGAGTTTTTATTAGATGGTTATTGAAAACCCAGTCATTTCTGGTCTTCCATAGACTCCAGGATACCCCTGCTAATAAGAAGAAAGCTATAAAAATGTCCTTATGCCCCAGCCCAACTGTCATCTTATCCTCAATAGTCTTGAATTGAGATGGGTCTTTCAGTCCACCTCATACTAATCCTAACCCACACCCACAAGATCTGTGTTATGTCACAGTTAAAGAACAGATGGTTCCTGGTTTCAATTTTCCCACGGTACTTGCACTTTTCAGAACCTTTGCCTTTTCTGATTTTCAATTGTTCACCAGTGAGCACTCTATCATGCCAGAGCATCCAAAGAAAGATCTTGATCTTGAGGGGTAAATTTACTTTCCACAGCTCTGTCATTCTCCAAGGAGTGGAATATCTCTAAGGATTTAGCTATGGACAGGAGCGCTTGGAGATTGGCAATCAACGTGCCTGAACCGTGACCTCTTTTTGTCTTGTGCCCTTTATGTCCCTTTATGTGTCTCCCTGTTTCTCGTCTCTTTTGGGTTTCATCTCTAGCCTACCCCAACTTGCTTGGGACAAAAGGCTATGTTGTTGTTGTTGTACAGCTCTGTCATTCTCAGATCAACATTGCCACTGTGTTTCATAAATCTGTACAGAGATCTTGATCAACATTGCTACCTAGTACTTCTTTTTTAGCTTTATTATAGACCGACGATCTTATGGACTGTACTACGTTGCTACTTCTGTACTTCACTTCCCTTTCAACAACAGACATTCAGACAACAGTAGAGTTGTTGGGTTGGAGTCCTCAACTGACACTTGAAATCAGCACACAACGTTACCTGTCGCGTTTTTCTGGGTTACCTGTCATTCTGTACTTTGCTTATGCGCAGGGGTGGAGCTAGAGTAAAATGATGGGGGGTGCGGCTGTGTTGTAAGTCCTACATGAAAATTACATTCATATGTAAAGTGTTCAAGCAACAGTGTAATTCATTGGCTCGACCAACACGTTTTAGCATCAAGAACTGAACATAAGTATTTCGCCAAAAAAAAACTAAAGTATTTCGCAAAAAAACTAAACATAAGTGATAGCAATATAAAAAAATATACGTCAATAATGAAGTAGTGGTAAAAGGGGCTCACCACAACGTGGCTTCGCCCGTGCTTATGCGATCTGAATGGAGCCTTATTGGATAACATGAATTTTGATCATGTCCTGCTCCTGGATGCTGCTGTTCCACCAAACTGTTTGGATCACATTCTATCAATTATCTTCATTTTGCATCAAACTTCAGTCTAGTATGATGAAAGCTATTAGTTTGTCAGTTTTGGTTTGAACCCGAACCATGTTAATTCACTCCCAGCCAATTGACAGGAAATTCTTTTTATTTTTCGAACCGAAGGTTTCCCTATTTCCATTATGGAAATACAGATGTTTGAGCAAGCAGTTAGAAAGAAAACAGATACGGTGACCTATTTGTATGCTAAGGCTGCCACCTGACAGCCAATTGACAGGAAATTAATTGCTATTGATCCCACCTGCAGTTTCATACTAATGCTGGCAGTTTTGATCCCATCTTACCTCAATTCATTTTTGTTTACTTTTGAAACAGGGTTTTCTAGGCCTAAGTGGGGCAATACTTGTCCAAATTTACCACACTCTCCACATTGATCCCAGCTCTTTCATACTGATGCTGGCAGTTTTGCCCACAGCCGTCACGTGCCAGCTCATGTATTTTGTGGACGTCCACAAGCCACATGAACGGTACAACAAGAAATTCCTAGACGCTTTCTCCCTCATTGCTGTTACTGTTGCTGGATACTTGATGATTCTCATAATCTGTGGTCAAATTTTCTCGATAAGCTCAGCTGTGCAGAGCATTTGTTTCATGGTACTCTTGATACTAATGATGTCTCCGATAGCCGTCGCTTTAAAGGCCCGGACACCACATGAAGAATCAATCTCAGAACAAAGGACTGGACTGCTCCGTGAAGAGGTCGCAGAGGATTCTGAAAATGCTACCTCCAGTACCGCACTTGGGGGATCTGACCAAGACCTGTCTGCAGGCAAAGAGAACCTGAATGTATTACAGGCCATGTGCAAACTCAACTTCTGGTTGCTCTTCCTACCAATGGCTTGCGGAATGGGATCAGGTCTGGCCACGGTGAACAATATCAGCCAGATCGGCGGCTCCCTTGGCTACACGACCAAGGAGACCAGCACACTTGTGTCACTCTGGAGCATATGGAACTTTTCAGGGCGGTTCGGTGCAGGCTTCATATCTGACCATTTCCTTCGCCAGCGAGGAGTTGGGAGGCCATTCTTTATAGGTGTTACACTGCTGATCATGAGTGCCGGTCATGCCATCATCTCCTCCGGTCTCCCTGCATCACTCTACATTGGGTCGGTGCTCATCGGCATGTGCTATGGGTGTCAGTGGGCCCTGATGCCGAGCATAACATCTGAGATCTTTGGGCTGAACCATTTTGGCACAATATTCAACATGGTGGCTGTTGCAAGCCCTGTTGGGTCTTACATCCTCTCGGTGCGCATTGTGGGCTACATATACGATATCGAATCGCCAGCAGATGAGCACTCCTGTGTAGGTAGGCAATGCTTTGCGCTCTCTTTCATGATCATGGCCGGTGTCTGTATGTTCGGTTCTGCTGTTGCGTTTGTGTTGTTTATCAGAACAAGGAAGTTCTATAGGCGTGTCATATATGCGAGGTTGCAGTCTTTTCTAGACTAGTGAGAAGTCTTCATGAAAGATGACAATATAACTTGCAATAATGCTTGTACATGTATGATTTATATTATGTGAGTATTTGTATAAGCCTGAATATGACTTTTGGAGATTATTACATAGATGGAGCATGATCTTCAACTCATGGCCTGAACAAATGTATACCTTTTACCTTCACTCTACGATTAAGCTTGATGTGTTCATCTTCTGTGAATTTACGATTGAAAAGGGAAAACCATATATACTGTCTTAGCCTATATGTACATCTTGGATGGCTTTATAGCATGTACTAATGTGAGATGAAGATGAAGTGTCACAGTTGTTTTCTGTTTCCACAAAATATATATGCCTGTTTAACCCCCTTATCCTCAGTAACTGTAGGTGGATTTTTTTTTCCACCTCCCTTTACTTTCGAGAATGTGCAATGCTCGTTTTTTCTTTATATAAGAATGTGGAAGAAACAAGTACAATAGGATTACACGGCACTGCTTAAAACAAAGTTTAGGAGTAGGAGAGCATGGGCTACACTTACATGAAAGAAATTTACAGAGCAACTTGATAACCTGTAGCACAACCGACAGCAGGCCTTACTTGAGGATTGGCCACAAAACACGGAAAAGGCTACTGGATTGATTGATTGGTTTGGACTTTGGAGAGAGCGATACATTACATTGCTTCTCTGAACATGAATGCACCTCGTAGTGCATATAGGACACTGCATTATTCAGCCATCTTTCTCCATCACTCCACTAGTAAACGATCTCTTGCTTGTCACTTGTCACCTTGCTTGATATCTCCGTTGCTCATGTTGCTGTCCTTCCCTTTGTCTTGTCCTCTGTTTTCTGTTGCCTCCGCCGCTGCCTTGTCTTTCTCTTTGGCCTCCTTCGCCTTCGCCTCAGCTTCCGCCTTCTCCTTTGCCTCTGCTTCCTCCTTCGCCTTGGCATCAGCCAGCGCCTTAGCGGCCGCCGCCTCCTTGGCCTGCTTCAGAGCCTCCACGAGACCCTCCAAGCATGCGTTGGCGGCCCTTTTCTTCTTCTTGGACATGGGCATCAGGTTCTCGGCCACATCTGCCGGTGACATGTCTGTCTCCTCGAGCAGCTGCGCTATCTGCCCGAACAGCTCGTGCTCCTTGACGTCCAGGTAGTTCTTGGCGAGCACCTTGAAGGCCCGGAAGCGGCAGTAGGACATCTCGATGTGCCTGTCCATCCTGCCTCGCCGGATCAGCGCCGGGTCCAGCTTCTCCTTGTGGTTGGTGGTGAAGACGATGATGCGCTCGCGGCCGCACGCCGACCACAGGCCGTCGATGAAGTTGAGCAGGCCCGAAAGCGTCACCTTGGTGCCGTCGTCCTTGTCAGGATCCGTCGGCAGCTTGGGCTTCTCGTTACCGTCTGCCTCGTCCTTCTTCTCCGCCTTCTTGTCCTTGCGCTTGCCGGTGAGGTCGACGGAGCAGTCGATGTCCTCAATGACGATGATGGACTTGCCGGTCGTCTCGATGAAGAGCTTCCGCAGCTCAGTGTTGTTCTTGACCGCCGTGAGCTCGAGGTCGTAGACGTCGTAGTCGAGGTAGTTGGCCATGGCGGCGATCATGGTGGACTTTCCGGTGCCCGGGGGTCCATAGAGCAGGTACCCTCGCTTCCACGGCTTGCCGACCTTGGTGTAGTAGTCCTTAGCTTCCCGGAACGCCTGGAGCTCGTCAAGGATCTCCTCCTTCTCGTCGGGGTCCATGGCGAGCGTGTCGAACGTGGCCGGGTGCTCGAACGGGACGTGGCTCCAGACGTTCTTGCCACGGTAGGAGTTCCAGCTGTCGCTGGGGTTGTTGGTGAAGAGGCGGCGCTGGCGGTTGCGGACGGTGACAGCGCGGCCTTCCTCGAGGACGTAGGGCAGGTACCTGTCGACGACGAGGTCGCGGTGGCGCCGGTGGAAGACGACCCGATAGAAGCGGCGCTCTTCCTCGCCGGGGAACCAGCTGATGACTTGGGACCCGGCGAACTGCTTGCAGGCGTACCACCAGATGGTGGCCCCGGCGAAGGCGTCGGTGACCTCGTCGTTGTCATCGACGGAGACCTGAAGGTTCTTGCTGTTCTTGCCGAGCTCAGCCCTGAGCTTGCGCGCGCGGCGTGCGCAGGCGTCGGATAGGTAGGCCTTGACAGCAAGGTAGAAGTCGCTGCGGTGGAAGCCCTCGGCGCCGTACTCGTTGATGGTGATCTCCAGGTAGGGGCTGAAGAAAGAGGCGAGCTTGTTTCCCCAGGTGCAGAGGCGGTAGCGGAAGGCCTCGGGGATGTGGTTCTGCACCACGGACCAGAGGAAGAAGAAGCTTGCCAGCGCCGATCCCAGGACTGTCCACCCGTCCATCATCGCCATGGCTGCCGACCTTGCTTGCTACACGTACACGAGTAGTCGTAGGCCGCAGCTACTAGCTAGCGGTGATTCCGTGACTAGTGAGTTCAGCAAGAGGAGTACGTACTCCTATATGTATTCGGCCATGGTGGCAGGCTCAAGTAAAGTTGACTTGCAGTCAACGGCACACGGTACAAGTTTTTTTTTTCTTTCAAGAAAGATGATGTGTGGGGTCCATCCAATGGCAGGCAAATTCAAGCAAAGCTAGCAAAGGAAGAATTTGCTTTGGAAACAGAGACCGCTCAAATGCGTCATCTATGGGACCTTATTAGCATGAGTCGACTATCCTTCCTTATAAAAAAATGACGCTAGTTTAATTTAAGCACGGAACTTGGTCTAATTGGACGGATGCATGCGTGCAATACAAGCTTCTACCATATATATCCATTGTTAATGACATCTCTTGTCACCCTACTGTAAAATGCCGTTAACCAAAAGGACAGCAACTGATAGTAGCATACAAAAATGAAATTAAGATAAGAGACAAAGAAAGAAAGAAAAAAAGAAAATATGAGAAACAAGGAATATTACAACAGACTTTGGATCCGAAAATCAAATTGAGGGAGGCTCTTCTTCTTGGCTATATGCAAGAGCAAGGAAAGCTCCTTTAAAGAAGTTTGACTTGCATGCCAAAAGGCTCTAGCTGATTCGATTGAAGATCTGGTTATTCATAGCGGTCCAAATCCACCTCATCAATATAAACCATGTTCACTTCAACTTAGCAGCCGTACCGTTTCAGCGAAATAACAATATTTTTCTCTGACAACAAATCAGCATCAGCATTAGCATCAACCGTTTTTCCAACCAGCCGAATAGGGCAGGTGAATCAGGGGGGAGGGGGGCAGGTGAATCTTGAAGTAATTTATGGCTTATTAAAAAGTACTAATAATGTTGGTTGGCCATGTCAGATTTAAAACTGGTCAGCATCCTTTTTAGCAAAGGGCAGTGGAGTAGGTGTTCAAGGATCTCTTCAGTGTTTAAGGGGCATAAAGCGCAGTTATAATCTTCCAAATGCACATGTCTCATTCGCAAGATGTTTCTGGTGCTAAGCCTGTATTTGAGAAGAAGATAGAAAAAGACCTTGTGTTTTGGTTGGCGGAAGGAATTCCAAAACCATTTAAAGGAAATATTTACTTGACAATGTCCAATCAGCGACTTATAATTAAGCTTTAGCAGAGGAGAAAGAATTAGAGTTCCAGGTGTAAGTCGAAATGTCTAGGCCTTCACCTAAATGGAGATTTTCACACTTCAAGGAGAGCAACTAAAATTGAGCAAAAGCCGATTTAGAGATAGGCAAGTGGAAGAGTTGCAACGCAGAATTTCTAGAGACAACCATCTTCACTGAAATAAACTTCTTTGCAAAGGAATGAAGCTCAAGTAACTCTAATCTTAAGACCTGCGAATGACAAAGATCATCCCATAGAAGACACCTTTTTCTATCCACAATTTGGACAACAGTAAAGCCCTTAAAGATGTCCAAAAATTTTAGAATACCCCTCAACCAAAAAGAGTCATTTTTTCACGTGATTTGGTAACCTTCCATTTGGGTAAAGTTTTTCCCAAATATCTTAGCAGTCTCAAATTTGTACTATAGGCCTGTTTAGTTTCTGGAAAAAATTAGGAAATGCTACTGTAGCAATTTCGTTGTTATTTGACAAATATTATCCAATCATGGACTAACTAGGCTTAAAAGATTCGTCTCGTGAATTTCGTCTAAACTGTGTAATTAATTTTATTTTTTTATCTATATTTAATGCTTCGTACATATTTCAAAGATTCGATGTGACGGATAATCTGAAAAATTTTGCAAATTTTTTTTGGAACCAAACAAGTCCTATATTATTTGTTTGACATAAGCCTGGATTTGTCATTTGTCATCTTATTTGATGTGTCCGTTGCTCATCTTCGATTCTGACGTTTTGTCGCCTTCGTCTTGTCCTTTGCCGTTCTTTGCCTCGTCTTCCTGATCTTTGGCCTTCTTTGCTGCCTCGGCCGCCGCCGCCTCTGCCTTCTCCTTTGCCTCTGCTTCCTCCTTCGCCTTGGCCGCCTCCTCCTTGGCCTGCTTCAGAGCCTCCACAAGACTCTCCAAGCACGCGTTGGCGTCCCTCTTCTTCTTCTTCTTGGACATGGGCATCAGGTTCTCGGCCACATCTGCCGGTGACATGTCTGTCTCCTCAAGCAGCTGACCTATCTGCCCGAACAGCTCGTGCTCCTCGACGTCCAGGTAGTTCTTGGCGAGCACCTTGAAGGCCCGGAAGCGGCAGTAGGACATCTCGATGTGCCTGTCCATCCTGCCTCGCCGGATCAGCGCCGGGTCCAACTTGTCCTTGTGGTTGGTGGTGAAGATGATGATGCGCTCGCCGCCGCACGCCGACCAGAGCCCGTCGATGAAGTTGAGCAGCCCCGAAAGAGTCACCTTGCTGCCTTCGTCCTTGTCGGGCTCCATCGGCAGCTTGGGCTTGTCGTCACCGTCTGCTGCCTTGTCGGACTTGCCCTTCTTGTCCTTGCGCTTGCCGGTGAGGTCGACGGAGCAGTCGATGTCCTCGATGACGATGATGGACTTTCCGGTGGTCTCGATGAAGAGCTTCCGCAGGTCGGTGTTGTTGTTGACCGCCGTGAGCTCGAGGTCGTAGACGTCGTAGTCGAGGAAGTTGGCCATGGCGGCGATCATGGTGGACTTGCCGGTGCCGGGGGGTCCAAAGAGCAGGTACCCTCGCTTCCACGCCTTGCCGACCTTGGTGTAGTAGTCCTTAGCCTCCCGGAACGCCTCGAGGTCGTCGAGGATCTCGTCCTTGTCGTCGGGATCCATGGCGAGCGTGTCGAACGTGGCCGGGTGCTCGAACGCGACGTGGCTCCAGACGTCGCCCCTCCCACGGCCACCGCCGCTGGGATTGTTGGTGAAGAGGCGGCGCTGGCGGTTGCGGACGGTGACGGCGCGGCCTTCCTGGAGGACGTGGGGCAGGTACTTGCCGACAACGAGGTCGCGGTGGCGCCGGTGGAAGACGACCCGGTAGGTGCGGGGCTCGTCCTGGTTGCCGAAGAGGTTGATGACGTTGGACCTGGGCACCTTCTTGTGGACGTACCACCAGACCGTGGCGCCCTGGTAGGTGTCGGTGACCTCGTCGTTGTCGCCGACCGAGACCTGGAGGTTGCTGCTGTCCCTGCCGAGCTCGGCCTTGAGCCTGCGGGCGCGCGGCGCGCACGCGTCGGAGAGGTAGGCCTCGGCGGCGAGGAAGAAGTCGCTGCGGCGGAAGCGCTCGGCGCCGTACTCGGAGATGGTGATCTCCAGGTAGGGGTTGAAGTAGGAGGCGAGCTTGTTGGCCCAGGTGGCGACGTGGTGGCTGAGAGTGACGGGCACGTGTCTCTGCACCATGGACCAGAGGAAGAGGAAGCTCGCGAGCGCCGAACCCAGGCCTGTCCACTTGTCCACCACCGCCATGGCTGCTTGCTTGTTAACTACTCACTCGAACTTATATTAAGCACGTGTACATTGTTTGATCTCAAGTGCCGATCGATGCCAGTTTATATAGACCACCACAGCCATGGCTCATCATGGGAAATGCATGCAGCTAGCTAGCTAGCTCAGCTCCTTGACTTGGAGTCAACTGCTGCTGCTGGTCGTTGCATGCCTGGTTGCCGTTCGTTGTCACCTGTCTGTCTCCTAGTGGATCGATCGGAAGGAAGTAGCAACCAAGGAGCTAGGCTAGCAGTAGCAAAGGTAGAATTTGCTTCGAAAACCATGACACCGGCCTTCCATATGCGTCATCATCTAGACATCTACTGATGATGATTGGTCGGGAAGATGCTAATGGACGCACGAAACTTGATGTAATTGGCTTGCAGACGAATTGCCATGACTTGAGATCGGATGCATAATGCGTGCACTGCAAGCTAGTAGTCATGTAGTATATACTTTCCGTCCGGCAGCTGTTGACACTTGACAGGCAGGCAGCGATTGAGACACACGATCCGTCGAGAACATATGCACAGTCTGCATCATCAAATACTAATCGTCTCGTGCGTGTGTATATGTGTTTTATTGATCTAGTAATAATCATATATATATGTAAATAAATATAGATATGCGTCATGACGAATTGACGATGCTTAGCAGAGACACGTGCAAAGCCTACACCTACACGCAGCATTCAGCTTCTTCAGATGAGATATCGTGCTGCCTCGCTCCGCCATGGTATATTCCTGCCTGCATGCATTGCATTGCATGCACGAGAGGGTCAAACTGCTGGCAGTGCCAGCATGGGTCATGCCTCATTCCACGTGTCTAACTAGCCATGCCCTCGATCCGGTCCGAACTCTGGCGTGGAGTGACGCTAGAAAAAAAAATCTGGCCCTGCTGCTGCTACGAAGTACCAACTGGAAATTTGCATCGGTCTTGCTTTGCTGCAGCGTGACTAATTTGGCTCTGACGGTTACTAATTGAAAATTCTATTTGGTTCTCACGAGATGCACTAAAAAAAGATAAAACCTAAAAACTAAATGATACCACGCACTTTGTTGTGACTTTGTCTAGATATGAAATTACATTGTTGTTTTCCGTAGCTGGAGCCACGCGATTGTGATGGAACTATGACCGTGCCATTCTCTTGTCTTCAAATAAATATAGGGTCGGTATACCCAACGTTTGGGTATTTTAGGTGGATGGGACACCCGAGCGAAGGGGAGCACGAAAACACTCGATTGGATGTAAAGCCATGTAATTGAGTGTTTTTATCCATTCAACACTTGATTTTCATGACTATTGGAACCTCAGATCAAATGAACCAAAAGATTATCCAAATAAAACAAAAATATTAAACAAACCAATTAAAAATTAGCCAGATTATTTCTATGAAAGCTAAATTGTAAAATTTTGAAGGGAACCAAATAAAACATACAAAAAAAAGGGCAGATCCAGTGCCAGAGGCTCCCACACGAGTGGGGTCTGGGGAAGGGAATAACCGAAACAAAGTCTTACCCCCGCAGAAATTCTGCAGAGAGACGGCTTCGAACTCAGGACCTGGTGACTCGGCGAGCTAGCACTCACCAACTAATATACAAATAATCAATTTATATCCATTTAGCACAGAACTTGCATTCAGAATGGAAATAGTAAAATATGGTGCAACCTAAGAACACGAATCTGCATGCAAGGTAGGAGGTGACGGGACCTGCACATGCACCTGCAGCAGTCGCAGCAGCATGCACCTGCATGGAATAGAGTAGCAGCAGCAGCCAACACCGCCCACCGGCCGCAATGGTCCCAGGGGCTTTGTTTAGTTTCTAACTTCTCTCCCAAATTCAACTATGCAAAAAGAAGATTCTCCGTCACATCAAAATGCTGGCACATATATGAAGTACTAAATATAGATGAAATAAAAAACTAATTGCACAGTTTTGTTGTACTTTGCGAGACGAACATTTAGAGCCTAATTAATCAAAATTTGGACAATTATTACCAAATAAAAACAAAATTGCTACAGTGTGACGTGACACTCACTATGCAAAGTTTGCCTCCTAATTTTAACATCTAAACAAGGCCAGGAACGAACAAAATTTGACGTGATTCACGACTCACGAGAACGACCGAGCGCGGGAGCTAGCTAGGCACACAGCGACAACGCAGCACTGAACAATACTCCTATTGGCTATTGCCATGCTGGGTCTGGCACGAACCGGTGTGACCGCGCAAGACACTCGTTGGATCCATCCTGGGCTCGACGTGCAGTAACTCGCAGTGTCGGACGCTCGATGGCGATCCAACGGCCAGGGAAATCTCTAGAGTTTCCACTTTCCACCTGCATTGTTCTTGGAGATCACATCAAGTTCTTCGAGATGGTCAGAGTCAGACCAGCAGGCTCTTGCACCGCCTGTGCCCCCTCAAAGTTTGGTGGCTGCAACAAAGAAGATGAAAATTTCAGACATTGCTTCTTCTGGGAACAACAACTGGGAGGAGGACTGTGCTATCAATTTTTCTGAGATCCCAGTGGACAGCCTCAAATGCTGCCTAGTCTGAAACTGCAGGTTACAGATACAAAGCTAACCTTGAAGAGCCTCCATGCAGATTACCCTGCCCTGAGCTTGCAGGACGCTGATGTTGTTTACATCATGCAAACACCTAACCCCAATAAGGACAACGCATCATTGGTGATTGCAGTTGATATCAGGATCAAGACTATAAAAGATGTGGCTTATTTTGGCACTGGAAGGTATCTTGGTTACAATCACAACTGCCTTCAAAGTGGGATCTCCAAGTATCTGGACATTTGGTCCTCCTCCAGGTAATTTTGTCGAATTCTCTGCTTTGGACCACCAACATAGTGCATACAAACTGAAACTAGAATACTGGCAGCAGAAGTCGGAAGCTGTGGTATTGGTTTGTTATCTGGACTGGCAGGACCATTTATGTTTTAATCATTCCTACCTTCAAAGTGGGATCTCAAGTATCTGGACATTTGGTCCTCCTCTAGGTAATAATTTCTTTCGCGTTCACTGTTTTGGGCCAACATAGTGCATACATAAAATGTATGTACTGGGCAGCAGACGTAGGAAGCTGTGGTATTGGTTTGATATCTAGCAGGACCATTTATGTTTTAATTTCGTTATGCTACTAATTACCATCACGTACGGTATAATGCGTGGTTTGTTATCTGGCAGCAAAAGTAGGAAGCTGTGGTTTTTCATTTTGATTCTGCTTTTCATTATTTACTTATTATTTATTCATAGCTGTACGTGCTCATAATATTCTTTACATCTGTCTGCTCTATTGTTTTCCAATTAACTATTTGTCTCACGATGGTTAATTAATATTGAACTTAACTGAACCTGCATTGATAAATCATACCATCCTTTACATTAATTTCAATTCCATCTGCAAAACTAGCACTTTTTTTTTTCTGAGAGGGCAGGAGGGATCAAAGACTCCTGGAAAATAAATTAATTAAAAAACAAAATGTTCAGGGTAAGTTCAAGGGGGAAAAAACAAAGGAAAAACGACTTGAGAATTGAGATCAGAATTCAGAGTATCACTCATACTCATATTGTACGACGTGCATTGTTTGATCTCAAGTGCCGATCGATGCCAGTTTCTATAGACGAGACGCCCTCATGGGAAATGCAGCTAGCTCAGCTACTTGACTTGGAGTCAACTGCTGCAGGTTCGTCGTCGTCGTTGTCTGATTGCCGTTCGTTGCTACTGTGTCTCTCCTCGTTGGGAGGAAGAAGCAAGCAATAGCGAAGGTAGAATTTGCTTTGAAAACAATGAAACCGACCGCCCAAATGCGTCATCATCTAGACATCAACTATTATAGTACTAGTATATATTAACAAACATGCACTTGCGTCACGATGGAAGAAAAATAAAACAAATGTTCATGAGAAATGGTGATAGAAATAAGAAGTGGTACGTATATATTTATGGTTTACCTTTTATATAAAATTTAAAAGCTATAAGTTATTTTATGATGACCATAGCAATAATATGATGATATCATGCAGTGGCGAATCCAGCCTAAGAAATGACCTAGGATGAAGTTACTATAAAATTTTGGCTAAACAACGACAACATATATGTTAAGGGCAAAAGTTGTAGAATAACCAATAAAAACCAAGATGTTACCTTTCAATATCGGAACTATCAATAAAACATGTTTCAATGGAGAAATTCACAGAACCTCTCAATTTTGAAGACAAGTCCATTAGAAAATGACATTAACCATAAAAGCCTTGAGAATGTAAAAACTAAAAAGGACATTTGTACATATAAAAAAACCTTGCAGAGGTGGGCACTCTTAGTACAGGGCAGGAGCTGGAGCCTGGAGGCATGGAGGATGGAGCTAGGCTAGTAGGCCGCTAGGGGCTGGCTGCCTGGTCGTCTGCCAGCTGGCCGCCTGGCATAAATGGACGGTTGGGGCCTGCCGAGGGCCTTGGCACGGGGTGGGCGGCTGGCTGCGGGTCGTGGGAAGCGAGCGGCCGGCCAGAGGGAGCTCCGACCGGCCAAGGCACCGGGAGCCGAGGGAGGCGTGGGAGCCACGGGCGCCGGCGATGGCCAAACAGGATCCGAGGATGGCGACTTGGCGAGCATGCATATACAAAGTTAGTTTAAACCTAATGGCACTAGATAACCGTAATTTGCTATAGAGATTCCCTCTTAATAATATAGCCATCTATCTTAAACCCAACTATGCACTCTATTGCACCTTGGCCAGCGAAACAAAAGCCCTATAGGTTATACCTTTGCCTTCGAGCTCTTTGTTTCCAACTCCTACTTCATCTCCTTCTATTCATCCAAGTTGAGCACTCGATCACCTAGATCATCACCGTCTCCCTCCACGATTGCTTCCTTTGCTCAACGGTTGTTGTGGACTATGCCTAACTTATTCAACACTTAAGAGCAACCATTAGGCCACTAGTTATCACTCAATTTCTAAAACCAAATTAGGGCTTTCAGTGGGTATACAAATACTAATACTTATGTTTGACTTTGTATGTTACTACTGACTCAGAGTCGAATTAATAAAAACACAGCAAGGTATGCAAATACTAATATTCATGATTCGGCTCCATTTCTTACTTCTAACTTGAACCGAATTAATGAAAATTCATCAATGTGTGTAAATGCTAATATTCATGATTCGGTTTCATATGTTGCTCTCAACTCAAGTCGAGATAAAGAAAATTTGGCACATTGTGCAAACCCATATGCCTCCTCTACATGGACGGTGCCTTATCATAGGCCATACCCATTATTCTCGGATTACATAAAAACTCCTAATGGTTGGGGGTACATGTTTTTTATGAATTCATTGGTGAATATATATAGTAGAACCGTTATGGAGTATATTAGTTTATATATCTCACACATGGGAGATGCCAGAATTGAAGATCCTATGAAAGTGCAAAATTTTCTTTTATTGCTCACTGGTACGGCCTTTTAATGGTTTATTACATGGTTGCTGATTGTAGTATTGGTCCATGGTCTAAATTAATTGAGCAATTTTGTGAATATTTTAGAATGAAGATGATGACCGCTGAGTTATCATCTAAAAGGACAGTGCTAGTTGATACAATTGGCAAATAGAATTGATTTGGACATGAGCAAAAGTTTGGCCACCAAAAGCTAATCAACATAATCTTCCTTCCAAACATTTAATACAATATTCATAAAAATTATTACAAAAGGGATACATCACACACTTGATCATAAGCGATTGTGTGGTGTAGTGGTATTAATCTATCATGCGAGGCAACAGTACAAATCATAGGAATCACATGAGTGCATATTTGATAGATGGTGCCATGACTTTTTTGCTATTTTTTATGACTGATTTTCATTTTCTGAGAAATTATTCTGACTATATAAGCATTTTATTAAAAAATTGATCAAAAGTTGAAAGTGAAAATATAGATCAAAAGTCATAGAAAATGAATGCAACCACAGTTGGTATAACTTAGATATATGTTTCAACTAAATGCATACTGAAGAACTATAGTGTGCTATACAAAGGATGACAACACATATCGTAATATTACTAGCCTAACGCTCACAACAGAGGTTCCGCATTAATCCTAGATGATGGGTTAGAAAAAAATACTAAAATAATACATATGTAAATTCAACCGACTCAATCAAATCATCATAGAATAATTATAGCTATCAAATCAATATTCTTTTTTCTAAAAATTACTAACTTATACCATTATAAAAATAATAAATAATTTCTTCAGTCTAAATTCAAACTATCAGTATTTGTCATTATGAAATATAATTTAAATCACCCATAAGTGATAATGAAAGATAATATAAAGTAGACCCTTTAATTTGCATATAATAAATTACCTAAATATATCACTATAAAACATCCAAAATATCCCTCAAATCTACATCTAAATTACCTATATGAACTATTGTAGAAACAGAATTAATTAAATAACCATGATGTATACTATATATGTTTCTAAACGTACAAATTACTGAAATTGTTTCTTTTAAATTCAGAGGAAACATGTTGGCGAATGGCGACTTGTTCGACCGCATTCATATTCGGATTTCCGTATTCGCTGATCAAATGTGCACAACCGTTATTGCAATCTGAAGCTTGACGGGTGGAGTTGTGTATGTTGAAAATTATATATGCATATCAGTGACAAGGCAGCCGTTACAGGATCAATGTTCTTTTACTTACAAGACAGATGGGACTTAAAATTCAGTCTGCTTCGTAATTAATTATTACTCTCCTCATTTATTTATTTATTTATTTATTTATTTATTTTTATTATCTTTTTTTTGGTACTCTTTTCGTCATCGTCGAAGTCATGATCACTGCTGGTGACGCTGCCATCGCCGTCGCTGTCGCTGTCCTCGTCTTGATCGGCTCCCTCCTCGTCCTTGTTCCCGGCCAGTTGTTTGGCTTTGGCCAACAATGCCGCCTCCTTGGCCTCCTCGAGCGCTTTCACAAGCTTCCGGAGGCAGGCGTCGACGTCCTTGGTCTTGGACCTGGGCATCAAGTTCTCTGCCACGTCGGCCGGAGTCATGTCCACCTCCTCCAGCAGCTGCCGGATGTCGGTGAACAGCTCGTGGTCGTCCTGCACGCCCAGGTAGTTCTTGGCCAGCACCTTGAAGCCCTGGAAGCAGCAGTAGGACATCTCGATGTGCATGTCCATCCTGCCCCGCCGGATCAGCGCCGGGTCCAGCTTGTCCTTGTGGTTGGTGGTGAAGACGATGATGCGCTCGCCGCCGCACGCCGACCACAGCCCGTCAATGAAGTTGAGGAGCCCTGACAGTGTCACCTTATTGGTGCCGTCGTCGTCCTTGTCCTCCCACGGCGCTGCCTTCTTCTTCTTGTTGCGCCGCTTGCCGGTGAGGTCGATGGAGCAGTCGATGTCCTCGATGACGATGATGGACTTACTCTTGGTCTCGATGAAGAGCTTCCTGAGCTCCGTGTTGCTCTTGACCGCCGTGAGCTCCAGGTCGTAGATGTCGTAGTCCAGGTAGTTGGCCATGGCGGCGATCATGGTGGACTTGCCGGTGCCGGGCGGGCCGAACAGCAGGTAGCCACGCTTCCACGCCTTCCCCACCGACGTGTAGTACTCCCTGCCGTCGCGGAACATGTCGAGGTCGTCGACGATCTCCCGCTTCCTGTCCGGGTCCATGGCGAGCGCGGCGAACGTGGACGGGTGCTCCAGCTTGACGTGGGTCTAGGCGCGTGCCCCATCGTCGCCGCCGGTCCAGTCCCCACCCCCACCCCCACCCCCGCCGCCGCCGGCGTTGTTGGTGTAGAGGCGGCGCTGGCGGTTCCGGACGGTGACGGCGCGGCCCTCGGCGAGGACGTGCGGCAGGTAGTCGGCCTCGACGAGCGCGCGGTGGCGGCGGTGGAAGGTGAGGCAGTATGCGCGGCGCTCCTCCTCGCGCGGGCTCCAGGCGATCACGTTTGTAACACCCTAAAATTTGCATTATTTTGAAATAGGAGAATTTGATTTAGATACGCAATTTTGTGAGCATGTTAACCTAGCACAATAATAATTTTCAATAAATAAAAGCAACTATAAGGTTAGACACATGCTTGTGCATGCATGCCGTTGCATAATTTTCTTTGTGTTGATTGGTTTTATTTTAAAGAGAAAAGGATTTCAAAAATTATTGGAAAATGCATTTGAAATATTAGAAAAGGAAAAGAAAATAGAAAATTCTCTCCTTTCTCAACTTCTGGCCCAAAGGCCTGCTTCCTCTTCTTTTGATCTCGGCCTGCTCGGCCTTTTCTCCTCCTCAGCCCAGCAAGCCGCTCGGCCTCCTCAGCTCAGCAGCCCGCGCGCTCGCGTAACGGGCCGGCCCAGCAGTCCACCGGCCGAAGCCGTGCGCCTTTCTCCTCTCCTCGTGTCGCTGCCACCCTGGGGCCACTTGTCAGCGTCGCCATCGTCTTCTTTCTCTCACTCGTGACCGAGCCGGTCACTCCTCGGTGGAATCCGATGTCGCCCCGACGCCTTGTTGCCTTGCACCGCACGCCGAGCCTCCCTTAAATAGAAGCAGCGCTCGCGTCGCCTCTCCACATATCCATAATCGCGAGCCACGTCCCGAATCGATCTCGCAGTGGTGCCGCATCTAGCTCCGACGTTGCCGAAGTGGACGCGACAAACCCATCGACTTGGACATCCCCGTAAGCCGCTGTCGTGTTCGAGTTGTCCCTACGATCTCGCCAAGCTATGCTCCTTCGGTTTTTTTCGGTTTTTATCGCTGACTTCCTCTCACCGGTGCTCACAGAGCTCCGCCGCCCGCCATTGGGAGCCGCCCGACGTCCTCATCCGATTTCTGCGGCTCCAATCCATCCAGGTGAGTTCGCGGCTCTCTCTTCTACCTTCCTGTGCAATCGGTTCATCGAATCGTGTCCCCTGCTGCCGGATTGCTCAACTCCGGTGAGCAATTGCTCGTCGCCGGCCAAGTTGCCGCCGTGGGGTCACTGTTGGTGGCCGGAGTCCACATCTCTCATCCTCGCCATCTAATCTCGGCCATCCGATTCAGATCCAACGACCCAGATCTAAAGATACCCTTTCGATGACAGTTTTGCAAATAAGCCCTTATAATTAATGCTGACTCAACCCGCAGTCCAAAGCGCATTTACAGAATTCTGTTTTCTCTTTTCGAAAGCGTACTTTGGTTCGGTTATGTTGAAATACGTTTTCAAGTATTTACAGTTTTGCCATTCAACTTGTTTTAGCCATAACTTCTTCGTTTTAACTCCGATTTGACCCGTTCAAATTGCGTTAGGTTCGTAATTTCATAATCTACATGATAGTGTTACTGTTTAGTAGGTTCTCCACTCTTAAATTTTGAGATTAGATTTAATCTATTACTTTAATAAAGAAAAGCTTGTTTAAATCATATCTTTTTCGTTTTAGCTCCGATTTGCGTGCAATTCGCGTCTGTGTGATCCTAGTGAGATGTAGATTCGTTTTACAAACTTTTCAACTTATTTTGATACTGTTGGTGTACTATTCTAATTATAGCTTTGTTTGCTTTGTATGATTGCTCTTGGATGATTGATGTTGGTGTGTTAATCGAGAATAGAAGGTGAGCAGTTCGTTGGTGATCAAGAATACTATTACGAACCAGGTCAACAGGATCAGCTAGATCAAGGCAAGTATAGCATGGGACTATCCTTGTTACCTATTCACTTTAATTCACTTAATTCATCATGCATGTGTTTCCTTGTTAAGGATGCCTTAGTATTGATCTTATTTCTTGAATCCTATGGTTATAGCATTGGGTAGTTTGCTAGTGCTCACATAAACAATGATCTTGTAATTTGATTAATGATATATGCAATAACACTAAAAGATGATTTTTTTAGCAACAAGGAACAAGAGGGCTAGAGTTTTCTCTAGATTCCTCTCCATAAGGACTTATCTGTAAGCGAACATCCGGGACTTACAGTACAGCTATGAGGGCTACATGGCTCTGGCTTTAGTCATATAAGATGACCTTTTCTAGCTTGTTAGTGGTTACCTTTATGGCGTAAAAGGGGTGTGTTCTGGGTTAGGTGTAGTGTGGCTTCTGTCCCTATGAGTATAGGCTGCGTGTCATTGTGCCATACGGAAGGGGGGCTCTACATTCGCAGGCCACGAAACCTAGCGGCCCTAACTTGTTAGACGAACCTTGGAAAGACTTCATAGTGAAACTTAACTGTCCATTGGGGAGTCATGACCTCGGACTTTTGGGGATCACGACTCATAGTGAAAGTGTACAACCTCTGTAGAGTGTAAAACTGGTATATCAGCCGTGCTCACGGTCACGAGCGGCCTTGGACCCTTATGGAATAGAGATCACAAATAATTTACTTGTTCTTGCTATTTATTATTCTCTTTACATGATCATGTGTTTATATTGGGAACATTACCTATTTGTTGCTACTCAATTGCTTAAAACATGATCAACTAAAAGCTACATGCAGTTAAACCAGTGTCTACCCTATTTGAGCTTCATGAACCCCATGTTATATTTGTTGAGTACTTTTGTGCTCACCCTTGCATTCCCCACACCTCAGGATGGACTCTCAATTGTGCAAGTAGTGACTACTACTTCTACTTCCCTGAAGAATACTAGACTTGTGGTCAACTAGTTGACGTGCATGTGCTATGGAGCTAGCTACCACAAGATTTATCTATGTTTCCGCTTAGTTATGTGAAGACTCTGTGATTTTATTCGTTATGTAATAAACATCTGTGATGATACTATTTATATTTGTCATCTTATGTGTGATTGATCTCTGGGCGCACATAAGATTATGCATTCCATTTGTTCCTTGAAAATGGGTGTGACAGATTGGTATCGGAGCCATGTTGACTGTAGGACACAAGCCTAGTTAATAATGGTCGTGATTAGTTCCCTTTTCTTCATTTGTTTCATGCTTATCACCTTACACTTGATAATTGCTAAATTTTTATGCTCCTTTCGTCTTATTCTATTGTGAAAATATTGCTTCTATTCTAACTTATCTTTAGACTAAATTCTTTAGATGCCTCGTGCCCGTAAGACTGCCCGTATCACCACTGGAGGTTACTTTCCACCTCGTTCCCTGGATGAATCAATGGAGCTTAGGGAAGAACCAGAAGACACTGCACCAACCCCTCCACCTTCACCAGATCAGGCGCCGGAACCGGATATGCCCCAAGAAGAACTTGAACCTAAGGAGGAGGTTGTCTACTTGAGTGATGATGAAGATGCTGAGTTTGCCCAAGGTGGAGAACAGCCCCTGTCGCCTCCACAAGATGGTTCCGCTGAAGTTGGTGTGCCATCCTTTCCTATGGGTTGGACTACAAGGATTCATCACAAGTCAAGCTATGACACACCTTCACACCATCGATTGGTTGGTATGCTTAGTGCTTACTTCACGGATTGGGATCCTGCGTTTGAGTACGTTTGCTGGGAGCATAAGCATCCTTTGGAAGCTACTTACTGGAAGTGCAATGTGTGTATCTTCGTCAAGGACGAGGAGATGGATACTCATCTGCTGGACCGGTGTTTTTCCCATTGTGGTCGTCGTGCCACTATAGGAGATGGCATGGAAGATGCAGCCTTTGAAGCATGCTTGGGACTTCGTCACCTCCGCCATGATGTTATGCAAGATGATCAATACCGCTATTTTCCTCGTGGAGACTCGGATCAAGGATGGGTAATGATGAACCCTGGGAATTTGGAGTTAATTTCTCGAGTGATGGTGGATTTTGGTCATGACATGATGGTGAAGAATCGTCGGTTGGAAGCCTTGGTTAAAGCCTTGGGAAAAGACGTCAAGAGGTACCAAGAGGTGATAGATGGTCTAAGGATTGATCAATGCATGGAGGCGATCTATGACTATCATGAACATCAAGCCCGTCCCTAGGAGTTGGAATACCATCTATGTAATAATACGATAGTACGAATAGTGTCGAGTTAAGTTGAGTTTTGTGGTGTCGTGTGAACTCTGTGTGGTTAGTTGAGTTATTATTGTGCTTATGTGTGAGTTGGTTTTTCCATGTAATAAGTGCTGGAGCTTTGTGGGTTTGCCTACAAAAGTTCCTAGTTAAAGATACTAAGTTTAAGTATGAAAAATAAATAGTTTAGTTGGGATAACCGTATCTCTCTATTCTGTCCTTTCTAGAGCGGTCTGCCTTTCCTTTTATTCTTGGAATTAACTGTTCAGCGAAAAATTCTAAAATTTTTATGAGAGTAACTAGACCCATGTACCTTTCCAATGTCTCTAGAATCACCTTTTTATCAGTTCTGGATCATGAGATATAGTCGTTACAAGATGAAGTTTCTGTGCAGTCTGGAAACCAGAAACAGTTCTGTTAGGTCCTGTTTTTGGTTAACTTCGTGACAGAATTTGGATTTGTGAGTTAAAGAAAAGATGTAGATAATTTCATAAGTTTTCCAACCATATAAAGTACACCTCTACTGGATATCTACAACTCGAGATAGGTCTGTTTTACCGAACTACTGAAAATTGGAATATGTCCAGAAGGTTATCAGATTCCGTTCGCTATCTCTAGGACTGTCTAATATGAGATAATCTCTAAGATTTGATATTGTGTTGGATAACAGATGTCTGGAAGAGGACGAGGTCGAGGCCATGGTCGTGGAGTTGGTCCGCCACCTTCTATTCATGAGCTTTTGGCAATACAGACCCAGTTGATGGAGGCTCTAGTGAACAATCAGCAAAACCAGCCAGTTGGAGGAGCACCTGCGCGAGATAAGCGTGGTGAATTTTTGAAGGGTCATCCCCCAGTGTTCACGTATACCACTGATCCATTGGAAGCTGATGATTGGCTTCGTGCGGTAGAGAAGCAGCTCAACATTGCTCAGTGTAATGATCAACAAAAAGTGTTGTTTGCTTCGGGACAACTACAAGGAGCAGCTCAAGACTGGTGGGATTCATATCAGTATGGCCATCCTGTCAATGCTCCCGTCATTACTTGGCAAGAGTTTACAGAGAGTTTCAGGTCCTATCATATACCTGAGGGAGTGATGGCGCTGAAGGCCGAAGAATTCCGCAACTTAACACAAGGATCTATGCCTGTAGCAGAATATCGAGACAAGTTTGCTCAGTTGTCACATTATGCGCCGAATGAGGTGGCTAATGATGCCGATAAGCAGTGACTTTTCTTGAAGGGTCTACATGATGGTCTTCAATTGCAGCTGATGTCCAATGCTTACCCAGATTATCAAACATTAGTGAATCGCGCTATTGTGGTGGATAACAAGCGCAAGGAGATGGATGCCAAAAGAAAGAGGCTTCAGGGACAAGTATCTGGAAACAACACTCGCCAGCGCACTGGTTTCCAACAAGGCTATCAGCAGAGGTATCCACCTAACCAATGGAATCGTGGTCAACTTCCTTCACGTAATCAGTTTCTGCAACGTCCTCCTTATCAGCCGCAGAATGGCAATACCCGCCCTCCGCAGCAGAATGGGAACCAAAATCAGCGTCAGAATACCCCAACAACACTCCAATGAAGACTAGTGCTCCTAATACTCCCACCAAGTATTTCCGTTGTGGAAAGAAAGGTCACCTATCTTATAATTGTCCTGAGAAGGTCAATCAACAAACCCCCCAGAAGCAGAACAGTAACCAAAAGGTACCACACTACGAAAAGGTGACTCATATGTCTGAAGAAACCGCGATGGTGGAACCTAAAGTTATGCTCGGTACGTTCGATGTTCACTCCATTTCTGCTACTGTTCTTTTTGATTCTGGAGCTTCGCATTCATTCATATCTCAATTATTTGTTAAGACACATAGCATCCCTTTATGTGCCATGAGAAACCCCATATTAGTCAATTCACCTAGGGGAAGTATGCAAGCTTCCTACCAATGCCTCCCTATTAGTCTAATTTCAAGGGGGTAGAATTCAAAGTGAGTCCTATAGTGTTGAGAACAGCTGGGATTGATCTTATTTTAGGACTAGATTGGATGAAGCAAAATCAGGCAGTGATTCAGTGTAAGGAAAAGGCAGTAGCCCTGACAACCCCGAAGGGAGATCGAATTAGTGTGGAGATCGTAGTGCAGAAGCCGCAGATAGCCACAGTGAATTGACTTGATGATAATGTCAATCAGGAGGATCCAATTGTGGAGGAATTTCCGGATGTGTTCCCCGACGACTTGCCAGGTATGCCACCCAACCGCGACATTGAGTTTATTATTGAATTATTGCCTGGAACTGCACCTATAGCTAAGCGACCGTATAGAATGGGGGTTAATGAATTAGAGGAACTTAAGAAACAAATAAAAGAGTTGCAAGAGAAAGGTTTTATTCGTCCTAGCTCTTCACCATGGGGAGCTCCCGTGATCTTTGTTGATAAGAAGGATGGTTCTCAAAGGATGTGTATTGATTATCGGTCACTTAACGAGGTAACTATTAAGAATAAGTATCCACTGCCTAGGATTGATGACTTGTTTGATCAGTTGAGAGGTGCTTGTGTGTTTTCTAAAATTGATCTTCGTTCTGGTTATCATCAGTTGAAGATTTGTGCTACTGATATACCAAAGACAGCATTTACAACACGGTATGGTTTGTATGAGTATACAGTAATGTCTTTTGGCTTGACTAATGCTCCTGCGTACTTTATGTACCTGATGAATAAGGTATTTATGGAGTATCTCGATAAGTTTGTAGTAGTGTTTATTGATGACATATTGGTATATTCCAAGACTAAGGAGGAACATGCCCAACATTTAAGGTTGGTCCTGCAGAAGCTCAGAGAGAATAAGCTCTATGCTAAGCGTAGTAAGTGTGAGTTCTGGTTGAAGGAAGTTGCCTTTTTGGGTCATGTGGTCTCTAATGGTGGAATATCAGTGGATCCTAGCAAGGTAAAGGATGTGTTGAATTGGAAGCCACCAACCGATGTGGGAGAAATTTGTAGTTTCTTGGGATTGGCTGGATATTATAGAAGATTTATCTAAGGGTTTTCCAAGCTTGCTAAGCCAATGACAGCATTGTTAGAGAAGAATGCTAAGTTTATGTGGTCTGATAAGTGTCAGGTTAATTGTGAGGAATTAAAGAAAAGATTAACAACAGCCCGGTGTTAGTTTTGCCAGATTTGAGTAAGAATTTTTCTATCTACTGTGATGCATCTCGTTTGGATCTTGGTTGTGTGCTTATGCAAGAAGGCAAGGTAGTGGCCTATGCATCGTGACAATTGAGGAAGCATGAGTTAAACTACCCTACTCATGACTTGGAGTTAGCAGCAGTGGTACATGCTTTGAAAATATGGAGGTATTATCTGATTGGTCATAAGAATGATATTTACACGGATCATAAGAGTTTGAAGTATATTTTCACCCAGTCGGATCTAAACTTGAGATAACATCGATGGTTAGAGTTGATTAAGGATTATGATTTGAAGGTACATTATCATCCGGGTAAGGCCAATGTTGTTGCAGATGCTCTTAGTAGGAAGAGCTATGCTAATGAGGTACAAGTAGTGCCTATGTCGAATGAGTTGTGTGCTGAGATTGAACATTTGAACTTGGGTATTGCCATTAATGCAGTGGAATTGGTGATAGAGCCTGCATTGGAGCAAGAAATACGTAAGGGTCAGTTGATAGATGATAGAATAAAGGAGATAGTTGGGAATATACCGAAAGGTAAGGCACCTGGATTCCGTTTGGATGATAAAGGAACTCTATGGTTTGGAAAAAGATTATGTGTGCCTGAGGACAAGGCTATAAGAAAAGTAATTCTACGTGAAGCTCATGAGTCTGCTTACTCTATTCATCCTGGAAGTACCAAGATGTATATGGATTTGAAAGAGAAGTATTAGTGGTATGGTTTGAAAAGAGATGTTGCCGAATATGTTGCATTATGCGATACGTGTCAAGGAGTTAAAGCTGAACATCAGAGACCTGCAGGATTGTTGCAACCGATGCAGATACCTGAGTGGAAGTGGGAAGAAGTTGGTATGGATTTCATAGTAGGGTTACCCCGCACTCAGAGAGGTTTTGATTCAATATGGGTCATAGTGGATCGTTTGACCAAAGTTGCTCACTTTATACCAGTCAGAACAACATATTCTAGTGCAAAGTTGGCTGAACTGTATATGGAAAGGATAGTAAGTTTGCACGGTGTTCCAAAGAAGATAGTGTCAGATCGAGGCACTCAATTCACATCATATTACTAGCAGAAAGTTCAAGAGTCATTAGGGACTAAGCTGAATTTTAGCACAGCATATCATCCACAGACAGATGGGCAGACTGAAAGGATTAATCAGATATTGGAGGATATGTTGAGAGCTTGTGCTTTGCAGTATGGTACTAGTTGGAATAAGAGTTTGCCATATGCAGAGTTTTCCTATAATAATAGTTATTAGAAAAGTCTACAGATGGCACCTTTTGAAGCTTTGTATGGTAGAAAGTGTAGAACTCCGTTGTTCTGGAATCAGACAGGAGAAAGTCAAGTGTTTGGTCCCGATGTGCTTAAGAATGCTGAGAAACAAGTAAGAATGATTAGAAACAATTTGAAAGCAGCTCAGTCATGACAGAAAAGTTATGCCGATACTCGACGGAGAGAATTGACTTTTAAAGTAGGAGATTATGTCTACCTAAAAGTGTCGCCTATGAGAGGTGTGAAAAGGTTTAACCGGAAAGGAAAGTTAGCACCGAGGTATGTCGGTCCTTTTAAGATTTTGGAAAGACGTGGTGAAGTAGCATATCAATTGGAATTTCCTGAGAGCTTAGCAGGTGTGCATGATGTGTTCCATGTGTCGCAGTTAAAGAAATGTTTGCGTGTGCCGGAAGAACAGATACCGCTAGAGGAACTCACTGTTAAGGAAAATCTCACCAATGAAGAGTACCCAGTAAAGATATTGGAGACAGCAGAAAGAGTTACTAGGAGCCGAGTTATAAAGATGTGTAAAGTTCAGTGGAGTCGGTATTCAGAAGCAGAGGCTACATGGGAAAGAGAGGAAGATTTAAGAAAAGCGTATCCACAGTTGTTTGAGTAAGCGTCGTCCGAATCTCGGGACGAGATTCATTTTAAGGGGGGTAGAATTGTAACACCCTAAAATTTGCATTATTTTGAAATAGGAGAATTTGATTTAGATACGCAATTTTATGAGCATGTTAACCTAGCACAATAATAATTTTCAATAAATAAAAGCAACTATAAGGTTAGACACATGCTTGTGCATACATGCCGTTGCATAATTTCCTTTGTGTTGATTGGTTTTATTTCAAAGAGAAAAGGATTTCAAAAATTATTGGAAAATGCATTTGAAATATTAGAAAAGGAAAAGAAAATAGAAAATTCTCTCCTTTCTCAACTTCTGGCCCAAAGGCCTGCTTCCTCTTCTTTTGATCTCGGCCTGCTCGGCCTTTTCTCCTCCTCAGCCCAGCAAGCCGCTCGGCCTCCTCAGCTCAGCAGCCCGTGCGCTCGCGTAACAGGCCAGCCCAGCAGTCCACCGGCCGAAGCCGTGCGCCTTTCTCCTCTCCTCGTGTCACTGCCACCCTGGGGCCACTTGTCAGCGTCGCCATCGTCTTCTTTCTCTCACTCGTGACCGAGCCGGTCACTCCTCGGTGGAATCCAATGTCGCCCCGACGCCTTGTTGCCTTGCACCGCACGCCGAGCCTCCCTTAAATAGAAGCAGCGCTCGCGTCGCCTCTCCACATATCCATAATCACGAGCCACGTCCCGAATCGATCTCGCAGTGGTGCCGCATCTAGCTCCGCCGTTGCCGAAGTGGACGCGATGAACCCATCGACTTGGACATCCCCGTAAGCCGCTGTCGTGTTCGAGTTGTCCCTACGATCTCGCCAAGCTATGCTCCTTTGGTTTTTTTCGGTTTTTATCACTGACTTCCTCTCACCGGTGCTCACAGAGCTCCGCCGCCCACCATTGGGAGCCGCCCGACGTCCTCATCCAATTTCCGCCGCTCCAATCCATCCAGGTGAGTTCGCGGCTCTCTCTTCTACCTTCCTGTACAATCGGTTCATCGAATCGTGTCCCCTGCTGCCGGATTGCTCAACTCCGGTGAGCAATTGCTCACCGCCGGCCAAGTTGCCGCTGTGGGGTCACTGTTGGTGGCCGGAGTCCACATCTCTCATCCTCGCCATCTAATCTCGGCCATCCGATTCAGATCCAACGACCCAGATCTAAAGATACCCTTTCGATGACAGTTTTGCAAATAAGCCCTTATAATTAATGCTGACTCAACCCGCAGTCCAAAGCGCATTTACAGAATTCCGTTTTCTCTTTTCGAAAGCGTACTTTGGTTCGGTTATGTTGAAATACGTTTTCAAGTATTTACAGTTTTGCCATTCAACTTGTTTTAGCCATAACTTCTCCGTTTTAACTCCGATTTGACCCGTTCAAATTGCGTTAGGTTCGTAATTTCATAATCTACATGATAGTGTTACTGTTTAGTAGGTTCTCCACTCTTAAATTTTGAGATTAGATTTAATCTATTACTTTAATAAAGAAAAGCTTGTTTAAATCATATCTTTTTCGTTTTAGCTCCGATTTGCGTGCAATTCGCGTCTGTGTGATCCTAGTGAGATGTAGATTCATTTTACAAACTTTTCAACTTATTTTGCTACTGTTGGTGTACTGTTATAATTGTAGCTTTGTTTGCTTTGTATGATTGCTCTTGGATGATTGATGTTGGTGTGTTAATCGAGAATAGAAGGTGAGCAGTTCGTTGGTGATCAAGAATACTATTACGAACCAGGTCAACAGGATCAGCTAGATCAAGGCAAGTATAGCATGGGACTATCCTTGTTACCTATTCACTTTAATTCACTTAATTCATCATGCATGTGTTTCCTTGTTAAGGATGCCTTAGTATTGATCTTATTCCTTGAATCCTATGGTTATAGCATTGGGTAGTTTGCTAGTGCTCACATAAACAATGATCTTGTAATTTGATTAATGATATATGCAATAACACTAAAAGATGATTTTTTAGCAACAAGGAACAAGAGGGCTAGAGTTTTCTCTAGATTCCTCTCCATAAGGACTTATATGTAAGCGAACATCCGGGACTTACAGTACAACTATGAGGGCTACATGGCTCTGGCTTTAGTCATATAAGATAACCTTTTCTAGCTTGTTAGTGGTTACCTTTATGGCGTAAAAGGGGTGTGTTCCGGGTTGGGTGTAGTGCGGCTTCTGTCCCTATGAGTATAGGCTGCGTGTCATTGTGCCATACGGAAGGGGGCTCTACATTCGCAGGCCACGAAACCTAGCGGCCCTAACTTGTTAGACGAACCTTAGAAAGACTTCATAGTGAAACTTAACTGTCCATTGGGGAGTCATGACCTCGGACTTTTGGGGATCACGACTCATAGTGAAAGTGTACAACCTCTGCAGAGTGTAAAACTGGTATATCAGCCGTGCTCACGGTCACGAGCGGCCTTGGACCCTTATGGAATAGAGATCACAAATAATTTACTTGTTCTTGCTATTCATTATTCTCTTTACATGATCATGTGTTTATATTGGGAACATTACCTATTTGTTGCTACTCAATTGCTTAAAACATAATCAACTAAAAGCTACATGCAGTTAAACCAGTGTCTACCCTATTTGAGCTTCATGAACCCCATGTTATATTTGTTGAGTACTTTTGTGCTCACCCTTGCATTCTCCACACCTCAGGATGGACTCCCGATTGTGCAAGTAGTGACTACTACTTCTACTTCCCTGAAGAATACTAGACTTGTGGTCAACCAGTTGACGTGCATGTGCTATGGAGCTATCTACCACAAGATTTATCTATGTTTCCGCTTAGTTATGTGAAGACTCTGTGATTTTATTCGTTATGTAATAAACATCTGTGATGATACTATTTATATTTGTCATCTTATGTGTGATTGATCTCTGGGCGCACATAAGATTATGCATTCCATTTGTTCCTTGAAAATGGGTGTGACAGATTGGTATCAGAGCCATGTTGACTGTAGGACACAAGCCTAGTTAATAATGGTCGTGATTAGTTCCCTTTTCTTCATTTGTTTCATGCTTATCACCTTACACTTGATAATTGCTAAATTTTTATGCTCCTTTCGCCTTATTCTATTGTGAAAATATTGCTTTTATTCTAACTTATCTTTGGACTAAATTCTTTAGATGCCTCGTGCCCGTAAGACTGCCCGTATCACCACTGGAGGTTACTTTCCACCTCGTTACCTGGATGAATCAATGGAGCTTAGGGAAGAACCAGAAGACACTGCACCAACCCCGCCACCTTCACCAGATCAGGCGTCGGAACCGGATATGCCCCAAGAAGAACTTGAACCTAAGGAGGAGGTTGTCTACTTGAGTGATGATGAAGATGCTGAGTTTGCCCAAGGTGGAGAACAGCCCCCGTCGCCTCAACAAGATGGTTCCACTGAAGTTGGTGTGCTGTCCTTTCCTATGGGTTGGACTACAAGGATTCATCACAAGTCAAGCTATGACACACCTTCACACCATCGATTGGTTGGTATGCTTAGTGTTTACTTCACGGATTGGGATCCTGCGTTTGAGTACGTTTGCTGGGAGCATAAGCATCCTTTGGAAGCTACTTACTGGAAGTGCAATGTGCGTATCTTCGTCATGGACGAGGAGATGGATACTCATCTGCTGGACCGGTGTTTTCCCATTGTGGTCGTCGTGCCACTACAGGAGATGGCATGGAGTCGGCGGCGTGCTCGTCGATGGTGATGGCCACGTAGGGGGAGACGGCGGCGACGGTGCGGCGCGCCAGCGCGGACAGGTGGTCCTCGAGCTGGAACGGGAGGTGCTCCTGCACCACGGACCACAGGAAGAGAAGGCTCGCTAGCGTGGACCACAGCCCGGCCCAGCCGTACGATGAGACGCCGACCATCTCCATCTCCACGGACCACTGCAGGGTGAGAAAGGTGCTCGGAGATGGAAAAAAAATTGAGTGAACGATGGGCGCAGCGATGCGAGCGTGCGCTATCCTCGCTGATGGACGCCGCGTGCTCCCCTCGGCTCCTCGCGTACACAGACCAAGGCTCCACCGCGGCTCCTCGGCTCAGGCGTGAGCGTGGCTTCTTCTCGATGCGGCGGCCCACGGTGGAGGCTCTCGCTGCCACACCACGCAGCAGCAGGTGGCGGCGGCGCATCTCGTCAGAGCAGCAGGTGATGGCGGCACATCTCGTTGGAGCAGCAGGTGGCGGAGACGCATCTCTGGCCTCCGCTGTGAAGATCTGTTATGAACGACGTATGAAATATGAAGTAAAACGAAATCAATCACAGCGGAGACACACGATTTAACGTGGAAAACCCCTCCAATGCGAAGGGGAAAAAACCACGGGCACCAGCCAGCAACAATCTCACTATCTCAAGAGTTTTGGGTTACACGCCTGTGGCGGCTTACAAGAGAATCAAGTCTCCAAGAAACCCTAGCAAGGGTATATATGTAGCGTACCGCGGGGGCTCCGCCCCCCGCACCCCCGTGTGTGCACGGGCGCGGCCTGATGGGCCGGCTTCAGACTCCGCTACGCTCCGGCCCAGCCTTCGCCTTTTACGGGCCTCCGCTTCGCTCCGTCAGAAGCCCGGCCTATATCTTGCAGTGAATTTGGAACAACTCCAGCAAGATCCGCAGACAGGTCTTCTTGGCCTCCAACGCCTGCCATGGAGTCTGCTGCTTGATCCATGGAAGTGGCGGCTCGATACAATCAGGAATAGGCGTCGTCCCGTATTTGAGAGGGAGCGAAGGAGCCGAGCTGTGTGCTGATTCGGAGCCGAGCCGTCTGGCGATTGGAGCCCGTCATGAGTCCAGTGCAGCTGCCGTAGGATGGAGTCCACGTCCACGCGGCGTGCATCGAGCAGGGGAGAGCACGCAAATCATCACACGGGTGAACAATGTATATATCCTCACTCCACTCGATCGCTCGCCCCTCCCCTGTCGCGAATAATTCCTTCTTTAATTTTTCCTCATATGCTAGAATTCAGTCGTCTGAGGTCTCGAGCAATGGGTTTTTGGGGTCCGTCTGTTGTCTTTTGCTGTTGAGCTGACGTAAGCACCGAGATAAGCATGACTGGTGGCCAGCAACGTCGCCTGGCCATTTGCCAAACAACAGACAACTGTATTATAGCAATCCCCTAAATTTTAGCAAGATGATGAACAGCAAGACGCCACGCAGATTTTGTTTGGTGGCAAAGTAAAGTTAAAACCGCGTCGTCAGCTTCTTATCAAAACAACCTGAACTGTATGTATATAGTGTGTACGCCAAAGACGAATATTGACAACAGCGCGCAAAGTGTACACACCACCTTTTTGCCCTTTTTATATATATATATATATTCCAGTAATGTAATGCTCATCGCCACAAGAGATATTTAAGTGGAGTAATTTTTACTGTATTTTCAAGGGCAGGCACACAAGAGAAATGCTCATCACCACACTCACACTCAGACTCATCACTGCGAGCTCCCCTGGTCTCGATCCCGTGTGTAACACATGCGTATGTGCATGCTCACTACGATGAGTCAAACCACCAGCAAGCGCGTACGTACGTATGTGTTACTTATGAATTAAGTAAGGAACACATAGATGAAGAGTAAGCATACCTAGATATACAGTACTTGTGCTTAGGAATCGTTAAAAGAATATTAATTAGAATAGTATATTGGGAGTATGAAGCTGCTTGGCGATCAAGTTTCCTACCACCAACCATTATCTCCTGGTCGTCAAGAATTAACGTGGCGGCCGATTTGGCCGGTTTGGTTGAAGAAAAGAGACGGGACTTCGTTCGTAGAGTAGCAGCCTAGCACGCAGTCGAGTCAGGTCACACTCAACACGGTCACAGATCGAGTACTGCTAGTGCTAAGCTGCAGTCAGCGTCGTCTGCAGCTGGTGAGAGCACCAGCATATATACCGTCTGAAGTTAGGAGTGGGCCGAATACGTTGTGAATTTGGATTTCAACCTTCTATATTGATGAAAAAAAAAAGAGAAATGATTCTCACCCATTTCTAGTAAGCAAAACCGTATATGTCTAACTTCTTCGGAAGGGAACAGGACATGGCGGTTACCATCAATCTTTCGGTAGCAGGGGATGTATCTGTTGCTAGCTAGGCCAGGTCCTGTCAACTTGGTGGCTTGGAGCCAAACCAAAAAGATAGGCCCTTCACTATATACGTCGTTTGCTCCGCTAATATATATGTCTCTCGCTTTGTTGTCAAGACTGTTCTAGTTTATTGGATCATATATATTAGCAGTGAAAAATGGTTCTTTATCTACACTAGTAGATTCCATTGCATGTGAATTAAATATGGGCTCATGACCACTCACATTATTATCATCATCTTTGTGATTATATCAATTCCTCTATGGGTCTCTTCTTTTTCTTTCTTTTTTTCTTTTCTCACTGCTAGATGCGTGCTTTCTAGGCAACATGAGGCCACTAAAAATTTAGAAACAATTAGTATGTAATTTACTAAAAATATGTCGTGCTAGATTATTCAACATTAAAATCGATTGCCTAGCTAGTTGATTATTCACTGAATAGTCTCAACTCTCATATCACAATGCCCTACCCTAACTGCATGTTTGCCCTCTGCACCATATGGGATTGCCAAATTATCTTGTCCTCTAAACAACAAAAACTGAGGTAATAAAGATGAATTAAATATGGATAGTGTATATATAATTACATAGATCAATAAATAAAGGGACTAATGTACCTGAAGGCTGCACCTAATCCGTGTGTGGACTCGACGACTCGTCACTCGCGCGAGCTGTGACGAGGGCGCGGCGAGCGGAAACGGCGACAGGGACGGCCGGCGGAGTGCGGCCATATTCCATCGGCGGTCGGTTTTTCCGTTTCACGCAGGTTTAGCAAATTAGCTTCTTCCTTTCTTTCCTATGGGCCACGCACGGGCAGGCTTTGAGTATGTTGGGCCAAAGGCCATCTATACACCTCGACCCCACCTCAGAGTCGGGCCAGTTGATAGCAAGATGTATATAGTGATTTCATCAATTTTAAAATCGACCAATTCTATCACTCGAAGATACATATAAGGGCTAGGATACGTATATATACACTTATTTTTTGGCACTTGCGTCTGTACTACTTCCTAAAAAGAAAATTCATTGGCGATTCTTGAACTTGCTTCGAGTTTTCTCTAGGTTCTCATACTTTCAAATTTCAAATTGTACATCCAGCTCCCTAAATTTGTGCTAAGTTCTCACCCTGGTTCCAATACTTTGCAAATTGCACACATGGCTCCCTAAATTTGTGCATTAAGCTCTCTAAACTTGTCCCAAGTTCTCATATTGGTCCCGACACTTGCAAAATACACACTCAGCTTCCTAAACTTGTATTATTGTACCATCTCAGTCCATCCCCTCTCCTCCCACTAGGGATAGCAACGGAGCAGGACAGGGTGAGCGGAGGATTCACGCATCCGCACTCAAAACCTGAGAATGAGACACAAACACACCCTAGTGTTGTTTTGGGTGGATATTCGTCCCCACCCCTGAACCCGTCAATTCCTTGAAACCCGACAGTCTCCCAAAACCTGAGGAGATTAGGGTTGGGTGCTCATAGGCTGAGGCGTGGTCACATTGTCATCGAGCCTTAGCTTGTTAGAGCAAGTTTAACGAGGACAGGTCAACAGACGAATAGCCAAGATAACTCAGCAGCAGCAGACGTGGTGGACAAGTGAAATTTATCTCTAAATGATGTGGCTTGGCTTAGACCAGTCTTATTGAGGATTTCATGTCCCTATTTTCAAGACTCGCGGGTTTTGAAAATAGTGCAAATAAGTTTCATCTCCATGAAACTCATTTCGTCCCATGAAACTTTTATCATATCTCGCTTCATTTAAACTATATCATGTCAGCTCATCTCATCCCACGAAACTTTTATCTTGGAATTTTCATCATTATTTTGATAGGTTAGAAAATTTAATAATGAATTAAAAACTATAGATATAAAGTTGTATGAAACGTAATGATGAAAATTTTATAACATATTTTTCTAACATGAATTATGATGTTCTTTATTGTAACACCCAAAAATTTCAAATTTTAGAATTAGTGGGTTCCAAATAATTTAAATAACATTTAATGGGAAATTAAAATTTAAGAAATATTTGGTGTTGCATTCATGCTGTTGCATTTATTTTATTTTGTGGTGTGGACTTTATTTTATTTTGATTTGGATTTGAAACTCTATTTGAAAAGGTTTTGGAAAATAAACAAATGAAGAAAAGAAAGAAGGAAAAAATATATAAAACAACTTACCTTCTCCCTGGCGGCCTGGAAGCCCAACCGAACCGGCCCGCTTTCTCTCCCTCTTCCTTTGGGCCGTCGGTCCGAGCCTGCTTCTCCACGCTCGCGACCGCGTGGGCCGGCCCAGAGCCGCGGCAGCCGCGCCCTCTCCCTCCTTGCTTCGCTGACCACTGGACCCCACTTGTCGGTCTCGTCTTCTTCATCATGTTCGTGACCGAGCCGGACTTTGCCGCCACCGATCCTTGCCAAATTAACCGGGATCTCCTAACCGAACACGACGCGGTGGAGCTATAAAAGTGAAGCCGTGACCCTCCTCTTTCCGTTTTTCCTCTAAACCGCGAGTTCCACCACGTGAAATCGAGTTCTAGGGTTTGAGGTTGTTGAAGGTCGGCGGTTGAACGGTTGGGGAGTTTCGGGTGGATTGGAGGTCAATTTCTTCGCTTGGGTGAGTTTGTCATCTTCTCCTCTCCCTCCCAATGCTCTTCTTTTGAGTTTTTGTGCTTTGTATCGTGGGATTGGAGCTCACCGTGGCTGACAATGGCGCCGCCGTTCATCCCCGAGCCGCATTCTCTCATCGGGTCGTCGTAGCGCTCCTAAACCGCATAGATGAGTTCGAGTTTACTTCCTCTTTCGATTTGTGTTGGTGGCGGGGCGAGTTGTGGTCGGAAAAGGTGGGGCTGAAGCTCTCCGGCGAGTTCATGGCGGCGGCCATGGTGGCCACCGGCCGGATGTACTGTAGATGGCCGGTCTCTTTTCTCTCTCTCGCTTGAATCGATTAGCAGCCGTCCAAATCGAGATCAACGGCCCAGATTAGAACTTACCCCTTCGCGGGTAAATTTGTTAAAGAGACCCTCAGCTTTTTAGTAATCAACCCGTGGTCCGTAGCGTAAAACTGAAAGTACGTTTTCGTGTTTTGAAAGCGTATTCTCTCCCGATTAAATCAAAAATACGTTTTCAGAAAATTACAGTTTTGCCACTAGAATTGTTTTGGTCATAAAAACTTCGTTTTAACTCCGATTTGATCCGTTCAAGTTGCGTTAGGTTCGTATTTGCGAGCTCTACATGTTAGTGTAGTTGTACAGTTGGTTTTGATAATTTATTTTTCGAGTTTATAATTGAGTATTTATTTATCTATAGGAAATCGTAGAAAATTCATAATTTTCACGTTTTAACTCCGAATTTGGTGATCTTTGCGTCTGTGTGATCGTAGAAACGTGTAGAAGAGTTTTATAAACTTTTATTACTGTTTTGTTATTGTTGGTGTACTGTTCTAATTGTATCTCTTTGTTTGCTTCGTGTATGTTTGATTGGATGCATGTGTGTTGTTGATTGATGATCGAGTATAGACGGTGAGCAATTTCTTGACGATCAGGAGTATTATTTTGAGCCAGACCAGCAGTATCATCAGGAAAGCTTTGATCAAGGCAAGTATAACATGGGACCAACCTTGTTACCTATTCACTGAAATTATTATACATATGCATGTGTCTTCCTTGACAACCATAGAGATTATAACTTAGCTATTGATATCTTGTTTCCTTATCACCTATGGGTCATGCATTTGGGTAGCTACTGCTAGCGCTTAATTATGAACAATGATCTTGTAATTTGACTAATGGATTATGCAATCAACCAATTAAGATGATGTTATTTCTGTTGAAAGGGGGCTAGAGCATGTGGGTTATTTTGATGCTCTAGTTACTCTCCGTAAGGACTTACCTGTAAGTGATAACCGGGACATACAGTACAGCTGTGAGGGCTATATGGCTCTGGCTCTAGTTGTTCAAGAGACCTTTTCTAGCTTGTTAGAGGTTACCTTAAATGGCGTAAGAATGGCTTGCCACGTTGGGTGTAGTGCGAGCCCCTGGCCTAGTGTGTATAGGCTGCGGTTGTTGTGCCACCGGGAAGGGGGGTTCTACATCTGCCTGCCGAGTGAATCTAATGGCCCTAACTTGTTAGATGAACTTTTGAATGGCTTTATATGGTCTCTGATGTTTTGGGCCTTGCAAACCCATGCATTTGGAAATCATGACTCACAGTGAAAGTGTACACCTCTGCACAGAGTTAAAAACTGGTATACTAGCCGTGCTCTCGGATACGAGCGGCCTTGGAGATTCTTACAGAATAGTTGATCAACATTGTTATATCATGCTTAATTATTATTGATTATTATTATGCTCATGTTAATGCTATTCATTATCCTTATTACAATTGATCATTGATTCATTAATGGGATTTGGATTACCTTGATGCTACTCAATTGCTAATTATATGATGATTAAAAGCTAAACGCAGTCAAACAGTGTCTAGCCTTTTTGAGCCTCATGAACCCTATGTTATACTTGTTGAGTTCGACATGGACTCATTCTTGCTATTTCCCCAACACTCCAGTGTGTAGTAAGATACTACTCGGAAGAAGGACAAAGGTGTAGTGGAGTTTCCAGAAGACTAGTAGAAGTGCTAGGCATATGTTACCCCCAGTCAGCCGTCCCTGAGAAGAATGGAGCCTGAAGTTTAGTCACCGTTCCACGATACTCTGATGTAAGTGTTAATATAGCTATGTATACGTTATATAATAACATTGTTTCTGATACTTTTTCATTCTGGTATATGTGTGGACTTCCTGGGCACACATATGATTATCCTGGTTTTGTTCTTTAGAAAACCGGGTGTGACAGAGTGGTATCAGAGTGGTGTTGACTGTAGGACGTATGCCAAGTAGCACTGGACGTATTCTAAAACTTATTTTACGATAAAACTATTTTGTCATCCCTTGACTCATTGATTTTGACTATTCCTCTTCCTTCTCCTGTTGTATCCTCTCCTTGATAGCTTCCTTTGACCTATTATTTCTTACTCCCTTGGATTTTGTTTTATGTTTTTTTTACTAAAAGTTTTCTGATCTTACCTGGTTCAAAAATTCGATGGCTTTTCATCATCCATACTTTTTCTTAGGATGACCACCATTGTTGAAGAAGCACGTGTAGTACCGATGATATGATGTGTTGCTTGTGTGTTGTTCTTGTTCTCGTGTTTCAAAGGTAGGCCCGGAAGGTATAAGTCTTGAGAAGTAGCTCGATCTATGTTAAGTGGGGTAGTGACATCTTGTATCTTACTTATCTTTCAATCGATCCTAATTCTTGCCATTTTCTCTTACACCGTTCCTGTCTACCCTTGGTTGTCATGCTACCTTATTAATCTCATCTTAATGGATGATCAACACATGAAGGACTTATCATTAGCAGCAAGCTTTAGAGAAAGTGTTGCCTTCAATGACATCGTCAGGTAGAACAAGATCTTTGTTAAGTGGGGTAGCATCTGCTATCAACAACAGCAAGTCCTGAATATCTCAAGAGACGAGGCATGAGGAGGCATGAAGAACTAAAGATCAAACCTTATCTTTCTTGTCATCTTTTGGCTATCCTCGATCCATGTCTTATATCTCATCAACACAAAGCAAAGAAGCATGAAGACTTGAAGATTAGTGTTATCTATCTCTCTAGTGTCTTTGAATCTTGTTTCTACCTTATCCTGTTTTTTTATAGCAGTCTATCTTCCTTAGCTTATATCTCTATTTTTGGATGCCCAAAAATCATGGATAAATTTTGGACAATAGTAGATTTTAATATCTTTCTCTGACCGTAAGAACCACCCTGATATCTATTATGGTTTGGGATTTATGAAAATCACAAGGCGACGCATCTGTGCTGTCAGCAATCTGGAATAGTTTCTGTTGTGCACAGTTTTCGACTACCTTAACTGCAGAATCTGGAGAAGAATTCTATAAGGAAGTTGTAGTAAATTTGATAAGCTTTCCAACGGTATAAGCTACAATATCATTGGATTCGTAGAACTCGAGATATAACTGTATTTCTGCACTGCTATTTTTCTGCTCGCGAGGAAGTGCAGGTTACTTGTTCTTGCATATGCTCATGAGTCTCTTTGACATGATAGAAGGACACGATAGTAGTTATCACTCAGAAACAAATGCAAGCTATCCTTTGGTGTACTCTAGTTGATCTCTTCTTAAGAGGGTTTGTCGAACTAAAAGACGATACAAGATGGAGGTTTATATGTTCTATTTCGTCACCTGGAAGCATCAGCTATCTACATGGTTGCAAAGTCACTATCAAGCGTCAGTATCTTTTCTCAGAGTGGTAATCTGTTAGAACCATCTACAAGGATTGTAAGGGTCTAAAGGAGACATTTATAAAGTTGGTTATGAGCTTGTGACATCATCATTGCATAAGAGTTGCTGAAGGAAAAAGAACTTAAGGAGCAAGCTTATAAGGAGATTGACCAATTAAGGGCGGAGTTAGGTCGTCCCCAAGATTTATTAGAAGCTTAACTAGGAAATAGGAAAAATCCCTATGCAATAAGAACGATAGTAGTTGCGAGTCAATTTTAAGTTGGATTGTTTTGAGAGTCAGTTTGTGGTGTGAACAATTGTGTGATTGATGGATTGTTAATGTGATAATATGTGATTTGGATCTTTGTAATGTGTGCTGGAGTTTTGTAGACAGGCCTACAAGTTCCATGGTTAAGAATATTAAGTTTGATCAAAATATATTAGTTGGTTATGAGGTGAACATAGTTCTGTCCTTTGCTGATTTTTAGATCAGTCTGGGATATTTAAGAAATAACTTAAAATCCATTAATGGGAAATTTAAGAAATTATACTGGGAATAATTAGACTTCTATATCTTTCCAACCCCAGAAGAATCACTTTAATATCTATTATGAGCTAAGAGATATATCTGTTCCAAGTTGGAGTTACTGCATAGTCTGCAATTCTGAAACAGTTTCGGTTAAGTTCAGTTTTTGGCCAATTTATTGACAGAATCAGAAAAAGTGTTGTGAATAAAAGTTGTAAATAATTTTGTAAGCTTTCCAACCATGTAAAGATCATCTGAATTGGACGTCTGTAGCTCGAGATATGACAGTTTTACTGAGTTACTGAAATTAGAATTTGCACAGAGAAATCAGATTTTGCTTATCTATTGAATTGGAAACCACCTATTGACGTTAGCGAGATTCGTAGTTTCTTGGGATTAGCTGGATATTACAGACGGTTCATTGAAGGGTTTTCTAAACTTGCTAAACCTATGACATCTCTATTAGAGAAGAATGCCATGTTTGTGTGGTCGGATAAATGTCAAGCTAGTTTTGAGGAATTGAAGAAGAGGTTGACTACAACGCCTGTTTTGGTTTTACCAGATTTGAGTAAGAAGTTTTTTATTTATTGTGATGCTTCTTGTCAAGGTTTGGGATGTGTTCTTATGCAAGAAGGTAGAGTTGTGGCTTATGCATCTAGGCAGTTGAGAAAGCATGAGTTGAATTATCCTACACATGATTTGGAGTTAGTAGCTGTGGTTCATGCTTTAAAGATTTAGAGACATTATTTGATTGGACATAAGAGTGATATATACACTGATCATAAGAGTTTGAAGTATATTTTCACTCAGTCAGATCTGAATTTGAGGCAACGCAGATGGTTAGAGTTTATTAAGGATTATGATATTGAGATACACTATCATCCTGGTAAGGCTAATAAAGTAGCTGATGCTCTTAGTAGGAAAAGTTATGCCAATGAGATACGGACACTGTCTATGACTAGTGAGTTATGTGCTGAATTTGAATATTTGAATTTAGGAATTGTTACTAATACAATGGAATTAGTGATAGAGCCTACTTTAGAGTAAGAAATTTACAAGGGTCAGTTGAAGGATGAGAAACTAAAGAAGATAGCGGAAGATATAGTGATTGGTAAGTCACCAAGGTTTTCGAATGGATGATAATGGGATTTTGTGGTTTGGAAAGAGGCTGTGTGTATCTGAGGATCAAGCTGTTCGACAGGCAATTCTTAGCGAAGCTCATGAGTCAGCTTATTCCATTCATCCTGATAGTACTAAGATGTATTTGGATCTTAAACAGAAATATTGGTGGGTTGGATTAAAGCGAGATGTGACTGAGTATGTGGCATTGTGTGACACTTGTCAGAGGGTGAAAGCAGAGCATCAAAGACCTGCTGGATTGTGCAACCAATGAAGATTCCTGAATGGAAGTGGGAGGAAGTTGGTATGGACTTTATAGTAGGGTTACCGCGTACTCAGAGAGGTTATGATTCTATTTGGGTGATAGTGGATAGATTGACTAAAGTTGCTCATTTTATACCAGTCAAGACTAAATTACACGGGAGTATAATTAGCTACCTTGTATATAGAAAGAATAGTATGTTTGCATGGAGTTCCAAAGAAGATTGTATCTGATCGAGGATCGCAGTTTACGTCGCACTTTTGAAAAGCTGTACATGAATCATTGGGAACAAAATTGAATTTTAGTACAGCATATCATCCACAGACAGATGGACAGACTGAAAGGACCAACCAGGTATTAGAGGATATGTTGAGAGCTTGTGCATTGCAATATGGAACTAGTTGGGATAAGAGTTTGCCTTATGCGGAATTTTCTTACAATAATAGTTATTAACAGAGTCTTAAGATGGCACCGTTTGAAGCTTTGTATGGACGTAAGTGTAGAACTCCATTGTTTTTGGGATCAGACAGGTGAATCTCAGGTGTTTGGTACAGATGTTCTTAGAAACGCAGAAGATCAAGTGCGAGTGATTCGTGAGAATTTGAGAGTAGCACAGTCTCGTCAGAAGAGTTATGCTAATAATAGGAGAAGAGATCTAGTTTTTTTTAGGTAGGTGATTATGTCTATTTGAAGGTGTCACCTATAAGAAGTGTAAAGAGGTTTAACATGAAAGGCAAATTAGCACCAAGGTATGTTGGACCATTTAAAGTTATTGCTAGACGTGGAGAAGTTGCTTATCAGTTGGAGTTGCCTGAGAATTTATCTGGAGTGCATGATGTGTTTCATGTTTCACAACTTAAGAAGTGTTACGGGTGCCTGAGGAGCAGATACCTTTAGAAGAGTTGACTGTTAAGGAGGATCTTACATATGAAGAGTTTCCGATTAAGATTTTAGAGACTGCTGAGAGAGTTACTCGAAGTCAGATTATTAAGATGTGTAAAGTACAGTGGAATCGATATTCAGAGGCAGAGGCAACTTGGGAAAGAGAGGATGAATTAAGGAAATCGTATCCGCAGTTGTTTGAGTAAGCAGTTCAATCTCGAGGACGAGATTCTTTTAAGGGGGGTAGAATTTGTAACACCCAAAAATTTCAAATTTTAGAATTAGTGGGTTCCAAATAATTTAAATAACATTTAATGGGAAATTAAAATTTAAGAAATATTTGGTGTTGCATTCATGCTGTTGCATTTATTTTATTTTGTGGTGTGGACTTTATTTTATTTTGATTTGGATTTGAAACTCTATTTGAAAAGGTTTTGGAAAATAAACAAATGAAGAAAAGAAAGAAGGAAAAAAATATATAAAACAACTTACCTTCTCCCTGGCGGCCTGGAAGCCCAACCGAACCGGCCCGCTTTCTCTCCCTCTTCCTTTGGGCCGTCGGTCCGAGCCTGCTTCTCCACGCTCGCGACCGCGTGGGCCGGCCCAGAGCCGCGGCAGCCGCGCCCTCTCCCTCCTTGCTTCGCTGACCACTGGACCCCACTTGTCGGTCTCGTCTTCTTCATCATGTTCGTGACCGAGCCGGACTTTGCCGCCACCGATCCTTGCCAAATTAACCGGGATCTCCTAACCGAACACGACACGGTGGAGCTATAAAAGTGAAGCCGTGACCCTCATCTTTCCGTTTTTCCTCTAAACCGCGAGTTCCACCATGTGAAATCGAGTTCTAGGGTTTGAGGTTGTTGAAGGTCGGTGGTTGAACGGTTGGGGAGTTTCGGGTGGATTGGAGGTCAATTTCTTCGCTTGGGTGAGTTTGTCATCTTCTCCTCTCCCTCCCAATGCTCTTCTTTTGAGTTTTTGTGCTTTGTATCGTGGGATTGGAGCTCACCGTGGCCGACAATGGCGCCGCCGTTCATCCCCGAGCCGCATTCTCTCATCGGGTCGTCGTAGCGCTCCTAAACCGCATAGATGAGTTCGAGTTTACTTCCTCTTTCGATTTGTGTTGGTGGCGGGGCGAGTTGTGGTTGGAAAAGGTGGGGCTGAAGCTCTCCGGCGAGTTCATGGCGGCGGCCATGGTGGCCACCGGCCGGATGTACTGTAGATGGCCGGTCTCTTTTCTCTCTCTCGCTTGAATCGATTAGCAACCGTCCAAATCGAGATCAACGGCCCAGATTAGAACTTACCCCTTCGCGGGTAAATTTGTTAAAGAGACCCTCAGCTTTTTAGTAATCAACCCGCGGTCCGTAGCGTAAAACTGAAAGTACGTTTTCGTGTTTTGAAAGCGTATTCTCTCCCGATTAAATCAAAAATACGTTTTCAGGAAATTACAGTTTTGCCACTAGAATTGTTTTGGTCATAAAAACTTCGTTTTAACTCCGATTTGATCCGTTCAAGTTGCGTTAGGTTCGTATTTGCGAGCTCTACATGTTAGTGTAGTTGTACAGTTGGTTTTGATAATTTATTTTTCGAGTTTATAATTGAGTATTTATTTATCTATAGGAAATCGTAGAAAATTCATAATTTTCACGTTTTAACTCCGAATTTGGTGATCTTTGCGTCTGTGTGATCGTAGAAACGTGTAGAAGAGTTTTATAAACTTTTATTACTGTTTTGTTATTGTTGGTGTACTGTTCTAATTGTATCTCTTTGTTTGCTTCGTGTATGTTTGATTGGATGCATGTGTGTTGTTGATTGATGATCGAGTATAGACGGTGAGCAATTTCTTGACGATCAGGAGTATTATTTTGAGCCAGACCAGCAGTATCATCAGGAAAGCTTTGATCAAGGCAAGTATAACATGGGACCAACCTTGTTACCTATTCACTGAAATTATTATACATATGCATGTGTCTTCCTTGACAACCATAGAGATTATAACTTAGCTATTGATATCTTGTTTTCTTATCACCTATGGGTCATGCATTTGGGTAGCTACTGCTAGCGCTTAATTATGAACAATGATCTTGTAATTTGACTAATGGATTATGCAATCAACCAATTAAGATGATGTTATTTCTGTTGAAAGGGGGCTAGAGCATGTGGGTTATTTTGATGCTCTAGTTACTCTCCGTAAGGACTTACCTGTAAGTGATAACCGGGACATACAGTACAGCTGTGAGGGCTATATGGCTCTGGCTCTAGTTGTTCAAGAGACCTTTTCTAGCTTATTAGAGGTTACCTTAAATGGCGTAAGAATGGCTTGCCACGTTGGGTGTAGTGCGAGCCCCTGGCCTAGTGTGTATAGGCTGCGGTTGTTGTGCCACCGGGAAGGGGGGTTCTACATCTGCCTGCCGAGTGAATCTAATGGCCCTAACTTGTTAGACGAACTTTTGAATGACTTTATATGGTCTCTGATGTTTTGGGCCTTGCAAACCCATGCATTTGGAAATCATGACTCACAGTGAAAGTGTACACCTCTGCGCAGAGTTAAAAACTGGTATACTAGCCGTGCTCTCGGATACGAGCGGCCTTGGAGATTCTTACAGAATAGTTGATCACCATTGTTATATCATGCTTAATTATTGTTGATTATTATTATGCTCATGTTAATGCTATTCATTATCCTTATTACAATTGATCATTGATTCATTAATGGGATTTGGATTACCTTGATGCTACTCAATTGCTAATTATATGATGATTAAAAGCTAAACGCAGTCAAACAGTGTCTAGCCTTTTTGAGCCTCATGAACCCTGTGTTATACTTGTTGAGTTCGACATGGACTCATTCTTGCTATTTCCCCAACACTCCAGTGTGTAGTAAGATGCTACTCGGAAGAAGGATAAAGGTATAGTGGAGTTTCCAGAAGACTAGTAGAAGTGCTAGGCATATGTTACCCCCAGTCAGCCATCCCTGAGAAGAATGGAGCCTGAAGTTTAGTCACCGTTCCGCGATACTCTGATGTAAGTGTTAATATAGCTATGTATACGTTATATAATAACATTGTTTCTGATACTTTTTCATTCTGGTATATGTGTGGACTTCCTGGGCACACATATGATTATCCTGGTTTTGTTCTTTAGAAAACCGGGTGTGACATTTATTATCTCACATAATTTAAAATTAGAACATAACTTGGACTTGGGGAAATAAAAAAGACAAACCATGTTAAGGGATGAATTATTGGATCAACTAAAATAGTTGAGAAGTGTAAATTGAACCGAGTCTTAGTTTAGGGGTTTTCTCGACATAGACCAAACTTGGATAGCATAATTTGGATTTTTCCCCTTTAATAAAAAAGATCCCATTGTAAAAAAAGAAGATAACGCACATGCAATCCTCCATGCGAGCACAAAGCACTCTAACAGCCTCTTTAAACTTCATTCTCCATATATGTCTCTATTTGGAGACTCGTTCCATAAACACTCTCTTTATATATTTTTCTTGTCACCAATGGACTCTCTAAATTTCGTTCTCTAAACTCCAATGTCTTGTCATAGTTTTTCTTATGTGAAAAAAATCATGAGAGAACTACCATACATCAAATTTAGAGTGTGAACTATGAATACCTGTGCCACGGCACCGCATCACGGGGTGTGGCTTGACCCAGCAATGACATGGCCCTATATATATGTTACCACCGGCTCATGGCTCTACCCGGCAAAGAGACATGGCTCGATTGTCGAGTCAACAGGTTCCGGTCAATCATTATTCAAATCCTAGACTTAGGACCTTGAAGCCGGATCATTGCCAGCTCCAGCACACCCTGTAGTGATGAGCCGATATGAATTACTAGCACGGTTGGGCGCGTTGCCGCCGCGCCCGCGATGAACAGTAGAGAAAATATCTTAAATTTGCCCGAGCAAAAAAAAAAGTAAACAGTGAATATCGATGTCGCGTCATAAACAGTGTTGGATGTCATGTCATAAACAGTGATAACCAATAGTAGAGGCGCTCGCCGGTCTCCAAATAACTACTGGTTGAGGGATACTTATATGTGTTGTGCTTATGCGGTAGTGCCATGTTAAGGTTTTGAAAAAAAAAAAACATCACAGCTACACCATTATTAGAGATACGCATAGAGACAATGTTACGGGACAATTTTTTTTACTATTTTATTAGAGACGCTGTCACCTGTCCCACAGAGGAAGAAACAGACGAGCGTTGGGCCGCCCCTGCTGTCCTGTAGCTGCAATGTGATCATCCACGACAAGAAAGAAACTTGCCAATATATAGTTGAGTATAGATAGATCGGGACCAAATTGATAATCTTATCCCTGCGTCGTCGTCAAAGGCTAAGGCTAGTGCTCCTAGTAGCAAGCTCCGGCATGCAGCTGTGGGTCCACAAGCAAAGGAGTAGCTGCTGTTCTTTGACTGATGAGCGAGCGAGGCATGCAGCAGCTGAGCGCGCCGCAGGCATATGTATGCGGTTGGCCGTTGGCATGACATGCAAGATCTGCTGCCCATTCGATGCACCCCAAGTCAATGTCTCTGATGGGGATGGCGCCGGCGGCAGCTAGCATGGATGCATGTGTCTCTGTCTCTATCTGTCGATCAATGAATTGACGAAATCGGTCGCTTCATCATTCAAGCAGTTTAGCTGGGGTAAATTATGCAAGAGACACAGTACCGCTCTGTGCACTCTCTTTTTTTTATTGAGCATATAACAAGCAAGAACCCAACAAGGCAAGATGGAACTCCGATCGATAAAAGAGAACCTTAAAAAATGTTTACGTACTGTGATTGATAGAGAGGTGCAATGCAAGCAGCGAAACAAAGGGGCTGCAGCGGCAAACCAAAAGTCCTCCGTACCAAGCAAAAAGCTGAAACCCTCTTCGCGCGGGAGGAGTGACAAGAGACGCGGAGACGACAGCCTCTTCGTTCTTGTGGCTGGGAGACGTGGAAAGAATGCAATGCAAGATGTTTTCGCAATAACGCCTCCACAATTATTCAGGTGCTAACGGTTATCAAGCATATCGCCAAATAATGGATTGATGCTAGGGGCATGCAAGCTAGGTTGTCTAGTTCGGAAGTAGTAGTCGAAGGATCCCTTTGCTAGGGAAGCTATGTCATAATATAAACATTCTTGTCCTCCTTAGTGCACTATTGAATGGCGCGTCATGTAAAAACTTTCTCCTACTTAATACAAAGATGCGCAAACTTTGTGCTTTTCTTATTACGACAATTGATAGAGAGATATATGGAGCAGAAGAAGGACTTGCACATGGTCTTTATTGACCTCGAGAAGGCATATGACAAAGTACCGAGAAATGTCATGTGGTGGACCTTGGAAAAGCACAAAGTCCCAACTAAGTACGTTACCCTCATCAAGGATATGTACAGGGATGTGGTGACGTTTGTCCGAACATGTGATGGCAACACCAGTGACTTTCCAATTAAAATAGGACTGCATCAGGGGTCAGCTTTGAGCCCTTATTTATTTGCTTTGGTGATGGATGAGGTCACAAGGGACATACAAGGTGATATCCCTTGGTGTATGCTCTTTGCTGATGATGTGGTGCTAGTTGACGACAGTAGGGCGGGGGTTAATAGGAAGTTAGAACTATGGAGGCACACGTTAGAGTCAAAAGGGTTCAGACTTAGTAGGACTAAGACCGAGTATATGAGGTGCGATTTCAGCGCGACTAGGCACGAGGAGGGAGACGTTAGCCTCGATGGAAAAGTGGTGGCCAAGAAGGATACTTTTCGGTATTTAGGGTCGATGCTACAAAAGGATAGAGACATTGATGAAGATGTTAGGCATAGAATTTCAGCCGGCTGGTTGAAATGACGTCAAGCTTCTGGCGTTCTCTGTGACAAAAGGGTGCCTCAGAAGCTGAAAGGTAAGTTCTATAGGACGGCGATTCGTCCGGCGATGTTATATGGTGCTGAGTGTTGGCCTACAAAAAGGCGACATGTCCAGCAATTGAGTGTAGCGGAGATGCGTATGTTGCGTTGGTGTTGTGGGCACACAAGGAGGGATAGAGTACGGAACGACGATATTCGGGATAGGGTTGGGGTGGCACCAATTGAGGAGAAATTGATTCAACATCGGTTGAGATGGTTTGGACATGTCCAACGGAGGCCTCCTGAGGCGCCGGTGCGTAGTGGAGTTCTAAAGCGGGCCGATAATGTAAAGAGCGGTAGAGGTCGACCTAAACTAACTTGGGACGAGTCCGTTAAGAGAGATCTTAAGGAGTGGAATATCCCCAAGGATTTAGCTATAGACAGGAGCGCTTGGAGATTAGCAATCAACGTGCCTGAACCGTGACATCTTTTGTCTTGTGCCCTTTAGGTCCCTTTATGTGTCTCCCTGTTTCTCGTCTCTTTTGGGTTTCATCTCTAGCCTACCCCAACTTGCTTGGGACAAAAGGCTATGTTGTTGTTGTTGTTGTTGTTGTTGTAATACAAAGATGCGCAAACCTTTTGTATATTCGGGAAAAAAACAAAACAAAAAGCTAAGATGAACTTATCCATTCAACCAAATACGAGTTCGAACATCATTTCATTCTTAATGAACATAGCTAGCTAGGGACATGACAATTACTTTCTACATAGTTCGTTTCTAAACCGAGAACACAACTTAATAAGTCAAGAATAAAATGTCAACTTTTGAGTAAGGCCAACCGCCAACTACCGTACAAGAAGCACTGGTTGGCTGCCTTTCATTTTTGTCAATGGCATTGGCATATCACGCACCCACTACTACTTGTTTTGAGCAAATTAAACTTGTCTCAGTCGTTTGCACGGTGCGGTGTCTGCACTGCGCATACGAGTGGTCCTGCTTAGTTAGGCTTATTGAAATACAATGACGGAGAACCCTAGACTACGGTTCAATAATCCCTAGCTTCAAAGGTGCTGATGCCATCTTAATGATGGTATGGTTTTCTACGAATACCTTTATCTAGAGAGAAGTACCACAATAATATAATTAAGCAAGCTCTTCACGTGTGCAATATATAGCCAGTGTGAAAGCCCAAGTTTGGTTTTGGTAATTAATGACACCAAGTTACTAATGTCATGTGTTAAGTGTTTTGAGTTAGGCATAAGCAACACATGTGATGAAGGTGTTCGTGGCAAAGAGTGGTGGCCACAAGATCACAAAGAAATGGTGCATGGACATGAAATGTCGATCATGGTGGAGATGCACATAATATGATAGACATGATGATCAAGTGAAAGAGATGGATCTAAGAGCGCAAGGCAAAGGTATAACCATAGGGTTTTCCTTTTGCCGGTCTAAGATGAGTAGAGAAGTGATTGACCGGGTTTAGGATACATAGCCGACTATCAAGAGGGGCAATCACGGTTAGCTCGGGAATCAAGTGCCACTAGATCAATGTCTTGAGCATATGCATTAGGATCTAGTTGAGAGCTAACATAATGCCTTGGAAAATGTTTGTGAAATACTAACACACATGCACATGGTGGTGTACACTTGGTGGTGTTGGCACATTTGCGAAGGCGGTGGAGTTTAAGTGGTAGAGAGGGGTTTGGGTTCCTCTCTCCCTCCCGCCAAGCTTGCGAGGCGGGATTCGGCGCTTTTTGGAGAAGTGAAACGCCTATTTTCCATTGCGCCAGAAGTTGGAAAAGAAACGGAGGCGAACGGCGGTCATTGTGTTGATCGGACGCTGCACCGGACGCGGTCCCGGTTTGACCGGAGCATCCGGTCAGTTCAACTCAGTGCTGCTAGGGTTTGTGACCGGACGCTGGTCTGGCCTAACCAGCGCGTCCGGTCAGTTCACTTGTGCGCAGAAGGAGAGCGCGCGACCGGCGCGTCCGGTCCCTCACGGAACCGGAGCGTCCGGTCATGCGTCCAGAGGGGCAGTGAGCAGTGGAGTGACGATCGGACGCGCGGCGCGTGTGATCGGACATGACCGGACGCTGGCACTGTCGCGTCCGGTCAATTGGTTCAGCGCGTCCGGTCATGGCAACGGCTAGTTCTGACGCGCACTGTTTCTTGCTGTCGTGTAGTGACCGGACGCGTCTGTAACGGCTAGCTGCGTACCCCTTCGTTATAAATAGAGGGTGTCCGGGATTTGAGGGTAACTCTTGCACATTTTGAGACCTAGAGACATACTTTGAGCTAGAGAACAACCCCTCCACTCATCTCTTTGCATAGTTGCACATCTTGAGTGAGATTGAGTGAGATTCAAGTGCATTGCTTGAGAGTTGCATTCTAGAGGCACTTGATCTTCGAGTTGCTGCGGATTTCTTGTTACTCTTCCATGTTTCCCGACACGGTAGACGGCTTGGAGCAGCGGAGGTGATTGAGCTCGCAATTGGAGATTGTTGGAGCCTTCACCAAGTGTTGTAAGAGGTTCTTGATCCTTCCCCGCGGGAGTTCGCAAATTGGATACTCTAGTGGAGCTCGTGGCTTGGAGGATCCCCATCTTGTGTGCGGTTGTGCGGCGCCCGCCGAGGGCTCGACTCTTACAAGTGGTATCGGAGTCGAGGCACCGTTTATTTGAGGCTTAACAACCTACGGTGAAGAAGAAATGGCTCAATTAAGTTTGCACATCAACAACACCAAGAAGGCACCTCACTTTGATGGCACAAATTATGCATATTGGAAGGTTAAGATGACCGCACACCTCAAGTCAATCAATAGAGAAGTGTGGAAGGTGACCGAAACAAAATTTGAGGTTGCTAATCCGGAAGCACCTACACCGGTGGAAGAGAAGTAGCTCCAATGCAATGACATTGCCATTAGTGCTCTTCATGAGGCATTAGATGACAAGACATTTGAGCAAGTGAAAAACATAGAAGTTGCACATGATGCTTGGGCCAAGCTAGAAGAAACATTTGAGGGCACCGAAGGCACAAAGACCGCTAAAGCATATATCTTGCAAGAAAAATTTTCAAGCTTCAAGATGCAAGATGATGAGAGTGTTCCGGAGATGTTTCATAGATTGCAAGTCATTGTCAATGAGCTCAAGGCACTTGGTGAGGAGGTCAAGGACAATTAATTCTCTATAAAGTTTTTAAGAAGCTTACCCAAGAGGTTTGATACATTGATCACCGTGCTAGTGAGGACTACATTGAAGGATTCAACTCCTCAACAAATATTTCAAGAGGTGATGACCGATGATTCATATAGAGAAGATGATGAGAAGGATGAGTTGGTTAAGAAGAAGAAGAAGGAAAATGAGAAGAAAGATGATGAAAAGAAGAAGAGTGTGGCATTCAAAGCCACCACATCCAAGGACAAGTCCAAGATTGAATCATCAAGTGATGAAGACTCAAGCTCTTGTGATAGTGATGACATTGATGAGAAGATGGCTCTCTTTGTCAAGCAATTTGGCAAATTCATGAAGAAGAAGGGCTATCGTGCAAGGAGGAGGAAGAACTCATCTAAGAAGAATGAGCATAACATGAGATGCTTTAGATGCCATAGCAAGGATCATCTTATTGCAAAGTGTCCTTATGATAGTGATGATGAAGATGCTATCAAGAAGAAGAGGAAGAAGCAAAAGAAGAAGCAAGAAAAGAAGGAGAGCTCTCATAAAAAGAAGAATAATTCTCATGTTGCTATATGGGATAGTGATGATTCCTCAAGTGATGATAAGGATGACTATAAGAGCAAGAAGAAGGGACATGCTAGCATTGCCATCCAAGAGAAGGTCTCCCTCTTCGACACTCCATCATGCTTCATGGCTAAGGCCGCTAAGGTATCATCCGATGATGAGAGTGATCATGATAATGCTAGTGATAGTGATAATGATGAAGAAGAATTCACTAAAGATGAACTAATCACTATGCTAGAAGATTGCACTCAACATTTTAAAGAATCTAGAAAGGAGTGCAAGGGCTTGCTTAAGGAAAAGAAAAACCTTATGCAAGAACTTGATGAGCTTAGGGCATCTTATGAGAGTCTAAAGGAAGACCATAAGAAGCTTCAAAAGTCTCACACTAAGCTTGAAGAAGCTCATACCTCTCTAGTTGAAAAATGTGAAAACATGCCAACTAATGTTGAGAAAGCTAAAACTTGTAACATAGGCATATCTTGTGATATAATTGATGAATCTTGTCATAAGCCTATTGTTGTTGCTCCCACTAACCCTTCATGTAGCGCATCTACATCATCCTCATCTAGTAGTGACGGTTTTACTTGTGACTTCACACTAATAGTTGAGAATGAAAATCTCAAGAAGGAGGTAAAAGAGCTCAATCACACCTTAGCCAAGGCTTATGGTGGTGAGGACCACTTGTTTATGTGCTTGGGTAGCCAAAGAGCTTCTCTCTACAAAGAGGGATTGGGCTATAACCCCAAGAAAGGCAAGGCCGCTTTTGCTCCTCACAAGACTCATTTTGTGAAGAACAATGGTAGCTATTGCAAAAGTTGCAAGCAAGTTGGTCACATAGAGCAACATTGCATGAACAAGAAATCCAATGCTAATGTATCCTCAATTAAGTTTGATTCTTTCTATATACTTACCAAGGGTACAAATGGTGTTCATACTAAGTTCATTGGTGCACCATGGATGGGCTCAAAGAAGAAAGTTATTTGGGTACCAAAGAGCTTGGTCACTAACCTTGGAGGATCCAAACAAGTTTGGGTACCTAAAAAGAATTGATCTTATCTTGTAGGTCAATTACAAAGCCGGAGGAAGGCATTGGGTGCTTGATAGTGGGTGCACTCAACATATGACCGAGGATTCATGTATGTTCAAATCAATTGATACAAGTCAAAATGGTGGTTTTGATGCTATCACTTTCAGTAACAACAAGAAAGGCAAGGTCAAGGGGCTTGGTAAAATTGCTATCTCAAATGACATGAGCATATCTAATGTGTTGCTAGTTGAGAGCTTGGATTTCAATCTTTTATCGGTGGCACAACTTTGTGATCTTGGCTTCAAGTGCATATTTGGTAGTGATGATGTTGAAGTCATAAGTGTTGATGGATCAAATTTGATATTCAAAGGATTTAGACATGGTAGCTTATACTTGGTTGACTTCAATGATAGTGAGACACAATTGACATCATGCTTGCTTAGCAAATCTAGTATGGGATGGTTGTGGCATCGAAGGCTTGGTCATGTTGGAATGAAACAATTGAACAAACTTTTGAGGCATGACTTAGTTAGAGGCTTGAAAGATGTGACTTTTGAAAAGGATAAACCATGTAGTGCTTGTCAAGCCGGCAAACAAGTTGGAAATACACATCCTAGTAAGAGTGAAATGAGCACATCAAAGGCATTTGAGCTATTGCACATGGACTTGTTTGGGCCAACAACATACACTAGCATTGGTGGCAACAAGTATGGTTTTGTGATTGTTGATGACTACACTAGATACACTTGGGTGTTCTTTCTCTATGACAAGAGTGATATTTATGATCTATTCAAGTCTTTTGTCAAGAGAGTGCAAAATGAGTTTGAGACTACCATCAAGAAGATTAGAAGTGACAATGGTAGTGAGTTTAAGAACACAAGAATTGAAGATTTATCTGATGATCTTGGTATTGGACATCAACTCTCACCAACATACACTCCTCAATCCAATGGTGTAGTTGAAAGAAAGAATAGAACTTTGATTGACATAGCTAGATCAATGCTTAGTGAATACAATGTGAGTCATTCATTTTGGAGTGAAGCTATCAACACGACTTGCTATTGTAGCAACCGTCTCTATTGCCATGGGAAGCTTGGGAAGACACCATATGAGCTATTGAATGGAAGAAAGCCCAACATTGCATACTTTAGAGTGTTTTGTTGCAAATGCTATATTCTCAAGAAAGGCACTAGATTGAGCAAGTTTGAAAAGAAATGTGATGAAGGGTTCTTACTTGGTTACTCTACCACAAGCAAGGCATATAGAGTTTAGAATCTCACAAATGGCACCTTGGAAGAAGTTCATGATGTTGAGTTTGATGAAACCCAAGGGTCTCAAAATGAAGCTCAAAACCTTGATGATGTGAGAGGAGATCAATTGTCAAATGCAATGAAGAACATGGACATTGGTGACATAAGGCCAAGGCAAGTTGATGATGATGATATTCATGTGATCAACCAAAGTGTGCAAATTGATTCAAATCAAGCAAGCTCAAGTGGTTCTCATGATGAAGTGCAAATTCAAGGTCAAACAAGTGGAAGCAATCAACTCCCAATACTCCAACCTACTAGCATAGCAAGAGATTATCCATTGGATCAAATCATTGGTGGAATTCAAAGCGGTGTTCAAACTAGATCAAGATTAGCATCCTTTTGTGAGCACTACTCATTTGTGTCACTTGAAGAACCTAAGAAAATAGAAGATGCTTTAAAGGATTCTGATTGGGTAAATGCCATGCATGAAGAGCTAAACAACTTCACTAGAAATCAAGTTTGGGAACTTGTTGAAAGGCCGGAGAACTACAATGTGATTGGTACTAAGTGGGTCTTTAGAAACAAGCAAGATCAAGATGGCATGGTTGTGAGGAACAAAGCAAGATTGGTAGCTCAAGGTTACACACAAGTTGAGGGTCTTGACTTTGGAGAGACATATGCACCCGTTGCAAGATTGGAGGCTATTAGAATCTTATTAGCATATGCTTGTGCACACAACATCAAGCTCTATCAAATGGATATCAAGAGTGCATTTCTCAATGGCTACATTAATGAAGAAGTTTATGTTGAGCAACCTTCCGGTTTTGAAGATGACAAGAAGCCCGACCATGTTTTCAAGCTAAAGAAGGCATTATATGGTTTGAATCAAGCACCTAGAGCATGGTATGAGAGATTGAGAGATTTTCTTCTCTCTAAAGGGTTCAAGATGGGAAAGGTTGACACCACTCTCTTCACCAAGAAGCTTGAAAATGACTTGTTTGTGTTACAAATCTATGTGGATGACATTATCTTTGGATCAACGAACCAAGATTTTTGTGAAGAATTTGGAAATATGATGGTAAAAGAGTTTGAGATGTCTATGATTGGAGAGCTAAGTTACTTTCTTGGACTTCAAATCAAGCAAATGAAGAATGGCACTTTTGTAAGTCAAGGCAAGTACATCAAGGACATGATCAAGAAGTTTGGATTACAAGATGCTAAGCCAATAAGTACACCAATGGACACAAATGATCAATTGGGTGTTGATGCTAGTGGCAACATGGTAGATCAAAAGCAATACCGGTCTATGATTAGAAGTTTGCTCTATGTCACCGCTTCAAGGCCGGATGTGATGTTTAGTGTATGCAAGTGTGCAAGATATCAAGCTTCACCTAGAGAAAGTCACTTGAAAGCAACCAAGAGGATATTGAGATATCTTAAGGGCACTCATGATGTTGGATTATGGTTTCCAAAGGGGTCTAATTTTGAGTTGATTGGATATTCGGACTCTGACTATGGTGGTTGCAAGATTGATAGAATGAGCACAAGTGGCACTTGTCAATTACTAGGAAGGTCTCTTGTTTCATGGTCATCAAAGAAATAAAATAGTGTTGCACTATCTACCGCCGAGGCCGAATATATTAGTGCCGGTAGTTGTTGTGCACAATTACTTTGGATGAAGGCCACCTTGAATGATTTTAGAATTAAGTTTAAGAATGTGCCATTGTTTTCTGACAATGAAAGTGCAATCAAGATGACACAAAATCCGGTTCAACATTCAAGAACGAAGCACATTGACATAAGGCATCACTTCATAAGAGACCATCAACAAAAGGGTGATATTAGCATTGAGAGCATTGGCACCGAAAATCAACTAGCCGACATATTCACAAAGCCACTTGATGAGAAAAGATTTCACAAGTTGAAGAATGAATTGAACATACTTGACTTCTCCAACTTGAAATGAGTGCACCCCCCCACATTCTTATATGACATGCCTCTCCTCCAACATAGCAAGGTAAAGATTGTTTGGCATATCATTCATACTTTGCTAAGGACATGTTTAGAACATATAGACATATTTGCATAACAAATAGGCTCATTCATGAAAATCAAATGAGTTTATTGTATATATGGTACCACTATTGCTTCTATGTTTGATTGATCTAGTGGTAGCATATGACATGTTTGTGGGCTTGCGAACCTAGTGTTGAATCTAGAAAATGAGCTCATGATGTGTAATTCAACATGGTCAAGATAACCCTTATACTTTATGAGGTGTGAAGAAGCTTGTCCTTGGATCAAACCGAATTACATATTCTAGGCAAGTGATCTAGATTGAACCATAATTTGGACTCCCTCATATTGATTGACTTGACTCTCACTAAAATTGGCACCTTTTTGGTGATTGTTGACAAAGGGGGAGAGAAAAGTCACAAAGATAGAGAAGTCACAAAGAGATAAAAAAGTTAAGTTGCAAAGGGGGAGGAAGATATACTAAGGGGGAGAGAAAGCAAAAGATATGACATTAGTAAGGGGAGAGAAGTTAAAATTGAGAACACAAGTAGGGGGAGCAAGCTCATGAATTGTTTGTTACATTTGTATGTGCATTAACATGATGAAGTGTTGCATTGCAAAACTTAAATTCATATTCATGATTGTATGGTGTATGCTAGAAATAGAACTTGAATGATGTTTTGTTGAAAGTAACTTTACAAGTGGTATCTAGACACCTTTGCTTATAATGTTGATCTCACGGGGTACTTTAGTGTTTGTGATCTTTACAAGTGATGTATTACAAGTGGTGTCTAGCTACATCGATACTAAGGATGGTATATAAAGGCAACTCCGATTGGTATCACGCTTCAAAGGTCCATTCTATATACCTTAGCATCAATTTGATAGTAGTAACGCTCCCAAATTCAAATCCATACATATGTGCACAATTGAACCAAACTCATGGAAGCACATATGTAGGGGGAGCTAATTCTATCGAAGTTGAAAATTGATTTCATTTCATATCTTTGTGATGGTTGCCATCAATTACCAAAAAGGGGGAGATTGAAAGCCCAAGTTTGGTTTTGGTAATTAATGACACCAAGTTGCTAATGTAATGTGTTAAGTGTTTTGAGTTAGGCATAAGCAACACATGTGATGAAGGTGTACGTGGCAAAGAGTGGTGGCCACAAGATCACAAAGAAATGGTGCATGGACATGAAATGTCGATCATGGTGGAGATGCACATAATATGATAGACATGATGATCAAGTGAAAGAGATGGATCTAAGAGCGCAAGGCAAAGGTATAACCATAGGGTTTTCCTTTTGCCGGTCTAAGATGAGTAGAGAAGTGATTGACCGGGTTTAGGATACATAGCCGACTATCAAGAGGGGCAATCACGGTTAGCTCGGGAATCAAGTGCCACTAGATCAATGTCTTGAGCATATGCATTAGGATCTAGTTGAGAGCTAACATAATGCCTTGGAAAATATTTGTGAAATGCTAACACACATGCACATGGTGGTGTACACTTGGTGGTGTTGGCACATTTGCGAAGGCTGTGGAGTTTAAGTGGTAGAGAGGGGTTTGGGTTCCTCTCTCCCTCCCGCCGAGCTTGCGAGGCGGGATTCGGCGCTTTTTGGAGAAGTGAAACGCCTATTTTCCATTGCGCCAGAAGTTGGAAAAGAAACGGAGGCGAACGGCGGTCACTGTGTTGATCGGACGCTGCACCGGACGCGGTCCCGGTTTGACCGGAGCGTCCGGTCAGTTCAACTCAGTGCTACTAGGGTTTGTGACCGGACGCTGGTCTGGCCTGACCAGCGCATCTGGTCAGTTCACTTGTGCGCAGAAGGAGAGAGCGCGACCGGCGCGTCCGGTCCCTCACGGAACCGGAGCGTCCGGTCATGCGTCCAGAGGGGCAGTGAGCAGTGGAGTGACGATCGGACGCGCGACGCGTGTGATCGGACGCGTCCGGTCTCGACGGGAGCTTACTGGAACGCGACCGGACGCTGGCACTGTCGCGTCCGGTCAATTGGTTCAGCGCGTCCGGTCATGACAACGGCTAGTTCTGACGCGCACTGTTTCTTGCTGTCGTGTAGTGACCGGACGCGTCCGGTCACCCTGACCGGAGCGTCCGGTCAGCGCGATTTTCGTTGCGTCGTCTGTAACGGCTAGCTGCGTACCCCTTCGTTATAAATAGAGGGTGTCCGGGATTTGAGGGTAACTCTTGCACATTTTGAGACCTAGAGACATACTTTGAGCTAGAGAACAACCCCTCCACTCATCTCTTTGCATAGTTGCACATCTTGAGTGAGATTCAAGTGCATTGCTTGAGAGTTGCATTCTAGAGGCACTTGATCTTCGAGTTGCTGCGGATTTCTTGTTACTCTTCCATGTTTCCCAACACGGTAGATGGCTTGGAGCAGCGGAGGTGATTGAGCTCGCAATTGGAGATTGTTGGAGCCTTCACCAAGTGTTGTAAGGGGTTCTTGATCCTTCCCCGCGGGAGTTCGCAAATTGGATACTCTAGTAGAGCTCATGGCTTGGAGAATCCCCATCTTGTGTGCGGTTGTGTGGCGCCCGCCGAGGGCTCGACTCTTGATAGTCGATTAGCTCGCGAACCGACAAGTGGGTGCATCGCCACAACGAGGAGTAGTTTGCCGGAAAGCAAGTGAACCTCGGTAAAAAATCTTGTGTCATCTCTTTGCCGAGGATTTCTCTTGTGGTTGATCATTGTGATTGATTCTTCGAGTGCATTGCTTCTCTACATCGTTGGTATAGGAATCAAGTCACTTGCTCTTAACTTTCTTGTACTAGTTCTAGTGTAGTTTGCTTAGTGTAGCTTTTTTTCACATAGGAGTAAGTAGCTTAGTGACTTAGCCTTGGTGGTGTGTATTAGAGATTATAGCCTTGCCTCACTAGAATTGTATAGGTGGCTTGCATAGTATAGTTGAGCTAGTGCTAGAATTAGCATAGCCATCTTTTATACTAACGTGGTTGTCTAGTGAAGCTTGTAGAATTTTAAATAGGCTATTCACCCCCCTCTAGCCATTTGGACCTTACACAGTGCCCCTCTGTAACTGTTTTCTTTGTTAAACATAGTAGAAACATAAGATTTAATATACATACATGCATGCATGGACACATATCCAAATGGTTGAGGGTTTAGGGTTTTAGGGCTTAGGATTCAACCATAAAGCTTCCATATCTTTTCTTTTAGGGGAACAACAGGAGGAGCTACAACAATTTTAGAAGAGGATGGAGTGGAAAAAATGAGAACTAAAATAATAAGTAGCTATAAATACTGGTAGCAGTTATGCCAAATTAGATACTCGAGAACTCAAATGACTAGCTTCTTTCGGGCGCACTATATATTTGAACTATTATAATACATACTTTATATGGTTAGATTTGTGATTAAATGTATTATCCAACTATCATAATAAATTTATAAACATAATACAATATGAAATACATAAATGGTCAAAATGTAATTTTGAAAACCCAAGTCATATCGATGGACCTTATAAAGGAAAACGGAGATAGTAGACAGGTGTGCCATATATACATTTGAAACGGTGGCAAAAAAAAAGTGAACCAAGACATTATTACTAATAACGAACGAAAAATTAGATGACCTTTGATCGCGCCACGCCCCCTAATAGATATAGAGGTGTATGAAGCAAAGTACCACAACAAACTAAAAATGAGTGTGTAAAAGTAAAACCATGCCGCATTTGGATCATCAATCAAATATCCTGAAGTGAACATAGGAAAATGTCGACTTGGAAATCTGGCCAACCACCAGAACCACTACCAAATAATTTATTATTAATGAGCATCAATCACCTGCTTTTTTTTGACAAAATCAATCACATCACATGTTGCCTGCACTATTTGGGTTGAACCCCCAATGCCCCCCACCCTTTTTTTTAGCAGCCCTGCCGGGGTCACCTTGTATGCCTTTCGTTTACGTTTTTGTCAATGGCGCGGACTGGCTAGCCTTCACTGCCACAACTTTTTTGAGCAAATTTGTCTTGTGTGCATGGCGCCTACAGGAGTGTCACTGGTTTAAGACAACAACACCTCATGCGTGGCGCTGACAATTAAATACCAAGGTCTATATATAAAACTGTGTGTGCGATATGGATTTTATTCCATTTTAATACCTACACCTCACTTTTGAAAACGGTGCAATGAAATCGAGCACTCTGCTGAGTTTAACCCCTTGAGTTTGCAGCCCGGCTAGGTCACTCATCATATATGCCATTTTGTCAATGGCACGGCGTGCCTTCACTGTCATAATCTTTTTTTTTTTAGAAAATTTGTCTCATTTGGACGGTGCACGACGCCTGTACGAGTGGCCATGGTTTAAGACTGTGCTATTTTTTCAATGGTGCTATTTTTTTAGTTATGAATAATATGTTTATCCACAACGAGATGGTGTGGTGTCAGTAATGACTTTGTCAATTTCAAAATTTATCGGCTCAGTATTTTGAAGGTAAGAATAAGAGTAAATAAGAATGAGGTGCTTATACTGTTACACGTGCACGTGAATAGCGTTGAAAACGGACGGAAAAATTCCCGTTCCGTTTTTTTTACTTTTGTCTGTTCGTTTTCGTATTTGCGGAGTCCTGTTTCCGTATTTACGGAAATAGGAGAGGGGTTTTTCCATCCGTTTCCGCGGGATCCCGTTTTCACTCAAAATTGACCCGTATTTATTCTGTTTTTCATCCCGATTTAAATCTATATGAGATGTGTAGAAATTAATATGTTCATAAACCTATTAATCACCAATTATGCATGTTAACCCATGACATGATAGTGAATACTAGATCAATAACTTTGTATGTGTATATTAATTTGTGACTTTGCGTAATATATTTATAAATATTTAATCATATTATTCTAACTTAATTTTTCGGCTCTCCATCCGTATTTGTTTGTTTTCGTGCATCCGCATATCTCGATTCTGTTTTCAAACCCTCGTTTTCCGAACCCGATCCAATTTTCGTCAAAAAAATATAGAAATAGAAATAAAAACAAGGTTATTCCATCCGTTTTCGTCGCTACACGTGAAGAAGAAGGTACGGGAGATTTTACTACAATATTTATAGTTTAGTAGCGCTCCACTTCCCAACCATCTTCTGGCAGTGGCAGACTGGCACTGGCAGTTGCGGCTGTTGTGCGTTGCCACCAACCCACTCAAACACCAACAAGTTGACCTTCTTCTTCCTCTTCTACGTACTACGCAGGCACAGGCAGTAGCAGTACGACTCCCTCCTCTCTGTCTCGTGTCTATCCAATCCAATCCCACTCTCTCCTCTCTTCGTACGCAGTGGACGCTGGAGCCTGTCATCGTCTTTCTTCCACTCTGCCTCACTTCACTGCATGCGTACTATCTAGTAGATCGACAAGATTTCCGTCGGCGATCCAGCAGAGCAGGCTCCACGGATGAAGATGCTGCTGCGGCGGCTCCTGCTGAGCCTGAGCTTCAGCCTCCTCCTCCCTGCCTCTCTCGCCTTCCCGCTATGCACCGACGCAAGTCAGTCAGTCACTTTGCCGACCAGCGACCGGCGCTGGCGCGCTGCATGCTCTACTAACTTGCTGCTGGCTGCTGCTGCTCTTTCTCCCTCCAGGGGCCCCGGTGCTGCTCAACACCACGCTCAAGTTTTGCGCCTCCCCCAGCGGCAACAGCAGCTGCTGCGACGCCACCGCCGATGCCGCGCTCAGCAAGCAGTTCGACGCCATGGCCATCTCCGACGCTGCCTGTGCCGCCGTCGTCAAGTCAATCCTCTGCGCTGTAAGCATCATCCATCCCTACCATGTGCCATCACTTGGCCTCTGCAAACTTTGCTCTTTTATTATTTTTCTTTATATAAAACCGCTCCTCACGTGCTCAACGATTTGCTTGCCTGGGTTTGAAGTTTGATGCATTCTACTCGTTTGGGGGGCAGCCGGGCAGGGTTTCAGTTCAGATGGATTTGCTAACTTGCTCACCTGCACTGCGGCTTATGTACAGGAAGATTGAAACCTTTTCTTTTCCTGATATACTCAACTAGCCACAATCATCAGAGTACTGCAGAAAAAAATGCTAGATGCACTTCAGAAAATACGGTCGCAGCTTCACATGTTCGCTTTGCTGGCATCACAGTGATTGCTGTAAAATTAATATCCAGTCTAGATATTTCTACAAATTCAGACCAAACAAAAAGAGAAACCTTTTTTTTTTTTGACGAATCAAGAGAAACCATACTTGAGAGTACTCTGCATGTTATATCTAAGTAGTAGTATAACATCTTTCCAAGTGACTGAATTTGGTTAACAATACCCTCTGAACTAACTGAAAACTAGATGTCTCACTCAGAAAAGCAAGTTTATTTACATGTAAATCAATACACTGAATTCAACAACTCTGCTTCCAGAAATGCAGTCCATATTCTGCTGACTTGTTCAACGCCGGGCCAAAGATTCGGACGATTCCTTTCCTCTGCAACTCCACAGCGTCGGCAACTTCTGCTCAGTCCAAGGAAACCACCACTCAGGACTACTGCAAACTTGTTTGGGATACCTGCAAGGATGTCAGCATAACGAACTCTCCCTTCCAACCTCCCTTGCAAGGCACCGCGCCGCCTCCTAGTTCACCGTCGAAGCTCACCGATGCATGGCAGTCCCAAAGTGACTTCTGCAGCTCCTTCGGCGGTTCGCCTGATGACCAGTCTGTGTGCTTCAGTGGCAGCACGGTCTCATTTAACGCCACCCAACCTTCACCCTCTCCTAAAGGGATATGCCTCGAGAGGATTGATAACGGGTCCTACCTTAACATGGCTCCTCACCCTGATGGCTCCAATAGGATCTTCCTTGGCAGCCAACCTGGGAAGATATGGTTGGCCACTGTCCCCGAGCAAGGATCTGGGGGCACTCTGCAATTCGAAGAAGCAAGCCCATTTGTCGATCTGACAGATCAGGTGCACTTCGATTCGGCGTTTGGACTCATGGGCATGGCATTCCATCCCAATTTTGCTACCAATGGCCGCTTCTTTGCCTCTTACAACTGTGATAGGACAAAGTCACCCAGCTGCACTGGAAGGTGCTCCTGCAATTCTGATGTGGGCTGCGATCCTTCGAAGCTTGGTTCTGAGAATGGTGCTCAACCGTGCCAGTATCAAGTTGTTGTATCAGAATATTCAGCCAAAGGCTCCTCAGCAAATGTTTCTGAGGTTTGCTCCTCTGAACATACTCTTCCAGTCACTGTCTTGATGTTCCCTGAACTTCATCTGTTCAGTGCTCACATTCTTCTTGAAATGCTTTGTCAGGCAACTTCTGCTGATCCGTCTGAGGTTAGAAGGATTTTCACAATGGGGCTACCTTACACATCTCAACATGGAGGACAGGTACTTTTTGGTCCTACCGATGGGTACCTCTACCTCATGATGGGCGATGGAGGAGGAAAGGGCGACCCTTTTAATTTCGCTCAGAACAAAAAGTCACTTTTGGGCAAAATTATGAGGCTTGACGTTGACAGTACACCAAGTAAGTCATTTGCTGACTTGTTAATTATTGGAATTCTTTGTTATTTGTTTGTTGCTTTGCTCGAATTAATTTTCCATATTTTATTGTTTTCCTGTAGTCCATTTGATTTCTGTGTTTACATCTCCATAAATTGCTCTTGCTTTTCATCTTAGCTATTTTACGTTAAAGCTTTGGCATCAGTACTAACAAATGAAACTTTCTCACATCAGTACTAAACTCGGGTCCTAACTACCAACCAGAACCTGAGTTAGACTATTCCAATTATGTCTCTCTTTTGGGAGCATACTATTGGACACATTTGGCAGCACTATTAGTTATCATGTTAATCAAAGATGCCAGAAGATGACTAGATGAGAATGGGGTCTTCGTATTGGCTGCATTATTAGCTATCATTTTCATAGTGAACTACTCCCCCGTCCCTAAAAAAGAGTCATTCTCGCTTTCCAAAAAGCCAACAACTTTTAACTTTGACCGAACATATTTAACAAAATATTAATATTTATGGTATATAATATAATTAGTATCATTAGGTAGATCATTAAATATACTTTTATAATAAACTTATGTGGAGATATATATGTTGCACGCATTTTCTACAAACTTAGTCAAAGTTGAGAAAGTTTGACCAACACGATTCCCATAGCGACTCTTTTTTAGGGACGGATGGAGTAATTGGAAGGCCACGGCTATGAATCTTGCAAGCACTTGTTACTTATCAAATTGATGTCTGCAAGCTGCAACTCAAATTAGTTTATATAAGTATGAATTAGCTGGTTTCCTCTGCCTGCAACTGCAATTCAAATTAGTCTATATGGGTATGAATTAACTGGTTTCCTCTGCCAAAACATATAGCTCTGTCAGATTGAATGAACGCAACCAACATGATCTGATTCTTGTTTTTATTTTCTTTTCAGGAGCTAGTGAAATTAGTAACAAAAGTTTGTGGGGCAATTACTCTATTCCAAAAGACAACCCGTTTGCTGATGATAGCGAGCTAGAACCAGAAATTTGGGCATTGGGTCTTAGAAACCCATGGAGATGCAGCTTTGATTCCGAGAGGCCTTCCTACTTCTACTGTGGAGATGTTGGGCAGGTACCATCCAGTAGCCTCAGCAATCCATGTTGAATTTGCCAACTACTAATTTTGACTTTGCTTGATTAGTTTGCCTAATGTGATTGGAGTTAGGGATTCATTGCTTCTAGTCATTGTTGAGGAACTGAATATGTATGTAAACAGCTTCATTTGTGTTTGGACGACCGTAACCCTGTAGGATGAATACGAAGAAGTAGATTTGATCTCCAAAGGTGGAAACTATGGATGGCGTGCGCTCGAGGGTCCACTTGTTTATCATCCACAGTGGGCGCCTGGAGGAAACACCTCACTCAGCTCCATAAACGCCATTCTTCCCATCATGGGATACAGTCATTCTGATGTCAATAAGAATATTGGGTCCGCATCAATCATGGGAGGTTATGTCTATAGAGGGTCCACTGATCCCTGCTTGTATGGAAGGTATCATCATCATCATCATTTGATCAACACTGCTATCACGATGCGTCCATTGTGTTCATTTGGAACTCATTTCATATAGAACAATTCTCTTTTTTTTTAGAACTACCAATGCTTGAAACTTAACTCATGAGATGTATCTGTTAATTATTTCAGGTATTTGTATGCTGACCTGTATGCTTCGGCCATGTGGACCGGCACAGAGACCCCTGAGAGCAGTGGGAACTACACGTCCACTCTGATCCCCTTCAGCTGCTCCAAGGACTCTCCAATATCCTGTGACACTGCTGCTGGGAGCCCTCTCCCGTCTCTTGGCTACATATACTCGTTTGGCGAGGACAACAACAAGGACATCTATGTGTTGGCTAGCAAAGGCGTGTACCGAGTTGTGAGGCCCAGCCTCTGCAGCTATACTTGTCCGACAGAGAGACCTGAGACGGACAATGGGGCAGCGCCTCCTGGTCCTTCGTCGAAAGCGTCGATGACAGGATTGAACAACCAGATGGGAATGGGAATGCTTTTGTTGTCTGTCATTATGTTTTGGGTCTTGGTAAGATAGGATCCTGCTGCTGACCAGTTCTGATATGGTGCATATGTTATTAGGAAGAGATCACAATAAGACTGTCAGTCAGTTAGAGCTCGGATCCGATCGATGCTATATAGAATATGAGGGTTAGCCTGAGTTTGCTGTAGGGTCTTGGTTACATACATATTCAGTTGTTTGCAAGGAAAACAGAGGAGCTGGGCTGGGGAAACTTTTGTTCATGTATCATTTCACTTTATTCCATGATCACAGTTCAGAGAGTGATCTTCTAGAGCATATGTATGTACATTCATCTGCCGCACCTTGCTCATCATCGTGTGGTGGCCGTGGTTGGAGCCCGCCAAGCCGACATTCCATGATCACAGGAGGAAGAAGGCCTTCATGTTGCCAATGTGTCAATGAGTCTTCAGCTAGCAGATGATAATGACAACACTTGGACCGGTTTCTTCACTGAACTGTGCTGCACTTGTGCATGGGCTGGAAAGGCCCCCCCTTTTCTTTTCTTTTCTTTTTCTGGGTGAAGGTTGAAATATGCATTAGGTGGCCGGTTGTAACACCTCTGGGTATTAAGCATGCATTCACATCCTAAATCATGAGCATTTGCATTTCATACATGTTCATCATCACATGCAAATTAAGTTGGAATTTATTTAAACTGTGATAATCATGTTTGAGCTCTGAATTAGTAAAAATCCTAGGTAAGAGTGGTAAAAATTTGTTGAGCTATAACTTTAAATGACTTAGAAATAATTAACATGATTTTTGGAGCAAGTTTTGTATTTAAAATCTTCCCAAATCTTGCTTCTAAAAATATTTCAGAAAATTGAGTTTTCATTTAAAAATTTAACTTTAAATCACTAATTCAAAATCTATTTAGAATTTTGAAAAGTGCCCTAAATGAAAGTTGTAGAGAATTAAATTTTGAACAACTTTTGTTTTGGGGGCAACTTGTGAAAATGTCTTTTTCATCTCCAAAAATTTGAATTTGAATCAAATTATAAAATCTGGAATTTTATTTAGAAAAGAAAATCAATTTCTCAGCTTTACCGGGTCGTCCGGCCCAACAGCCGAAGCCGGCCCGGCCTGCTCCGCGCCCGCGCCCGCGTCTGCCTTCGCCCGCGCGCTCCTTCTCTCCCTCGCACAACCATTGCTCCGCCGCCGCGCACCATCACCGGCACCTTCCACCTCCGAGCCACCGTTCCCGCGCACCGGACGCGTCTTTTTCCGATTCGTCTTGCCACGCGCTCTGCCACCTCCTCCTATCCTCCGAACGGGCCACCGTGCACTTTGCTCGTCGACGGTAAGACTCAATTGAGCGTCTTCCCGCGCGCGCCACCGAGCCGGGCCGCCGAGCTCGCGCTCCGCCACCGGCGCCCTCGTTCCCTCTTTCTTCCCTTGCATCACGCCATCGTGTTCGCCTTTTTCACGCGACCCTTTTGCTCTCCACGCCTCGCCCGCTCGCGACCGGAAGCGGCCGCTGGCCGTCGGCGGCCACCGCATCGCTGCGGTCCCGGGCGCCGGGATGCCCCGGCCGTGGTCACGCCCCGCTCCCCCTCTCCGTTCGCTGGGCCAAGGTGGCCTTGGGCCGAAGCCCAAGCCAGGCCGGCACGCCTGCTTTCCCGCACGCGCGCTCGGGCCAAAAGCCGTAGCCGGCCGGTTAGCTTCGCTGGGCCGGCCCGTTAGCAATAAGAAAAATGGTTTTTCGTTTTTCTTTTATTATTTGAAAATAGAAATGGTTTGGAAAATGTTTGACTACTCAAATTTGCTCCAAATCTGTTGAAATAAATTTTGCTAGGTTCCTTATCATCATATCTACTTGGAAAAAATGTTACATGTCAAGTTTGAAATACTTTTCTGTAGAGTTTGTATTTAATCACTAAAACTGCTATTTTCTTGTTAAATATGTAGTAAATCACAGAAAGCTCAAAAAAATATGGTTCCACTTGCTATAATTTTATTTTGTGATGTACTTGCTAGGAAAGATATATGCCATTCATGTTCTGTGGAAAAATCTTGAGTTGTAGTACAAATGTTTAATATTGTTGATAATTGTTATTTTTGCTAGAGAGAAAAATATGAATAAAACATGCATGTAATAATTTTTCTGTGGTGATTATTTATTGTGTAGAATGTAGGAAAAATGTTAAATCTATTGTTTGATACTTTTTGTAGTATAAAGTATTTTTATGCTCCTTTTTAGGCCCTAGCTTGTTATTTTTGTGTAGGCAGTTCTATTAATCCAAATACAGTGAAATTTTTGTGGTACGTTAGATTGGATGGTAGAAAGCTACTGTAATTTTCTCAGATTTTTCTGTGCTACCAAAATAGGTGTTGCTGTTCAAACCTAGTTGCAATTAGGGTTTTATTTAACCTTGTTAATGCATGACTAGTTAATAGGAGTTGCTTTGGTGTATCTTTGAAGCATCTTAGATTTATGTGTTGACTTAGCACAGTAGTAGTAGAAGAGAATGCAGTAGATGACATATGCTTGTAGTCTGTATAGTCTTGGATGATGTTGACTACCTCGTAGAAGAAATGTATTCCTACTTTACGAAATAAAGTGAATCTATTTATCTACATTTCATTTATCATGATCATTACATGTCATTTCTGCATTGCACCTAGGCATAGGCACTTATACGATTGCATCATACAGGATCGCAGGAAGTAACGTCGGTAGCAGTTCCCGAGGAGCCGGAAGAGGAGCCCGAGGAGCAGGAAGTGCCCGAAGCCGACGAGGAGGTCGGTGAGGATCTTCCAGAGTGCCCAGACCACCGTCCGAGCTCTTTCGAGAGAGGCAAGCCCCGGAGCATTTTTCTCTCCCGGTTTGCAAATATTTTATTAATGCTTTACTTTAACTGCTGCATTATGTTTAGGAGTTGTTTGCAACCGTTGCTGCATTATACCTTGTTTACTTCGTTCTACCCTATCCTTGTCACCTTGTTATTCGCAGTCAAGTAATTGCTTAGCTTGCTTAGACCGGTAGAAGTCGAGTGATTTCCTGTCACCTGCGAACTATAGGTGGTTACCTGGATCTGTTTGAGAAAGTATGTCATCTTAGAATAACTAAGTGTTAATGTGAAATTGAGACCGGACGGAAACTTGCAGGGTTTCAGACTATAGTGTTGAACGCATGCCTTACATTTAGTTGGCCAAATAATGTACCTTTCGACCGTGAAGCTGGGAGATTATTTGGGCCGAGTGGATTGCCTGCAACGCACTGTACCAGAGCAGTAGTGGCCGGATACGAGGGCGCGATGATAAGGCCAAAGAGCAGTCGAGCGGCCCCCGGGTACATGTGGTTCCTGGCAAGCTCGCGACTTTACCTGAATGGTTGAATTAGTGACCAACACCTCACTTTAGCGGGTGAGTGAGGTTTGTGTGAGGAATAAATTACCAGCTGGTTAATAATCGATTCGAATCGCCATCATTCACTGGATAGTGAGCACTTGACTTGAGCTACTTCATCGTAGTAATATTGATGGAACACTTGGACAGTTATATGAACTATGACATGATGGAAGTTGTTAATGATCTTTGGCTATCATTACCTATTTAATTACATGTTACTCTAGTACAGGTGTAAATGTAGTTGACAGGTTAATAAAGATTTAACTTGATGCAAAGCTTTAGAAAGATTCTTTAAATGCTAAAAATGCCTTTTTGCAAATGAGTCAGCTACCCCACCAGAAAGTCTGTCATAATTCCTTGGTGTCTTTTATTTTGGTTCTGTCGGGTAAGTCTAGCTGAGTACCTTCTCGTACTCAGGGCTTTGTTTTCACTTGTTGCAGATGGGCAGATGTATTACGGCTACTGTATCAACTGCCTTTATCCTGCGATGGGAGAAGCTTAGGACCAAGGGCAATGGTTATTCACTACGTCTCGCCTGATGCTTTTGTTGGAAGATGATCCTTAGCTGGCACTGTATTTTGAACTCTGTGTGAGTGTGTGATTTGAACTAAATGCTTCCGCTACTTTCATTTGAAACTGGTTTGTAATAACTATGTTTAAACTCCAATGTATTTGTGACGCGAACTTTTATGTAACTTGTGATGGTGACCGCTAAACTTATTACGATCTTGGCTGGTATGTAAGTTGGTTTGAAATCCGTCGTGATTTCACGGACTACCGGGTTATACGGGCTTAAGTTTGCTAAATCGTCTGCTCGGTGGATGATTTTCTTACTTAATCTCGTATAATTGGTCGGTTTTGTTACACCGGCAAATGGTAATGCTAATGCAACCGGACACTCGCTAATCAGGACAACTTTGTTTGTAGTCACAGATATCTTGTGGAAGTTGTTGAGAGGTATACGTAAATGATGACGTTTCATGTACTGAATTTGTTCCTTTTCGAGCAAGGAGGAACTAAAGGTATTATGATATATATACTAGGACGATACGCGCGCTTGAAAGGTCTTGATGGCTAGAGGGGGTGAATAGTCTTTTAAAAATTTCTACAAAGACAAGCTAAACAAGTTTATCAATATAACAAGTAGCGAGATGCGAGTTTTGCTTAGCCTAAGGGGTGTTTCCAAGCCACCTAACCAATTCACAAATCTAGTAGATTTAGACTCAACCGCACAAGTCAAACCGAGAAGGTAACTATAACTACAACTAGCAAGCTACATAAAAGAGCTTCTCTAGCAAAACTAACTAGCTAGCAAAGATAACTAAGAAGGTAATGCAGAGTTGAGTTAGGAGAGTTTCACCGAGGGGCGAAGTATTAAGCCAACCAATATGATCAACAATGAATACCAAGACAACCGAACACCGGGATCAATCAATCACAATATGAAAGAGATGACACGAAGATTTATCCCGAGGTTCACGTGCTTGCCGGCACGCTAGTCCCCGTTGTATCCCTCTTCACCACGTGGTTCGGTGGTTAATCGGTCTCACACCAAGCCTCTCAAAGGTGCCACAAGAACCTACCAAATGGCAAAAGGTTGCAATGACACGAGCAATTTATTAACGTTGCCTTTGGCGCTTCGCCGAGGTAGGCACAAACCCCTCACAATCACCGGAGGAGGCCAAGAACAATCACCAGCTCTTGCCAACGCCTCCAAACTGCTCCAAGCCGTCTAGGTGGTGGCAACCACCAAGAGAACATAAGAATCCCGCAGCAAATCAACCACCAAGTGCCAACTAGATGCAATCTCATAATGCAAATACACTTGGATCACTCAAACTCACTTTGAATATGCAAAGAAGCAAGAGAGATGAGTGAGAGGGGAGTTGCTTAGCTCAAAGTGCTCACAAGTATGTCAAAGAATGCTAGAGGTGGAGCTTTGAGCCGGCCAACGAGTATTTATAGACGTACCCCTTCGCATAGAGCCGTTAGGCACTTGAAACAGCTGCTGTCGTACTGACCGGACGCGCTGGTCGAATTGACCGGACGCACCGATCGCACAGCGCCTACACCGCGAAGCACCGACCGGACGCGCTCGTTGCGTGGACCAGACGCGCGAAGTACGACCGGACGCGCTGGTCCTGTAACAGACCGGACACGCTGGTCAAGCCTGAGCAGCGCTCCACCGAGACAGCGACCGGAGGCGCTGCAGAACTGACCGGACGATACAGTGCCAGCGTCCGGTTGAAGTCCAGTAAGCTCCCAGATCGACCGGACGCGTCCGGTCGATAGTGACCAGACGCGCCACCACGTCCGATCAAAAAATCGAAACATGCGCAGATGCTGAACACTGACCGGACACGTCCAGTCAAACAGAGACCACGTCTGGTCCAGCGTCCAGTCACTTCTGTGACCTCCGTTCGTCTCCGTTTGATTCACCCTTTCACATAAGAGCTAGACTAAGTATGTGTGTCGCTTTAGCACATGTTTTAGCTCATGAAACAACATGTGACAACGCCTCCAAAACTCGATATTGGCGTGAAGGAAAATAGGCGTTTTAATTCCTCGAAAACGCCTGAATCCCGCATCGCAAGCTCGGCGGGAGGGAGAGAGGACCCCAAACCCTATCTATCGCTCAAACTCCAACGCCATCGCAAATGTGCTAACACCACCAAGTGATCACGTCATGTGCGAGTGTGTTAGCATTTTCACAATCATTTTTCGAGGCGTTATTAGTTCTATCCAAATGCATATGATTATGAAATGCACACTTAGAGGCACTTGGGAGTTCAATAGCCACGTCATTCCCCTCTTTATAGTATGGCTATCTATCCTATAATGTAACCACACCCACTAGGTGTCTTGGTTACTAAAACATAACCCTTAAGCATATACCTTTGTCTTAATCACTTAGGGTTGCGTCCAAATCCAAGTATGGCCATCATGATCACCATGTTCATCTTGTCACCAACCTTGGAATGTACTAATTCTCATATGCTATATACAACTTAGGCATAGGATTAGTACTTAGACATTATCACTAATTACCAACACCAAACATAGAGCTTTCAGCGCTTCGCCGCGCGCGCAGGTGACCTACGCGCTGATGCCTGTGGCGTACTGGCGGTGCTTCCTCCGACATGCGTATCGTGTCGATGCCAGGCTATGTGTACATAATATATTTAATTAATTCTCATCTCATCTTACATGATCTGATGATCATGAGGCGTTGTAACTTATATATATTTAAAAAGGTGCCAATTATGCATCATGTTAAGGATAAAAGATGGCAGCTGCTAGAACTATTAAGTATGCATCATGAACATGACTGCTAGTATGGGGAAGTTCATGATTTGCATACCATTTGCATGTTGTCGATCCCTAAAGTGTCAATTTTCTTAAGCCTGTCAGTGGTACACAAATCCATACAAAATTAGACTATCACAGATAATTGACAACAATTATGTTTAAAAAGGGGATGAAGTAATTACCATCAAACATGTGGTCGTCACGCCTCAGGGCAATTGTCAACAAATAGAAGGAACTCCCATGCAGATTTGATGGACCTCATGAGCTATTTGCATGTTTAGAACTGCGATGAATATTTAGAGCCCAAGTATCTATATTATGATATTATCTCATTTATGTAGACACAGTGTCAAATAAAATGTTTCCCTAGACACTAATATATGAAAAGAAGATGACACACAACATGGCACCTTACAAAATCCTATGAGCACAGTGGTAAATTGTGGCTCTGAAACTCCTCATAACATTATGACATCTTTGCATAAGGATTTTTTTAACATAAGAGACAACCTAGCAAGAAAAGAAACTTGCAGATTCCATTAGCAGGTAAGGTTGGTTGTACAGTAAATCTGAAACTATTGGAGCAACACACTCATCACAAAAATATCGGACAGCATATGTTAAGCTACGGATGGAATCATTTTATAATGAATGAATTTGATTAAGCCCTATGTGTTGTTTACATGTCTAATGATAAATCTTCTTGGCAGACCCTAACATGCAACATGCATGCATCACATTTTGGTTTGTTTGTAAACCAAGATTACAGGTTGTTTTCAAGGTAGAGCTAAGAGGCCACGATATTTTGTAGACACGATGTTGAAAAATCAGTTAGAACAATGGATTATCTAAACAAAGTTGATCACTTGAAACAATCAATAAAAGAGCACTATAAATTTTTTGGCTGGACTTCAGAACTACTACAATACAGCACCACATTGATAATATTCAGATGACCAATCTCTCCAACTAAAATTATAAATGGATACCATACTTCCATAATAACACAAGCAGTGAATCGTCAATAGATGCAAAATACACTTTTTTATCAGATCCTTAATAAGGCAAAAGAAATACCGTCAGAAGAAGAACTGCCATCTCAGCTCCTTGATTATCTTCAAAGTAATGTAAGCATCTGGAGACGGCTAACCACCACTGCATAGTACTAAATGATTAATGGAATCCTTAGCATAGGGTAAAAATAGGCATTATAGATATGGTACTAACATCGGAAAGCAGACCCTGTGCTACTGTGTGCAGCTTGCTGCAAGAAAAGGGATGCCAAGAGGCAGAACTAGATTGATGTAGTGTACTCTGAAGATATGGTATAACTGAATATTGGTGGAAGGGCTTGTTCTCCGTGTACACTACATTGCCAAGCATTCAGTCTTGCATCACTAATTATAGAAAAATGACATCGATTAAGCCACTACCTAGCTTGTTTCGTTTTTTTACAGAGAAAGTATCTGTCATTGAAACATGACTCAGTTCATCAAACTGTCAGTCAATAGAAAGAAAGGGAAAAAAGAGGATCTAAATCTTATGGAAACTACTGCATTAGTAGTTAATAAGAGGTTGCCAGCAACAGGTAAGATCAGGTAGTTAAGCTCATGGCTTAACTCCTATAAATATAAGAAAACTAACACCATCCTATTATATATCTTTGCAATTCTAGTGTCTCATGTATAATGATGTAGCCATACCTGTGAACAACCAATATATTTATATTTTATCACCATGTGGCTACACAATCTTATTACATTCCGTGGAAGGTAGAAACGCCCATGATTGATAGGGCACAAGGCTTTATGTCCTCCTCATTTCTATAATAATGCGTTTATAGCTCTTCATTAAGAAAGTTACCTTTTTGTAGTAAAATTTTTGGGAGTATAAGAGGCATGGCTTTTTTTAAGCGAAAGGGAACAAATGAGGAAGAGCGAAGAAGGATAAGTTAAAAACAAAATGATTCTTCGAAGACTGAGCCGATAAATCCTTGAAATTGATAAAGTCATACAAATCTTATCCCTATGAACATCTTCTTCGAAGACTAAGCCGATAAATCCTTGAAATTGATAAAGTCATTATAGAAGCCTCGCTATTGACGGCAAGGTCGCCTTTCATTAAAAATCGTAAAATATGTCGAACCCACCGTGCGGGTCGGGTGAAATGACCTTGAGCCCAGCGGCGGGGGTGGGCCTGATGTGGGGTGCGAAACATTGCCAGAGAGCCCACCAGAGGCGACACTCGGTAGGGGCCACGCGATTGTGATCGAACGGTGACCGTCGTCTCCTGCCCTTCTCTTCTCTTGTCTTCAAATAAATATCTCTAGGGTTTCCACCTCCAGCCAAGCCGCCGCCCAGATGGCCAGATCCGATCCCCACCTTCCCGATCTCGCCATGGCCTCGTTCTCCGCCCAAAGGTTGCTCAAGATGCCTCCGCCTACCTATCTCCACGCCGATGACCCGGGCTCTCCTCCTCCTGGGTCGATCCTCCTCGACCCGTACGGCTACCTCAGCCGTCGCACCAACGGCACCACCGCCGAGGGCTTCACGGAGGACGGCCGTACCATCCTGGTCACCTTCTGGGTGGCCAGCCCGCCGCGCGCCTCCTACTTCACTTTCGATTGCTCCGACTTCCAGCCCTCCGTGTACGGCAACTTGCCCAAGGCCGTCTACTCGGAGGACGACCTCGTCCTGTTCCGTTTCCCCGTCGTCACCATCAGCCGTCGAGACGACGACCAATGTCTCCTCAACAGCGAGGACCACCACTACTTCGTCTACCAGGCCGGCACCATGAACACGCCGCCGTCACTAAATCTGGTACCCATCCCGGACGACCTAGAGTTCAGTGACCGCGAGGCTGTGCTTCTGCGTTGCCGCGACCAAGATATGTTCTACCTCGCCCTGCTTGTTAGGGTCTCCGATTTTAAGTACGACGACGAGCAGTATGATCTCCACCTGTACAACTCCAAGACAGGAACATGGAACACCAAGTTGACTCATATTGATTATGGTTATTCACCCAAGGAGAATTTCAATTTTGCATATCCAAACGCTGTCCTTACCATAGGAGGTGAGTCCGGTTCAGTGGGCTGGGTCGACCTCTGGCGGGGCATCCTTATCTGTCACCTTCTTCTCCCGGACAACCATATTCTTCGCTACATCCCACTACCGTTGCCACAGTTGCCCAAGCCGCTCAGGGGTTATGCCCGCTATTCTCGGAACATCATGGTTTTTGGAGATCACATCAAGTTTTTCGAGATGGTCAGACAAAGCTCTGACAGTGGACGCATCTGTGGCGCTGAAGATTTGGTGGCTACAACAAAGAAAATGAAAATTTCAGACATTGGTTCTGGGAACGTCTGGGAGGAGGACTGTGCTGTCAATATTTCTGAGATCCCAGTGGACAGCCTGGAGTTTGCCCAAATGCTGCCTAGTCTGAAACATGTTACAGATACAAAGGTAACCTTGAAGAGACTCCACGCAGGTTACCCTGCCCTGAGCTTCCAGGATGCTGATGTTGTTCACATCATGCAAACACCTGTCCCCAATAAGGACAAGGCATTGGTGATTGCAGTTGATATGAAGAACAAGACTATAAAAGATGTGGCTTATTTTGGCTCTGGAAGGTATCTTGGTTACAATCACACCTACCTTCAAAGTGGGATCTCGAAGTATCTGGACATTTGGTCCTCCTCCAGGTAATTTTTTTCGCGTTCTCTGTTTTGGGCCAACATAGTACATACAAAGTAAGACTAAAATGTAGGTTTGTTATCTGGCAGGACCATTTATGTTTTATTAATTATGTTATGCTTCTAACATCACAGTATAAGGTGTTATATCGTTCATTTTGATTTTGGTTTTCATTAGTAGTCATTATTTATTCACATTAGTTATGTTATGCAGTAACATCTTGGTATAATGTGTTATAACGTTCATTTTGATTCTGGTTTTCATTATTAGTCATTATTTATTCAAATCTGTGCTCATAGTATTCTTTAGATCTGACTGGTCTATTGTTTTCCAACAAACTATTTGTCTTGTGATTGTTAATATTTTACCTCCATTGATAAATCTTCTATCCTTTACATTTACATCTGCAAAACTAGCACTTATCCCCCTCCTGCAACTTCATTCTGTAATTTCTTTTTGGCAACATATAAAGGAATGCTTCATTTCATCATCCAAAGAAGTCATCTCCACTTCAATTCATTATTCTCTATCAGATGGAGTAAAACCCTTCTCCTGGAAGTTTTTCTTCTTAACTGCTTACAGCGACCCTTCTCCCAGAAGTTTTTCTTATAAATTGCTTATAGCGTGCTGTATCTGAATGATGATATGGTTCAGCAGTTTGTTCATGGGTACCAAATATCTATTATCCTATCTCATAGCCAGGATTCATCTTTCATGTGTTGCATCATGCACGCCATCTTGTGTAACTCACCCTTATTGGTCATTGTTAAAATGTTCCAAAATGTGCACAACTATGTGCACGTATACTACATATTTTTTATTTGCCTTTTAGTTTTATATTTTTTCATCAGAACTAATATGATTTCCATTAAACACAGTAAGTAATATATTGGTATAATAGCTGTCAAACCCTGTAATTTTAATTTTTGACCACAGCTAAGGAGCCAAATAATTCTTGTAGTTGGCTTATTTCTCAGTTCTACATACCATTTCTCAGTTGTCCAATTGCCATTCTGGATTATTGCCAGAAATGCGAGAATGTGCACCAATGAAGCAATGTTTTCTTTTGGTTCATGGGCATGCTTGCTGCTTTTGCTGTTTAGTTTTCATCCGTTTTCATTGGAAACCTAAATTATTTCCCTAACACAGAATAAGCAAAAGACAGGCTAGTTTGCCTAGTCTAGAGTTGGTCACCCTGACTAAAGATCCGAAGGAGCCTATGCTGGCTCCTATCACAAAAAATGACAATACAACAAAGTACCATTTTCAAGTTCCTGACAAATACTACTCAGTCAGAAAAATATAGTGTGATGTTAATGCTACTGTCATGAAGTGCAGAACAGTTGTTTGACCACTCTGTTTTTCAATGGAATTACACTTGTGGGTCTTTTACCTATGTAACTTCTATGAGTAGATAGATACTTACAATCTAATCATTGTTTGCCCACCAAGGCATTTCTTAACTAAGATGCACTCTTGTACCGGAAACAGATCTTGGGAGAATGCTGATGCAACAAGTTGGGACCATCTATCAAGCTAAATTTTGGGACCATCCATCATGCTAGAAGTTCCAGGGAAGGGTGTGCGTGCCTCTGCAGCCTAACTCTGAACTTGGAAGCAACAAGACATGGCCGTCAAGCACAAAAGACACTTGTTAGCATGGTGGGTGACTAAATTGGTCTGCAAGCTGAAATAAAGCCCTTCACACCTCACCCGAGATGTCTATGGGGTGTTGCATTATTGGACTTGTATTAACTTAGCTTGCATTGGGACTATATTTATTGGTCGTCGAGTATATGTCGTATGCTAGCTATGTGAGGACTGTTATTTTGTGGATGAATGGCCATTGTATGTTCAGGATTTTCCGAGGGTCCCTGCAGATCCCTCCCAGCTTCTTGTCTCTTTGGATATGTGGAGAAATTGGATATTTATACCTTTCTAGTGTCTTTGGCTATGTGGACAAAGGGTTGCAATTGCATGGTTTCCTGGGCATAGTAATTGGTGCCGCAGAATGTATACAAGAGCAGAGTAATGCACAGTTGATGCCTCTGAGTGCCAAACACACCAAAGCTGTAGGAACGTCATCAGAATCCTTCACCTTGTAGCCTTCTCTGAGTGCAAAACACACCAAATCTGTAGGAGCATCATCAGAATCCTTACCACCACCTTGTACTTCGCATTCCAGTTCAATTGATAAATAGGCTTTGGCTGGGTGCCCCTTCTCACACACGTTATCAACATAATTTCTTTGTCCCATTCCAGTAGCCAAATGCCTTGATAGCGATAACACATATAGCCCTTAAGCTGCAAAATCTGAGTGCCATAGATGTGGCCAATGTTCACACTCCCTGCATTCCCCTTGATCAAACACTCCGTGATTAGCATAAAACACTGCAGTTCTGCTACCCTTGTGGTCTTGAATTTGCACGGGATTGGAAGGCAACAATGGCTGCCATACCTCTTCTCCATTTGAGGAAAACACATACACGGTGCATCTCTTTCTTTTCTATATACCAAATATTAAAGAGCTAAAATTTTATCCCTTTTTTTTCCACCTTCTCTTAACTACTGCTGAACAATGGAGATTTTTTCCTGTCATTTTTTTTCTCTAGATGCAAGCGATATGGATGTATGCTGTGGATGAGAAAAACGAAATGTATGCATGAATTATTCGAATAAACATGCAATGGAATGCAAAAATTAAAAAGATAATTACTCATCAAATTTAAATTCCATGAGTAAGACTATCTCACCTTTCTTGATCAAACTCACCATGACTCACAATGGAATTTGTGAGTAATGCAATGTCTTTGTTCGTCACATGAAGCAATAAGCAGTGGCTGTATCGTGTAGATCTCGCGCAGTTAGCGCCTGCAGTTGACAATACGTCATTTACGCAAAAGGCACTAGTGCAGCTGCCACTCTCCGGCATTTATTCTCTTTGTGCAATATTATTGGTGCTAACTTGTCGCGTGTCTAAATGCTGCTGCAATTGGACAGGGCGTGACTAGTCCATCATTCTGTTTTCAGTGCTGACGATTCAGGTTCCACGAGTCTCGTAATGCCGCCGACCCACTCCGTCGTCCTCTGCGGCCGGAGCCTGTGGCGCCGGTAGCAAATCCTGCAAGCCTTGCTGGAGTGACTCCGCTACAGACTGTCTCTCCAACGACGATGGTGACGCCTGATCAGCAGAAGACGTACATGCATGTGAGTTAACTTGTATTTGCGTTTTGAGAGCAGAGACGAATTGTAACTTGTTGTTCAATGTGAATCAGGATCCCTTGTTTTGAGAGCAGAGACGAAGCAGAGGAGTTTTACAAGTTCTATGCGAGCAAGGCAGGAATGCAGGATCCAACGACGATGCTGTCGTCCCTTCCTGTAGGGCCGCGGAGAGCGGGAGCGAAGCGGTGAGCACACTGCGTCATGGTAAGGAGGTCAACAACGGAGTTGAATATAGAGGGTGCACATCGGACTGTTGGTCCATGAGGATATTTGACTACAATCTTGTCATGCTGTAAAATGAAGAGGGGTAGTTGATCAAATGCATGAAAATACGAGTTAGTTCAAGAAATATCAGTGAGAAAGGACCGAGTCTGAATTCTAACAGCAGGAATTTTTGCATGACAATTGAATAACAACACTAGAAGGGGCGGGCGTTTCCTTGAGTGTTCCCTGCCTGCGTGCATTGGCTGGGACATTTGTATTGATACGGTTGTTTCTTGATGACAGGGCGCCTATTCGGGAGGTCCATGAAATCATCGTCGTCGTCGTCGTCATCAACATCTTGTGAGCGAGGGCGTGCCGATGGCCCTGGACATTGTGGTTGTTGTGCATGAGCTACACCAGAGATTGCACTTATCTCAATGTTGACATCCTGTTGTGTGGTGTGTAAGGTGAATGATTTCAATCTCCCCTGTATTGGCAGAGGAGGCCTCATTTCCTAGGAAAAACAGAATAGAATAGTAAATTTACTAAAATATTGCTATAAGAGTAAACTTACTAAAATAGAGATGTAGGTTACGATATAAGTCAGACATTAGTTTTCGTACTATAATTGTGTAACATGAATACAAGGATTTACTAGAATAGGGAGTACCATTCAACAATTTGGTTACGGTTACCATAAGTCAACCAAGATTACGGGAAGATTTATATAAGACTTACTAGAAGGCAAACTTACTAGAATTCAATGATCGCTATAAGTGTAAATTACTACATTTGTTTGCACACTATAATATTGTAACATTAACATAAAGATTTACTAGAATAGGGAGGCGTCATTCATGAAATTGATTAATCATACAGAGTTACTGTAAAGATTAATTTATAAAACTTACTAGAACGAAGAATTACGAGAATTGGACGATGGCTGTAATAGTAAATTACTATAGTAGCTCACTAGCTTATGATATAACTGAGTCACATATTTGATAGCGTAAGAAATAGAACTTTAGACTGATTTAGAAAATAAAAAATATGATAAATAATTAACAAGAAACATGTAGCTTATTAAAAAATGTTTCCAGGTTATAATATGATTAAAAATACAGTATAAAATACTACTAAATCCTAGAGGAAACTTAAACAGCGGTACATATAACAGAAAAAAAAAATCTTGATAAACTAACAACTCTAGTATTCTGTAAGACCGAACTTAATTAACACATGGAAACAATAAAACAAAGCAAGTATTCTCAGAGATGGTCACGCCTGACTATATCAAGAAAAAAAAAATGTGTACAGTGAAACTACAGGAACATTGAAAGGGAATCGGATTTAAAAAAACTGTGATGGTCGAGTACTACCAAGTTGAATAGGGATTGAGCGGGGATGGATGAGATGCAGTAATCAAATAAACTGTGATTTAAAGGGGATTTAACAGGGATGGATGAGATGCAGGCACGAAAGACCTCAGGGATTGACTCAGCGCTGGAGACTACCTTGGCAATCTGGATGGAGATGGTTGGGTCGCCGCTGCACTGCACAGTATGCTTGTGCCGGCTGCATGTAACTCGATTGGGTCCAGCGAGGTGTTTTTGTAGCTGGTTCTATGCGGGACATAATACCCAGACGTAATTTTGGGGATCTTCGTTCAGCTCTTCTTTTCAACGGAAAGGATTCAGGGATGGGCATAGCGTCGTACACGGTAGGTTTTCAATACCTGTGAGAAGGTAGGTTTTCAATATTGATGGATCATGAATGTTCAGGCACCATAGGTTCTTCAAAATTTTACCAAGGAGTGGCTGCAACTGTTTGGAGAGGCACAGCAAACAGCATTATTGAGAAATGAAGACAGCAACTGTGACCTGCCTGCTCTATCTTTTTCCTGAACCGATCGCAGTTTGGATGCATACGCTTCTTTCTCAGCCGGTTGGTTGCCAAGATTTTCTTGAAGCAGCAATGTCGACACACTGTCGCCACCCTTTGTTTGTTACCGACGACGGTGCACACAAGGGAGCTTCGTGTTGATAGCGCCTGACTTCTCTGACACGGAGTACACCAAAAACTTTGACAAGGCGTACATCAAAATAATGTACTGTAATGTATAACGTGAGAGAAGGGCAAAATAAACATTACATAGGAGTGACACTGAAATTTTGTCCTTGATAGTACGTATCTCATCTGCATCCACGTTGGATGACAGTCCTTGAAGACAAAAATAAACAGTACAGTACATAGGAGGCGTGTAACATGGTATTAATTTTATTGTACCCAGAAGTTCAGAATTATTCAGTGTATTGCCCAAGAGTCTAAACATGATCAATGCCAACGTAATAATATTTTTTTGAAAGGCACGACCCGTCCCCACCTAATTTATATTACCACAGAGCAATATTTTTTTGAAAGGCACGACCCGTACGGCTACCTCAGCCGTCGCACCAACGGCACCACCGCCGAGGGCTTCGCGATGGACGGCCGTACCATCTCGGTCACCTTCTGGGTGGCCAGCCCGCCGCGCGTCTCCTACTTCACTTTCGATTGCTCCGACTTCCAGCCCTCCGTGTACGGCAACTTGCCCAAGGCCGTCTACTCGGCGTTTTCCCCATCGTCACCATCAGCCGTCGAGACGACGACCAATGTCTCCTCAACGGCGAGGACCACTACTACTTCGTCTACCACCAAGAACAGGCCGCCGTCACTTCATCTGCTACCCATCCCGCACCACAGTGATTGCTGTAAAATTAATATCCAGTCTAGATATTTCTACAAAATCTAATTGTGCAGTTTGTTGGTAAATGTCAAGACAAATTTTTTTTTGAGCCTAGTTAATCCATGGTTGGACAAAGTTTGTCAAATACAAACGAAAAGTGCTACAGTGTTTTTTTCAAAAAAAATTGCTATCTAAACATGGCCAAGAGAGAAAGTTTTGCTTTTCCTGATAGTCAGCTGGTCACAATCAGCAGAGTACTGCGGAAATATGCTAGATGCACTTCACAAAAATGTGCACAGCTTCACATGTTCGCTTTGCTAGCATCACAGTGATTGCTGTAAAATTAATATCCACGCCTTGGTTAGTTTGCCTCAAAGTTCCAAGTTTTTTCACTCTCTCTCCATTACATCAATTTTTAACCGTTTGCATGGAGTATTAAATGTAGGTAAAAAAATAACTAATTACACAGTTTAGTTGAAAATCACGAGATGAATCTTTTGAGCCTAGTTGGTCCATGATTAGACAATATTTGTCAAATAAGACGAAAATAGTATTATTCATCGGGTCGAAATTTTCTTCAATCTAAACGAGTGCCCACTCTAGATATTCCTACAAAATCAAAGGCACCTCACCGCCTCCTACTTCACCGCGTGGCAGTCCCAAAATGATTTCTGCAGCTCGTTTGGTGGTTCGCGTAATGACCAGTCTGACTGTGCGTCAGTGGCGACAGTCTCATTTAACGTCACCCAACCTTCACCCTCTCCTAAAGGGATATATGCCTCGAGCGGATTGATAACGAGTCCTACCTGGCTCCAATATGATCTTCCTTGGCAGCCAAACCTGGGAAGGATCTGGGGGCACTCTGCAATTCGAAGAAGCAAGCCCATTTGTCGATCTGACTGATCAGTGCACTTTGATTCGGCGTTTGGACTCTTGGGCATGGCGTTCCAGCCCAATTTTGCTACCAATGGCCGCTTCTTTGCCTCTTACAACTGTGATAGGACAAAGCCACCCAGCTGCACTGGAAGGTGCTCCTGCAATTCTGATGTGGGCTGCGATCCTTCGAAGCTTGGTACTGAGAATGGTGCTCAACCGTGCCAGTATCAAGTTGTTGTATCAGAATATTCAGCCAAAGGCTCCTCAGCAAATGTTTCTGAGGTTTGCTCCTCTGAACATACTCTTCCAGTCACTGTCTTGATGTTCCCTGAACTTCATCTGTTCAGTGCTCACATTCTTCTTGAAATGCTTTGTCAGGCAATCCGTCTGAGGTTAGAAGGATTTTCACAATGGGGCTACCTTACACATCTCAACATGGAGGACAGGTACTTTTTGGTCCTACCGATGGGTACCTCTACCTCATGATGGGCGATGTTGGAGGAAAGGGCGATCCTTTTAATTTCGCTCAGAACAAAAAGTCACTTTTGGGCAAAATTATGAGGCTTGACGTTGACAGTACACCGAGTAAGTCTTTGAGTCTTTATGTCATTTGCTGACTTGTTAATTATTGGAATTCTTTGTTATTTGTTTGTTGCTTTGCTCGAATTAAATTTCCACATTTTATTGTTTTCCTGTAGTCCATTTAATTTCTGTGTTTTCATCTCCATAAATTGATCTTGCTTTTCATCTTAGTTATTTTACATGAAGGCTTTGGCATCAGTACTAGCAAACAAAACGGACGCATCAGTACTGAACTCTGGTCCTAACCACCAAACAAAACCTTCGAGTTAGATTATTCCAATGATTTCTCTCTTTTGGGCCCGCGGTAGCTACTAATAAGTTAGCAAATTATTGGACGCATTGGCAGTACTATTAGTTATCATGTTAGTCAAAGATGCCAGAAGATGACTAGATGAGGCTGGGATCTTCGTACAGGCAGCATTGTTAGCTATCATTTTTACGCTGAATTAATTGTTGGGCCACGGCTATGAATCTTGCAAGCACTTGTTGCTTATCAAATTGATGTCTGCAATTCAAATTAGTCTATATGACTTGAGTATGGGTTAGCTGGTTTCCTCTGCCAAAACATATAGCTGTCAGATAGACTTAATTTTTTTTTTAATGAGCGCAACATGATCTGATTTTTGTTTTTTTCTTTTCATTCCGGAACTAGTGAAATTAGTAGCACAAGTTTGTGGGGCAACTACTCTATTCCAAAAGACAACCCGTGTTCTGATGATAGCGAGTTAGAACCAGAAATTTGGGCAGTGGGTCTTAGAAACCCATGGAGATGCAGCTTTGATTCTGAGAGGCCTTCCTACTTCTACTGTGGAGATGTTGGGCAGGTACCATTCAAGAGCCTCAGTAATCCATGTTACTAATTTTGACTTGCTTGATTAGTTTACCTTATCTGATTGGAGTCAAGGATTCATTGCTTCTAGTCATTATTGACGAACTAAATGTGTACTTGTATGTAAACAACTTCATTTATGTTGGGATGACCTTAACCGTGTAGGATGAATACGAAGAAGTAGATTTGATCTCCAAAGGCGGAAACTATGGATGGCGTGCGCTCGAGGGTCCACTTGTTTATCATCCACAATGGGCACCCGGAGGAAACCCCTCGCTCATCTCCATAAATGCCATCCCTCCCATCATGAGATACAGTCATTTTGATGGGCCTTGTTTAGATATCCAAATTCACCCCCAAATTTCACTATGAAAAAGAAGATTTTTCATCACATCAAAATGCCGGCATATATATGGAGTACTAAATGTAGATGAAATCAAAAACTAATTGCACAGTTTTGTTGTACTTTACGAGACGAATATTTTAAGCCTAATTAATCAATGTTTGGACAATTATTACCAGATAAAAACAAAATTACTACAGTGCAGCACAATAAATCGGGACTCCCCGAATCGGGCATCTAAACATGGCCAAGAATATTGGGTCAGCATCAATCTATGGGAGGTTATGTCTATAGAGGGTCCACGGATCCCTGCTTGTATGGAAGGTATCATCATCATCATTCGCTCAACATATACTGCTATCTCGATACATCCATTGAACTCCTTCTGAACTCGATATCATTATAATCATTCTGATGTGTTTTCAGGTATTTGTATGCTGACCTATACGCTTCGGCCATGTGGACCGGCACAGAGACCCCTGAGAGCAGTGGGAACTACACGTCCACTCTGATCCCCTTCAGCTGCTCCAAGGACTCCCCAATACCCTGTGACACCGCTGCTGGGAGCCCTCTCCCGTCGCTTGGCTACATATACTCGTTTGGTGAGGACAACAGCAAGGACATCTATGTGTTGGCGAGCAAAGGCGTTGTGAGGCCCAGCCTCTGCAGCTATACTTGTCCGACGGAGAGACCTGAGACGGGCAATGGGGCAGTGCCTCCTGGTTCTTCGTCCAAGGCGTCGATGACAGGACTGAACAATCAGATGGGAATGCTTCTGTTGTCTGTCATTATATACAGTATGTTTTGGGTTTGTTGGTAAGATAGGATCCTGCTGCTGAGTGAGTCATGTCATGTGCAAGGCTAAATGCCCAGTACTGATATGGAGCATATGTTACCAAAAAGACTGTCAGTCAGTTAGGGATCCGATGTTTGTTACTCCATATAGAATACGAGTGTTAGCCTAAGTTTGCTGTAGGCCGGGTCTTGGTAAATACTACTACATATTCAGTTGTTTGCAAGGAAAACAGAGGAGCTGGTGGGGAAACTTTTGTTCATGTGTCTGTCATGTCACTTTATTCCATGATCACACACAGAGTGGTCCTCTGGTGCATATGTACATTCATCTGCCGCACCTTGCTCTGTTAGCGGATGATGATGACGACGCTTGGACCGGTTTCTTCGCTGCACTCCACTTGTGCCGCGTTGCACGATCTGGAAGGGCCCCCTTTTTTTTTTCTCTCTCTCTCTCTTGTCTTTTGGGTGGTGAAGAATGCATTAGGTGGCTGGCAAATGGCAATGCTAATGCTAATGCAACCGGACACTAGCTAATCAGGACAAATTTGTTTGTAGTCACAGATTTCTTGTGGAAGTTGTTCAGAGCTATACATACGTAAATGATGACGTTTCGTGTACTGAATTTGTTCCTTTTCGAGCAAGGAGGAACTGAAGGTATTATGCTATATAGGACTGTACTTCATAGATATACGTAATGACGTTTCACGTAGTCACAAGTAACGCATGTCCTTTGGCTCTTGCTACCTGTGACAAAAACCCTTGTGCTTTAGGAGGATATATCCAGACAATTTGTTGTCAATGCCTTTTACAGCGGTTTAATTATTATTTATCACAATCTCTTTATATATAGAATGCTACGTAATTATTAATTATTATTTATCACAATCTCTTTAATTATATATAGAATGCTATGTATACTTACCCATATGCACGTGATAAATTTAGAACCGACCATTTGGGTGTCATCATATAAAAGTCTAATAAGTTGAGCTACCCTCAATTCGCTATAAGTTTATTATTTGAACATAAATAGCGTGCGTATTATAAAAAAAAAAAACTCAGACTGTGGAATTCGTATTAAGGTAAAGGACTCCGTACATTAAATAATGCATTAACTGCTCCAACTAAGTTAATAGTGTTCGGCAGGAATGTTGATTTCAAAATAAGATCTGATTTTCCTTTTTTTTTGAAACTAAGATCTGATTTTCCGGCAAAATGAAAACGAAATCAATCAAAAAAAAAAAAGGGAGGACGTGACGGTGACGAGGCCTCCTCCCAAAGTAAAGTACGTGGACACCCAAACCCCTGCAGGAGGCCAGGCAGGCTCCAAAGTACTACTACTCTCCTAGAGATAGCAAAGCAAAGCGCCACCTGGGCCCCCCTACCCCCACCGCATCCACCGCCGGCGATGAAGCCCCTCGCGCACTCCCTCCACGCCGCCGTCGACCGCCGCTGGCTACTCCCTCTGGCCATCGGCTCCGCGCTCTCGCTCCTCCTCCTCGTCGCCCTCACCACCTTCCCCTCCACCTCCACGCCCTCCTCCTCGTCGCTCTTCGTGGAGCACAAGCTCGCCCCCTCCCCGCCGTCCCCCGCCGCCGAGGCCTCGCCGCCCCGCATCGCCTTCCTCATCTCCGGATCCGCGGGGGACGCCTCCGCGCTCCGCCGCGTCCTGCTCGCGCTCTACCACCCCAGGAACCGCTACATCCTGCACCTCGATGCCGAGGCGCCCGACTCCGACCGCACCAGCCTCGCCGCCGACCTCGCCTCCCACCCCGCCATCGCCGCCGCGGCCAACGTGCGCGTCGTCGACCGCGCCAACCTCGTCACCTACCGCGGACCCACCATGGTCGCCAACACGCTCCACGCCGCCGCCGCCTTCTTGTGGGGCCACGCCGGCGACGGCGGCTCACACTGGGATTGGTTCATCAACCTCTCCGCCTCCGATTACCCGCTCGTCACGCAGGATGGTAGGTGTGCCCCCACCCCCCTTTCCTTCTTCATGCAATGTTCTAATCTAGAAAAACCCCGCCTTGGGTTGCTTTCTTCACTTCCAAGTTCCAAACTTGTCGGTGCAGATCTGATACATGTATTCTCCAAGCTGCCGCGCGATCTCAACTTCATCGACCACACCAGCGACATTGGATGGAAGGAGTACGTGCTTCCTTGCTTCTTTCATGGTTTTTCTTCACTCATCAATCGCTGAAGGGTGGTGCTGATACTGGGCAATTTCTACTCTACCTTGGTTGTTTCTGATGGCTTATAGGTTTCAGAGGGCAAAGCCGGTCATCATTGATCCAGGGCTCTACATGAAGAAGAAGGCCGACGTGTTCTGGATACCGCAGAGGCGGAGTGTCCCTACAGCATTCAAGCTCTTCACTGGTATGTTTCCATCCGATCTGACCTGCTACTCTAAAGATTAACATTCTACCGAGTCTTAACGTAAAGAATCGTCTACAATTCACCATACATTTGTGCAGATTACTATAGCAGCTCATAGTTTAATCTTGCAATCGTTCTACTTGGCTACATTTTTTCATATGCCCTTGTCACAGTTGTAAGAATTTCTTAAATGGTTTTTTATATAATTGAATGTGATGTTGTTGAAACCTTCAGACTGCATACTCTTGGATCCCCTCCACATGTCGAAACGTAGCTTGACATGTCTAGTTGTGGTGACCGGTTCAAAATTTCAAAGTGTGAATTGATACAGGGATTGGTTGTCACCACCTTAAATTAATTTTTAGTATGTTAATAAATTTCAATCAGCAGTTTACCTTAGGCCTTCTACACAATACTGCATACAGATGTGGTATTTTTCTAGCTTCTTTGTTTGTATAGTGTAATATATCACTGCCTGAAATTCTCCTTGGTAAAATTACCTTTTCATCTATATAATCTTATTTTGTTTGATCTGATTTCTGGAACAAACATTTGGGATTTTATTTGTTTGTTGCCTGTAGTAGACAACATTTGCATGGCAACACATTTATTTATATATAAAGATGACCTCCTGTTTTGGAAACCATCTAAGGCATTCCAAGCTAGATTACTCACCTGATGCATATGTTAGCTGTCATTAATTTGAAAGGTTATCCTTGTTTTATGTGTCAGTTACTAAGTTCAGAAACTGTCAATGAACTTTCCACAAAAATCAAGTTTTTCCTTAATATAATATGGGGCTCAGTTTTTATATCCATTATCCATGCTTAGTCACCCCAAAAAAGAGCTTTCTGCTTCTGTCTAGGCAGGAAATTAATTGATTCCAGTTTCTTAAGCAGTTACTAAAGCTCAGACATAAATACTCTAGGTCCAGACAGCTTAAACAGATAACCAGGCATCTATGTCAGTTACTAAATTCAGAAGCTGTGCCAATGAACTTGCCATAAAATAAAAATTTAGCTTTTCCTTAATGCGGTGCCCTTCAAATCCATTATCCATGCTTAGCCACCCCCCACAAAAACGGAACTTTCGGCTTCTGTCTGGGCAGGAAATTAATCGATTCCCATTTCTTAAAACAGCTACCACAACTTAGATAAAAATGCTGTAGTTCCAGACAGCTTAAACAAATAAGCAGAGGATGTAAAATATGGAGCTGACATCTGCAACGAGCATTCATCACTACCGAGAAGCAAATCTTAGCAACAATTGCTTTCTTCAATAACTACTGACAAGGAAATTATACGGACTTTATTCTTGCTTTTAAAACCAGCAAGACTAGTAATATCTCTGATAACTTTTATGGAATGAGGCTAGCTTTATTAGTTTGAACCATTACTAGGGAATAAGTGTTGATTTTGAATCTCTGGATCTTTTAGAGATAGAGGCACCTGATGACCCCATAACATTGCAGGTTCTGCTTGGATGGCACTGTCTAGGCCCTTTGTTGAATACTGCATATGGGGCTGGGATAACCTACCTCGCACAGTGCTCATGTACTATTCCAATTTCATCTCCTCGCCTGAAGGTTACTTCCACACTGTGGTCTGCAACGCCAACGAATTCAAGAACACGACTGTGAACCATGACCTGCATTACATCTCATGGGACAACCCTCCGAAGCAGCACCCGCACTACCTGACGGTTGAGGACTTGGACAGGATGGTTGCCAGCGACGCGCCATTCGCTCGGAAATTCCACGAGGACGATCCGGTGCTGGACAAGATAGATGAGGAGATCCTGCGCCGTGGCATGGACATGCCGACTCCCGGAGGCTGGTGTGCTGGAACGCGGGAGAACGGGAGCGACCCTTGCTTGGTGATTGGAAACACCAGCCTCCTTGAGCCTGGCCGTGGAGCTGCACGGCTGCAGCGGCTGATCACGTCATTGCTGTCGGAGGAGAAGTTCCACCCAAGGCAGTGCAAGTAGCGGATGCCTCTGACTCAGCTATATATGATACACATGCATGGACTGCTGCTGCTGTTAGCGACACATATATAGGTCCGCTTTGACTTGTAGTTGGTCGCCGTTTTGCCAGGCAGCTGGAGTAGGTACCATTTAACCTGTGCTACGTTTCTGTTGTACTACCACATTAATCGTCTGTAGAGCCCTGTTGTATCTCCACTCCACATTACATGTGAGACTCCATATGTACTTTGTCGTCCAAGGTCTAAACCTGGCCACCCTGTGATCAATATATTTTAGCTTAGTTCTAGCTGCCCATGTTGTGAAGGATAGCGAAGCTTGATTGAGTTGCCGAGAAAATCCACTTATCAGTGTTCTGGTAGCAACTGGAAGCCTGAAGTATCAGATCCAGTGTCAGGTGTGGTGAACTCTGAATGACACTTGGAGAATGGTCCTTGTATTATGTGCTGGCTCTGAATATCTGATGAGCAACATTTGGAATTGAAGCTTGCCCTCGCTTGACTTGACACTATGACAGCTTGCTGCTTATCTAGTTACTACTCCCTCCCTGTTATATAAATTGTAACCTCTGTTTTCAATTGTAAGTCGCTCCGGCTTTTTCAAACCTTTTCTTGCAATTTGGAACGGAAAGGGTACTAGTCTACTACTACATATATACAGGGCTCTCAGATCAGCAGGTTAATTCTGTTGATTATTAGTACCATTGCCGGATGGTCTTGATTTATTTAGTGCGTGTTTCTTCATTCCAAAACAAAGAAGAATATGCACGTTCCAGTGAACTGCTGAGAAAATACTGCATGCTGATCTCTCGCTGAGAAAACGAGGTATTGATTTGATTCCTTCTCTGACTATATGCTTTCTTGGTGTTGTCAAAATTGTTAACTACTTTCTCAAATCGGAAATTTAACAACTCCATTAGAGCATTGACACGGTTTCCATTATGGCACATGGACTAAAAATAGGTATAAAATATTATCTTGAATAAAAAGAATTATATATTATGAGAGTGGTAAATCTAGTAATATTAATTTTATGTTGTTCAATCAATATAAAATTTTAGAAATACATCGTAAGAAGTAAAAAAGTTATTGCTTGGAACACACCTAAGATGTTTTTTCCCACTCATACATGTATTACAAGACAAAATTGCTTATCTAATGGTTTCTAAGTTTGACTAACTTTATAGAAAAGAATAACCACATCTAAGACAAAAAAAATGAGCACATTATGAAAATATATTCTATGATATATCTAATGGTGGTAGCTTTGATACCATAAATCTTGATGTTCTTTTCTAGAAATTCGGTCAAAATTTAAAAAGTTCGACTTAGGACAACTCTAGAAATCTATTTATTCAGGAAGAGAGAGTATATGTTAAGAGGCTAACTTGCCTCTCACTAATTAATTAGTTCGGTTGTTAACTTGCTTAATAATTTTCTAGTAAGACAGTTAAAAAAATATGCATGCGGAGTACATGCTATTTGATAGTGTATCAATTATTTACGTGGATAATTTTAGGCAGGATTATGTTTAAAAAAGCGTATATGGATAGTGTTTAAAAGATATACATGCATATGGATGAGATTGTATTTTAGGAAGGAGTAGGAGAAACATTCCTTAGTTGCCGGCCGCCACAACAAGGCAAGTCGTCCAAGGTGGAGTAATCAACGCGGGGGAAAGGAATTGGGATTGCGACTTTTTCGTCCAAAAAAAACTTTAAAAAATAAAGCAACTGCTAGCTAGTCAATGGACGGACGGTTATGATCTCTCGTGTCTGCTTTAATACTCGTGCACAAGTCTAATCGCAGGGCAGGAGCTTCGTTCCCATCTATCTAGAACCCTTGACAAGTTGGATCGAGTTCTTCCAACGCGGCGTCTCCTTTCGACCAAGACACACTTGTGTGGATGGATTCATCATTAAACTAATTGGTAATTGCACATCGTAAACACCACCACCACCATTGTCTTGGCCACTAAGCTTAAGACATGGGTCATCGTCAGATCGATCAACTTCTCTGTTTCTTCCGTCCTTCCTTCTCATCAGGTCAGGGCCTCAGGGGCGTACCTGCTGGTCCATCGGAGAAGAAGTAAATCGACGACAGCTGGGATCGATGGCGCAGCCGCCGGAGGGGGCGCTCATCTACGCCATGGTGGCGCGGGGCACGGTGGCGGTGGCGGAGCACACGTCCTACACGGGCAACTTCCGGGACATCGCCGCGCAGTGCCTGCACAAGCTGCCGGCGGGGAACAACCGCTTCACCTACACCTGCGACGGCCACACCTTCAACTTCCTCGTCAGCGACGGATACGGTACTCAACTAACCTTAGCTCGATCAACCACACCACCAACCAGATGCATCCGTGTGCTTCTGTTGCTCTGTGTTCTTGCAAAGCATAAATCTTAAATTTCTGCCTCAAATCTTGGTACAATGTCATGTTTTTCATTTTATGCTACTTTGAACTTTCACCATGTTACTTTATCCTACTAATAAACTCCTAATTAATCTTTGCCTTGCTTGTGTTCCTTCTGCTTCTCTGAATCTGAAATCTAATGAAAATCGATTGCTAACATGTGTTTAGGATATCATCTGTCTTAGCTCTACTTGTTGTTTATCGTTTGGGAGGTGCTTGCGCAACAACTCTACTGACTACTGGTTTAACATATAACTGATATATAATAAATCACTTGTTCCTGTTGGATTCAGTCAGAGTTTCTAGCAGAGCACTCAGAAGAGCATTTTGAATTGGCCTGTTAGTTAGACTTACTGATCATGATGCGTTAGAATTTTCTGAACAATACAACTCTTCCCAACTTATCAATAATTTGTTTCCAACATTTCGATTGAAGCTTCAGTCCAAAACTTATTATTGCTTACTAAGATAGGATGCTGATGCTCCTTTTATTGCACAGCTTTAAATCTTTTCTGTCAGTAACATGATTATTCCTTCCCTTCATGCTAAGTTATCCCCCGAGTCACAGAATTGACTTTCTGTTTAGTTGACTGAAACTGAACATATGTAGCAGAAAAAAAAACAATATTTTGTCGAGACCTGAAACAAAGCAGAGCTGTATGACTGCAAGTCTTCAGTGCAAAATTGCTTACCACCATTTAGCATAGGAAGCTGGAATGTCTCTTTTTTTGGGGATAATATAGAAAGATGAACAAAAACATTATTTCTGTTTGGTCAACCCCGCCTGGGTTAATAACTAAGATCAAATTGCAGCATTTTGCGTTGTCGCAACCGAGTCAGCCGGGCGGCAGATTCCTATGGCCTTCCTGGAGATGATCAAGGAGGACTTCAACAAGAGATATGCAGGGGGCAAAGCAGCAACAGCTACTGCCAACAGTCTCACACGGGATTTCGGGTAACAATTCTCATTCTTCGTCTGCAAGAACAAGGATTTTTTTTTTCAGACATTTTGTTTTTTTTATTCCTCAATGTGTTGTGCATGCTTGGGGACTGGCAATACAGGCCGAGGCTTAGAGATCAGATGCAGTACTGTACGGATCACCCGGAGGAGGTGAGTAAGCTGTCCAAAGTGAAGGCTCAGGTCGATCAAGTGAAAAGCATCATGATGGAAAACATTGACAAGGTAATAACCAACGTATATCAGTATATGTTTTCCCAGGCATGCATGACCTGATGATGGATTCCTGCATCTGCTTACCTTGACTGAAACCTTCAATAATTCTGCTTTTATTCTTCAGTTATCTTTGGGCTTTGGACTTGACTATTTCTGAATGAGCAATTTGATTGAAATATTTTAGGCCATTGATCGCGGAATACAGATCGATGGGCTAGTCACAAGGACAGAGCAGCTCCACGAGGGGGTCAGTGTTTGTTGCAAGTTTCTGTTTATATCGTAACAACTTAGTAATCAGTAACTTGCCGGTGTCAGAAGATTGGCTCTGTATGTTTCAGGCTGCTGATTTCAGGCGGGATGGCGCGCGGTTGCGGCGCAAGATGTGGTACCAGAACATGAAGATGAAGCTCATCGTCCTCGGCATCATCGTCGCGCTGATCCTCATCATAATCCTCTCAGTTTGCCATGGCCGATGCGGCAAGTGATTTAGGTGGCGGCGCTGGTCTTTTGCTCGATGTCGATCCATTCGATTGGTTCACATATCTTCAGCCTCCTTTTTTTTAGTTTTATTAGTTGGTCTATCTAAGTTTTTTTATTATTATTATTTTGGAGTTGGGTCGTCGTTGTACAGGTTGGGTGAAGGTGCGCCACTCTACCTTGTACTATTGTGTTAACCACGTTAATTATACATACCACAGTTGAAAAAGCAAGTTTTAAGAGATTGTTACTTGCTTTTCAAACTTGACATCTCCAAAGCTTTTGACACCATCTCCTGGGAATACATGTCGGAACTGCTACAACACAGGGGCTTCAGTCAACGTTGGCGAGACTGGTTGGCCATACTTTTTAGCACTTCCCACTCCACAGTTCTATTGAATGGCGTCCCAGGTGAAAAGATCAATCATGCGTGGGGACTCAGGCAAGGTGACCTCTTTCCCCCTATCTCTTCATCCTGGCCATCGACACCTTGCAGAAAGTCTTGGATATCGCAACTGAGGACGGGTTTCTATCCCCCCTGAGGGGACGACATGCCAAACTGTGTCTCTCGTTCTACGCTGATGATGCGGTAATTTTTATCAACCCGGTCCAAGAAGAAGTTAGAGCCCTCCTGAGAATCCTGGAATGGTTCGGCTCGACCACGGGGTTGAGATTAAATTTGACAAAATGTGTTGTAGCTCCGATCATATGCTCTGGCCTCAACCTTGATGAAATTCTGGACAGTTTCGTGGGACAGCGAGTCAGCTTCCCAATGACATACTTGGGCCCGCCGCTCACACTAGGACGCCTCAAGATTGTTCATGTGAGCGAATCATCGACAACACAAGGACCAGACTGGCGGGATGGCAAGGAAAGCTGCTAAACCCGGCGGGACGACGCGAGCTGGTAAGGTCAGTCCTCAGCGCATTACCGGTATACTTGCTAACATCACTCAAACCCCCAAAACAATTGTTTGAGGACATTGATAAGGCCCGTCGGCGCTTTCTGTGGGCGAGTGACAGTGAATTCCATGGTGGCAAAAGCAAGGTTGCCTGGATTACGGTGGCCAAGCCAATGTTTTATGGGGGTTTAGGGATCGTAGACCTGGAGAAATTCAACAGGGCACTGAGACTGAGATGGCTTTGGTTCGCGTGGACTAACCCGGAAAGACCATGGCACGGAATGAGCCTGCCTGTCGATTCAGTTGATCTTGCTCTTTTCAATGCAGCGACGCGGATAACTATCTACAGTGGGAACAAAGCGTCTTTTGGCATTCCGGCTGGATTGATGGACAGACACCTGCAAAATTATTCCCACTACTCTACAACTACAGTAGAAGGAAGCAAAGAACGGTGAGAGAAGCGATGCTTGGTGGGAATTGGATAGGCGACATTGCACACGACCTGAACAATGAAATCCTGAGAGAATTTTTTTCAGCTTTGGAATGCAATTGAGTCTACTCAACTGATCCTAGATGATGGCCGGGATGACCAAATAAGCTGGATTCTTGAGAGCTCAGGGGAGTACTCGACAAAATCGGCATACAACATCCAGTTTCTGGACAGATCCCGACAAAGTTTTCGAACCTCATTTGGAACGCGTGGGCGCCACCGAAGTGTAAGTTCTTTCTTTGGCTACTCTTGCAAGACAAACTTTGGACAGAAGCCCGCCTGCAAATTCGTGGATGGAAGAACAATTACTTTTGCGCCCTTTGTGAAAGAAATTTGGAAACAACTGCACATCTCTTCATGGAATGCCCCTATGCTGTCGCAGTCTGGACACTTGTTGCAATTGGTCCGGATGCCATTCCTTGCACCCCTCTCAATGGACAAATGAACTGGACATTGAAGATTGGTTCTCCCAGTTACTAGAAAGAGGAGATAAGATGGTACACACACTTGCGATTTTAACCTGCTGGAGCATCTGGAAACAGCGAAACGCTGTCATTTTCAGAGAGGACAGAAGACCAGCACATATGATCTTCCAAGAAATAAAGACCACCTGTATCACTTGGTCGAGGGCCGGGGGGAAAGTCCTTCAACGCCTTACTATCGCTATAAACCACAGTGTGTAATAAGTTTTTTTTAGTTTTTAAGACCCCTGCAGCCTAGGCTGTTTGAGGGGCAGCGCTTTCTCGCGCATGTAAAACGGTTGTTTGCTTCTCCCCGCTTATTATCAATGGAATGCCAGGTAGCCGGATCTTTCAAAAAAAAAAAAGAGATTGTTACGTGGCATCCGCATGCATGGATGGGGAACCATGCATGCATACTTCCTCCCGTCACACTTGCAGTTTAGGACAAGATTTGATCAAGCCTTCAAAAATATAATCGCAACCGCTATTATTACATTATTTATGGCCTTTTGGATGGGTGGATTGGTTATGATTCTCCAAAATCTTTAAAAACCCTGCCAAGTGAATGAAAATAGGACTGGATCTAGCTAAAAACATTTCCTCCTGATTCTGATCCTTTCTTGCTCCCCTCTAATCTAGAAAACTTTTCTTGGCACGATGTATCTACTTAGAAAGAATTCATACTAGAAACTACAACAGCTATTATTACATTATTTATGGCCTTTTGGATGGGTGGATTGGTTCTGATTCTCCAAAATCTTTAAAAACCCTGCCAAGTGAATGAAAATAGGACTGGATCTAGCTAAAAACATTTCCTCCTGATTCTGATCCTTTCTTGGTCCCCTCTAATCTAGAAAACTTTTCTTGGCACGATGTATCTACTTTGAAAGAATTCATACTAGAAACTACCAACCGGACGGTCTAGGCCCAAGCCCAGCCCAAAATTGCTGATTGTCCATGGGATGATCATGGATCCAAAAAAGAAAAAAGAAAGGTCCTCTCTTCGGTGGGGCGCCAAAAAAAAAAGAATCATGTCTGATAATAACGAATCACTCAGGATCGACTAGGTTAATATAAATGAAAACTTGAATTAGTCCTTAACCGGACTACTTCTTGGTTAGGTTGATGAAAACTTCTGCAAACTTGAAACAGTCACGGGTGGTAACGAGTCATCTCGTATTAGGATCTTTAAACCGTACCATCCATGGATCGATTTATTATGTAAACTGGATTAACTTCGCTCATAGTTATAAATTTTATTCCGGTACCGGGCGGAATGGCCGGAATACCTCGTACCGTCATCTAGACCGGCATAGAAGAGCCTCAATCCCGTACCGGGTCAAATACCGGTCAATACCCGGCAATACCGGTTATTCCGGGCAATACCGGCCGAAATGCTTATTCCGTTTGTTTCAGTACCGGACGACACAGCAAGCACGCGCGCTGCCGCGGTGCGCCTGCAGTCCAGGAACGTTTGGTTAATGGGCCGAGTGGCCGAGGCGTGGGCTGAGATGCTGCCTGACACGTGATGAATGGATCCATATCCACCCGTTTGGTTGCTCGTTCGCATCGACACCGTATGGCCTCCGTCCGTCTCTCGTCGACGTACGTGTACGTGTAGCTGTGTGATGTATGCCTGCACCCCATCCGGTATTCGTGTTACTATGTGTTTGAACTTTGAACAATCAACTTATGAGTTTGTGTTTGCATGTATTTTATTTTTCCATGGATGAGCTTTGGAGTTTGAAATAAGGTCTTGTGAACTTGCTGAATTATATGTGAGCTTGGCAAAAATGTTATTGTGAGGAAGCATAATTATGTCAGAAGTTAAGTCGGTATATATTTATATGCATATTTATGTATAAGTATATTCATATATTAATATTATTTTAAAGTCCGGAACGGTACACCGGTATCGGCCAGTACCAAAATGTTCCATTCCAATAAACAAAATAGAATGACCTCCGAAATGGAATTTACAAGTTACTTTCGCTGCATTAACATTAAGTATTCTCTTTAGGCGTCCCTGGAAGCTGGAGGTGAGAAAAGTTAACGACTTGGTTGGAAAGTCACCACAGTGGGAAACCTGAACTCAAGTTATGGCTGCTTGATGCAGTCGCCAGACAATTGAATTGAATTGAAGATGTCATTGGTTTGGTACTTTGGTTGTTGGGCCTTGTTCACTTCCCCCTCCCAACCCAAAATATTTCCTCTTTTACTCATCACATCAAATCTTTCGACGCATGCATGGAGCATTAAATGTAGGTAAAAAAGATAACTAATTGCATAGTTTGTCTGTAAATGTCGGGATGAATCTTTTGAGCCTAGTTAGTCCATAATTAGATAAATTTTACCAAATAACAACGAAAGATGCTACAGTAACTTTTCAGCTACTTTTCGCGAAGTGAACACACCCTGATATGCATGTTGGCGTGAGTGCTGGCGTTTGGCATTATATTGTGAGGAAAGCCTCTAGTAGTTCTATCAGCATTCGATACGCATAGTGAGCGAGAACAAGTCATCACATAACAGTAGTGTTCGATTGAGGTCTTGTTTAGATGCTAAATTTTCCCCCAAATTTTACTATGCAAAAGGAAGATTTCTCATCACATCAAAATGCCGGCACATGCATAGAGTACTAAATGTAGATAAAATCAAAAACTAATTGTACAGTTTAGTTGTACTTTGCGAGATGAATCTTTTGAGCATAATTAGTCAATGTTTGGACAAAAATTCACAAATACAAACGAAATGCTACAGTGCGGAATCTTGCACTGTGCAGATTTTGAACATCTAAAATCGGGCCAATTAAACACGGCCTGAGCTGCAAGCAGCAGCTACTGCTTTTTATTATTATTATTATTATTATTGCTCTCAGCAAAACACTAGGCTGTAGCAGCGGCGGCCTCTTCTTGCTGCCGAAATAGATAGGCTCGGGCTGGGTACATGGTACATGGGCCAGGCCGTTAGATGCTATATATGGGCCTAAGCCCCTTAGAACGTAACTCCGGGGCACTGTATGGGCCTACTTAGCCCATTAATTAGAAGTAGGTCCTTTGACCTAGTCAAGAGATCAAGTCTGACAAGCACAAGCTCCTCACAAATCGCCTGATATATAGAGTATATCCTATTTATTGCTTCTGAATCAAGAAGTTAATTAACTGGTTGGAAAGTCACCATGCACATGCAGATACAGTGGCAAGCCCGGACGGTCGATTTATTTGCAGGCCAGGCTCCCACGTAGGATAGGAGTAATATATATCTAAATTTTATTTATCGAGAAAATTAGGGGCCGGGCCGGGCCGGGGTGAAGAGCATACGCCAGCATTCCAGCACCAATGACACGGAAGAAGCAACAGTGATTCAGCAGCGGTGCATATATATATATATATATATATATATATATATATAATGCAGACTGCAGCAAGCAAGCTGCGAGAAACACATCTACTATGTAGCTAGCTCCATTCTTATCGTATTAGGATTTATTTAAGAACAAACATGCAATTAATTATACAAAGCAAGGCGCCATAATTATTAAAAAAACATGATGATACACAAACTTAACCACACGTACGATGCATGATATGATATATGTGTAGCGATTAACCGCGTACGTATCAGCAGTACTGGTACAAACTACAAAAGGAACTATGCATGCATGCACGGACACGACTGACATCAGCAAGCTACTAGACCTGATCCTGATCCTGATCCACCGAGACCTGATCCACCACCCAGCCCACCCAGGCCGCCGACACCAGCACCTCCCAGGCCTCCGAGACCTGATCCACCGCCTATAGCACCAATAAGACCGCCACCACCACCAAGCGGCCCAAACCCACCGAGTCCACCGCCGACTCCTCCGAGGCCGCCAATGCATCCCGCAATGCCTCCGACACCACCGACGTAGCCCGGCAGGAAGGTCTTCTGGTCGCCGTTGTTCACGCTCGCTGCTCCGGCAGCAGCTCCCTCATGGTTCTGCTGGCTGTTACCAGCAGAGCCGCCACTGGCCGCCACCATCGTCGTCGTTGGTACAGGTGAGGGCGTTAGCGCCACTGGCTGTTACCAGCAGAGCCGCCAGGATGACGACCACCACCACCACCACGAGCAGTGATCCAAGTAAAAGTACAGGTGAGGGCGTGAGGGTAGTAAATGCATGCATGCGCAACTACTTTTCCATCGCTCCACAGTCCACAGTGGTCTCTGAAGATATGCTATGAACGGATCGGAGAGCTAGGCTGGGCCCAGCTGGAGAAGAATAAAAGATGCACGATCAAGTCATGCATGCATGGAGGTCGGATTGACACGTACGTCAGTAAAGGCCAGCAGGCCGGTTGAGCAAGATCAAGTGAGCAACCAGCATGGATGAAAACGGATCGGAATATCATTGATATCATATTTGTTTTTATATTTCTGGTTGGATTCGGATTCGAATATGGATAGTGTCAGTCATGCCGGATAGGATATGATTGGATATCGACATCATAAATATGTGATTTGAGTATTTGGATACGGATACGGATACGGTATCAGATGTTGAATATCCGGACTCGGATACGGACAGATCTAAACCCCTCTAAACGAATTCGGTCTCGAATACGGTCGGAAAATATCCGTACCGTTTTTATCCCTGGCAACCCGCCATGAGCCAATCATACATGTTTCACGCATCTACCGTGAGGTGAGGCCTCTGCTCTGCAGTCTGCACCATGGATACATTATGCATACGGATGGATCGGATCGGATGCAAGTCAGCCTCGTTGTGTTCCTGGATGATTTTTTTTTTTTGCATCACAACGGATGTTTCATGGGATGTCAGAAGGGGTGTTCGGATACTAATAAAAAAACTAATTATATAACTCGCCTGAGAAATCGCGAGACGAATTTATTAAGCCTAATTAATTCATCATTAACACATGTGTGTACTGTAGCAATTATGGCTAATCATGGATTAATTAGGCTTAAAAGATTTGTCTCGCGGTTTCCATGCATACTGTGCAGTTAATTTTTTTATCTATATTTAATGCTCCATACATATGTCAAAACATTTGATGTGACGGAGTGAATAATTTTTGGTTGGACTAAACATGGCCTTAATGGCGGACCGACGATGGCAGCCTCTCCAAGAGCTGATAGCCTGTTGCCTGGCACAGTTGCCTCTGCCTGCAGTAGCTGCATCATCACCCGATCGATCGAGATATGATCGACGAGCCGAGGTGTTGGAAGTTAAGGGCGTGTTTGGTTTCATTTTGTTAAAGTTTAATTCCCATCATATTAATGTTTTTCTTAAATGTATGGAGTACTAAATGTAGACTAATTGCATGCATGTCGGTACAGATTAGGAGTAATTTACGAGACAAATCTATTAAGCCTAATTAGTCCAAGATTGAAAACTTTTTGTTAAATAAGACGAAAGTGCTACAGTGTTTGTTAAACTTTAACTCCCCAACCAAACACCCCCTAAGCGCAGCCCCCTAAGCGGAGCTGCATTTAGGGATGAAAACGGACGGAATCGAACGGAGAACTCCTCAACCGTTTTCTACTTTTACATTTGAATACGAAAACGAAAACGAAAGCGGACAAACCGAACACGAAAACGAACACGAACTTACGGAATATCGAGAATTTCGAAAACGAAAGAATTCGAGCGGAATTATATCGAACACGGTCGGTATACGAGAACTCAATACGAACCGACCCACAATGCATAACATTAAACAAGTTCATGGCCAAATACATAACAAGTTCGCGACTAACAAGTGCATGATCTAGTTCAAATTAACAAGTGCGTGACCCGTGGTCTTAAGTAGTACGACACACAATTAACAGAACATGAACATCTAGAGCTCATCAGCATCATCCATGATGTCAGGATCATAGTTCCCCTGCTGGACCAAATTCGGTTTAGAACCAAATTTAAATTCGGTTTAGAACCGAATTTAATGTAGAAATATAGAAATCGAATGAACAAATGCCCAAACCGATTTCGTACCGAATTCCGAATTATGTATTCCGTATTTCGTTTTCGAATTTAGTATCCGTTTTTATCCGCAAAAAACGAATTCGATCGGGTTAAATGTAGAAAACGACTGCGGTTCGGTTCGGGATATTTCCGTATCGTTTTCATCCCTAGCTGCATTGCCGACGATGATGCATGATCTCTTCCTCTTTGTACTGCTGCATGGATGCTAGGGCAGTGTTCTTCTTACAGTTTTCTGACTTGCTGCTGCTGCTCATCATCTCATTCATCAGTAGGAGTACTACAGCCACATCCTCTGTTGACCACGCACACCGGGACTCTGCATGCACACGAGCTCGTTATAGCTATCTATGGACAGATGGCTACTTGTCACTCATGCAAGCACCTTAGACTACTGTACTCTAAAGGGATACTCTAAAGCTTTAGAGTATGAATATAGAGTAAAAATTGTTGCACTTGGTACTCTAAAACGATACTCTATTATTTCTCTTACTCTATATTTAGAGTGGTACAGTGCTTACTCTATAGTAGGCAGTGACGGACCCCACTAGCTAAACAAAGAAAAAATACTATAACTCATAAACCAAAAATCCAAATTAAATTTCGATTGCACCATTAAATTCGTCTCAATAAATCCTTCAAAACTAGATCACACATGGATATATTTAGATAAAGTGACAAGTGGGTCCCATAGTGAATAGAGTGGATAGATAATGATATAGAGGATGGATGGGTGTGGAAAAATTGAGTATAGAGAAGATAATTTTACTGACTAAAACATACAGAGGATAAATATAGAAGTCCATGATTACGAATAGCATTAGCTAGCACTAGCACCGAGCTAGCTCGGTGGAGCAGGAAGGTATGGGCTTGGTTTGGAGGTGCCCCGTGCCCGGTGCCCTGTGCACCTGCCCGGCCGGCCCCTTGCATCAATCTTATATCGCTCCAATAAATTGAAATTCAATTCACCCTCACCACTTCCTCCTGCGCGCAAATTTATGCCACCATCTTTTCAGGATCATGACACAGAATAAACAATATTTTGTACCACCGTTTAGGGTTTCTTTTTTACACAAAGGCCTTGTTCACTTCCCCTCCCAACCCAAAATATTTCCTCTTCCACCCATCACATCAAATCTTTCGACGCATGCATGGAGCATTAAATGTAGGTAAAAAAGATAACTAATTGCATAGTATGTCTGTAAATGTCGGGACGAATCTTTTGAGCCTAGTTAGTCCATAATTGAACAAATTTTGCCAAATAACAACGAAAATGCTACAATAACTTTTCAGCTACTTTTCGAAGTGAACACACCCAAAGCAAACTTTTCAAACTCTGACGACTATCGGTGTATCTGATATTTTATACTACTGCATGCAGATATCAACGACACAACGACGTTTACATTATGAAAACCATCTTTACAATATAGTATAGTAAAGTATTGTTTTTAATCAAGATGGTCAATTTTAAAATATTGTCAGTCATACTAAAAAAGATGATTTATAAAATGTTGAAGGACTGATATATACTATTTTATTGCAGCAGTGTTAAATGGCTACCACTTTAGGCCTTGTTTAGTTCGGCCGAGTTAGGGCCGGCAGAATCACTGTAGTGCACTGTAGTATTTCGTTTGTATTTGGTAAAAATTGTCCAAACATTGACTAATTAGGTTCAAAACGTTCGTCTCGCAAAGTACAACAAAACTGTGCAATTAGTTTTTGATTTCATCTACATTTAGTACTTCATGCATGTGCCGGTATTTTGATGTGATGGAAATCTTCTTTTTACATAGTAAAATTTGGAGATAAATTTAGGGAACTAAACATGGCCTTAGCCAACACAGCTTACAAGTTAGTACCATGCATGATCAAATAAAGAATATGCACCATCGACTTTAATGATCACCTATGACCTATGGCTTAGATTTTACTGAAAAGTTCATTCCAAATATGATTAGTATTTCTTTTTTTCTATGACTTTATTATATTAAGAAGATAGAAGTTTTACGGTACAGGGAAGGAAGGCCGTTGCCGGCAAGGAATCTAGTATATTGGGGCTACATTTTTGTTTTGAACAAACCTTGGAACGAACCTACTCGACTCATGTCATAGCTACCTCCCGGCTAAAGCTCCCAGCCTGTTGGCGCCGGCTTGGATCCAGCGATCAACCTCGGCCTTGATGGTCTGTAGCATTTCATTCAGTGTGGATGGTACACCTCGGAAGCATCTCGTGTTCCGTTCCTTCCAAACTACTACTCCTCTGTCTATGAAAGAATCAATTCCTAGAATCCGTGCCAGTCAAACTTTTTAAAGTTTGACCAACTTTATATAAAAGAATAGCAACATCTGTGACATGAAATGAGCACATTATGAAAATATATTCTAAGATACATCTAATGATACTAGTTTGATATCATAAATCTTGATGATTTTTCCTATAAATTTGGTCAAAGTTTGAAAAGTTTGACTTCGGACAACTCTAGAAATTGATTCTTTTTTAGACAGAGGGAGTATATGATATGACAGTATTTCGTAGCTTCAAAATAGTAAATAGCCATGTGAAGAGTTCATGCCAATCACAATTAATAAATATCCAAATTAGTGTAAAAAAATAATGAAAACATATTCTAGTTTCCATTTGTTGGATTATAAAAATCAAAAGTATCTAAATAAAGAAACCCATGTAATTAATTTAATTAGTTAATACTAGATAAGATCAAGAAAACAATACTTCAATTATCATGTGGATCAAGAAAGCAAAATACCTAAACAAAATAGTCCATAACAAATACAATTAATAAACAACCAAATTTGAAATAAAGAAAATTACAGAACAACATTTTGACTTCTACTTATCTAAACATACAACAAATGAAAAAATGAATATAGACAAAAAAAAAAGCTTACGCTCACTGTGCTTGTAAGTCTCTCTAGATTGGAAAATTAGGATTGGATCTATTTGAGCCTCAAGCTAAGACAAGATGGACTTAAAAATTAGGTGAAAAATCCCAGGGACCTAGCCCACCTGCATATGCCAAAATTTTATAGGTTCCAACTGCCTTTTTGGGCTTTAAGGTCCAAATGGAGAGTGCAGAAGACTGAGCCCATCTAACACACTACTCTTGTAAAACTTTCCCCCCTGGCTAGATATATGGCTTAGAAGGGCTTCCTATAAAGGCTCCGTATCGTATGCAAACCACCATACTTGTGTAAACTTTGCAAACTAATGATTTGGACCCCATAATGCTCATCCGAAGGCTGTGGAGAGAGGTGGGACTTTTTTACATTTAACAGCCCGCCAGGCACTAGTAGTCGTGTTTTATTTTCCAAATGACCCCCTAATCGCCCGATGCTCCAGTAGAATCGAAGCCCCCTAATTGCTCCAGTCTTGTCGAAGTCAGCCGCCACCGGTCCATCTTCGTATCGTATGCGCTGCGCGTCTCTTCGACTCTACCGTTGCCGCCGCTCCTCGTCATGACTCACCGGCCGCCGGACTCGAAGATGCTGCCCACGAACGCCGCCCCCGATGCTGCCCACGGTTGCGCACTGCCCCGATGCAAGTTCGTTTCTGCCCTCCTATAAGACTGCCGTCTTGACTTCCATCTTGAGTAGGATCATTGCTAACGTCCCTGCATGCCGCGGATGGTGAACCTGCAGTCGTCGTTGATTCTGCGTCCTTTGAGGCCACCAGCATGGATAATGCCGGCATGACCATCATGGACGTCGATGCCGGAGTTGGAGCCTACCTTGAAGAACCAAGTACACCACGGGCAACCTCTTCTCCTAATATAGCAGATAGTTGCAAAGAACATTCGAAGCTTATGGTTGGAATGATATTTGATACACTCACAGACGTGGAGAATTTTTACAAGGACTATGCACACGAAGCTGGTTTCTCTGTTCGTGTTGGTTAGCAAAAGAAGCAAAATGAGGAAATATTTTACAAGCGGTTTTTTTGCTCAAGGGAAGGGTACAGAAAGGAGAAGGTACACGATATTAGTGATCAATCCGGAAAAAAGGAAGACATCAAATGTGGTGGAAACCCGATGTGGCTGTGAGGCACATATTGTTGTTAAGCTTGGTAGTGACAAGAAGTATTGAATATTTTTAATGTTTGAGGAGCACAACCATGGTTTTGTGTCGCCAGATAAGAGGCACTTGCTAAGATCCAACCGTCATGTTAGTGAGAGGGCAAAGAGTACTTTGTTCAACTATCATAAGGTTAGCATTGGCACATCCCAGGCATTTCGCCTTCTCCAAGTCGGTGATGGTGGATGTGAAAATGTTGGTTCCACGCTGAGGGATTTGAAGAACTATTATCGTGACCTAAGGAGCAAAATCAAAGATGCTGATGCACAAATGTTTGTGGGACAACTTGAGCGAAAGAAGGAAGTAAATCCTGCCTTCTTTTATGAGTTTATTGTGGATAAACAAGGACGACTTGTGCGTGTCTTCTGGGCAGATGCCATATGCAAGAAAACTATTCTGTTTTTGGTGATGTGCTTTCGGTAGATTCAACATATACTAATCAATATGATATGAAGTTTGTGCCATTTACTGGAGTCAATTATCACTTGCAGAGTGTTTTTCTTGGGGCAACATTCTAGGCTGATGAAAAGATCGAGTCATTTGTATGGTTGTTTTAGACCTTTCATTTGACACGGCTGATTTATTTTCTATTCAAAAATTATTTTGTATGTGCAATTGTGTTGATCGGATCTTTATTTTCATAGAGAACTCTTCTTCGATGACGAAGGTAACCTTCTCGATGAAAAAGCTAAAGATCCTATAGAGGTGGCAATGCGGAGAAAAATTTCAGATTCACGCAACAAGTTTGAAGATCTTATCCAGATGGCCAAAAACTCTGAACAAGGAATGGAATTTTTATATTCTAGTTTAGCAAACCTTGTAGAACCTCTCCAAAATATCATTCCTTCTGCTACAGTTATAAACAAGATGAGTTTGAAGCATTCCTTGGTGGCAAAATCCCACAAGAAGTGGAGATACATCCACCAAATGATATCAACTCTAGAGGGCGATGCAAAAGAATTAAAAAGGGCAAGGAGAAGAAGGCACCAAAAAAACGGATGTGTGGAAAATGTAATCAATTAGTGGATCATGACGCCCGTAATTGTCCAAACAATGTCGTTGGCTGATATTTCAAGTTTGTGTAACCTTTTAAGACAATTTGGAATGCTTACTTTTATTTCAAGTTCATAGTCCTCCATTCTGAACTGTTACTGTCTATGCAATCTGAATATTTTTGTACTAGTGCTCTTTTTGTACTAGTGCTGTCATATGCGATTGCATGCTACAATCAGTTTTGCTACAATGCATGATCATTCCTAGTGTTAATAGCTTCGTGCTTTCTGAAAGTATCCTGTGTGTTTTGCTTTTTAGAAACAGAACCACTGTCAGTGTACTCTGAATTTGTTTGTCACTGTACTCTGAATTTGTTTGCTTGATACAGGAAGACTCTGAATTTGTTTGCTTGATACAGGAAGCATTCAGTAAACCCATCAGAAAACAAAGATGAAGTATAACTCTATGAAAAAGAAAACAAAGAATCGAACACATCCTTTTGTTCAGCACCGAGCAGGGCAACTGAGATACACTTCTTACATGGCTACATCAACGTTGAATGTTGCAATGAATCCATGCACACAACACATAATTCTGAACACATGCTGAAATCAATTTTATTTCAATCTTCAGAACATAGAATTCACAGGGTTACATCCTTTTGGTCAGGCATTACACACAGAAGGCACAATTGCCATTAGCATTACACAGATCACCAAAACAACACTGAGCCCTGCACTTTCAAGCATTACACACAGAAGGCGCAACTCGAGCACTGAAACAGGCAACACAGCTCTGAGCATGGCCGGACAGCCTCTGACACGGCGTCGTGGCGGGCGAGGTTTATCCTCGTCGTGGCAGGCGAGGTGGAGGCGGGTCGCGTGGCCCAGCGCGGAGCAGCCTGGTAATGGACCGCGGCGTCGGGGTACAGTTGAAGGAGAGGCGGGTCGCCGTGGCCCAGCGCGGCGCAGCCTGTGAGTGGTCGGCGTGAGTGAGCCGGCGGAGGGCAAGAGCGCAAGGGGGCGGCTCCTCCTCCGAGGGTGCTCCTACAGGGCGGCTCCCCCGGCGGCCGCCTGGCGGAGGACTCGCGGCGCAGGAGAGGCGGCGGCCGACGTGAGCGGGCCGGTGGAGGGGGCGCGCGCAAGGGACAGCTCCTCCTCCGGGGGCGCGCGCAAGGGGGCGGCTCCTCTCCGGGGCGGCTCCTCCTCCCGGGGCGCTCCTCCTTTGGCCGCCTGGAACGGAGGAGCGACGGGCGAGAAGAAAGAGCCACGGGGAAATAAAGATGGGGTCGCGACAGAGAAAGGAAGATGGGGTCTTTTTTGCAAAATGGACTGAGGGCTGGCGGGCATTTAATCGTAAAATTACCCCACCTATCTCCGTAGCCACTGGATCTCAGATCGATGGTTTGAAATGGAAGTTTCCAAGGTTGCACAGCAACCTTGGTTTGCATACGATACATAGCCTCCTATAAACATGTCTATAGGACAAAGGACATCAACAAAAACATGGATCGGTACGGTGAGGCAAGTTACAAAAATTTTAAGTGACATTTTCATGGATCACTACTCTTGTAAAACTTTTCATGCCAATACTTTAAGTGACATTTTCATACCAATGGTACGTAATCAAGCACACAAATGGATGGCGTGGAGGCCGGGTGTGAGAGCAGACTAATAATTGTTGCAATACGGGCACTCTTGCTAGTGAGAAGAAAAACAAAAAACAGCAGTGGTTTTGTGAAATTCATTCATATATACCACCAGTTGTTGCAAAGAAAATATGATTGACATTTTCACACATATGACTCGAATGACGATTGAACATTTTCCTTTCCTTCTTTTTGTGCTCATTCACAAAGATTGACCATGCATGTCACCAGGTGGCTGTCGTTTGGTAAAGTCTGAAATGGGCTTTGAATTAGAGATTAGAGAGGTCAAACAGGTGTGCCCCTGCTCCTGTTGCCCCTGAGGAGGTGGACTTGAAGGACGTCGGAGCCTGAGCCTGGACCAGATGGGAGTGGCACGAAGACGCAGGCGTCAGAGACGGCGAGCCCGTTGTCCTGCGCAAACTCCGTCCAGCCTCCGCACATCAAGGCGTTCTTGGCCGACATCTTCACGCTCACCTGCCACCGCTTCTCCTCCTTCCTGCTGCCACCGGCACCGTCACCGGCGACGCAGAGCACGACGTCGCGCGACGACGTCCAGCCGACGCGGTCGCAGAAGCTCTTGCTCAGGTCCTGCCGTATGTGCATGCACAAATTATTAAATGGATCATCAACAATGAACAATCCAGTATGTACAGCACAGTAGTTGTTACCAATAATCGCAGCTGGTAAGGCATCGAGATGCGGCGGCAGAGCGTTTCGTTGTCATCGCCGCCGGAGACGACGGTGGTGGCCGTGCTGGGCGACCGCCTCCTCTTGACGCCGCCGGTGGACGGCGGCGCTGCTGGAGCTGCCTCTGGCCGCCGCCGGCTGTTCCCGGACTCCTTGTCGGCCGTGGCCTCTGTCCCTGTCGTCGTCATGTGCTGGTCAACAACTTTATTAGGTCCTCTTCCTCCTCCATCTTCATGCCCTCCATTGTCGTCACAACAACAGCCGGAGGCGTCGAATCGGTCGACGGCGAAGTCGAAGACGCCGCGGTGCTCGAAGACCAGCAGCTGCCCGGCGGAGACGGCGTTGGCCGAGACGAAGCCGCGCCAGCCGCTGCCCGTGAACGACACCCGGTGGGCGGCGTCTCGGTTGAGGTCCACGTCCCACGACCTCCCCGTGCGGTCCCGCAGCTTGGCGGCGGCGCGCCACGGACGCAACACGCCGAGGCTCGCCGCGAACGTGGGCGGCAGGGACTGCATGCATGCTCCATGGATGCACGCAGACGCATGTAGATAGATGAATGTTGCTGTGGTGTGGGCGTGGATCGATCGGACGGAACGAATCGATTACGTAATAATTGATTAAACGTAGTACGTACCAGGCTGATCTCGAAGGAGCCGGGCAGCAGGACCTTGAAGAACTTGTGCGGGCCGCCGCCGCCGCCGTCTACTCCATGCGACGCCATGGCCGCCGGACCCGGATAATAAGGAAGAAAAACTATGGATGGGATCAATGGAGGAGGCATCCGCCGGATGTGCCTGCCGCCTCCGCCGGCCGTAAAAAGTTTGTTACACCGGTCTCCTCCTTAAACTCCGCTTTAATTGATTCCGCTGCATGCGGTTGCTTCCACATTTATTTCACTGTTTTAGTAAGGCCATGTTTAGTCCCAAAATTTTTCAAGATTCCCCGTCACGTCGAATGTTTAGACACATGCATGGAGCATTAAATATAGACGAAAAAAATTAATTACACAGTTTGGTAGAAAACCACGAGACGAATCTTTTAAGCTAAATTAGTCCATTATTGGACACTAATTGACAAATACAAACGAAAGTGTTACAGTAGCCCAAAGCCAAAAATTTTCGCGAACTAAACACACCCTAAGTCGCAATGAAAAATCCATTGCATGCAAGTGCTACCTAGGAATCATTGACCTTTTATTTCCAACAGTCGCCTGGCTTTTGGGCAATGTTCAGACGACGTGCGCGCATGACTTTCTCCTCGCGCGTGTCTTCCTTCTCCTCGGCGTGACGTGGACACGCGGTGGCGGTGGGTTTCCAGATATCTCCGGCGGCCTTAGAACAAAAGAGGGGCCCGAGGGCGGGCTATCGGACAGGCAGTGGTGGCGGGTTGGCCGGCGGCGGGGAGATGCTGAGGGGGCTAGGTACAACTCTGTTACAGCCCATGGGCCTTGGGCCGTGTCTAGTGGGCCAGTCGTGTGCGTGTTCGCCTACGGGCTTTGCGGTTGCTCGCAGATATAAGCGACGCCGTTGTAAGGAACCGGTGAACAAAGAACAAAACTCTGAAATCCTTCCCCGATTTCCCTCCCACGGGTTTCAGTCGTGAATTCTATCTGTTCTTCCCCAGATCCCTTGCCACGTTTCCCCCCAATCTATCTCAGTTATCAGTGATCATAACATTTGGCATCAAAGCCTAGGTTGATTTGAGCGGAATTTTTTTCCCCAAATCTGGCACTGAAGAAGAAGAATCCACCAAAGTACCATCTCGACATGGCGGCTTCCGTTGATGACCTGAAGACGACGATGCAATCCATGGCGAAGTAGTTCACCGGATTCCAAGACATGATGTCCACCGCGCTTGACAAGATGGAGGCGCTCAAGACCTAGAAGGCGACTGCGGACGGGTCATTGGAGACACTCCTGAAGCAGTCGGCGACGACGGTGAACCGCCTCGAGGATACGGCGTCCCACGTCACCCGCCTCGAGTTTCGCCCGCCGCTGCCGCCGCCTCCGCCTCCTCCTCTGCCACCTCCACATTGGGGTGCGCAGCCGCGACAGCCGCAGCTCGCAACAGTGGGGCTCGACCTCAACTTGGCACCGAGCGCGTCGTCTAGTTTGACGTCCCCGTGGCCAAACTCGACCAAGGGGCGCGGCGATGAACTTCTGAACCAGGACACTGGTGGGTCGCTTCTTGGAGCGATTCCGCCACGCCCGAGCAACGGTACGCCCCAGGCTCCAACTCTCATCCATGTACCTCAGATTTGCCCTGTTCATGAGGATGGAGATGATTCCCACCTCACCATCCTCCATTTCCCAAAATGGAGTTTCCAAAATTTGATGGATCTAACCCCCGTTGGTGGCGTGACCAATGTGAATTGTATTTTGAGGTGTATGTCGTGCAAGCTCTCATGAAGATGCGCTTCGCCAAGCTGAACTTCAAAGGTGTGGCATCGACTTGGCTGCATACGGTTGAACGCCGAGGGCAGATTCGGGATTGGGATCAACACTGCAAATTGGTGCTGGACAAGTTCGACAAAGACCAGTACTATATCCTGCTTCTTTAGTTCGATGCATTGAAGCAGACAACGTCTGTGATGGAGTACCATGCCGAGTTCAAGAAGCTGGCGCACGGATTACTCCTCTACAACCCTGCGATTGACGACACCATATTCATCACGCGTTTCATTGGTGGCCTTCGAGATGACATCAGATCGGCTCTTCTGCTCCACAAGCCAGGTGATGTTGATACGACAAGTGCTCTTGCCTTGATTCAGGAGCAGGAGTTGGAACAGAGCTGCAAGCAACCCTCTGGGCGGGATTTCACTAGAGAGGCGCCAAGAGTTCAAGCCAGCGCCGAGAAGAACAAGCAGGCAAAGCCAAGGGCTGATTCTGATGATAAGCTAGCCAGCTTGAAGTCATTTCATCGCCGCAATGGCTTATGCTTCAAGTGCGGTGAGAAATGGAACCCATCTCACCAGTGCCCCCCTCATATTTCTCTGCATGTGCTGGAGAAGATTTTGGATGCATTAGATATTGTGGATATTGTTGACGAATCTGACAGTGAAGCAGAAGAAACACCAAATCAAGAAATAATGGTCATGCAGCATACACCTTCACAAGCTAACAGACAAACACTGAAACTATTAGCATAGATTGGCAAGCATAAACTCTTGGTGCTGGTTGATTCTGGTAGTGTAGGAACATTTGTAAGTACACAGTTGGTGCAACAGCTGAATCTAGACACAGTTGCCTGTGACAGTAGTTCATTCAGGACAACTGATGGAGGTCTGATGGTGTGTGATAAGAAGGTTCAGCAATTAAAATGGTTCATTCAGGGATACAGTTTTGTCGCTGATGCAAAAGTGTTACCTCTGAAATGCTATGATTTAATCCTTGGAGAAGATTGGTTAGAGGAGTTTAGTCCCATGACAGTAGATTACAAGCTTAAGACCATTCAGTTCGCTCATCAAGGCTAGATAATCAAACTCCAAGGGGTGGTGGATAATACTGCTACATGTACACCTCTCAGTGTTCATAAGCTAAGTGGGTTGCTCAAGACTGGAGCAGTCTCTCACTGTATTCAAATGAAGGTTCTTGCAATTTCAGCCATCTCTGATACAGAATCTGGTACCCTTCACACCACCAGTGAAGAAGCTTTACCTGCAGGAGTGTCTGAAGTGTTGGGTCAGTTTGCACACTTGTTTGCTGAACCTACTAGGTTACCTCCATCTAGAACTATAGACCACAAGATTTCATTGGTGCCAGGGGCACAACCAGTTAAAGTGAGACCATATAAGTACTCACCCATCTAGAAAACTAAAATTGAGAAACAGTTGAAATAGATGTTGACTCAGGGGGTGATTAGACCCAGCACTAGCTCCTTTGCTTCACCTGTTCTGCTAGTTAGAAAAAAGGATGGTACCTAGAGATTTTGCATTGATTATAAGCACCTCAATGCTATCATTGTAAAGCAAAACCACCCCATGCTTGTGGTAGATGAGCTCCTTGATGAATTAGCTGGCTCCAAGTGGTTCACCAAACTGGATTTCAGATCTGTATGGCGGCTGGTGAGGAATACAAGACAACATTTAGAACACATAATGGGCTATTTGAATTCTTGGTAATGCCTTTTGGACTAACTAATGCCCCATCTACCTTTCAAAGCTTTTATAAATGAAGTGTTTGCTGAGCTCTTGAGGAAAGGAGTATTAGTATTCATGGATGAAATTTTAATCTACTCCAAGACACTTGATGGACATATTGCGTTGATGAAACAAGTGTTTGGCATTCTAGAGAAACACCAGTTTCTGATCAAGAGGTCTAAGTGTTCCTTTGCTAGAACCACTATGGAATATCTGGGTCATGTCATTTTTGAGGCTGGAGTAGCAACTAACCAGTCAAAGATACAAGCTGTCAGTAGCTAGCCAACTCCCAAAACAGTAAAGCAGTTGAGGGGTTTCTTGGGATTAATTGGATATTATAGGAAATTTATCAAGCATTATGGGCTACTTAGTAAACCTCTCTCTGATCTCCTCAAGAAGAATGTCCAGTTTCAATGGACTGCTGAAGCCAATACTGCATTTGAACAGCTGAAGGCACAACTGATACAAGCTCTAGTGTTGGCTGTGCCAGATTTCTCACAACAGTTTGTCATTGAAACTGATGCCAGTGATCTTGGCATTGGGGCAGTGTTAATGCAAAATCATCATCCAGTGGCTTATTTGAGTAAGGCTCTTGGACCCAGAAACCAGGCTCTATCTGTTTATGAGAAAGAATGCTTGGCAATCTTGTTAGCGGTGGAAAAATGGAGGCCATACTTATAGCATCAGCCCTTTGTGATTAGAGATCACAGGAGTTTGCAGCATCTCACTAAGCAGAGAGTGTCCACTAAACTCCAGCATAAAGCATTACTCAAGCTCATGGATCTGTAGTACTCTATTCAATACAAAAACGGAGTTAACAATGCCGCTGCAGATGCCCTCTCTAGATATGACCGTCAGACTGATTTGTAAACTATTTCTGAATGTGTGCCATCCTAGCTACAAAAATTGCAGGAAGGATATGAGGATGATCCTCAAGCCAAACAATTGTTGATGGAATTGGCTATTTCTCCAAATAGCCATCAGGATTATTCTTTGCAGAATGGTGTGCTCAAGTACAAGGGAAGGGTGTGGGTAGGCAATAATAAAATTGCCCAGCAGCATATTCTCATAGCCTTACACGACAGTGGCCTTGGAGGCCATTCTGGGGTTAGTGCAACTTATGCCAGAATCAAGCAAATATTTGCCTAGCCTAATCTAAAGATACAGTTCAAGACTTTGTGAAGCAGTGTCAGACTTATCAACAAGCAAAAACTGAAAGAATTAAGACGCCTGGCCTCTTGCAACCCTTACCAATCCCAGATCAAGCTTAGGACATCATAAGTATGGACTTCATTGAGGGATTACCACCATCAGATCATTTCAATGCCTTATTGGTGGTCATTGACAAGTTTACTAAGTATGGCCACTTCATTCCAGTCAAGCATCCCTTCACTGCTTTACAAATTGTTCAAGTGTTCATGAACAATGTCTATAAGTTACATGAATTGCCAAAGACCATCATCTCAAACAGAGATAGGGTGTTCACTAGTGCAGTGTGGCAGCAATTGCTTAAGCTCACTAACACTAAACTCATGAGGAGTTCTTCATACCATCTGCAAACGGATGGACAGACTGAACGTCTGAACCAGTGTGTTGAAGGCTTTCTCGGATGCACTGTTCATTCATGTCCTCGTCAGTGGAACAAGTGGATCTCGGTCGCTAAATTTTGGTACAATACTTCAGTCCACTCAGCCTTGGGCAAGTCACCATTCGAAGCGTTGTATGGTTACACACCTAGACAGTTGGAGATATCTAATCTGCAGTTGTGTACCATACCAAACCTGGAGCAAAGGCTTATTGATAGAGAGCTCTTAATTCAGTTGATCAAACAACAATTGATGCGTGCCCAGCAGCGTATGAAGTCCCAAGCTGACAAACACATGTATGAGAGAGAGTTTGCAGTAGGTGATTCAGTATTCCTCAAACTACAATCATATGTGCAGTCCACAGTGGCCTCAAGATCAAACCAAAAGTTATCCTTCAGATACTATGGCCCTTACAAGATCATATAGAGGGTCGGCCAAGTGGGATACAAACTTGATCTTCCACCAGATGCAAGAATTCACCCGGTGGTGCATGTGTCCCAGCTCAAGCAGCATGTGCCATCCATAGTTTCAGTAAGTCCAGAATTAGCATTTGTCTGTTCTGACCCCTTTTAGATTCTGTGGCCTCAGCGAGTGCTTCAGCGACGCTCAATTCTCCGTGGAGATACAGTGGTCCCTCAAGCTCTGGTGCAATGGACTGATCTACCACCGGAGATGGAAACCTAGGAGGATGCAAGAATGCTATCGTCACACTTACGAACCGCGGAGGAGTAACCTTGTCAGAACTGCGATAGCTTGAGGACAAGCCGTCGTTTAATGGGAGGGGAGTGTTACAGCCCATGGGCCTTGTGCCGTGTCTAGTGGGCTAGTCATGTGCGTGTTCGTCTATGGGCTTTGCCGTTGCTCGCAGATATAAGCAACGCCATTGTAAGGAACCAGTGAATAAAGAACAGAACTGAAAGGATCTAATAGGCCTAGAGGGGGGGGTGAATAGGCGGATCTAAAAACCTGAAACTCAAAACTCAACGCGGAAGTTAAAACACTGACCGGTACCACCGGTTGGTTTGGACCGGTACTACCGGTGAGGGATCACCGGTACTACCGACGCTGACCACCGGTACTACCGGTACCCTACTGAAACTAAGAAATCAGAGATTTACGAGTTGTGATTTCAGATCTGAGTTTTACCCCACTACCGAAGATGATGTTGATGAAGTTTATGAACTCTTCTTTCTTGTTCCTTCACCAAGAGTAGATCGAGCACCCACAACCTATGAAAGAGATATGAAAGAGGAAGAACACAAAGAACAAGTAATATCTCAAGCGAACACAAATAACAACAACAATAAGCACGCGGGACACACGATTTAATCCGAGGTTCGGCAACCCCACAAAGGAGTTCCTACGTCCTCGTTGTTGAGGTGACCACTAAGGTCGGAGTCTATTCCACCTCCTTGCCTCCCTCAAGCAACCACAAAGGTTAGCCCAAGATTTCCACTAAGAAAACAAGGGTAATACAAACTCTTCGGGGTGCCCTCACAAATATAACAACACGGGCAACCACGAAGAACACCTAGCCGGCTAGGGTTCCAAGAACCCAAGAGTAACAAATACAAACCAAGCCAACTAGGAGGGGAACAAGTGCTCAAGATGTGAATCGAAGCTTTCCACTCTTAAATCTCTCCTCTCTACTCAGATCTTGCAAGGGATTGGATTTGAGAGCAAGGAGGAAGAGAGAGTGGGTGAGTCAATGCTTGAGAGCTGTTTGTCTGAAGGTTGGTAGGAGTAAATGGCGTGGGCAACGGTTAGAAATGAAGGGGAGAGCTATTTATACTCTTATCTCCGAAGCGGTACCGGTACTACCGGTGAACCCACCGGTACTACCGATCCTAAGGGTTTCGACCGTTACAACCAACCTATTGGAGACTTTTACGAGAAAATAGCCTACCGGTACTACCGGTCAACGACCGGTACTACCGGTAGTACAGATTTTGGCGAAGACAAGTTTTGCGGAAAAAAGACTTACCGGTACTACCGGGCTTTCACCGGTACCACCGGTCCAAGACCGGTACTACCGGTCCACCACCGATACTACCGCTAGAACAAAAACTCGCAGAACTCAGGCGCTGACACCTGCGGGATTTATGCCTACCGGTACTACCGGTGGTTCACCGATACTACCGGTACTCCCAGGCATAAAACACTTCTCTAAGTGTCCGTGAGTGCAAAGGTGTCTCTCAAATGCTTAAACCAATACAAATTGAGCACAAGTTTTCCCTCTAGATAACCTAATTTGTATCCCTCTTGATAGTGCGGCGTTTCCTATAACTCAAGTCAAGGGATAAAGTCTAATCTATCCACTTGAGACGGAACGCTTTTCAAACAATGGAATTGAGGGAGCTGACATCACCAAATGTGACCATACAAATTCTTTCATTGAACTAACACCTGCATATTCACTTAAATGGACATGTTAGTCCCTAATTTGATTGTCATTAATTAACCAAAACCCACAACGGGGGCGAATGCACTTACAAACTCCCCCTTTTTGGTAATTGATGACAACCAACTTAGGCTTACATAAGAAGTAGAGAATTGAAGATTTTTGAATTTCAAACTTTACGAGAGGCTCCCCCTCAGTGTATGCATTGAACTTGAATCTCAACATTGATCATGATCAATATGCATACATAAGGGAAGCTCCCCCTAAATTTTGCAATTCGTGGGGTGCCTAAAATTGTGTGACAAGAATTATATCGTGATGCATGAGACATGACTTATCACACAAAAACAAGAAGCCAACAAACAACACAGGAAAAAAAAAACAATTAGGCAAACATAACAAATAAGCATAAGTGAATTGCCTACAATCATCCATCATCACACCAATAGTTCTTAGTCCACCATACATAGTTCACCACAGGGTTTGGAATAATAACACGAGCATAAACTACCTATTACAAAGATGATAAGCCTAACACTCCCCCTTTGGCATCAAATGCCAAAAAGGGTAGGCACGGAAACAACCAAGGTAGCAAAAACTAATAAGGCTCCGAGAACTCGCGGTCATCGTCACTGTCGTCGCCGTCGTCGTCGTCGTCGGTCGAGTAGTCAACCAACCCTGGCGATGGAGGGACCGTCTTCTTACCACGAGGGTCATCGGACGGGCCAGCCTCCTCACTAGGACCAGAGACGGGAGCACCATACGACGCATTGTACTCAACAAAGGGATCCCGAAACTCACGGAGAGGACTTTCAGGAGGATCAATCTGTAGGTGCTGCTCAATACGCCTTAGGCGACGATCATCCTTCTCAGCCTTGTAACAGAAGGCCTCCCAAAGCTTCCCCAAAGCATACTTGATGACACCGCCACCACGCCGACGACGCTCAGAGGAGGAGCGAGTAGGAGCAGTAGCAGTACCACCACAGTAAGCACCGCGGGAGGAAGTACGAGTGGCCGGACCACGAGTGGAAGAAGGAGCGGAACCACCACCAACACCTCTGGGGCCCAAATGACGCACGGAGTAGGACTTGTGCACAGTATTGTGATGGAATGAACGACCCACCACTTGCTCAATGATATACATGAGATAAGGAGCATATGGCACAGACTTGTGGGGATCATTTGCAGCCTGCTCAATCTTGCGCCACATGAAGTCAGTGATGGAAAAACGATCACCACCAGTTCCAAAGCGGCAAAGGACCTTAGGAGCATCTAGCATGAGATGAATAGAATCTCCAATCTTCGGGTCCAAGGTAAGGCGAATGAGATTGTTGAGGACATAAAAGTACGGCTTCAAATGAGTGGTAGTGAAATCAACAGTCGCACCAGGTTTGTATACCTCAGCAGCCTCTAAGTCATCATGAGAGACAGAGTCTGGAAAAATGTCAAAAAGACTAGAAGCACCCCTGTCCTCAGCAGTAAACCCAAGAAGGCGTGAAAAAGTCCGATAATCACATCTGTAATGGACGCCTTGGGTAAGCCAATGTAGTACAAGATTCTGAGAATCAATCCACAGAGTTGCATAAAATTGACAGATAATCTCATCATTCCAATTATGCTGGAACGTCATAAGAGGAAGCAGACGACAAGCATCAAGATCAGCAACCAAGCGGAGAATGTCAGGATTGTTCAGATTATCAAGAGAGGCGCGCTGCACCCACTTGTGCTGGAATATCGGCGGAGAAGAGCCACGCTGCCCACTCTTGAAGAGAACCTTGTAATAATAATCGGAATGCATGCGGCTCCAAAAACGAACATCCACACTAGGATTGCGGATGAATTGATATGGATTCACACTGCGCTGCACCCTTAAGTCACCCGCTCTCTTAGAATAATCAACAGGAAGAGAGGGTTGATAACCACCTTGACTCTGAGGACCGGACATACAAGGATTTGCATTTTGATGAAATAAAAGCATCCGGTTGGCAGTGGCAAGACCAATATGAATAGGGGATTGAGCCACAATGTTAGGGTCAATAGAGCGTCCCTCAATTTGCATAGCGGCAAGCTGTGGATTCTCACCTGCCGGACGCTGACCCTGCACTTGCTCGCTATGACGACGTGGAGGATTGGGGCGTCCCATACTCGAGAGAGGAGCAGGCACACTTTGGGACTCTACATCATCTTCATCTCCACGGCCGCCACCACCTCCACGGCCGCTAGAACGAGCGGCAGTCCTTCCACGGACAGGCCGGGAAGCACTACCACCATCACCACCACTGGGACGAGCGGCCCTTTTGGGATTCTTCCTTTGCATGCTTGAAGATGAAAGAAGATCGAATCACAACAAAGGAAGAGATTTGGGCAACTCCAAAGCACCTCCACGCGATCCCCACGACAAGGGGAAACTTCTCCTCAAAGATCGGTAAGAGTGGTGGAGTGAGGAGGGAGATCGAGTGGGGGTAGGAAGAGGCGGCGCCGTCGGTGGTGGAGGATGCGGGCACGGGGAAGAAGAATGAGGGAAGAAAGGTCACAGCCCGTATTTATACCCGGCCGTAACTTACACTACCGGTACTACCGGTGGAGAAGCACCGGTACTACCGGTCAGGTCGACAACGGCAGACAGGCGATGCGAGAAAACGAACTACCGGTTGTACCGATGTTTAGTCGGTACTACCGGTCATAGACCGGTACTACCGGTCACCCGGTGGTACCACCGGTGGTTCCAGTGCAGGAAGAAATGAGTGAGAGATGGTGAACATATATGATGAACTAGAACCAACTCAAGCATGACCAGATTTCATAGAAACAACACAAAACTATGAACATGCTTGAGAAGTGAAAATAGATTTTGAAATCTCACCCAAAATTTTTAAAAGAGTTTTCGCCTAGCTAGTATCAAACAAAATATGTCCAAGAAATCAAGCCACGTTACGAGAATCAATGATATTTAGTTCACTCCTTAAAGCACAAAATCTTGACTCATCTAGAGGCTTTGTGAAGATATCGGCTAGTTGCTTTTCGGTGCTCACATGATGTAAAGCGATATCTCCTTTGGCTTCATGGTCTCTCAAGAAATGATGCCGGATGTCTATGTGCTTTGTACGAGAATGGTTTACGGGATTATTGGCCAATTTAATGGCACTCTCATTGTCACACAAGAGGGGAATCTTGGTTAGCTCACAACCAAAGTCTTTCAGGGTCTGCTTCATCCAAAGTAGCTGGGCACAGCAAGCACCGGCAGCCACATACTCGGCTTCGGCAGTAGACAAGGCAACACTATTTTGCTTTTTAGAGCTCCAAGACACCAAAGACCTACCAAGAAATTGGCAAGTCCCGGTAGTGCTCTTTCGATTTACCCTGCAACCGGCATAATCCGAATCGGAGTAGCCAAGTAAATCAAAAGTGGAGCCCTTAGGATACCACAAGCCAAGATTAGGAGTGAGCACTAAATATCTCAAGATTCTCTTAACAGCCACTAAGTGACATTCTTTCGGATTAGCTTGAAATCTTGCACACATGCACACACTAAGCATAATATCGGGCCTAGATGCACAAAGGTAAAGTAAGGATCCAATCATGGAACGATATACCTTTTGATCGACGGCCTTTCCATCCTTGTCGAGATCAAGATGCCCATTGGTTGGCATCGGTGTCTTGATGGGTTTTGCTTTCTCCATGTCAAACTTCTTCAACATGTCAAGAGTATACTTCGTTTGACAAATAAAGGTTCCTTCCTTGAGTTGCTTGATTTGAAAACCAAGAAAGAACTTCAACTCTCCCATCATAGACATCTCGAATCTATTCGTCATAATCCTACTAAACTCCTCACAGAAAGCCACATTAGTACTACCAAATATTATGTCATCGACATATATTTGGCAAATAAAGATATCATTATTGACTTTGCGAGTAAATAAAGTTAGATCGGGCTTGCCTATCTCAAACCCTTGTTTGAGTAGGAAGTCCTTAAGACAATCATACCAAGCTCTAGGGGCTTGCTTAAGCCCATAGAGTGCTTTGTTGAGCTTATAGACATGATCAGGATTCTTGGGATCTTCAAAACCCGGTGGTTGCTCTACATATACTACTTCGGAGAGGGGGCCGTTGAGGAATGCACTCTTCACATCCATTTGATATAGCTTGAAGTTGTGATGGACGGCATAGGCAAGTAAGATCCGTATTGACTCAAGCCTTGCCACCGGTGCATAAGTTTCCCCAAAATCCAAACCTTCAATTTGAGTGAATCCTTGAGCTACCAACCTCGCCTTGTTTCTTGTGACCACACCATGCTCATCTTGCTTGTTGCGGAAAACCCATTTGGTTCCAATCACATTTTGTTTAGGTCTTTCCACCAATATCCAAACTTCATTACGAGTGAAGTTATTCAACTCTTCTTGCATTGCAATCATCCAATCCTCATCATCAATGGCTTCTTCAACCTTTTTAGGCTCTTTTGGAGACACAAACGAGAAGTGTTCACAAAAGCTTGCAAGCCTTGACCTTGTGACGACTCCTCTTTGAATGCTTCCCAAGATGTTATCAACGGGATGATCTCGTTGAATGGTATGATGTACTCTTGGGTGAGGCACTTGAGTTCTCCTTTGGATTGGACCTTCATCTTCATCTTCCTTGTCTTGGTTGATTGAAAGGTCAAGATTAAGATCTTGTGTGAAGTTGTCTTTATTTCTATTTCGATCATCAACTTGGTTGCTATCTTCGACTTGTGGTGAATTTTGAATGACTTGAACACTTGAATCATGTCCATCTCTTGATGTAGAACCATCACCATGGACATCTATTGACTCATGATGCATATGTGGATCATGAATGGTTTGCTCTTGTTCATATTCATCATCTTTTTCAACTGGCTTTACTTCACCGGTAGCAAGCTTCTTGATCACTTGAGAGGATGGTTCTTCTTTACCTATAATGTCAACATTGACTTGCTCCTTCTGAGAGCCGTCGGTTTCATCAAATGTCACGTCAATCGCTATTTCAACTTGACAGGTTGTCTTGTTGAAAACACGATAGCCATGTTCGTTAGTACCATAACCAAGCAAGAAACCTTCATCAACCTTTGGTGCAAACTTTGAGCTTTTGGATTTCTTGTTAAGTATGAAACACTTGCATCCAAAAACTCGAAAGTAATGCACCTTAGGTTTGTTACCGGTAAGAAGCTCGTAGGCGGTCTTTTTCATGATTTTATGAAGATACAAGCGGTTGATTGCATGACATGCCGTGTTGACCGCTTCCGCCCAATACTTGTCCGGAGTTTTGTATTCATCCAACATTGCTCTTGCCGCTCCTATGAGTGTTCGGTTCTTTCTCTCCACTACACCATTTTGTTGAGGAGTATAGGGAACCGAAAACTCATGCTTGATTCCCTCTTCATTGAGGAACTCTTCAATATTGGTGTTCCTAAACTCCGTCCCGTTGTCACTTCTCACTTTCTTGATCTTCACTTCAAATTCATTTTGAGCTCTTCTTGCAAACTTCTTGAAGATTACTTGAGTATCACTTTTATCTTGCAAAAAGAATACCCAAGTGAAGCGGGAATAATCATCAACAATAACGAAACCATATTTGTTACCTCCAATGCTTATGTAAGCATTGGGACCAAATAAGTCCATGTGAAGTAGCTCAAGTGGTCTCATTGTTGATACAACATTTTTGATGGGATGCTTGGCTCCAACTTGTTTGCCCGCTTGACATGCGCTGCAAATCCTATCTTTCTCAAAAGAGACATTTGTTAGTCCAAGGATGTGTTCGCCTCTTTGAAGGTCGGCCAAGTTCCTCATTCCAACATGGGCTAGTCGGCGATGCCATAGCCAACCCATGCTAGATTTTGCCACTAAACAAGTCTCGGGCTTCACTTTACTAGATGTGAAATCAACTAGATAAAGTTTGCCTTTCAAACAACCCGTGAAAGCAATGGAGGAATCCTTCCTTTTAGAGACTTCCACACCCACATTGGTAAAGAGACAATTGTAGCCCATCTCACAAAGTTGTGAAACGGATAACAAATTGTATCCTAACCCTTCCACAAGTAATACATTTGAAATAGAATTATCATTTGAGATAGCAATTTTACCCAAACCAAGGACGTCTCCTTTACCATTATCACCAAACACAATGCGTTCACTTGTACTTTGATTTGGTTGAAAGGAGGTGAACATATTCTTCTCTCCGGTCATATGATTAGTGCATCCACTATCTAGCACCCAACTTGTTCCACCGGAGGAGTATTCCTACAAAAACAAATTAAGCCTTGGTTTTGGGTACCCAAATTGAATTGGGTCCTAAGGGGTTAGTCACATAGGTCTTGGGCACCCAAACACTCCTTATGATTTGCTTCTTCTTGAGTGCACCAACATACTTCACAACAATCTTACCATCCTTGCCCCAACAACACATATAATCACTAGCATAGCTTCGTGAAATGGGTACTTGTTGCTCGGAGGTAAGCACTTGCTTCTTTTTGTTGTTAGCCTTGGTCTTAACAAATGTGCTTGAAGGAGTGGCAACGTTGTTGACCTTGTTGATAAGATCGTCTAGTGCCACACCCTTGTTGAATCTTACACAAGGCACTCCATTGATCATGTTCCTTCCATTTGCTTTACCATCATACCTATTGTAGCCAAGTCCATCCTTGATGAGGGGGTGTCTTGATGACTTGTACATGGTTGTTGATTGCTTCTCCTTGCAACCATTCTTGATAACCATGTTCAATCTTTGAATCTCTTTATCTTTCTTTTCTAGCTCAACAAGGTTAGTACCACAAGCACTTATATCATGATTATAACATCTTTTACACCCTTCACTAGTTGAAGCATTGGAATCACCGGATTCCTTAGGATGGATGGAAGTGCTATTCCAAAGAGTTTCATAGCTAAGTTCAAGAGTATGATATTTATCTTTGAAGCTTGTGAGGCTTTCTTGAACCAAGTTATGTTGACTCCTTAAATTAGCTAAAGAGTCATTAACCAAAGAATGTTCCTTAGTCAAATGTTCATATAGATCTTTGGCTAAAGATAATTCTTTGTTTAGTTTCTCAACTTCCTTGGAAAAGCGTGCTTCAAGTTCAAGGTTCTTCTCCCTTTCCACTAGGAGCAATTCCCCTTGCGACTCGATGCATTCTTCCCGCTTTTCTAGCTCATGGATCAGCTTTATTATTTGAGAGCCGGCCGACTTGCCGAATTTCTTTATCATGTTGTTTGCAAGTTCATCATCACTTTCATCACAACTACTATATTCATTACTAGAGTGAGTCGGAGAGTTGTGTGGTACCTTCTCTCCCTTTCCCATAAGGCAAGTAGGAGTGTAGTAGTCGTTGTCGATGAGGTTTTCGAAGAGCGTAGGTGATAGAGATAAGTCGGTGAACAATGATGGTGACGAAGAATGGTTGACGATGTGCTTGGGTTGAGAAGAAGAAGTCTCTTGAATAGCAATAGTTGCAACACCCTTCTTCTTCTCCTTGTCTTTGTCATTTGAATCATCACTTTCATCGTTTGATTCCCATTCTTCACCAAGATGTGCTTCACCTCTCTTCTTGCCTTTATGCTTCTTGTCATCATTTTTGTTGTGCTTGTACTTCATCTTCTCTTTTGGACAATCGGCAATGAAATGACCAATATCTCCACAACCATAGCAAAATCTTTTCTTGTATGGCTTGGCTCCACTCCTCTTCCTTTCCTTCTTCTTTTTCAAGTATTTTTTATAGTTTGCAACTAATAGAGCTTCTTCCTCATCGGAATCTTCATCTTGTTCTTCATCACTTGACGGATCATAAATATCATGCTTCTTGCTTCTACCATGAGATGCCTTGAGAGCAATATTCTTCTTTTGACTTGATGCTTCTTTTGCTTCATCTTCTAAACACTCATGGTGTTTCAACTTGGCAAGCATTTCTTGAGGTGTCATTGTGTCATAGTTAGGTCTTTCCATGATGACCGAAGCAAGAATGTTGTTCTTTTGTCTATACACTCTACACAACTTTCTAGCCGCCGAGTTGTCATCCCAATACGTGTCACCAAGAGCTCTTATTCTATTGATCAAGGTCATGAATCTATCAAACATAGCTTGGGTAGTTTCACCTTCAATCATTCCAAAGTTCTCAATCTTGCCTTGAAGTAGCTCAATGTTTCCCTTTCTCACACTTTTATCACCTTCAAATGACACCTTCAAGGTATCCCAAATTTGCTTTGCACTTTCTATGCCGTTTACCTTGTTGTAATCTTCTTGATTTAGGCATGATAGAATCAAGGAAGCAGCTGTAGCATTTTGTTGTATGTCAAGGTAATCTTCGGTTGTCAACTCACCATCTTCTTCCAAAGCTTTAACACCCACTTCCACAATCTCCCAACATCTTGCGGCAATAAGATGCATCTTCATTCTATGAGCCCAATCGGTATATCTAACTCCATCAAATTGAGGTGGTTTACCGGGGTTGATGGTTGGCAAGTGTGTATTGGATTTGCTAAAAGAAGAGTACTCATATGGAACACGAGTAAACCCTCTAGGTGTCTTGATTGCTTCATTCTCACCATCTCCATCACCACCACTTGCCACATCTTCAATCTTCTTACTTACGGCTTCCTTTAACTTATTCATGTCATCTTGCATCTTGTTCATTTGCTCTTTTTGTTGCTCTAGAAGCCTGTCACTGAGTTTCTCGGCAAGTAGCTCAACTAGCTTGTTCAAGGTGTCATCATTAAGGGTAGCCATGCTTTCTCCTCACGCGGTGAAGCGCTAAACACGAGGAAACCTTGCTCTGATACCAATTGAAAGGATCTAATAGGCCTAGAGGGGGGGTGAATAGGCGGATCTAAAAACCTGAAACTCAAAACTCAACGCGGAAGTTAAAACACTGACCGGTACCACCGGTTGGTTTGGACCGGTACTACCGGTGAGGGATCACCGGTACTACCGACGCTGACCACCGGTACTACCGGTACCCTACTGAAACTAAGAAATCAGAGATTTACGAGTTGTGATTTCAGATCTGAGTTTTACCCCACTACCGAAGATGATGTTGATGAAGTTTATGAACTCTTCTTTCTTGTTCCTTCACCAAGAGTAGATCGAGCACCCACAACCTATGAAAGAGATATGAAAGAGGAAGAACACAAAGAACAAGTAATATCTCAAGCGAACACAAATAACAACAACAATAAGCACGCGGGACACACGATTTAATCCGAGGTTCGGCAACCCCACAAAGGAGTTCCTACGTCCTCGTTGTTGAGGTGACCACTAAGGTCGGAGTCTATTCCACCTCCTTGCCTCCCTCAAGCAACCACAAAGGTTAGCCCAAGATTTCCACTAAGAAAACAAGGGTAATACAAACTCTTCGGGGTGCCCTCACAAATATAACAACACGGGCAACCACGAAGAACACCTAGCCGGCTAGGGTTCCAAGAACCCAAGAGTAACAAATACAAACCAAGCCAACTAGGAGGGGAACAAGTGCTCAAGATGTGAATCGAAGCTTTCCACTCTTAAATCTCTCCTCTCTACTCAGATCTTGCAAGGGATTGGATTTGAGAGCAAGGAGGAAGAGAGAGTGGGTGAGTCAATGCTTGAGAGCTGTTTGTCTGAAGGTTGGTAGGAGTAAATGGCGTGGGCAACGGTTAGAAATGAAGGGGAGAGCTATTTATACTCTTATCTCCGAAGCGGTACCGGTACTACCGGTGAACCCACCGGTACTACCGATCCTAAGGGTTTCGACCGTTACAACCAACCTATTGGAGACTTTTACGAGAAAATAGCCTACCGGTACTACCGGTCAACGACCGGTACTACCGGTAGTACAGATTTTTGCGGGAAAAAGACTTACCGGTACTACCGGGCTTTCACCGGTACCACCGGTCCAAGACCGGTACTACCGGTCCACCACCGATACTACCGCTAGAACAAAAACTCGCAGAACTCAGGCGCTGACACCTGCGGGATTTATGCCTACCGGTACTACCGGTGGTTCACCGATACTACCGGTACTCCCAGGCATAAAACACTTCTCTAAGTGTCCGTGAGTGCAAAGGTGTCTCTCAAATGCTTAAACCAATACAAATTGAGCACAAGTTTTCCCTCTAGATAACCTAATTTGTATCCCTCTTGATAGTGCGGCGTTTCCTATAACTCAAGTCAAGGGATAAAGTCTAATCTATCCACTTGAGACGGAACGCTTTTCAAACAATGGAATTGAGGGAGCTGACATCACCAAATGTGACCATACAAATTCTTTCATTGAACTAACACCTGCATATTCACTTAAATGGACATGTTAGTCCCTAATTTGATTGTCATTAATTAACCAAAACCCACAACGGGGGCGAATGCACTTACAAGAACTCTGAAATCCTTCCCTGATTTCCCTCCCACGGGTTTTAGCCGTGAATTCTATCTGTTCTTCCCCAAATTCCTTGCTACGTTTCCCCCCAATCTATCTCCGTTATCAGTGATTATAACAAACTCATCCGGATGGGAAGTGCCGGTGGCGGGGGTGAGGGCTTGACAACGAACTCGGGGTATTGGGATTAGGGGAGGGCGGTGTCAGACGGTGGGAGAGGGCTGGTCGATGCGGTGGCGACGGTTGGTGGGTGGCTAGGGAGCCGCTGGACGAGCCGATGGGGGAGGTCGGGCGTGAGCGGGCTGGTGCGGTTGCGTGAGGAAGAAGATGAATAGCGCGCGATCTAATCTGGAGCTTTCGTTTCGTATCCAACGGTTGTCGATAGTTGCTTAAAAAGAACACAAAAATCAGGCACCCGAAAAATAACAATTCCCTTTATTTCCTTCCCTAATAATTGTCCATACTTGCATATATGACATAATTTCTTCATTTCATACTCAGCGTAATGAATGGGCCAGCAATGTGGGCACACGTACTCCCCTCTCTTCTTCGCTCAAACTACCCCTTCAATTTTAGACTAGCAAATACTATTCGTACAAAGGTAACTGTAGCATCCTCTCTGCGCACCTTAATCTATGCACCATCCCTCAGCATGTGACAACATGTAGCTCCTAAGCTTTTGAGCTAGCTTATTTTTCTGACGTGGATGAGTGAGAAACACAAAAAAACTGGCCGTTAGCGAAGAACACGTCGCTAAGCTCACACTGTGTCTCACGAAACGCACAGTCTCAGCCCTCATGGCTCACAACCATTAGCTATGGCGAATATTTTATTTTTTGTTCACACTTGTCAGCTGCCGATTTACATAATGTTTTTGAACGACACCCTATGATTTGATCATATAATCTCTGTCCATTGGATATTATCTCGTCTAGAGATGGCAACGGGTTATGGGAATAGGTCCCAAGTAGCCCTGGGCATAATTAACCGAAGACCGAAGACCGAACCGAACTAACCGAGACCGAGACCGAAAATTTTGGTCACAAGTTCGGTCTTCAGTTTGAAGTAACCGAACTAACCAGACTTAATTCGGTCATTACCCTCGGGTAACCGAACTATCTGAATTAACCGAACATTTGAATTTTTTTGACATAATGTGTAATTTAGACTATTATTAGTGATATAATATTTATTCTAGTGGGTTTATATCAACCATCACTCTTATCACTATGTTTAATCTATATTTTGTATTGTATTTTTTGCCTTGAAATAGAAAAATATTGGTAAAATTTGCTACAAATTACAATATTTAGTAGTTGTTTTGTGAAGTTCGGTTAGTTCGGTCATGACCGAGACCGAACCGAACTAACCGAGACCGAACTTGCTCAATCCTGAGTTTTGAAACTAACCGATCGGTCTCTGTTTTTAGATGACCGAACTTTCGAAATGACCGAAGACCGAGACCGATCGGTTCGGTCAGACCGAATGCCCAGGGCTAGTCCCAAGCCCCGTCCACGCAGCAATAAACTTTCTCCTCCCTGTGAATGCCTTTGGGGGCAAGTTTTTCCCATCCCACCACCGCATGGGGAATTAATCCCCGTGGGATCTCTCGCATAGATAACATCTAAGACCAAATGTGCAGCAATTAAAAAGTCAGCAACACATAACATACACACTTGCACATAGTGATAACAACGCAACAACACTTGCTTTTTTTTTTCTTTTGACGTTAAACAAGAGGGGCACACCCCTACTGGTAACTTATTGAAAGTAAGACAAAATAGTCAAAGGTACGAACAGGGTAGCGGAGGGAGACAGAGAAATTCAAGAAACAAAAAAGGAAATGAAGAAAATAAGCCTCACTAAGAAGATTAAACAAGGTTGTTTAACCATTGATCAATTTCTGGGAAGTAACTTCTTTTTGCGTGATGCAGAAGCAGCGCAAATTCAGACTTGAACACTCTTATTGCCTCCTGGAGGGAAGGAGGTATGTTTCTGAAGATGAGGCCATTCTCATTTGCCAAATTGTCCAACTCTTTAGGATGATGATCTCCATGAAGAATGGGACATGTAATTGCCATCCGAAGCTTTCAAGATACTGATATAAATCCTCTTGATCAGTGACCTGTAGACCGAGCCAGTTCCAGCAGGTAGATGCAAACGGGCAGTCAATCAAAAGATGGAATAGAGTTTCTTCAGTTGACTAACGGCAAAGCACACATGTGTAATCTTGAAGTTCCATGTTTTTCCTTTTTAGAAGCTCCCTTGTACTCCTGTCCCTCAGGATCAGCCAAGCAAAAAACCTTGTGTTTATTTTGACAAGAGCACTTCCATATCCAGCTAAAGCTTGGGTGTATTGTTCTGTGTCCACTTCGGTGCTTGTATGCTTTTGCTACTGTTAATCTTCCAGAATTCCACGTGCATGTCCATGAGTCATCATTGTTATTTAGATTTAAAAATCCCAGCTCCTGCTGTAGCTGGTTAAATCCACAGCAACACTTGCTCGATAGGCGATAGCTATACAGAATTTGTGTTGCAATGGAAAGGCATTAAAAATAAACAAAAGTATTTGCATAAATATCATTTCAACTAAAAAACTAATATTAGAGGAGGGGGCACCTTACTAGTTTTATTGAAAAAGAAAAGAAAAAGGAGAAAGAGAAGCTGCTGCATGCAAGATAAGGGAAGAAAGGATATAGGAAGGCGCCGGCGTAGCTAATTTTAGCGTAACATGAGAGAAATAAGTAAGGGATATATCATAACTAATTAAGTAATCATTTCATAATAAAAGAGAGAAGAAAGAAGCTTTGAACTAGCACCACCCGCGCGAAATGCTCTCTGCCGCATCCGCACCACCGTACCTGTTCCGCTCTTGCTGCCTTGTTCTTCGTCGCGGAACGAATTGAAACGAAGAAGAAATTGATCGATCGACGAGCAGCCGGCGCCATGGATTGCTCCATGACGAGCAGCATCCTGTCGGCCAACTACAACACGATCCTGTTCGAGTTCGGCGTCATCCTGGTGAGCAGCAAGGTCCTGTACGCGCTGCTCCGCAAAGTGTACCAGCCGCGCGTCTTCTCCGACCTGCTGCTCGGCATCATCCTTGCCCAGTTCCGCGTGCTCTCCCTCACCAACGCCATCAACCTCGTCTTCGGCAAGATCGGCGGCTTCGTCTTCGCGCCCTACCTCTTCGCGCTCGGGGTCGAGATGGACCCCACCACGCTCCTCGACGCCCCCACCGGCGACTCCGTCGTCGCCTACGCCGGCATCCTCTCCACCTGCGTCCTCGTCACGCTCTTCCACATGCCGCTCATGCAGGCCACCTCGGGCGTCGTCCACGAGCGCTCCCTCCGCTCCTTCCTCGGCCTGGCCGCCGTGCTCGCCAACACCGCCTCCCCCGTCCTCACCCGCCTCACCACCGACCTCAAGATCGCCAAGACCGCCGTGGGCCGCCTTGCCGTGGGCGCCGGCCTCGCCTCCGACATGCTCACCACCATGCTGATCGCCGTCGGCAGCATGATCTGGCGCGACACGGGCGTGGACGGCCGCGAGTCCGACGACTCCCCGATCGTGCAGCCGGTGCTCACGGCCGCCGTCCTCGTCGTCGTCATCGTGTCCGCCTTCGTGTCCAGGGCCATGGCCGAGTGGGTGGGCGCGCGCAACCCGGAGGGCCGCCGCATGCGGGGCTTCGACCTCTCCCTCGTGGCGCTCGCCGCCGCCGCGCTCTGCTGGCTCAGCTCCGCGCTGCGCCTGAACGTGAACATGGCGGCGTTCCTGGTGGGGCTGGCGTTCCCCAGCGAGGGCCGGGTGTCGAGGCTGCTGGTGAGCAAGACCAACTTCGTGCTCAGCTCCTTCGTGCTGCCGCTCTACGTCGCCCACGTCTGCCTGTCGCTGCGCCAGACCACGGACGACATCGAGGTGGCGGGGCTCACGCGGGACGACGGCTTCCGCGCCTACGTCATGGAGCTGCCGTTCCCGTGGTGGAAGGTCTTCTTCGTCACCGTCATGGGGACGCTCGGGAAGCTGACCGGGTGCGCGGCGGCGGGGCTCCTCCGGGGGCTGGGGATGCTGGAGGCGCTGGCGCTGGGGATGCTGCTCAACGTCAAGGGGTACTTCCACCTCTACTGCGCGCAGGCGGCGTTCGACGCGGGCATCATCACGGACAAGTCGTTCATGGCCATCATCTTCATGGTGGCGCTCAACGTGGCGGTGACGCCCATGGTCGGGATGGGCATCGCGTCGTGGGCGCGGCGGAGCGTGCAGTGGCGGCTCATGGGGCTGCAGCACCACGACCCGTCCACGGAGCTGCGCCTCGTGGTGGGGCTGCACGGCCCGCAGGACGTGCCGACGCTGTCCTACATCATGGAGGCGCTGCGGTGGGGCGGCGGCGCGGGAGGTGGCGGCGAGCTGGCCGTGTACGCCGTGGACATGGTGCAGATGACGGACCAGACGGCGGCGGCCATCGTGAAGGGCGGCGGATTCGACGGCGTGACCGTGGTGGACGAGGAGGTGTCGGAGATGCGGAAGCTCATCGGCGAGGCGCTGGACGCGTACCAGGCGGAGTGCGGCGGCGGCGCCAAGGTGAAGGTGCGGCGGCTGCTGGCGCTGTCGTCGTTCCCGGACATGCACAGCGACATGTGCATCTGCGCGGAGGACGCGATGGCGGCGCTGGTGCTGCTCCCGTTCCACAAGGCGCAGCGGGCGGACGGCAGCATGGAGCCGGGCCACCACGGCTTCCGGGTGGTCAACCAGAAGGTGCTGCAGCTGGCGCCGTGCTCGGTGGGGGTGGTGGTGGACCGAGGCCTCGGTGGGAAGCACGCCGCCGCCGTCGTCAGCGGCTCCAGCTCCCAGCAGTCCCAGACCCAGGCGGCGGCCGTGGTGGTTGTGTTCATCGGCGGCGCGGACGACCGCGAGGCCCTGACGCTGGCGTCCCTGATGTCGAAGCACCCGGGCGTGCGTCTGACGGCGCTGCGCGTGGTGCAGAACGCGACGGCGCAGGCGCGCGCCAGGGCCCGGACGAGCCTGTTCGAGAGCAAGGGCAGCCGGCGCGGCGGCGGCATGATGGGCGCCCCGGCGTCGTCGGCGCTGGGGCAGGAGGAGGCGCAGATGCAGGTGGACGACAAGTTCTTCGCGGAGTTCTACCGGAAGCACGTGGCCGGGAGCAAGCAGCCGGGCGCCGCCATCGGGTACCTGGAGAAGCACGTGGCGGACGGGGCGGAGCTGGTGGCGGTGCTCCGGGGCATGCAGGCGGACTACCGGCTCTTCATCGTGGGGCGCGGCAGGGACCGCAGCTCGGTGCTGACGGAGGGGCTGGACGAGTGGGCCGAGTGCCTGGAGCTGGGCCCTGTCGGCGACATCCTCGCCTCCTCCGACTTCTCCACCACCGCCTCCGTGCTCATCGTGCAGCAGTACGACGCCAAGCAGCACTACAAGGTCATCGACGAGGAGTTCATGCCCTTGTAGATACACATATATAGATAGACTCGTCGAGCAATGTACCTTCTCCTACGTGACGTGACATACAACGTGTGTGCAGCATGCATATACAAACGTGTACTCGATCGTGAACATATTCTTGGACACACAGGTGATCGATCTCCTCTAGCCATAGAATGAAAGGCGTGTGAGTGCCCGAGTCAAACGGAGGGACACGTATTACGCACCAAAAGACCAAAACGCCATGATCGGAAAATAAAAATAATCATTGAATATGTCGCGCCAGATGCTAATTGCTAAGATCAACTCCAACAGAGTTGATAAAAATAGATAGCTAAATTTATAATTTAGCTAACCTCTAAAATAAAAACCCCAACCAAAAAATAAAAAACTCCAACAGTCTTTTCAATAGGTTGAGGCGATTCCTCCCAGCCCGTCAGCACCTCCTCCTAGGCGGTGTTCACACAGCAGCAGCAAAGCGAGGGTCAGGTCCAGCAGACAAAGCACTGAAGCACTCACGTCCTTTCGGTCAGGTCGCGAGGGTGTCTAGCAGACAAAGCACTGAAGCAAGGTCAGGTCCTTTCGGTCTTGTCCTTCTGCCGGCCACGACCACCTCACTTCTCTTCACATCAACGTACTACACAGTAGTGTCAAAAGAAAAATACACAGCAACAGTAGACAGCCGCACGAGCAGCATAGCCATGCAGACAGCAGGAGCGGAGCGGATGCGCGCTCGTCGGCAGCGCGCATATATGCGCGGGGAGGGCTGGTTTTTGCCGACTTGTCAAAGATGCCAACCTCTTTTGCCAAACTGTTGGAGTCTCTGTTTTCTCCTTTTGTCAAAAAAAACAAGGATGCCAAAGTTCTTTGGCAAACTGTTGGAGTTGCTCTTAGACTCTCTTTTTTCTCACAAAATAGTCAAATATAGATTACACATCATGGATAGATTTTCTGTTGGAGTTGCTCTAACACGTGTACGCATAGTAGGTTATGGCATCGATGGTAGATCGAGTTTGTTACCGGCGGCGGTGGTCAGTTTTAATATTTTCTCTCCTTGGGTTTACTTGTCCTCATCTTTTGAACGGCAGCACGCCTAGCGTCCGGACGTTCGGCACTAGGACGCATTCGGACGCATCTCAGAAACCGTCAAAAAACAGCGCTCGCATGCACGTGCGCACCCCCCCACCCGCGACCTATCTCCTCTGCTGTAACGGAACCGTCCAAATTATAAGAGCACAAGTTCAAAAACAATCGCCAAAACGATCAAATTCTCAAACTTGAGCCCATATAACTCCGGTAGTCCACGAAACCACGAGGGATTTCAAACCAAACCGAGAGCAACCAGATCGTAGTGATTCAACATAACACAACACTTGTTACAACAGTTCATAAGTAGCTCTCATACATCGGAGTACAAATAATTTTATTACAAAACTAAAATAAAGATTAGCGGAAGCAACATAATTTCTAAAACCATTTAAAATCAAATACTGCAGTACATAGTCACATCCTGCAAAAGTATACCAGAAAAGATACTACAGAGACCATGCCCATATGGTCTAGTCTTCACACCCACATGGCGAAGACAATACTTGCAGCAACAAGTACAAATCTGCTACCTGCAACAGGTGGGAATAAACCCTGAGTACGAGAAGGTACTCAGCTAGACTTACCCGACAAAAACCAGAAACAACGGTGACACCAAGGAGTATGCAAGGCTTTATAAGGTGGGCTAGCTTGACTCACTTGCAGAAAAACTTATTACAGATAGGTAATCATTAATGCTTAAACATCAAGTTAATAATCATTAACCTGTCATCTAGATTAGCACCTGTACTAGAGCAATCACTTCATTAGGAGCAAACAATATTAACCATAGCAGGTATAATAAGGCCATCATCATCATTATCATCAATTCCGAACCATCATTAATAATTAGTGTATCTACGCTGGAGATAACCAGTCAAGTTTCTCACTATCCGGGAGAGACGGCAACTCGAATCGATTCCAACTCAGCTGAGGGGGGTATTCCTGACACTCATCCGGCAAACTCCGCTAAAGACAGCCGTAGATAACCTTTGGTACAACTCAGGGTGGGCCCGAACAGCGCCGCGTTCTCAGGGATACCAGTGGCCAGGAGGCTCAGGACTTTTAACTCACCTGCCCTTGGACCCTCTGGCTCCCTTCCGAGGCGACTTTCACTTTTTGACTTCGCAGCCTGAGTTAAGCTACTAGGCTTCGCGGTCGGCAACCTCAGGCCGGCCAACTAAATGTCAGGCATGCGTTCAAAATGATATAGAAGGCTCCAGGTCTCGGTCCTTAATCGACACAGACGGGGATAGATCCACACCCAAGACCTCCATGCCTTGTTGCTTCACTATCGTCATTTCGCCCGGTCTCATTTCATTTCATTAACACATGGTTCATTTCCACAATAGTAAATATAGCCAACCGTGACCTGACAAAGCCCTATATCTCGTAGGTGATAGGAAATCACCCAACTTCTACCGGTCTAATTTAGCAGGGCTAAGCATAGATACGATCCTGTCTACATAGGATTCAAGGTTCGAATTGCTGGACAAGGAGTGTTATCAGTGCAGCAAGGGTTTCCAACCAACTCCTATCATGTAATGCAACAATACATATAACATGTATATAAAGATAATTGATTTGAAAGTAGGAGGCTTATAATGCTCCGGGGCTTGCCTTAACCGAAAGAAGATAGATCAAGGGTCAGCTTCAAGAACGGTTTCCACGTCTTTTCCGGCTTCGTCGGACTGGACCTCCGGCTCTAGAACGGACTCCAAATTCAGGTTCCACGTCCAGCGGGACTTTGCTCGTAACACGATTCTCGGCACACCTATTACATGTATATGCATCCAATGAATTTCATGTATGCATCCAAAAATGACATGATGATTTATGGACGTGCATGAATGATATGAAGATGAATGCAATGACATTGCAACGTTGTAAGCACAAAACCAAGTTATGTGGTGCTCTATTCAAATCACTTCAAACTTAGGTGCAAATTTCCTCTCTGGTATTAACATGTTTGAACATACTTAAGCAATCCCTAAGTACCATAAAGTTAAGACTAAGCACACGTATAACAAGATTTCAGAAGTTTAGTACTTCCAACATGTTATCAATAGTAGTTAAGAAAATCCACAACTGGAGTTCTACAAATCCAAATGACTTGCAAGAAGACATTCTGGAAAGATTATGAAATTGTATACATTTCATCTATAAACATCTAAGCATGATTTCATCATTTACCAAGTTAAAATAGCATACATACAGAATTTGTTCTAAAAGACAGAGAGCAAAACAATTCTGACTCGAACTTTGAACAGCTGTCATTTCTAAACCATGAGTCCAAATGTCACCAAATTTTTACCAGCAACTAATTTATAAGGTTCTTAACAACTTTGTTATAGTTCACCAAGCATGAAAACATCATTAACATAGGTTAATTCTCTTAACTAGCAAATCTGTCCAGAAATAGCAGATTCACTAACTTAAATAATTAATGACGATTCAAAAGCACAATTGGACCAAACCAAGTTTACTCACTTATTGTGCATACCAAAAGAACATCAGAAAGTATAGTGCCAACTTCTAAATAAATCATTTAATATTCTTTTATAATTTATTTAGTTAATTAGGTGATTAAAGCAACATACAGTAAAACTATATATAAAAATCTACAAAAATTATAGTAGTCACCTCATGCTTCACATAGGCTACCATAAAAATTTCCAATCAATTGGATGAGCAGAACTCGATATATCAAAAATAACATATGACATGTCTATTTCTAGCATAAATATGAAACCCTATTGAAAAGTATCAAACAACAGATTTCATATTTTTCCTAGCATCCTTCTAACATAAGAACAACACTCACCAAGTTTCACCCTTACTGGATCTATAGAAAAATTATGAGTATTCACACAAGATCCATCCATGCAATTAAGATAATTACCTAACTCCACCAAACCACATCCAATTTGTATGAAAATTTAACCATAAGCTATTCATGGTATGAGCAGTTCACTATAAAAATTTCATATCGTTTGGAGCTTCACAGAAAAAGATATCATTTTCTCCTTTTTCCACAAGAATAAGAGATATAATTAATAACTATTTATTTCAACACAAAACATGACACACATTATATTTTTATAATAAACTAGACATTACTAGGAACCCAACAAAATTGGAACCACATTGTTTGGATCTATTAATCAAGAGATATATATTTTTGAATCTAGCATCAATTCTGTGAAATAAATAAAGACAAAACAAATTCCTAAACCTAACTGGGCTATTGGGCCTCTGCCAGCGCCGGATCTGGCCCGGCTAAAAGCCCACGGTGGCCCAACAAACTGAATCAGAGAGAGGGAGAAGAGGGCGACGCTGACAGGTGGGGCCCTACGGTCATAGAGACAGAGGCAGGGGAGGCTCCGGCCGGCGTTTCCTCGCCGCCGGTGACCCCTCCGGCGAATCCGACGGCATGGCTGCGTTCCCCACCTTGACCCGCATCTAAGCAACCTATTTCCCCTATCTCTACCGCACCGAGCCATGCACGACACCGACGAGGGCGGATGGCGGCGGGCGGTGCTCGTCGACGGCGGCGCAAACGACCATCTCAAGGCAAGGCAAGTACAACTACGGGCTTCTGGCAACATGGCAAAGCTAATGAACCCACTAGCACGGTATGAAATCAACCGTAACATCGTGGCTATGAACGACGCTCTCGTGGTGACCATGGAAGCTCGCCGGAGTGGTGACGTTGCTCGCTAACCGAGCCAAATTCATCGGTAACATCTCTCCCATAGCTAGCTCTAATCCTATGCATCACGAAACACTAACCCATTCAACCAACGGATAAGCAAGCATGAAGAACCGAAGCTCGGTGCGGCAGCAGCCATGGCGGACGCACCTAGTGCGGCTGCTTGTCCCCCTGGACCCGACGCGGTAGCATCTAAACCAACAAGCGCTACAGCTTCTACAACCCACAAGCAAGCGCGAACGAGCAGGAGCGCATGTGGTGGAGCTCGGCATTGCTCCGGCCACGACGAGGTTGAGGCGCGGTGGCACTCCGAGCGCGGCGACCGTGAGAAAAGAGAGTTTTTGCCACCTACCTACGGCTCGGCTAGGCTAGCGAGTTGGAGCATGGGCTAGAGCAACCCAAGGCGGAACGATTGGTCGAGCTCGATCAGAAAATGGCGGCCAAAAGGAGAAGCTATGGTCGGCGTAGTAACGGTGGCCTTCCGCCTGCGTGGAGGAAGAAGAAAGGTGAGGCAGGGGAGGAATGGAGCGAGTGTGGGCGAGAAGGAACGCTTCCAGGGCACCGTGGCGGCCATGTAGAACATCGTGGCCCAGTCGGTGGACACGCACCGGTGTACGGCTTGCCAAGTGGCGAGCAAGGCCTGAGCCCGGTCGGCCACTGCACCTTCCCCTCCGTCTCCATTCAAACGAAAAACCGACTGAAACTGCCTCAAACACGACCCTCTAGCACCTAATCCAGTCGGATTTAGCGAGAAGCACCAATAACAAAATGGTAGAGCTACAGGTGTACTACACTATTGTCAATAGGATCTTGGACTAGTTCGGCTTAATTTGGGAGTTACAGCTCTCCAAAGTAGGTCATATGAAAACTGTGTTGTCCAGTGATGACTGACAGCCGATTTTGGTCAAGGTTTAACTCCTAAACCAGCTCGAGTTAGGTCATGCCATAGTTTACAAAGTTGTAGAGATACACGAGATCTTCAACTTTGCCAATTGGGGCTCAAGCTAGATCGGCACGGTCAGAGAGATATAGGACTCCAAAGTAAGGTTCAGTGAACTGTAAGTTAGTCAAGGACTTAGAAAAATTTTAAGTGTTGAAACATTATGGATTCATGACTTGTGGGCCCTGTTTGAGCAGGTTCTAGCCATTTTCATGAGATGGTCATATTGAGACTTTTATTCCTTGATAAATTGGCTACAACTTTGGTAAAGGGTGCACATCCATGCAAGGTCTCTAGGTTGGACTTTTTAATTAGTCAAACAGAGTCACTTTGTAGGTCACTCCAAGTCAAACCTCCCTTTAGAGGGCAAATTAGTCCTTTTGGTCCACATGAACAGTGCTCCACTAGGTGTCCTAAGCATAGTTAAGCTACTAGGGATCATGTTAGAGCATCACAAGTGTCATCTACACAAAAACCCTAGCAACACATAAAGGAAACACATAGAAAACCACAAATGTTGCAATTGTTTCAAATGTTGCAATTGAATGTTTCAACACTTTTACTAATCAACACATGATGCTATGCTCATGATAAGAGACTAGGATGCCATGATCATGCATTATGAATGCATTATGAGGCTAACTAACACCAGGAGTGTTACATCTGCGGTCCCATTCGCCACCGCTCTACCATCTCAGGCGCGCTCCCTCCGCAAGCCCCCGCCACACCCCTCCGTAGGCACCTACCGCGCCGAGTAGTGCCACACCCTCTCCCCAAAGCCCCTGTTGTGCCGTGCAACGCCGCGCCCCATTCCCCACTGCACTACCTTCTTCACGTCCCAGGACGGCTGCTCCGTCGTCGAGGTCTGCACCAAGTCCTGTGGTGTTCCCGTCCAGCAGCCACCGTCGCCATTGCAACATGTGCAAGACCATATCTATCTTTGCAACATCCTGATGAAACACTTGTAACATACGTCCGAAACATCTAAAATATTTGTAATATACACTTGCAACATACGTCTCACACCTGAAATACTTCAAACATACATTTGAAACATGCATGTATATCCATAGCAACAAATGCAACACCCACTAATTTGTAACATCTAGATGAAACACTTACAACATACGTCTCAAACACATAGAATACTTATAACATATGCAACATCCGGATGAAAACTCTTAGAACATACGTCTAAAAACACTTGAAACACTTGAAAGATACACTTTCAGCGCAACATGTACTTGTTTCTTGGACAAATGGAGGCTTGTCGGTGCGCAGAGCTCGACGTCGGCGCGAACCTTGATGCGCGGAGTGGCATGGAGGTCGCTAGTACAAAGCTCATCGGCGGCACGGAGGCACAGAGCTCGCCGGCAACACGAAAGCGGCTGGGCGGGCGCGACGGAGAACGGAAGCGCGGTGCAGAGGGAGGAAGGCAGGTGACGATGCTTGGGTGCAATGGAGGATGGTGGCCGGTGGGCGGCCGAGCGCGCGCCGCGACGGTGCGGATACCTTGGCGAGAGAGTTGGTTCCATTCGTAAACAACGACTGAAGCAGGGAGAAAAAAAGCAAGCACAGTGGAAGCACACCTGTTGGACCATTTGGGTCGGCGTCGCAACCCACCGACAAAAAGTGTTCGGGCGGACGAACGCCCTCACTAGAGCATTTGCGTTTCAATGGCAGCACTTTTGACCATGTGGTTGCAAAACATATTGTTACATATAACAGGGTTTTATGGATCATGCATGTAATAATGTAATTGGATAATATTAGAAGTATGTAAATTTCTTTTCATAGGAAAAAAACTGATGGTCAAAGTGTCCTAAACATTCCTTCTAACGGTCTATCCGTCTTAAATTTAACTAGATTTATTGAAAATAATATCAATATTTGTATTTTAAATAGATTTAATAAGATAAAAAAAGTACTTCATGGTTAATTTAGTGATACTTATTATGTAGTATCATAAATATTAGTACGTTTCGGAATTAGATGACTCTTTTGTTTTAATGATGGAGGGAGTATCCGTAGTAGGTCAGGCCAGCATTGTGGCCCATACTGAGAGCCTAACCAGTATTTGTTGTTGGACTAGGCTGGGGCAAGGTAGTTATTTCCATTGTAAGAAGCCCACATACTGAGCAGTTAGCAGAGGGAAAGCAAGGATGAGAGGGTATGTTGTCTATATCTGAGTTGGTATTGTTGGGTTAATCTCCAATCTAAGAGGATCGGAGAGAATTAAAAGAGCAAATCCCCTCCATCGCTTTTACCCCCTTTCAATTTCCACCGAACCCAACAAAGCCTTAGAGGAGTTGAAACAGTTTATATGTGAGCCTAGATATTTAGTATTGAACATATATCCATATCTAGATTCCAACCCTTCTGTCCTGTAATATAGTGCATTCGAGAAATTTTAGAATATATTGATAGAGAATGCAGGAGATACATATGCCCTCAATTTATTTTTCTAATCAGATGCTATCAACAAATATTATGATTAATAGTGATTGGTTGATTAAAGAAAAAATGTTTATTGCAAAACTGATTTTTAATCTCTAGACTAGAGTCACTTATATAGAATATAATAATAATTTTAATAAATACTTGAATGCGCTATGGCAGAGGACGGGTGGGGAGTTTCGGTTCGCTTGAATTCAGTCATGGTATAATATATTTTTTTTATTCAAATGGTATAGTATATTTTTCTTGTAATAACGTAATAGCATCGGCCGGTAAAAACCATCGTGCAAACTGCAGGAGGGCGCAGGGAAGGGAAGGGAAAAGCGTCACCACGAGACGAGCGTCTTATCCGTGGGTAGGCGTGGTGACAAGAAAAGCACACGACTCCTTCCAATTCCAATTCCAATTCCAAGGCGGACGGGCGAGCGGGTGGCGGGGGCACCGGTTTTTCTTTTCTATTCATTCCCCTTCCTTCCTCCCTCCTCCCCTCCCCTCTTGGGCTCTTCCCCTTTCCCTCCCGCCCAGACTCCAGCCGCCGCCAGTCCCTTCGCCCGCCGGGATCGACCCGTTGATTGGCCTGCGCCTGCGATCGATCGATTGGATTGCAGGTGCGTGCTACAGATAGGGGTAGGGCGGCCGCCGTCGAGATCCATCCATCCATCGGAATCGGATCGGGGGTCCATGGGTCGGCTGTTGCTGCTGAGCCTCCCGGCGACGGGCGCCATCATCTACCGCTGCAAGCACTGCGACACCCACCTCGCCTACGACACCGACATCATCGCAAGGGTAAGGGTGGGGGTGTTGGTTGCTTACTTGCTTTATTTATTTATTTATTTATTGTTTCTTCTCCTTGCATCCATTTGATTGATTGGCATTCTTCTGTTGGATTGGATTGGAATTGGATGCATCGCATCAGACGTTCCGGTGCAAGAACGGCAAGGCCTACCTCTTCAACAGGATGTATGTAACTTGACTTGCCGTCTTGCATTTGCATTCTTTTTCTTTTTTCTATCACTATCAGATATAGAAACATGACATACTTGTATATACATTATATGTATCCGCAGCGTGAACGTGAATGTTGGTAGCAAGGACGACCGGATGATGACCACGGGGCTGCACACCGTCTGCGACATCTTCTGCGTCGCCTGCGGAGCCATCCTCGGCTGGAAATACCTCGTCGCCTTCGACAAGAGCCAGAGGTACAAGGAAGGCAAGTTCATCCTCGACAGGTCCACCGCCCTCGCCGCTCGTGGCGGCGGCCCTGATGATGCTCATGCTCATGCTGACCGTGCCCACAACCACCACGCTCGCGTAACAAGCTCCGCTGACGACGACGATCCCAGCGATGACGAAGATGACCAACACATGTGAGTGAATGTCATCTGCACTGCATTCACCATGGACTGGACTGGACTGGCTCATACATGCTTTCATTCCAATCCCTTCTTGCTGTCTGTAGATACTCCATCCATTCCGCTCTAGTTGTTTTTAGTTCGCAGTAGCTGCTATTAGCACCTATACTATCTATCTATCTATCTATCTATCTATCTATCTATCTATCTATCTATCAGACATTCAGCCTACTTATGATATGATGATCAGCTAGCAAGCTCATTTATCTAGTTGTCTGTAAATATGATCAGATGCAGCGACAGTAATAAACAAATCTCCTTTCCCTGCTTCGATAATGCTTGCTTCATCCGTATACGCTCATTGGGTTTCAGAGTATCAATCCTTACATTCTTTCTACGTATACTGCACTGTTGATTTTGATTCATGGAGGCTGGGGCTTGCATCCTGTAATCCTCTTGTGTTGACAATTCACACATGGCGTGCTCTGCTCTCTTCTGGCTCTGCTCGACTGCCACGTACTCCCTCTGCTCCGTCTAAGACAAGCGTTTCACGGACAATTACTTAGGGCCTGTTTGGTTACGTTTTTGTTAAAGTTTAACTCCCATCACATTAATGTTCCCTCAAATGCATGGAGTACTAAATGTAGACTAATTGCATGCATGTCGGTATAGATTAGGAGTAATTTACGAGACGAATCTATTAAGCCTAATTAGTCCAAGATTAGAAACTTTTTGTCAAATAAGACGAAAGTGTTACAGTGTTTGTTAAACTTTAACTCCTCAAACCAAACACCCCTTAATATCTCTCCGTTCTAAACTACAGCTCGTCCTGGCTTTTCTAGATACATACTTTATTCATTCTAAACTATAAATCATTTTGGATTTTTAAATACATGGATTTTTTTATGCATCTAGCCATAGTATGACCCTGTTTGAGTACGCTTATGATCAAATTATGGATCCCCAGATGCAAGAATCACCAATAATTTACGGCAACCGTCCCGCGGTTTCTACCGTGAGAATGAATGAACGAGAAGTCATACAAATTTCTAAAGTTTGAACAAATTATATAGAGAATTATAAAGATTTATGACATGCATACTATGAAAATATAATTAATAAAGAATCTAATGATACTTATTTGGTACTATAAATGTTATTATTTATTATATAAATTTGGTCCAATTTAAGATGGTTGGACTATCCAATAAAATTAACCAAAGTCAATTTAAGAAGCAAATGGTGAAAACCGTTCCATCTGTGACTCTTCATGCCGTGTGGAGGGGGTTATAGGGAATTAGGAAGCTGAAAGCGAGATGAGAAAGGCAATGTCGAGACGAGAATAATGAATCGACGTTGCGTACAAGAAAACAAGTCCTTTAACCTAACCGTTTAGGTATAATAAATTAGTAAAAATCAATTAGCCAGTCTAACCATGCCGGTTGTGTTGGGACGGCCCTACAGCTCCAAACTTAGTACTGTATTTTGTCTGTTGATTTGATCGGCTAGCTGTACGTGTACATAGGGCAGCTCATGAGATTCACTGGGCGTGTTCATCTTGTTTAATTTCTCAAATTAACCTGCATCGTATATCCTATAGCTAAATAAATGTATATATACTTAATAGATGCGAGAAAAAAGTCATTTCGCATAGACGTTCACTTGTGACCTTATCCGAGAAACCAATCAACCACCACACCAGGGACGGACCAGGGCTCGGTGGCCCTAGGCCCTTGCCTAGGCTCCTCCTTTGCGAAGCCCATTAAGGCCCAGTCCTTGGCCCAGCTACTAAACTTGAATGGAGGGCATAATGCCAGTCAAAGTCAATGCTCAGCCCTTGGCTCCGTTCCTCGCCTAGATCGTCAGATTTTCTAAATGCATCACTGCACCACACCATTAATGGTTTACTCGCCATTCCAGTAGAAAATGAATGATCTCCTGATTTTAATTATCTTGTTGTACATGCCCAAGTGACCAGCGCAAAGATGATGTGGCTTTATAACAGAGGTGAAGAGGGTGATCATATGGCTGCCCGGCCACTCCCTTAAGAAAACATAAGTCATTAGACCATTGTTCACTATATCCAATTTCCAATAGATGTCAAACTATCAGTCGGTAATCTACACAATGGCGTGCAACAGTCGGTCGATATAACTTTATATATACTAACACCACTATCAGCGACACACAGAAGGAGTCATAGATATGTACAGATTGACCTTAGGTCGTTATAATATACCGATAGAAAAGGAGTCGCCATAGAGTATAGATAAATTGTGCTATAGTGTGTAGATTACGTTTCACTCACGTTTATACAGTATAATATGTAGTGTTAGGTTGATCTTCACCAAGTTGGCTCAACGGCCAATTTAGGCCTTTGATCCGCGCCATGATCGGGGGCGCCCAACCCAATTATAGTTGGTGGGCCCCCGTCGTGTAGTGCTATAAAGAGGAAGGTGGGGGCCAGGGCGCTGAGTACGAGATTCACCGCAACTGCTGTTTCCCCACCTACATTCATAACCCTGATCCAATCTAAGAGGGCAGCGCTGAAGCGACGGGAAGCTCCGCCACCACGCCGCCTCTGCGCCGCCACTGCACTGCAACCGACTTGGATTTCGACGCCGGAATCCACTGCTACCACTTCACCGACACTCGTGTCATCAACACCGGCCTTGGCTTCCTCCTCTACCAAGCCAACTGATGGTCAACCACTTCTAATCCCCTCTCTATCTCTCTCTAGTTTATCCACCTAGTTCATGTTCTAGGGTTTTTTATCCTGAATAGAAAGGTTATCACCCGCTAGATTTGCTCCTAATGATCCTATGTTTCTAACAATGGTATCAGTCGCCTATCTAACATGTAGATCTGGTTGGGGTAGAAAATAGAAGGAGAGGATTCGAGTCAACTCAGATTGAAACCCTAACCCTAGATGATGACGTAGATGGGGCTTACCTTCCCCGAGCCGCCGCTCAATGACTCCTCATCGGCGCGCGGGCTACCGTCGTTGCACGGGAAGATGAGCCGAGCCACCGCAAACTGGCTCGGGTTTAGGGCATCGACGTGAGGCCACTCGACGGTGGCGCGCTCACCCTACGGGGAGTGCATGCTTCGGCGAGGGGGCCCGTGGCAGCGCCGCACTCCTCCTCCAGCTACCATGGGTGGCCGACGCTCCGTCGTCTTCAGGCACCATCGGGCTAAAGAGTGGCGAGGGGGAGAAAGAAGAATGACCTTAGGGTTTCGGGGAGGGGGGAGAGGAGGACACCGGTGGGGTTTTGTTTCCTTGATTTGCGTGCACAGCCATCGGATCTGATCTGACGGTCCGCCCTTGCTGGACCGGTGGCCAGCCCAAGTAGGGCAGCATGGCGCGCACGAATGGGCTAGATTCCGGACCCAGGCCCAGGTTGCGACCTGGGCGCGGGGCAGTGCGGTGTGCATGAATGGGCCTTGGGCCATTTTCTCCCTAGGCTGAATGAACACTAAATATTTGTTTAAGTTTTCATTATTTTCATAAACTTTTTTCCTTATATGTTTTATATAGTTTTTTATCTCTATAATTTTTCACCAAGGTGTATAATTTTAGAGAGTAGATGAATACAGTGAAATGTTTCTGAAAAGTAGACCAGTTTATTTTTCATGTTTCCATTGCAATGTCAAGTTTATCCTCTAATTAAATTGGACCAACGGGGAAGTTATAATTGGAGGAGTAGGCATTTTTTGTTTAAGTTAAATTATGGTATTGTTATTCTCTAACCAACGTTGATGATAATAATATTATAAGTTTATTCATGAGTTGTTTTTCCATGCATTAATTCCATTTCTTCCCAACGGTGTTATAGAATTAATGTATAAGAATATTATATTTATGATATTGCTATTTTCTGACCAAAGTTGATGATAACAATATCATAAATTTTTTTTATGAGTTTTATGCATTAGTTCTATTTCTACCCAACGGTGATGTAGAATTAGTGTAGAAGCATATTGTATGTTTTAATTTTGACCAACGTTAAATTACGACATGCAATTATTATTTCAATTGTTTCTCACTTTCTCTAACGTTGTTTCAGGCTACAACCCAATGACGTTTATCTCGTCCATTTCGTCTCTCAATGGAAGCAACTATAATGTATGGCGAGAGAAGCTTGAGATAGCACTTGCGCTGTCCGACAATGATCTAGCACTTATCTCTCCGTGTCCTACTGAGCCAGTGGACCTAGTGAGGGAAGCAAATGAGACTGATGCAGCTTTCACTACTCGACAGCGTGACCATGCAGAAGTGAGAATGAAGTACGACCTTGATCGTGTGAAGTGGGATAGTTCAAACCGCAAGTGTTTGATGGTGATTAAGAGCTCCATTAAGGATCCAATAAGGGGTTTAATCCCAGAATATACCACCACCACTGAGTATCTCAAGAAAGTGGAGAGTCAGTTCACTGGCTCTTCAAAGGCTTATGCAAGAACTCTTATTAAGAAGTTAGTCAATAAGAAATACTCTATGGAGAAATTAGAGAGCACATATTGAAGATGAGCAACACGACATCCAAGCTCAAGCCAATGGACTTGGGGCTCAAGGATGAGTTCCTAATTCATTTGGTTTTTGCATCTTTGCCCAAAGAGTATGAGACTTTTGTTGTGAACTACAACTTACAGCCAGATAAATGGGACATTGAGAAGCTCATTACCACGTGTGTGCAAGAAGAGGAGAGGCTTAAGAGCTCACATGGTGACTCAGCCAACCATGGGAAGGAAAATAAAAAGAAGACCTTGAACAACAAGAATGTTAAACCACAAAAGAAACCTCAGTGGGACAATAGCTCCTCCTCTAAGTAACAAAGAAAGGCCTCTCAAAATGATCACCATCAGAAATCCAACTATGTTCAAGTGGACAAGGACACCTACAGATGGTGCCACAAGACTGGACACTACTAGAAAGATTATCCAGAGTTCCTGAAGCACCTGATCAGAAAAGGTGAGGACATTATTACATTTGTAGATGAGTCCTTGTATTTAAGTTATGCAAAATCTACTTGATGGATTAATTCAGGTGTAACTATTTATATTGCAAATCATTATAGGGATTCCATACGAGGAGGACCCTGAAAGAGGAGAAAGACACACTAAGGTGGCAAATAGAGTCAAAGCTAATGTAGAAGCCATTGGAGAACTCCTATTAGAATTAAATGATGATTTTGTACTTAAGCTTTCAGATGTCCTTTATGTATCCTCTGTAATAGAACTGACCAATTATACGAAAATTAAGAAAGAAAAGCACCCGCCGAAGCAGATAATTTAGCAAACTTAAGCCCATATAACCCGGTAGTCCGTGAAATCACGACGGATTTCAAATCAACCAACATATAAACTAAGATCATACAAGTTTAGCCGCCACAGTCACATATTACATAAAGTTCGCAACCACATTGAAATACATTGGAGTTAAAACATAAAGTTATTACAAACCAAGTTCATAATGAAGTAGTGGAAGCAAATAGTTTTAAAACCATGTATACACGTTTAGTTCAAGTACAGTGTCAGGAGATAGTCATTTCCAACAAAAGTATCAGATCAAACATATGGAGTGACCATGCCCTTAGTCCTAGTTGTCGCTTATCGCATGGTACAAGCAGTTCATGCAATACCCGTAATGCATTTGACTATCTGCAACAATAATAGAAACAATACCCTAAGTACGAGAAAGTACTCAGCTAGATTTACCCATCTTAAACTAAAATAAAATTGACACCAAAGAGTATGTAAGGCTTTCTTTTAGTGGACTAGCTCACTTATTTGCGGAAGAGCAATAAGTTAACGTGAATAAACCATTTTAAATACTTTTGTCACACCCAAAATTTTCTATTTTGGGTTGTGTATGAAAAACACTAAATAAAATAAATGATTTCAATATTTGAATAAATTTATTAGATAAGTTAAGTTGCTGCTAATTTAAATATAGAAAATTATGGTTTTAAACTTTTTCATATTGATTTGATAATGTGGTGTTTGTGTAATGCTTGTCTTTGGTGTTGGTGAGTGCTATTATTTTTTTTAAATACCATAGGACGATGTTTACTTCTCATCGGAAGACTTTTTGGTATTTTCTGGATTTAAAATTTCAATTTCGGTGAGCTTAATCTTTTTCTTTGATCTCTTCATCAATCTTTTCATGAGCTCAAACCTATTTAGTTGAGTTCCTTATCTCTCCAAGAGTTCTCAGGATTTTTCCTGTGATTTTTCTGAGCTCCGAGCTATTTTTCACGGCTTAAAAGGTAATTCTAGATTTTCTGGAATTATTTTTATTTGCGGAATTAAAATAATCCCGAAATTAAGAAAATCTAAAATTTTTTTAAACCCTATAACTATATATATGCCAGCGTAGCCCTCGACGCCCTGGTTTCAGAAGTACAACCCTTATCGTGAGCCGCCGCTCGTAGCTCCCTACATCTCTCGCCGAAGTTCTTTATCTACAGCTTGCGTTCTGGCGAACTTCCGGCGATGGTTCGGCGAACTTTTTCGGCCACCTCTGACATCTCCGGCGAATTTCGCTTTCACTCAGAGGTTCGTCTCGTCGTTCTCTTCACCGACACATCTTTCTTTTCATGAATCCATCGTCCGTTCGTTGTTTCCCTAATTTTCTTCCTTTTTTTTTCAGTGAGGAACTTCCATGGATGGCTGCTGTTTATCTTCTCCGGCGCCACTTCGGCCTTTCCCCGTGCCCCAGCCCATCTCCGTACGTCGTCTGTGGACCCGTGGCCCCACGGCTGCCTCCTCCATGCCTCCTGCTAGGGCATCAAGAGCAGGCCGCCGCCTGTGCGTTGCTCTACAGCGAGCCGCAGGTGGCTGCTGCTCGGCCGCGGGCCTTGCAGGCCACAGCCGCCGCACAGCGTGCTGCTGGCCGGCCCGGCCCCGGCTGCCCTCTGCTCCAGGCCCGGCTTGGCTTTCCCCAGCTCCTCGACAGGGCTGCGGCGGAAGCCCCTCCACAACCATCACGTTATGCATTGCAATAAAGAAGATGAGGTTAATTACGAGTTTGCCGTTAGTTCATTAAATGTCCGTTGTTTCTTCGTTTTAACTTCGATCGGAGTCGTTCAAGTCGTGTTAGATTCGTGTCGTCGCGCTTACGTAGTAGTGCTAATGTTTGCCATGTCTTATAATTATGAATTTATTGATTTAAAATATAATTTGATTAGTATTAATTTAATAGTTTTTATTTAAAAGTGACATAGGTTTATAATTTCGTTTTGGTTGCTTTTGACCGTAGCGATGTAAGTGACATGTTAGCAATGTTGTTTTTCATGTCCCGCGTTTATGAATATAATTAATTTGATTAATTTTTAGTTAGAGAGTGCTCTCTTTAATTAATTAAAAAGCAATTTAGGTTTAACTCGATTAATATTCACATTAATGTGTTTTTATTTATAAAATTGTTTAGTAGATGCAAATCATGGCTACCCAGTTTGTACAACAGCAGAGCAGCCATGCATGTACATTGAACTCTTGTTAGCATGGTGACATCATCCCGACATCACCCACACTTTATTGTCGTTTTTCTTTAGTAAAACAAATCCCGAAATACAATAGAAATACATATACACATACAATCTTGTTTATGCCACATCCTCCACGTTTTAACTCTGATTTGACCCGTTCAAGTTGCGTTAGGTTCATATTTATGAGCTCTACATGTTAGTATAGCTGTACAGTAGGTTTGGAAAAATTAATTTTCGAGTTTATATTAAAGTAATTATTTATCTATAGGAAATCTTAGAAAATTCATAACTTTCACGTTTTAAATCTGAATTTCGTGATCTTTACGTCTGTGTGATCGTAGTAACGTGTAGAAGAGTTTTACAAACTTTTTATACTGTTTTTGCTACTGTTGGTATACTGTTTTAATTATGTCTCTTTGTTTGTTTCATGTATGATTGCTCGGATGATTGGGTGTTGATGCTTGATGATCGAGTATAGACGGTGAGCAGTTTCTTGATGATCAGGAGTATTATTTTAAGATAGACCAGCAGTATCAACAGGAAAGCTTTGATTACGGCAAGTATAACATGGGACCATCCTTATTGTCCTATTCACTGAAATTATCATACTTATGCATGTGTCTTCCTTAACAACCATAGAGATTATAACTTAGCTATTGATATCTTGTTCCCTTGTCACCTATGGGTTATGCATTTGGGTAGCTATTGCTAGTGCTTAATTATGAACAATGATCTTGTAATTTGACTAATGGATTAAGCAACCAACCATTAAGATGATTTTATTACTGTTGAAAAGGGGATAGAGCACGGGGTTATATTGTTGCTTTGGTTTCTCTCCATAAGGACTTATCTGTATGTGATCATTCGGGACATACAGTACAGTTGTGAGGGCTATATGGCTCTGGCTCTAGTTGTTTAAAGGATCTTTTCTAGCTTGTTAGTGGTTACCTTAAATGGCGTAAGAATGGCTTGCCACATTGGGTATAGGACAATCTCTAGTCTATGAGTATAGCCGAGAAGAAATTGTGCCATTTAAAAATGGGGGTTCCTACATCTACCTGCCGAGTGAATCTAATGGCCCTAACTTGTTAGACGAACCTTTAAGTGGCTTTATATGATTTTCGGTGTTTTAGGGAGTCGCGAACCCATGCATTTGGAAGTCATGACCCACAGTGAAAGTATACACCTCTGCGCAGAGTTTAATAAACTGGTATACTAGCCGTGCTCACGGATACGAGTAACCTTGGAACATCTACAGATAGCTGATCACCATTGTTATATCATGCTTAATTACTATTGTTATTATTATGCTCATGTTAATGCTATTCATTATCCTTATTACAATTGATCATTGGTTCATTAATGGGAATTGGTTCATCTTGATGCTACTTAATTGCTAATTATATGATGATTAAAAGCTAAATGCAGTCAAACAGTGTCTAGCCTTTTGTGCCTCATGAACCCTGTGTTATACTTGTTGAGTTCGATATGGACTCACTCTTGCTATTTCCACCACACCCAGTGTGTAGTAAGGTGTTGCTCAGAAGAAGGATAAAGAGGTAGTAGAGTTTCCAGAAGTCTTTCAGAAGTGTTTGGCATACGGAGCCACCAGTCAGACGTCCCTAAGAAGAATGGAGCCTGAAGTTTAGTCACCGTTCCGCGATACTCTGATGTAAGTGTTAATATAGCTATGTATACGTTATATAATAATATTGTTTCTGATACTTTTTTATTCTGACATATGTGTGGACTTCCTGGACACACATATGATTAGCTTGGTTTTGTTCTTTAGAAAACCGGGTGTGACAGATTTGCATCATCTTTATTATAACCTATTCATCTAGGTAAGCATCTATTCTATAGCAATCACTTGATTAACCAATAACATTTAGTTACCAACTTAAATTTAGCATTTCCAACATCTTCCATATAACCATCAGTGTTCTATCATCATTACTACGATGCCATAGCTCAAGTCAAATGCACACTATCCAGGAGCGATGACGATTCGAATCGATTTCTAACCAGCTGGTGATTTATTCCTCACACAAACCATACTGTTGATGCAAAAGTAGATCTGCAAACACAAAGGGCTAATACCCGAAATTGATATCCAAAGCGTGCCAGTCGATTTGACCTGTTAATCGACAAGGATGAAGATACGAGCACTTTGGTCCTGACAACAGCGATACGCCCGGAAGTCACGGCCAAGAGGTACTCACGTGGAACTCGAGCATCGCCGAAGATTGCACTGGAGCAATGCAACTCGCCGAATCGATGAGAACTCATAAAAAAGAAAAATATGCAAATTGACGAAGTCATCGAAAGTAGATGTAAATAAGAATAAAAGCTGTTTTTGATGTATTGATTGATCTCTCTTTTTTACATTGCCCTTCACCCTATATTTATATCCTGATCTATAGAAACGTAACCAAATACGACTAGGACACTAAATCCAAATCTATGGAAACACATGACTTTGATACAACTCAGACTCTAATAAACGTATATAAGGAAATTAACTCCTATCTTATTCCATAGTCCGCCTCAGTCACAATGGTATTCTCATCGACCTCCTTTTTATCGGCACAATCCCTGTTCCATCGGTACAATCCCTGTTCCATCGGCAGCAGCCTTCAAGTTCCTTCCATCGGTACATTCCCTGTTTCATCGGCAGCAGTCTTCAAACCATCTTTCATCGGCATCGACAATAATACCCTTAACCTTATTGGCAACATTTCAATTTGAACCCATACGCCGCTACCACTCATAAGCAAACTCATTTTCATCAGCTATCAATCTACACAATAATCTTTCCTCTGCTGATTAGCCCTTCCTAACCATCTTAACACGTGCTAAAAAACGATGTCAATACATGCCTCCTAATTTCGGAGTATAAGATATTGATGCTCCAAAATTTACTCCAGATAATGCCTGCTATTATCTATTTTTCAACCCATTCTCCAAGCATAACATGATCTGTTACCAGATTTAATCAAATCTAAATCTAATCCATGTATCTCAGTAAATATCGCACATTTTCCAACTGTTTTTTTGCCTCAATTACGGTTGAGATACCAAAATAACAATCCATTGGCAAGATCTTATCACAGCAACATCACCATTTTAGAACTAAAAGATCCTGTATCAAAATATCCTTCAAGTCATGACTACTTGCCATGCCATCAAATCTTCTGTACAATCCCTTGATTGTCGTGCGAACAGTTACCATATCTATCTGAACCACCTCGATCAATCCGCGTACGACATAGAGATAAGTCAAGAATACCCCTACCCCAAATGGCCTATAAATAGATTTCTCCGAACTGCTCATCTTCTACCTTCAAATTGCAATCTTTGGCATTCTCTCTCCGGTGGCAACCCTAACTGCGCATCCTCAACCCACCAGAGCTCCTTCCATCATCATTTTCCAATCTCCAGTTTGTGTCCTCATCCTTCTCGAAACAATGGCGGTCAACTTCAACGTCCCTGGGGTTCATTTTTTTACTTCGACCCTTCTGGCCCCTTGCAAATTCTTACAGTTGGTATTTTTTTCTACTTCTTCCATTCTCTTGATCTTTCAAACTCAGGAACTACGCAACACACTGGTTATTCCAACCAACCAATCTCCCCTCCATTGCCTAGGTCCAATGGGTGATCCAGATCCAACCGACCTGATCAATGCAGAGGCTAATCGTATTCCCTTCAAAGCTCAAAATTTCTCTTTGAATCTATGGAAAGATACATTTCGATCTTGGCCCAAACCTACCAAAGCGTGGAAAAACTGGTACTTGATAGTCAACAGATCAATGCAAGTGTTCTGGGCAGAACAAAAGATAGATCAATGTATCAGGCTATCCATTGCTGATATGCAAAGGAATGAATCCATGATGATAGCTGCTGCTCATTTTTGGTCAGATACCACAAATACCTTCATGTTCGGTCATGGCCCATGTGCCCCTACTCTTGTCGATGTATATATGCTCACCGGCTTGGATATCTCAACTGTCGATGAAGGCCACATTTTTGGCAGAAAAACTAAGTATAGAGTAAATACACGCAACATCGGCGGCTAGACAGGATACATCCAAGAGTACCAAAAAACTGGTACTGTCAATCAAAGGGAACACGCCATATTCCTGAACATGTGGCTGGAGAAGTTTATCTTCTGTGGTCGATCGGTAGGACCAACTAACGCCTTCCTCCCAGCAGCGGAACTCTTGGCCAACGGTGTCAGATTCCCACTTGGCCGATACCTCCTGAGCTCAACTTACCACCTTCTCCACCAAGCGTCTCAGAAGCTTCTACTTGGTGAACCCATCAGCAATCTGGGAGGCCCATGGTGGTTCATCAATATGTGGTTAAACGCTCACATGCATAAGCGTCTACAATGGGATTTCTTTGCCCAAGAATTCCCACGAGAGACCGCCGAAGATTACATCCTTGGAGATGATGAATCGAAAACACGCCCTCCTCTCAACTTTGGCGAAGCCATAATCGTCCTTCCTGGAATAGAGTCCAATGAAGATCAAATTGGCAGGTTTTTTCAGAATTTCTACCATGGTCTCCCTCGTGATATCAGAGCTTGGGTACCCTATATCGATGAGGATAACAAGTTCCCTCTTCTTTTCAATTTTGCCGATAGTGATCTAAACCAAGATAATGATCTTATGATGGCTATTATTACCCCCAGAGCAATCCCAGTAAACACATTTGGTAGCGGGAAGAATTCCCATATCACTTATGAATTCTACAATCCATAGGCAGTGTCTCGCCAATTAGCCTTTGGGCAACTGCCAATCAAGCTATGCTTTGCCGATGTGATTAAGCCCAGAGAAATTATTACAACTGGAACTGAATGGAGTAGAGTAGTAAGACTTGCTCCTAATGCCGATATTTCAAATGTTGATCTCTCCGCCTGGTCACCAGCGTCTTTCATCACAGAGTCATATAAGCAATGGTGGCAAGAGTGGAAAGAACAGTTTTTTTCAACATCCGTTCATACATATCGGCACATGATCGATCCCGACTATGCTGTTCCTGATGATGCAGTAAGTTCCTTTTAACTTTCGTCTCTCTCCTTCCTTTTATATGTATATTGGTAACTAATCTTCCCTGAAACAGGCCGATGATCCAGTTTCATCAATAAGCAAAAGTGGAAGACCCTTCAACCTCCACCCTATTTCTCCAGTCTCAATAATTGGCTACAACGCCCCTACCTTAGAGGCCTTAACCTTCTAGAGGACTCGCGCCAAAACTATCACCTCCAAACCAAGACTGGCAACATCCAGGGCCACTCTAATGGCTGCTGCTTCAAGCCTAATCAAGGTTTTTAAGGTAATAACCTTGCTTACTTTGTTTTTCTGTCGATGCATACTATATTAACATATAACTATCAGGATGTGAGAGCTGCAACTGGATCATCATCAGCAACTCTTCCAATATCAAGCACCACGACCTCTACTCCTCCTTCAGAGGTATTCTCTTATTTTTACATTTTTTTGTTAAATATCCAATCTTATACTCGTTTTTGCAGCAACAAACGGGCACATTGGCAAGCACACCAAGCATGCAAGCTCCCCAATCAACACATGTCGATGCCCCCCAGCCAATTGTCGCTGAGGCCCAAACAAAGCGCAAAGCTTTAACCGATGCTGAAGCTCAACAAAAGAGACATAAATCTACACCAGCCCCTTCATCCGCTCTAACACCTATCAATCGACCCACTGATATAATTGAACAAGCTGCTTCTTCTGTATAAGATACACCATCAGCCATTATACCCCAAGGGCCGACTACTGATGAGGTCGTAGAAGACATTCCATCAGCATCCTCTGTCGATCCTTCGCATGATCTTTTTCAAGCCGCTCCCTCAAGCCAGGCTCAAGAAATTGCCCTGAAGCAGGTAAACCGATTAACTGTTTGGTTTATAATATCCCCAGACACCACAAATAGGATTCCTAACTCTCTTTATTTCACAGGAACAAGATTCTCCCGATAGCTTGTTTTCTTTTGCTATTGACGTCTCCGATGATGACGGAGAAGAGGCGAGTTCTTCCCTGGCATTGGGAACAATATCGGCAGATACCTATGGCAAACTAGAAGTTCTCTTGAATCTGCTGCAACAAGATACTGCTCAACTGGTGATCGATTCAGACCCTGTAAGGACCATCTTCAAAACAATCCGTGGCCATGTCCCTGCCGATGTTGAAGAAATCATCTTCCCAGCAGTCCATCTGGAGAGCAGACAACTTCAATATCAAAAGGCTGTTCATCGTATTGCCGACAGAGCAGCTCAGGCTCAACTTAAGGAAGAAATGATGCAGCTGAAGCAAACTGCCGATGAGAAGCACAAAAGCATCAGCAACTTGCAAGCCTCCGGTGCTGATCTTAAACAGAAAATCTTAGACCTATCGGCAAAAAGGGCAGCTCTGCTAGCCGAACTGGAAAAGGTTGAAACAGCCCTGACTCAAGCCAAGCAAGAAGAAGACCAGCTTCCTGACGCTATCAAGGCCCTTCAGCAAGAACGAGATGTCCAAGCTCGCAAGGCCTTGGTTCTCAAGAAGAAACTCAAGCCTGTGGAAGGAAGTACCGATGAAGATGCCAAGGAATTAAAAGAAACCGATGAAATTCGCCTGCGTGCGATATCGGCTATCTAAGCTTTGTTAAATTAGCTCATCGGCAATGATTGATACTTTGTTTTGACTCTAGCCGATAGGATTGTTATCGGCAATTACTCTTTTATGCATCCATCTAGACACTAGGGTAATATTTCTTTAAATATTTTCCATTTAATGCTCTGGGAAATACAACTCCTTCAAGAGTTTCAAGAATATATGCATTACCAGGAACAGATTGATTTATCCGATATGGACCTTCCCAATTAGGTGACCATTTGCCAAACTTAGAACTTTTAGTCCCAATTGGTAAAATCAACTTCCAAACCAATTCTCCATTGACAAATTCCTTTACCTTCACCTTCTTGTCATACCATCTAGCTACTCTTTTCTTATTCTCCTCGATGCTAACTAAAGCTTTTAACCGATGACCTGCTACATCTTCCAACTCATCCTTCATAAGGATATCATAATCATCGGCTGTCAATTGATCTTGAGAGCATATTCGCCTAGAACCAATTTTAATCTCCCAAGGTAAGACTGCATCGTGTCCATACACCAACTGATAAGGTGTTACCTTGGTTGCACCATGACACGCCATCCGATATGACCACAAAGCTTCATTTAATACTGTATGCCACTTCTTAGGATACTCTTTAATCTTGCGCTTAATGAGTTTGATAATTCCTTTATTAGATGCTTCAGCCTGACCATTAGCCTGGGCATAATACGGTGAAGAATTCAAAACTTTAATCCCTATTCCTATAGCAAACTCATCAAATTCACCCGATGTAAACATAGTGCCCTGATCGGTAGTGATGGTTTGAGGGATGCCAAATCGGTAAACAATATGCTCCTTCACAAAATCAATCATATTAGCCGATGTCACCTTTTTTAAAGGAATTGCTTCAACCCACTTTGTGAAATAATCGGTAGCAACCAAAATAAACTTATGCCCTTTACTCGATGGTGGATAAATCTGACCGATGAGATCAATAGCCCAACCCCGGAACGGCCAAGGCTTAATTATAGGGTTCATAGCCGATGCGGGTGCCCTTTGAATATTACCAAATTTCTAACATTTCTGACATCCTTTAAAATATTTAAAACAATCCTCAAGAATAGTCGGCCAATAATATCCATTTCTTCTGATCATCCATTTCATCTTGAAGGCTGCTGCCGATGGAACAGGGATTGTGCCGATGGAACAGGGATTGTGCCGATGGAACAGGGATTGTGCCGATAAAAAGGAGGTCGATGAGAATACCATCATGACTGAGGCGGACTATGGAATAAGATAGGAGTTAATTTCCTTATATACGTTTATTAGAGTCTGAGTTGTATCAAAGTCATGTGTTTCCATAGATTTGGATTTAGTGTCCTAGTCGTATTTGGTTACGTTTCTGTAGACTAGGATATAAATATAGGGTGAAGGGCAATGTAAAAAAGAGGAGATCAATCAATACATCAAAAACAGCTTTTATTCTTATTTACATCTACTTTCGACGACTTCGTCAATTTGCATATTTTTCTTTTTTACGAGTTCTCATCGATTCGGCGAGTTGCATTGCTCCAGTGCAATCTTCGGCGATCCTCGAGTTCCGTGTGAGTACCTCTTGGCCGTGACTTCTAGGCGTATCGCTGTTGTCAGGACCAAAGTGCTCGTATCTTCATCCTTGTCGATTAACAGGTCAAATCGACTGGCACGCTTTGGATATCGATTTCGGGTATTAGCCCTTTGTGTTGACCAATTTTAATCTCCCAAGGTAAGACTGTATCGTGTCCATACACCAACTGATAAGGTGTTACCTTGGTTGCACCATGACACGCCATCCGATATGACCACAAAGCTTCATTTAATACTGTATGCCACTTCTTAGGATACTCTTTAATCTTGCGCTTAATGAGCTTGATAATTCCTTTATTAGATGCTTCAGCCTGACCATTAGCCTAGGCATAATACGGTGAAGAATTCAAAACTTTAATCTTCATTCCTATAGCAAACTCATCAAATTCACCCGATGTAAATATAGTGCCCTGATCGGTAGTGATGGTTTGAGAGATGCCAAATCGGTAAACAATATGCTCATTCACAAAATCAATCATATTAGCCGATGTCACCTTTTTAAAAGAAATTGCTTCAACCCACTTTGTGAAATAATCGGTAGCAACCAGAATAAACTTATGCCCTTTACTCGTTGGTGGATAAATCTGACCGATGAGATCAATAGCCCAACCCCAGAACGGCCAAGGCTTAATTATAGGGTTCATAGCCGATGCGGGTGCCCTTTGAATATTACCAAAATTCAAAGGAAGTACCGATGAAGATGCCAAGGAATTAAAAGAAACCGATGAAGATGCCCAACCCCAGATCAATAGCCCAACCCCAGAAGAAACTCAAGCCTGTGGAAGGAAGTACCGATGAAGATGCCAAGGAATTAAAAGAAACCGATGAAATCCGCCTGCGTGCGATATCGGCTATCTAAGCTTTGTTAAATTAGCTCATCGGCAATGATTGATACTTTGTTTTGACTCTAGCCGATAGGATTGTTATCGGCAATTACTCTTTTATGCATCCATCTAGACACTAGGGTAATATTTCTTTAAATATTTTCCATTTAATGCTCTGGGAAATACAACTCCTTCAAGAGTTTCAAGAATATATGCATTACCAGGAACAGATTGATTTATCCGATATGGACCTTCCCAATTAGGTGACCATTTGCCAAACTTAGAACTTTTAGTCCCAATTGGTAAAATCAACTTTCAAACCAATTCTCCATTGACAAATTCCTTTACCTTCACCTTCTTGTCATACCATCTAGCTACTCTTTTCTTATTCTCCTCGATGCTAACTAAAGCTTTTAACCGATGACCTGCTACATCTTCCAACTCATCCTTCATAAGGATATCATAATCATCGGCTGTCAATTGATCTTGAGAGCATATTCGCCTAGAACCAATTTTAATCTCCCAAGGTAAGACTGCATCGTGTCCATACACCAACTGATAAGGTGTTACCTTGGTTGCACCATGACACGCCATCCGATATGACCACAAAGCTTCATTTAATACTGTATGCCACTTCTTAGGATACTCTTTAATCTTGCGCTTAATGAGTTTGATAATTCCTTTATTAGATGCTTCAGCCTGACCATTAGCCTGGGCATAATACGGTGAAGAATTCAAAACTTTAATCCCTATTCCTATAGCAAACTCATCAAATTCACCCGATGTAAACATAGTGCCCTGATCGGTAGTGATGGTTTGAGGGATGCCAAATCGGTAAACAATATGCTCCTTCACAAAATCAATCATATTAGCCGATGTCACCTTTTTTAAAGGAATTGCTTCAACCCACTTTGTGAAATAATCGGTAGCAACCAAAATAAACTTATGCCCTTTACTCGATGGTGGATAAATCTGACCGATGAGATCAATAGCCCAACCCCGGAACGGCCAAGGCTTAATTATAGGGTTCATAGCCGATGCGGGTGCCCTTTGAATATTACCAAATTTCTAACATTTCTGACATCCTTTAAAATATTTAAAACAATCCTCAAGAATAGTCGGCCAATAATATCCATTTCTTCTGATCATCCATTTCATCTTGAAGGCTGCTGCCGATGGAACAGGGATTGTGCCGATGGAACAGGGATTGTGCCGATGGAACAGGGATTGTGCCGATAAAAAGGAGGTCGATGAGAATACCATCATGACTGAGGCGGACTATGGAATAAGATAGGAGTTAATTTCCTTATATACGTTTATTAGAGTCTGAGTTGTATCAAAGTCATGTGTTTCCATAGATTTGGATTTAGTGTCCTAGTCGTATTTGGTTACGTTTCTATAGACTAGGATATAAATATAGGGTGAAGGGCAATGTAAAAAAGAGGAGATCAATCAATACATCAAAAACAGCTTTTATTCTTATTTACATCTACTTTCGACGACTTCGTCAATTTGCATATTTTTCTTTTTTACGAGTTCTCATCGATTCGGCGAGTTGCATTGCTCCAGTGCAATCTTCGGCGATCCTCGAGTTCCGTGTGAGTACCTCTTGGCCGTGACTTCCAGGCGTATCGCTGTTGTCAGGACCAAAGTGCTCGTATCTTCATCCTTGTCGATTAACAGGTCAAATCGACTGGCACGCTTTGGATATCGATTTCGGGTATTAGCCCTTTGTGTTGACCAATTTTAATCTCCCAAGGTAAGACTGTATCGTGTCCATACACCAACTGATAAGGTGTTACCTTGGTTGCACCATGACACGCCATCCGATATGACCACAAAGCTTCATTTAATACTGTATGCCACTTCTTAGGATACTCTTTAATCTTGCGCTTAATGAGCTTGATAATTCCTTTATTAGATGCTTCAGCCTGACCATTAGCCTAGGCATAATACGGTGAAGAATTCAAAACTTTAATCTTCATTCCTATAGCAAACTCATCAAATTCACCCGATGTAAATATAGTGCCCTGATCGGTAGTGATGGTTTGAGAGATGCCAAATCGGTAAACAATATGCTCATTCACAAAATCAATCATATTAGCCGATGTCACCTTTTTAAAAGAAATTGCTTCAACCCACTTTGTGAAATAATCGGTAGCAACCAGAATAAACTTATGCCCTTTACTCGTTGGTGGATAAATCTGACCGATGAGATCAATAGCCCAACCCCAGAACGGCCAAGGCTTAATTATAGGGTTCATAGCCGATGCGGGTGCCCTTTGAATATTACCAAAATTTTGACATTCCTAACATCCTTTAAAATATTTAAAACAATCTTCAAGAATAGTCGGCCAATAATATCTATTTCTTCTGATCATCCATTTCATCTTGAAGGCTGACTGATGAGCCCCACATACTCCTTCATGAATTTCACCCATTAGGCCTTTTGATTCCTCTATGCTAACACACCTGAGTAAAACTCCATCTATGGTACGGTAATACAATTCATCATTGAGGAGTACATACTTGGTAGCTTGGAACCTTATACGTCTTTCAACCTTTTTAGATGGATTCTTTAAATAATCAATAATTTCCTTCCTCCAGTCATCGGTATCAGCTGCTGATATTAATACTTCTTGAACAGGTTGATATCCTGAAGCATGCTGAGCCAATCGGTTAGCCTCTTGATTATGCATCCGAGAAATATGTTCCAGATGAAAACTCCTGAACCCTTTTAATAATCTCAAACAGTTTTCATGATATGAAATTAGAATTTCACTTCGGCATTCATAAATCCTAGTCAACTGATTTATAACTAACATAGAATCACCAAAGATCTCAACAGCATCAGCATGTACTTCCTTGAGCAATTCTAACCCTTTTATCAGGGCTTGGTACTCAGCTTGATTGTTTGTCGATGTAACAACAATCGGCAATGAGAACTCATACTTCTTCCCCTGAGGGGAAATTAATACGATACCAATGTCTGCCCCTTCACCACAAGTAGACCTATCAAAGAAAAGTGTCCATAGAGCAATTTCCAGAGAATCCACCGTGTTGCAATGTTGAGTAACGAAATCGGCCATAACCTATCCTTTAACTGCCTTAGCCGATTCATAACATAGGTCAAATTCTGATAATGCTAAAATCCATTTACCAATCCTACCATTCAATATCGGCATTGACAGCATATACTTGACCACGTCATCTTTGCATATGACAGTACATTCAGCCAATAGTAAATAATGTCTCAGCTTAATACAAGAAAAGTATAAACATAGACATAATTTCTCAATGGCCGAATACCTGGTTTCAGCATCTATTAACCGTCTGCTCAAATAATAGATAACACGCTCCTTTCCTTCAAATTCTTGAATAAGAGCTGAACCGATAACAGTATCTTCAGTTGATAAATACAATCTGAAAGGTTTTCTATGTTGGGGTGGAACTAACACTGGAGGATTTGTTAAATAACTCTTAATTTCATCTAAGGGTAACTGCTGTTCATCCCCCCATTTAAATTCCTGATCGGCTTTCAATTTCAATAATGGACTGAAAGCCTTGATCTTACCCGACAAATTAGATATGAATCTTCTGATGAAATTAATCTTACCGATCAAGGATTGTAATTCAGTTATATCGGCAGGAGCAACAATCTTGTTGATTGCCTCAATAGATTTTCTACTAATTTCAATGCCCCACTGATGCACCATAAAACCCAAGAATTGTCCTGCCGATACATCAAATGCACATTTATTAGGATTCATCTTTAATCCATATTTTCTTGTGCACTCCAATATCTTCTGTAGATCGGTTAGATGCTTTGTGATGTCTCTAGACTTAATCACTATGTCTTCAATGTAGATTTCCACCAACGTGCCGATAATTTCATGGAAAATAAAGTTCATAGCTCTTTGATAAGTAGCACCGGCATTTTTCAAACCAAATGTCATAACTATCGACTCAAATAATCTCACATGTCCTGGACATCTAAAAGCAGTCTTAGAAATATCTTCTTCAGCCATGAATATTTGATTATAACCTACATTACCATCCATAAAACTGATAATCTGATGCCCTGCTGCAGCATCAATCAACAAATCAGCAATCGACATTGGGTAACCATCCATCGGTGTGGCCTTATTGAGATTCTTGAAATCAATACAAACACGAAGTTTCCCATTTTTCTTGTATACAGGAACCACATTAGAAATCCACTCTGCATATCAACACTGCCGAATAAACTTTGCCTCAATTAATTTAGTTATTTTGGCCTTAATATCAGGAAGTATATTAGGATTGCAGCGGCGTGCCGGCTGCTGATGTGGCCGAAATCCAGATTTAATAAGCAACCGATGTTCAACTATAGATCGGTCTAACCCAGGCATTTCAATATAATCCCAAGCAAAACAATATTTATATTCCTTTAACAAATCAACTAGTTGTTGTTTACACTTGGAATTTAACTTAGCGCTAATAAAAGTGGGCCTTGGCCCATCGCCTTCACCAATATCTACTTCTATTAAATTATCTGCCGATGTAAATCCTTGACCTAATTTTCCATCATCGGCAAATCTATCCATTAAAACTCTTCTTTAGAACCGACTGCTTGGATCGGTAGAATTTCGTAATTGGCAACCTTGAGGAACTCTTTTTCCCAAGCTTCTCCTAATATGCACCTAGTTCGCTCATAAGTGTCTGATTCTGCCGATGCGATGATATAAGAAGAATCTCCAGGAACAACTTCAATTTTGTCTCCAACCCATTGTATAAGACACTGATGCATTGTAGAAGGAACACAACAATTAGCATGAATCCAATCCCTTCCTAAAAGCAGATTATATGCACCCTTGCCATTAATAACAAAGAAAGTTGTCGGTAAAGTTTTACTACCGATGGTCAATTCAACACACACTGCCCCTTTAGCTGGTGATACATTGCCTTCAAAGTCCTTTAGCATCATATTAGTCTTAGTTAAGTCTTGATCTCCCTTACCAAGCTTCCGATACATCACATAAGGCATAATATTAATTGCAGCTCCTCCATCAATAAGTATCTTAGATACAGGCTACCCATCAACTCTGCCTTTTACAAACAAAGCCTTGAGGTGTTGTCTCTCATCATCGACAGACTTCTCAAAAATAGCCATCATTGGATCTAGTGTTAATTGAGCTATTTGGTTAGAGAAAAAACTTTTTCTTCGCTATCAGATAGAGCCAAAAATTCTATCGGCAACATAAACACCATATTGACATCTGCCGATGGGCCTTTATTTTTGTGCCTTATCTGCCACTGCTGATTACCAGATTTCTCATTGGAGGGACTTCCTTCTTGGTAAAAGTCTTTTTGACGCTCTCGCTGCATTTTCCTCTTCTGTGTCTTTGTCAAACCCTCTGGACACCATTGATGAAGTTTAGTTTTCCACACTGGCTGATAGGTCCTGGTTGTCTCCACACGACGTATATTAGGATCCCTGTAAAATATTTCTTCATCAGGAACTCTTGCATTTGCCATCTCTTCAAGTTCCTCTTGGTTTCTCGGAAAATATGCAACGTGTTTACCAAGCCTTTCATGTACACTGAGCCTGCCCCCTAGCCGATCATATACTGATGCTCTCCTTCTGATCGGCTCATTAATGGACAAACCTTGATTACCAGATTGAAATCTTCTTATAGGACGATTAACTCCATAATAACCATTACACTCTGGGCAATCTTCAACAGTAGGTAACTTAATACCTTCCTCCCAACAATGAATAAAAAACGGACAATTCCAATGATCCTTATACCGATTCCACTCTTCTTGACGTCTTTCCTCTTGCTGTTGTCGATATCGGTCCCTTCGCTGATGCCAGCCTTCCTGTTGTCTTTGTTGAGTAATCATGATGCCAGATCGAGGAGTCTCTCCAGAACTGCCACCTTCTGTCAATAGCCCCTCGCCTTTTGCATCATCGGTAGTTATCCGATGTTGGGAATCTATTGATGCATTCTTTTTAGCAGCTTCCGATGTCAATACCTTAATTTTACCTTCAGTATCCAACATATTTACTGGAAAAGGATGTTGATCAATTTTTATCAGCTTCTGAATCTTGGAATTGCCAAATTTTATTCTCCCAGACTCAATAGCTAACTGTAATTGTTGTCTAAATACTTTGCACTCATTTGTACTGTGTGAAGTTGCATTATGCCATTTGCAATATAGCATATGCTTCAACTCTTCTGCTGATGGGATCACATGATTAGGTGACAACTTAATCTGGCCCTCCTGAAGCAAAAGATCAAATATCTTATCGGCTTTGGTGACGTCGAAAGTAAACTTCTCTAGCTCTTTGTGACCAAAGGGACAAGATATCGGCTTTTTATTCTTAACCCACTCAGCCAAACCGATAACTGGTTCTTTATTCGAATCAGAATCTTCTACTTCTTTGACAAATGAAACTTTCTTATTCCAATTCCTTTTAGGTTCAAAAACCCTAGTGTCTTGATCAGAAATTCTTTGCACTAGATGACTTAGGCTTTCGAACTCCTGAGAAGCATATCTGTCCTTAAGGTGTGGCAACAATCCCTGAAAGGCCAAATCGGCAAGCTACCGATCATCCAACACCAGGCTATAACATTTGTTCTTTACATCTCGTAGCCTTTGCACAAAGCCTTCTACCGATTCATCATTACGCTGTTTCATCTTTACCAAATCGGTAAGCTTCTTTTCATGAACTCCAGCAAAGAAATACTTATGAAATTGCTTTTCTAGATCAGCCCAAGTAATAATAGAATTTGGCGATAGTGAGATAAACCATGTAAATGCTGATCCAGATAGAGATGATGAAAACAAACGAACTCTCAATTCATCTCTACAAGCTGCCTCTCCACATTGAATAATAAAACAATTAACATGCTCCATGGTTGATGTATCGTCCTGCCCAGAAAACTTAGTGAAATCTGGCACCTTGTAACGATTTGGGAGAGGAATTAAATCACATGTCAGAGGATACGGAGTCCGATAAGAATAGGTATTAACTTTGGGCTTGATCCCAAACTGATCCTTCATAATTTCTGCTATTTTATCGGCCCAAAAAGCATCAACATCTTGTTGACGACATGGTTGAATCTCCACTGGAGGTACTTGCTGATACCCTTCTGCATACCTTTGTGGCCCACGATCTCCAGCAATTGGCATATTTGTCACTATCTGTGGTCCATTAACCTACTGAAAAGGGTTCATCGGTTGAGCTGCCGATGCTTGATTCTGAAAACCAGCATGCATGTGACCTTGATGAACACCTGTGGCTTGCTGATTTGGCTGAACTGAATGTTGAGTGGGAAACTTCCCTGGCCAATTATTAGCGTTCATCGGTACAAAATTTGCCGATGGTTGGTAACTTGTTGGCATTGCCGGATAATTACAACTAACTTGAGGTAAAACCTGGACTCCAGGTTGACTTACGATTGGAGCCTTCTGTTGCATCGGTAACAAATTTGCCGATGGACTTGAACTAGATGTTTGACCCAAAGACACCTGGAAACCTCCTAGAGTTGGTTGTACAGTAGTTGCTGTAGTATATTGGGGTACTTGAGCTATCGGTGAACCGGCCGATAGCATATGAGCTTTTCCCGTTGCATCAAACACTTGAGGTGATCCATGGTTAAAAATAGATGGCTCTGGAGGCATACCATATCCCCACCAATTAGCAGGAGTCTGATTATTCTGTGGTACAGGACCTGATAAAGCTGATGTTGATAGATCTGTATTAAGCTGAACTCGTCCTGATAATGCTGAATCCAGACGCATCGGTGTAGACTGTACGTTAGATAAACCTGCTGATACTGGAAGAGAAGAAATCTCTATACCCGCAACGGCCGGGGCAACCGATGGAGCAATAGCAGATGCTGATTCTGGTTGATGATAAGCAGGCCCAACGTAACGAGGTGATGCTTGCCCTTCTTTGAAAGTTCGAATCATAGCATTATGAACAGTATTGGACAGCACATTGGAATGATTAATTAAAGCATGATTCACTGCAGAATTAACCAACTCTTGAAGTTTACCCGGATTAGAATCAAAGGTAACTTGCCGAGGCAACGGTAAGTCTTGCTTCTGAATGACTTGTCCACTTTTGTTCAAACTGAATGACTTCAAGCAGAGCTGTCTGTATTCTTCTATAGCCCTCTCCATAGCCTGCTTCTGATCGTCCTTAAGATCTTCTTCTGTTACCGCGATGATGTTCCCCGCATCGATCTCAGGATTAAGCATATTGACTAGATCTGTCCCACCGAGTGTGCCAAAAGATGTGTTGATGCAAAAGTTGATATGCAAACATAAAGGGCTAATACCCGAAATCGATATCCAAAGCGTGCCAGTCGATTTGACCTATTAATCGACAAGGATGAAGATACGAGCACTTTGGTCCTGACAACAGCGATACGCCCGGAAGTCACGGCCAAGAGGTACTCATGCGGAACTCGAGGATCACCGAAAATTGCACTGGAGCAATGCAACTCGCCGAATCGATGAGAACTCATAAAAAAGAAAAATATGCAAATGGACGAAGTCGTCGAAAGTAGATGTAAATAAGAATAAAAGCTGTTTTTGATGTATTGATTGATCTCTCTTTTTTACATTGCCCTTCACCCTATATTTATATCCTGATCTACAGAAATGTAACCAAATACGACTAGGACACTAAATCCAAATCTATGGAAACACATGACTTTGATACAACTCAGACTCTAATAAACGTATATAAGGAAATTAACTCCTATCTTATTCCATAGTCTGCCTCAGTCACGATGGTATTCTCATCGACCTTCTTTTTATCGGCACAATCCCTGTTCCATTGGCACAATCCCTGTTCCATCGGCAACAGCCTTCAAGTTCCTTCCATCGGTACATTCCCTGTTTCATCGGCAGCAGTCTTCAAACCATCTTTCATCGGCATCGGCAATAATACCCTTAACCTTATTGGCAACATTTCAATTTGAACCCATACGCCGCTACCACTCATAAGCAAACTCATTTTTATCAGCTATCAATCTACACAATAATCTTTCCTCTGCTGATTAGCCCTTCCTGACCATCTTGACACGTGCTAAAAAATGATGTCAACACATACTCACCGATCAAGTGAGCTATAGATCACCAATGACACGATTCCGGTAAACATCGTGGGATAAATTGAAGCCACAGTACCCAGGGACCACCCGACTGCTAGGAATCAGGACCCAGCCTGCCCTTGGGCTCACTCCTTGTGCCCTTGTCATACCCCTTTAGCACCAATACACACACCCATGTAGATCCTGGCCCGAGTAATGCCACTAGCTTCGTGGTCAAAAGGTACTTTATTTGGCCAACTAAATGTGAGGCATGCGTTCAACATGACAAGAGGGATGAACAATGATTGGTCCTTAACCGACACAGATAGAAAACTATGAGCACCCCCAGAACCCTATCTGGTTGCCACCAACTATTCCGTCTGATCTCTAGTTATTCATCAACATTTGGTTATTTTTAGGATATCATCCATTTCACAGCTAAAGTATTCCAGTAACCACCTATATTTGTAGGTGACAGGAAATCACCGATCGCTACTGGTCTAAGCAGGGCTAAACAGTTATTCGACCCTAAACCTAACAGGACAAGAATATAATAAGATAGGCAAGGATATTAGTACATGCATCAACAGTTTCACTCAACCCCTATAACCTAATGCAACAATATATAAAACTCATATATAATTGATTGTTTATCTAAAGTAGGAGACTTAGAATGCTCCGGGGCTTGCCTCGCTCGAACGAACTAGGTTGATGGTCCACTCACTCGGGCAAGTTCTCTTCTTGCTCCTCTACCTCTAGCACTTCTTGTGCCTGGATTTCCTGTGGGTCGGCCCTGGCCTGCTCTTCTTGTACCGCTACTTATACTTTCTCCTGCGATCTTGTATGATGTATTTGTATAAGTGATTATGCAAGTGGTGCATCTAATGAGATGGCATATGATGATTATGATGGCATGCAATGTAGCTAAACAGGTTTAGCTTTGTTAGATAGAGTAATTGTAAAATTCTTATGCTAAGTAGTCAACATCATCCAAGAACATGTACTACAAGTACATGTCATATATTGCATTCTCTTCTTACTAACTACCACTATACTCCATAATTATCGTAAAGCCACACACAGATGCTACTATTGCTAACACCATGACACTAACCTATCATGCCAAGTCACATCAGCAATTCAAGGTGCTTCAAAGATACACCAAAGTGTATAATATAAACTAATCATACAATAAGAATTCTATTTTTATTTCACTTTAATCTAGGGTTACAACATAAATATATATTTTGGTGCTTAGAAAAATCTAAGAAAATTACAGTAGCTTTATCATACTATAAGTAGCCTACCATAAAATTTTTATGGCATTTGGATAAGTAAAACAACCTACATAAAAATAATAAGCTATGGTGGATAAATAAACATGAAAATACTTTGTACTATGAAAAGTATCAAACAACAGATTTAATATTTTTTCCTATGATCTACATAATCTACAAACTTTGTACAAAAAGTTTCACATACATGTTTTATTCATACTTTTGGCTCTAGCAATTTTACAAGAAATAACAAATAAATGCACCTAAATTAGATAGTCATATTTTTCTATAGAACATGCATGGCATATATTTTTCACAGAAAGTACATCTTAAGAATAGATCAACAAAATTAGAATCATTTTTTTTCTGATGTATATTCTATTTACTATGCATTTTCTAAGATAATAGTAATTACACGAATTAAATAAAGATATATATAAAAGTATCACAAAATCCACATGCAACATTTTTATATTGTAGATCTACTCATAAGGAGTCTAGTAAAATTTGTTTCAACAATTTTGGAGCATTATTTTTTGAGTTATGAAATAAACAAGCATTTAACTATTTTCTAGAAAATCATTTCTGAAATCCTTTTCAAAATCAGCCACTGAAATTGCTAGATCCACCCGAAGACATGCACCCGAAACTGCGTACGGTGACTGACAGTGGGACCCGAGGCCCCACCTGTCATACACCTGACTAGGGGCCGAACGGTGACCACCACCGGGATCTACACCACGAGCCGCATCCACCCGGCTACGAAATGGAGGCGCGAGAGCACGAGAGCACGCTCGCCGGCGTGCATGGCGGCACGGCGGCGCTGGCGCACGGTGACTAGCTAGAGCAAGTAGCGGTGGTGGCTAACAAGGCGTGCGCAAGCTTCGTGAGGTGAAGGCGGACACACAGCCTGCGAAGGAGGGAAAAGAAGAAGCGAAGGGCTCTGACCACGGTGGTCAGGCACGGCGGCCACCGCGCCGATGGTGAAGAAGAAAACACCCAATCAGCCTTACCCTGGTGAGAATGCAGGCGACGGCGTGCGTACGGGATGGTGAAGGTCGAGGTGGAGCTAGAGCCGTGAGGTATTTGGCTCGGGTGGAGCAGCGAGGGTGCTCGACGGCGGCGAGCTTGCGATTGCGCTATGAGCGAGAAGAGAAAGAGGAGGAAATGGAGAGCCGAGGAAGGGAGCAGTGGCTCGGCGCGGGGTGAAGGCACGGCGTGACTGTAGCGGGGCTCGCAGGAGCACCACCCCAGTGGTGTCGCCGGCATACGGCCACCACGCGACCGTCGTGGCCTGAGCACGGTCAGGATGGCCAGCGTCTGCGCACGGGAGGGGCGAGCGCGGGGTGGAGGCGAGCCAGGCCGGCTTTGGCCGTGGACCAAGAGTGAAGGGGCGCGACCCGTTTTGGAAAATAAAAGGCTTTTCTTTTTATTTTCCAAGGCACAACACATAAATTTATATTTTTGAGCAACAAAATTTATTTTCACAAGTTGACCCAAAAACAAAAGTTATCCAAAATTTTATTCTCTACAACATTGCTTTAGGGTTCATGTTGAAATTCCACCTAGATTTTGAAATATAGATTTAAAGTCTATTTAAATCAAAACCCCATTTTTCTATGTTATTTTTAAAAGCAAAAATTTGAGGAAATTTTGAATACCAAACTTGCTCCAAATTATTTGCTAAGCATTTATAGGTTGTCTAACCACTCAAACAAACATTTACCAAGCATAACAAGCATCAAACTAGCCTAATCTAGTGAAAACAGGTAATGCAACATCTATGTTTCATTCACACGTTTCACATGTTTTAAGCTTCTATATGTCATGTGATGCTTATGAATGCATAATGATGATTATTCTAATGATTTGCAAATGATAATGCATGCTAAACACCTAGGGTGTTACACCCTCTTTGCATAGAAACTTAATAAGTGTCTCACATTTAGACGATGATGGATATGATTGCCATTTTGGTAATGGCCAATGTAAGATTGTGTTTAATAATAAGTGTGTTGGTCTTGCCTTCTGACAAGACAAGCTTTATTTGTTATCGCTTTCTGAGAATGTGAATGTTGTGAGCATTGAGAATAAGAATGCCTCCTCGTCTATGAATGTAAGTGAAAAGCGGAAGAGAATTCATAATGTATTATCGAAATTATGGCACTGTCGTTTAGGCCATATTTTGAGAGGAAGCATAAAATGATTGATTAAGAAATCAATTCTTCCGCCATTAGAATTTTCAGACTTAAAACAATGCATTGATTGCAATAAAGGAAAGTATGTTAAGAAAATAAAGAAAGACGTCAAACGAAGCGCAGGAATTTTAGAAATAATTCACATGGATATTTGTGGTCCTTTTCCTGTGAAAAGTGTGAATGGTTATGATTTATTTATAACATTCACAGATGATTATTCTCGTTATGGCTACATTTATCTAATTAAGGAAAGATCATAAGTATTGGATAAATTTAAGATATTTAAGGCTGAAGTAGAAAATCAGCACAATTTAAAGACTAAGATAGTAAAATCTAACCGTGGGGGGAGTACTACGGTCGACATACCCCATATGGCCAAGTTTCTGGACCTTTTGCAAAGTTCTTACAGGAAAATGGCATAGTTGCCTAGTACTCTACATCGGGTGAGCCTCAATAGAATGGAGTAGCTGAAAGACGCAACCGTACCTTAATGGATATGGTGAAAAGTTTGATAAATTACTCCACTTTATCGATAAGTTTGTGGATAGAGGCATTAAAAACCACCATTCATATTCTCAATCAAGTACCAAGCAAGTCGATGCCCAAAACACCATATGAGTTGTGGACAGGAAGGGAACCCTTACTTAACCATTTATGTGTGGGGGGGCTATCCAGCTGAGGCTAAAGTTTTAACCCAAACATAGGAAAGCTAGACTCCAAGACAGTCAGTTGCCATTTTATTGGCTATCCAGATAAGTCAAGAGGTTATCGTTTCTACTGTCCTAATAAACATAAGAAATTTGTAGAAATAAGACATGATATGTGCTTGGAGGATGATATGGTCAGGGGGAGCATGGTAGCATGAGAAATTAATCTTAAGGAGAAGCAGGTATACATGCCCACTTCGATGGTTCAGGAGCCATTTTTCTCACTACCTATTGCTGCTGCACCAACATTGCCGGACACTGTAATGATAGCACCTGTTGTTAATTCTCCCATGGCGACAATAAAAGAACATGAGGAACCTGTCCTTCAGGATCCTATAGAGCCTGTTGTCGCACGTGAGGAACAGCAACAACAGCCTCATATGGAACAAGCGTCAACTAATAAGGCCCCCAGAATGTCTCAAAGAGCCAGAAAACCAACCATTTCTGATGACTACGAAGTCTATGAATATAAAGAATTTCAAATGGAGGGTGATCCCACCTCATTTGAAGAAGCCATGAGAAGTGCTCACTCGTCAAAGTGGCTTGAAGCCATGCAAGATGAAATGAGATCAATGAGTACCAATGGTGTTTGGGACCTAGAAAATATTCCTAAAGGAGCCAAGACAATAGGCTATAAATGGGTCTACAAAACTAAATATGACTCTAAAAGGAATGTGGAAAGATTTAAAGCGCGACTTGTGGTGAAAGGCTTTACGCAAAGAGAAGGAATAGATTATAATGAGACATTTTATCTAGTCTTATGCAAGGATTCTTTTAAATCATAATGGTGTTAGTGGCACACTACGATTTAGAATTACATCAGATAGATGTGAAGATAGCTTTCCTTAACAGGAATTTAGATGAGAATGTCGACATGGCACAACCAAAAGGTTTTGTTGTGAAAGGAAAAGAACGTATGGGATGCCACTGAAGAAATCCATTTATGGCTTAAAACAAGCCTCTAGACAGTGGTATTTAAAGTTTGATCACTACTACAAAAAATCTTTTTGGAGGCGGGCTTTTTTGATTTTTGGAGGCGGGCAACCCCAACCGCCTCCATTCGAAGGCCTCGGTTAATCCGTGATTTATGGAGGTGGTTGCCCTGCCCACCTCCACAAATGGAATAATGGAGGCGTGCATTTTACACATGCCCGTCACGGTTAATGAATTTAAAAAACAAAAAAAGAGAGAAAAAAACCCTGGATAGGCCCACCGAGCCCATCCACAGGCCCGCCGAGCCCATCCAGTGTTGCATCGTCGTCGCCGCCGAATCCGGTTGATCCACCGCTAGACCTGGTCAACTTTCTCGCCATCATCCATGCCGCATGTCCTGCCGCCTTCCACCATGATGAGCGCGCGTCCTCTACACCGCGCATCCTGACGCCACCTTTGGCCGCAGTGGTGGAGCCCGCCGCCGTGGTGACGCCCGCACCAAGGCCAGATCCACCAGGGACAGATCCATCGTGCCAAGGCCAGATCCACCAACGCCAGGGATAGATCTACCGTGGTGGAGTCCACCACTACCAGATCCATGCATGTCGAGGATGGAGAAGAGGGAGCTCACCCGGATATAGCCTTGCCACCACCGGATCCGGCCTCCCGACACGCCACCGTCACTAGAGAAGGAGCCAGGCCCCACGCGGTGCTACCACCAGAGGAGGAGCTGGGTTCCGCCGTGCACCATCGTGTGGGAAATAGGGAGGCCACCGCGCCATCGCATGGGGAAGAGGGAGGGGCGCAGTCAGGTCGGAGGGAGGGAGGGGTGTAGGAGAGGGAGAGGGGCACGGTCTTGGCGCCATCGCTGGGGGAGGGTGGGGCTAGGGGAGAGACCGAGGGCGTGCGTTGTGCACCGTCGCTAGGGAGGGAGAGGGGCTTTAGGGGTAGAGAGCTAAGACAGTGAGGGTTGTGACCTAAGTCATTCTATTTATATAAGCCCGATAGAAGTTGGAGCTAGGCTTTTGCTAGGCTTCGGAGCCCGCCTCCAAAAATGGCCTCCATTTTTGGAGGCGGACTCATTAAAAGGCCCGCCTCCGTTAATCCTTTAATAGAGGCATGCACCTTACAGTGACTGCCTCCGTTAGTATGAATTAATGGAGGCAGGCTGAAAGCATCTAGGCCCCATTGTTGGTTTCAGCAATTGATGACAACGCATTATTACCATGACTAACGTGTGTTTTGCAGAAACGTTGGTAAGTTAGGTCATGGAGTTGATAACTACTTTGGGCACTATGGTATTCATGTCCCTTGATGGAAATCGTTTCGGTTTTCAAAGGATCAATGACAAGATTAAGGACGGTTAGTTTCGGATGTCAAGGTGTTGAGTTACATCCAGAATAGTCATTAGGATCTTTGTTTCTTCCTTTGACCGTACTATAAAGGGAGGCATGAGCGAGTAGCTTGACCTAGGTGAGTCTTTTGTTTAGGTGTGGTGCACACTTTTCAAACTTAGCACTAGGTAGCTCTAGAAAAGCTCAAAGTTTAGTTGGAAGCAACTTGGTTCAAGTTGCGTCGCGTTTAGAAGTCGTTTGAGCAGTTTACCCTTGACCGGACGCGGTCTTTGTCATGACCGGACGCGTCCGGTCAGTACTAACAAGTCACTGTGTCGTTAACTGATTGACTGGACGCGGTCCCTAAGAGGACCAGACGCGGTGGTCAGTCTGACACGTGTTTCAGAGGGTAAACAGTATAATCGAACGTGACTGTGAAGTGATCGGACGCGTCCGATCACGTTCCAGTAAGGTCCTTAGCTGACCTGACGCGTCCGGTCATCTATGATCGGACGCGGTCGAGCGTCAGGTCAGTTTCCAGTAAGGTTCTTGCATGATCGGACACATCCGGTCATCCCTGACCGGCGCGTCCGATCACTCAGCGCTGACTTTCGGTTTTCGACCGTTACACTCAACCGGCGCGTCCGATCACATCGACCAGCACGTTCGGTCAGTACGATTTTTGCTGATTTGGTAGGTAACGGTTGGATTTGTCTGAGGGGTGTATAAATACATCCCCTCCACCTCTTTTAGAGGTCTCTTGCTCATTTGTTTAGTTGAGAAACACCTTTGGAGTGCAAGGGAGTGCAAGAGCCCTAGTGAGGATAGTGATTTGAGAATCAAAGTTTGAGATTCCTCACTAGTGACAAGAGTGTAGCAAGTGTGCATCCATCTTCTCATTAGGCTTGTTGTGGTTAAGTGAGAGTTCTAGCTTGTTACTCTTGGTGATCGCCATCACCTAGACGGTTTGGTGGTGATGGGGAGTTTGGTGATCATCCGAAGAGCTTATGGGTGACCCAACTCATGTTGTGAGCGGTTTTTGGTGATTCGCCGTGATGGAGTGTCGAAGAATCAACCCGTAGAGAGCACTTGATCCTTGCGCGGATCAAGGGGGAGCTACACCCTTGCGCGGGTGGTCCAACGAGGACTAGTAGGGAGTGGCGACTCTCCGATACCTCAGGAAAACATCACCATGTTCCTAACCCTTACTTTCAAGCATTTACTTTCTTGCATTACTTTCATTGCTTGTTTACTTTCCTAGAATTGCCTTGCTAGACTAGGATTGGAACTTAGGGTGCAAAACTTTTATCGGTAGAATCACAAGGAACACTAGTAGGCACTAGGGTTGAAGTTTGGCTCATAGGATTTAATTCTTGTAATTAATTTTTAGAAAAGCCCAATTCACCCCCCCCTCTTGGGCATCTTGATCCTTTCAATTGGTATCGAAGCCGTGTTGCTCTTTATTTAGGCTTCACCGCCTAGAGCAAGATGTCTAATGGGGAAGGACCACCTCCCACTTTTGAGAGAGATGATTTTTCATATTGGAAAATTCATATGGAGGCATACCTCGAAGCCATTGAGATGTTGGGTGCCTTAGAGCCGCAACTGAAGGGCTTCCCCCTATTAGGGATCCCGCCAACCCAAGTGGTGACGAGGAGAAGTACGACTGGTGGAATGCAAAGGCAAAAAATGCACTCTACCGGGCCCTAGGCAAGGATATCTTCAATCGTGTGCGTAATACCAAAAACGCTCATGAATTGTAGGAAAACCTTTATGCTCTCCACGAGGGAACTAAGAGTGAGCGTGAGGAACGCTATCATATTGCTTTAAAGAAAATTAATTCTTTTGAGATACTTCCCAAAGAAAGTGCTAATGAAATGTACACTCGATTGAATGTTCTTGTAGAGGATCTCAATGCTCTTAGACTCACTCAAATGAGTCAATCGGATGTTGCAAGGAGGATCTTGAGTGTTCTTCCCATTGAGAAGTATGGACACATTGTCACCGTACTTCACCAAAGAGATCTCTCCGCCGCAACACCGACACAAGTATTGGGAAAGATCAATGCTCATGAGATGTACATGCATATCACCCCGGAAGAGGGCTCATCATATTCCAAGAAGAAAGACTTGGCCTTCAAAGCTAGCCATGAAAAGAAAAAGAAGAAGGGCCAAGCCATGATGGTGCAAGAAAGCTCAAGTGAAAGTGATATTGATGATGCATCACTTGCACTCATGGTGAGAAAGACCACCAAGATGCTAAAGAAGCTCAACAAGAGTGGCATCAAGTTCGATGGCAAGAAGAAGAAATTCTTCACAAGTAGCAAAAGAAAGCCAATATCCGAGATGGATTGCTTTAATTATGGTGAACTTGGCCACCTAGCTCATCAATGCCCGAAGCCTCCAAAAGACAAGTATAAAAACAAGTACAAGGGCAAGAAAGATGATTCAAGTGATAAAGAAGATGAGAAAAAGAAGAACAAGCCATACAAAAAGAAATATGGCAAGAAAAGAGAGTTTTACAAGAAGAAGAAGGGAGGCAAAGCTTACATTGTTGGTGATTGGCTCACCGACATTGAGTCATCATGTGAGTCCTTCGGCGATGAGAGCGACGATGAGAAAGAGAAGATGGCCGCATTTGTGATTGGGCCATCATCATCTTCGCCGACATCTTCATCACCACCTTCACCGCCACCTTCACCATCATCGTCTACTTCTCACCTATGCCTTATGGCCAAGGGTGAACGAAAGATACAAAACAATGAGAGTGATGATGATGATAGTGATAGTGATGATGAATATGATGCACCTTCTTATGATGAACTTGTAAAATTGTTGAACAAATATTCTAAAATCATAAGAAGAACTAGAAATGAAAATGATGAGCTTCAAAATGAAAATGACTCACTCTCATCTAAGATTGAAAATGCACAAAAGACTAGCGAAGAGCTCAAAGATCAAAATGAGATTATGTCTTCTACTCTCAAGGAGCTTAAAACATCTAACAAAAAGCTTAGAGATGAACATGATAAACTTGAGAGGAAGCATGATGAGCTCAACACTAGGCACAACTTGTTAAAAGATAAATACACTACATTGAAAATCGATTATGATAGTCTTATTGTTGCTAATGAGCTTGCTCTTGAGACACATGATGCTACTAACCAAGTTGTTAAAATTGATATAGCTACATCATGTGATGATTTGATTATTGAGAACTTTGAGCAAGGCTCTAGCGGCAAAGGCAAGAGTGTGGTTGAGTCTGACAACTATGGTGAGTATGTCAAGCTCAAGAGTGAAAATGAGATGCTTAAGATTGAGAACAAGAAGTTGATGGCTCTTGAAAAGCAAACATCAAATGAGTCACTCATTGAAGAAAACAAAAAGATCAAGCAAGAAAAAGAGCATCTCAAGACCGGCCTAAGCAAGTTCATAAGAGGCCAACATTTGCAAAGTGAGCTACTCATGAACACCGTCATGAAGATGGATAGAAGTGGCATTGGTTACTTGGCAAATCAAGAGAAGAAGGCCAAAGCTCAACAACAACAAAGCAAGTCAAAGCCCAAGCCAAAGAGATGTGTTGAGTATGGACAAGAATGTCATTTTGCTCATGAGTGCAAAAATCCACCACCACAACCCTTGCCCAAGCATGCTAGACCCTTTGCCTTCAATGCTCATTACATGCTTAGAAAAGATTCTAGTGGAAAGATGAAAGTCATGTTCTTGGGTCCCCCTAATAAAAATAGGCCAAAGAAAAATAGGTTGCCAAGTCACTAGTTGAGAAAGTTAAGGGCCCCTCTCAAGTTTGGGTCCCTAAATAAAAGGCTTGATCTTTTGTGTGTAGGTGAACTACAAGACCGGTGGATCTCATTGGGTGATTGATAGTGGTTGCACTCAACATATGACTGGTGATCCTCGTATGTTCACCTCACTTGAAGAGAATAGGGAATGTCAAGAGAAGATCACATTTGGGGACAATTCAAAGAGCAAAGTCAAGGGTATAGGCAAGATTGCAATATCAAATGATCACTCTCTCTCAAATGTGCTCTATGTTGCTTTATTGAGTTTCAACTAACTATCCGTTGATCACTCTCTCTCAGATGAAAGTCATGTTCTTGTTCACTCCAAATGAAGTGGTAGTTATAAAGATAGATGACAAGCAAGTGATTTTCAAAGGCTTTAGATACAATAATCTCTATCTTGTTGACTTCACCTCCGAAGATGCAAACTTGATGACATGTTTTTTCACCAAAACTACACTTGGATGGCTTTGGCATAGGAGGCTTGCTCATGTTAGAATGAACACTCTCAACAAGCTATTGAAGAAAGAATTAGTGAGAGGTTTGAAGGATGTAAAATTTGAGAAGGACAAACCTTGTAGTGCATGTCAAGCTAGCAAACAAATTGCAAATACTCATCCAACCAAAGCTTACATGTCAACATAAAGAGTACTAGAACTTCTACACATGGATTTGTTTGGTCCTACAACTTATAAGAGCTTGGGTGAAAATCTCTATTGCCTAGTGATTATGGATGACTACTCAAGATACACTTGGACCTTCTTCCTTCATGACAAATCCAAAGTGGCAAATTGCTTCAAGAAGTTTGCAAAGAGAGCTCAAAATGAATTTGAAGTCAAGATAAAGAAGATTAGAAGTGATAATGGCAAAGAGTTTGACAACACAAACATTAAAGCTTATTGTGATGAAATTGGAATCAAGCATGAAGTTTCATCAACCTACACTCCTCAACAAAATGGTGTAGTTGAGAGAAAGAACCGGACTTTGATCACCCTTGCAAGAACAATGCTAGATGAGTACAACACACCAGAGAAATTGTGGGCCAAGGCAATCAACACTGCATGCTATGCTTTAAATCGCCTCTTCCTACAAAAGTTCCTTGGCAAGACCCCCTATGAGTTGCTAAATGGGAAGAAGTCGGACGTCTCATTCTTCCAGGTGTTTGGTTGCAAATGCTACATCTACAAGAAGCGTCAACACCTAGGGAAGTTTCAAAGACGTTGTGATATTGGTTTTCTTGTTGGTTACTCATCAAAGTCCAAAGCATATAGAGTATTTAACCATGCCACCAGTTTGGTTGAAGAAACATATGATGTGGAATTTGATGAATCTAACGGCTCCCAAGGAGCAATTGAGAATTGTGATGATGTAGGTGATGAACCATTAAGAGAGGCCATGAAGAACATGCCAGTGGGAGACATCAAGCCTAAAGATGATGAAGATGATGTACAAATTGTCAATCCACCATCTTCATCACATGTGCCTCAAAATGATGACAAGAATAAGAGAGTTGAAAATGAAGATACTCATGTCTCTCATCAACAAGCCGAGGCACAAGCTCAAGATGTTGATGCTCCCCATCCCTCTCCTCAAGTGGTTGATAGAAGAAACTCACCTCTACTTCAAGCACATCCACAAGATCTCATCATAGGGAGTCCTACAAAGGGTGTAATGACTCGATCTCAAAAGCTTACTTCTTTTGTTGAACATCACTCTTTTGTCTCTTGTCTTGAACCTAAGAATGTAGAAGAAGCTCTTCAAGATCCGGATTGGGTGAATGCTATGCATGAAGAATTGAACAACTTCACCCGCAATCAAGTTTGGACACTTGAAGAGCATCCAAAAGGTGTAAGAGTCATTAGAACCAAGTGGGTGTTCTGCAACAAGCAAGATGATCAAGGCGTAGTAGTGAGGAATAAGGCAAGACTAGTTGCAAAGGGGTTCTCTCAAGTTGAAGGTCTTGATTTTGGAGAGACCTTTGCACCCGTTGCAAGACTTGAAGCCATTCGTATCCTTCTTGCATATGCATCACATCATGAAATGAAACTATATCAAATGGATGTGAAAACTGCATTTTTAAATGGCTTCATAAATGAACTAGTCTATGTTAAACAACCTCCCGGGTTTGAAGACCCTAGATATCCTAATCATGTTTATAGGTTGTCCAAGGCGCTATATGGGCTCAAGCAAGCCCCTAGAGCGTGGTATGAGCGCCTCCAGGACTTCCTCATTGAGAAGGGCTTCACTATTGGGAAGGTTGACACCACACTATTCACCAAGAAGCTTAATGGAGAGATCTTCATTTGTCAAGTCTATGTTGATGATATCATCTTCGGGTCAACAAATGAAGATTATTGCAAAGAATTTGGTGAATTGATGTCGAAGGAGTTCGAGATGTCAATGATTGGTGAGCTAACATTCTTCCTTGGTTTTCAAGTCAAGCAAATGAGAGAAGGGATCTTTATCTCTCAAGAAAAGTATACCAAGGATCTTCTCAAAAGATTCAAGATGGAAGAATGTAAGCCAATAAAGACCCCAATGCCATCTAATGGACATCTCGACCTAGATGAGGGAGGTAAACCAATTGATCAAACTCTTTACCATTCTATGATTGGTAGCTTGTTATACCTTACCGCATCTAGGCCCGATATCATGTTTAGTGTGTGCATGTGTTCTTACTTTCAAGCATGCCCTAAATAACCTCACCTAAGTGCCGTGAAAAGAATTTTAAGATATCTTAAGTATACCCCCAAGCATCGGTCTTTGGTACCCCAAAGGAGCTAGATTCCAACTAATTGGCTATTCCGATTTGGATTATGCCGGTTGCAAAATTGATAGAAAAAGCACATCCGGAGGATGCCATTTGCTTGGGAGGTCCTTAGTATCATGGTCATCTAAGAAGCAAAATAGTGTGGCTTTGTCCACCGCCGAGGCAGAATACATTGCCGCTGGGGCTTGTTGTGCACAAATATTATACATGAAACAAACCCTCCTAGACTATGGAGTTGTTCTTGAAAAGGTGCCGCTTTTATGTGACAATGAAAGTGCCGTTAAAATTGCTAATAATCCGGTACAACACTCACACACCAAGCACATTGATATCCGCCACCACTTTCTAAGAGATCATGTTGCTAAAAATGATATATCACTAGAAGGTGTAAGAAGTGAAAATCAATTAGCGGATATCTTCACTAAACCTTTAGATGAGGCTACCTTTTGTAGGTTGAGAAGTGAACTAAATGTGCTTGATTCTAGTAACTTTAAAAAAATGAGCTTGTGTTGTCCCTTGCATTGCATTGTATTATATGTCATGTTTAATTCCCCGCAATGCATCTAGAACTTGTCAAACACGGTTATGATAACTCTCCTTTGGAGGAGTGAAGAAGCCTAACCGTGGATCAAACTTGACAAGCAACCTAGTCTTCCTTTCTCGCTTTGCATTGCATATGCATGGTTGTTGCTTTGTCATTTCTTTTTGGTTTAGCTTTGAGTAACCTCTGTGTTCGTCCATGAATAGAGAGAGCATTTGAAGCTCTCAAGGGTTCATAAACTCTATTGCATGGTCATACATTGCTTCTTGGGTGTTTATTGCGTATTTTCTTAAAAATAATACTAGCCTAAGGCAAAATACTTTGAAAAACTTGAGGGTTTGAGTGAGGTCACTCATATCAGGTTCCAATTGGTGTTTATTTGAGTCTCTTTGAGTTGGAACTTGATTGGGAGAAGTCGCGTTGAAAATTGGATTGAAGAAACGCGTTAAACAGTGACCGGACGCTGGACCGGACGCTGCATCGGACACGGTGTTGCTTCACCACCGTATTCGGTCTTGGCATCCACCAGCGCATCCGGTCATTCCCAAAGATCTTCTCTAAGATCTATGACCGGATGCTGCATCGGACGCGTCGTTGCTGACCACCGCGTCCGGTCCCGGCCACCACCACCGCGTCCGGTCATGCGTTTTAGTTTTTCCGGGCAAAATATGACCGGACTCTGTCAGCGTCCGATCGTGCATAATCGGACGCGTCCGGTCATTCCAGGAGCTTACTGGACTATAACCGGACGCTGCCTCCACCGCGTCCGGTCATGCGACCACCGCATCCGGTCATCGCGCGAAAAGCGGATCTCACCCTTTTTAACCGTACGTTCGGATCTCATTCGTCTTCTTTTCCGTTTCAATCCGCCGCCCATACCCTAGCCGACCTCGCCAAGATCCTGAGCGCCGCCTCCTCGCCGAGCCGCCGCACCACCGCATCTGCTCACAGCCGCGCGCGCCACCGCACCACCGCCGCACGCCCGTGTTCACTGACCGCGCCGCCGCCACAGTTAGCAGCCGAGCACGCACGCCTCCGTAGCTAAGCCGCCATAGCCGAGCAGCCCCACGCGCCAGAGACCTAACCCTAACCCTAGCTGTGGTTTTCGTGAGTTTCTGTCTCGGTGAACATCTCCGTCTCCGCAAGGTGACGTCTTTGCCTTGGATTAGGGTTTGCCGTTGATTTTCCGATGAATTACTAATACAATCTTTGATCTCATCGGTACTCCAGGGTTTCGATCGTCATTTCTGGGTAACCCTAGCGTGTCGAGATCATCTTTCGTTCTTCGGAACTTCGCTCATCCGAGGTAGCTATCGTGGTTCATTCACATCTTTATCTAATATGCTTGCTTTCATTAGGATCTTACTCATCTATTAGAGAATATATGTTGCTTAGAGTAGATCCATCTATTCTATTGTTTCAGTTCACCCTGTCGGTGCTGTGTGTGTCAGGTGATCAGTTGTGAATCTGAGGCCAAGCCTACGGATACGGATTAAGGCCAAGCCTCACAAGTATCAGTTCACCATCTGTTCCTATCCAGATTCTCTCAGACACAGCAGTTTGTTGGTATGGTTCGCTACAAGAATGCTGGTGGTGCACCTAGTGACGGGGATGAGAGTCCTCCCAGGAGGGCAGAGGTAGCTCGTGGCAAGCGAGTAAAGATAGCTGCCAAGAAGAGAAAGAGAACACTTACAGAGGCAGAGGTGGCTAAAGCAGTTGCAGATGCAGCAGAGGCAGCAGAGAGAGGTGGCAGGAGTAGTGGTATACGTATTGGCGAGAGTCGCTTTCACCTTGAAGGTCGACAGCTCGGTACTGAGGCCACAGAAGAGACAGTGGATGCACCTATAGAGCAGCCTACAGAGGACCTAGAGGAGACTCAGGAGCAGACAGTTCACTCTCCACAGCATCGTCGCTCAGGACGTACGCGAGCTCAGGTGACTCCTAGGCCAGAGGGTCAGCGTCGTGGAGGTCGTCCACCTCCTAGGGCTCGAGGTCACCCCCTAGTTGAGCACTTTGACCTCAAGGGAGCTACAGCTAGATAGGTCTAGACCCTCAGGTTCGTTGAGGTCACTCGGTGGTTCCCACCTCAGCGGGATCCCCAGGCTTCAGAGGGTTTCTACACTCCTTTGCACGAGGACTTTTACAGAGCCTATATCAACAGCGGGATTGCTTTCAGACCTCAGAGAGTCTATCGACTGGAGGCCTTAGTTGAGGTGGTTGGTGAGCAGCTTCGTCTGCATCTGTCCTTTCTACCTAGATTGTCAGATCTTCTTAGACGGACTGGAGCATACTGCGGGACCTAGGTCAGAGAGTTCTATTCTTCACTTTGGATTGACCTAGCACATGAGTTTATACATTTTGCATTCAGAGGTCGTGACCGTAGACTGTACAGCACCAGGGTTCGGGAGATCCTCAGACTCCCAGCTTCAGAGACAAAGATACATCAGCTATGTTTTGGACAGACTGCACCTCCGAGATGCCCTCATGGCGGGACAGTGCCCCCTACAGATATGATCAGACCCTATTTCTATGAGCCTTTTGGGGAGGGGTCTCGACGTACACCTACCAGCTTGACTCCCCTAGCCAGAGTCCTTGATGCTATTGTGAGGAGGACACTACTTTCGAGGCTAGGATATAGAGAGGGACTGACCCGTATGTAGTTATGGGTAGTACATCACCTCATCTCACAGACACCATTCGATCTTTGGGATCTGATGCTATGTGAGATGGAGGATACCTTGGCAGTGGGATTCAAGGGTCATAGGCAGCTTTCGTATGCTCATTGGATATGCTTTATCATTAGATTTGCGTGTGAACTGCCTGCAGAGATTCGAGCAGAGAATTCTGATACCACTACAGCTTTTCCAGAGTATGATATTCGATAGTTGTGGGCATCAGTTACGAGAGAGCAGGCACCTAACCTAGGATAGTGTTAGAGGCTAGAGGTACTAGAGACAGCTGCTGAGCAGGACGAGACCATTAAGGGTCTTGCTGAGGCAGAGCTAGCAGATCTTGATGCTCAGCCAGCTGATCCAGTCGAGGATGTTGCCACTAACAGCACAGATGAGGATTATCAGTCCATCCCCCGGTACTGCTCTCCTCGGCCTCACGACCATGAGGCCGATGGTTCAGGCTCAGCCTCCCGCTCAGACCCAGCCATGGTGGCTATTCTTGAGAGGCTAACCCAGGCCCAGGAGAGACAGGAGATTCAGATGCAGAGACAGGCTCAGGACACAGCTGTAGTATTTGCCCAGATTCAGGCTCGTCAGGATGAGTTCCAGAGGGAGCAGCTGGAGTTTCAGAGGCAGCAGTTCAAGATGCAGAGGCAGCAGGCAGCCACCCAGCAGCAGTATCTAGAGCTCCTGCGACACCTTGTCACTGTTGGGGTACCTCCACCACCGTTTGTTCTGACTCCAGCATTACAGTCCAGTGGACCTCAGAGTCAGGGACAGCCGAGCTTTTAGTTCACCTCACCCCAGTAGCAGGTGCCTCAGACATTTCAGTCCCTGAGCTACACTCCTATACAGACGGGGTTTACTCCACTAGCTCAGCCGAGACCTCACCTTCTCTCAGGCACTCCTTTCACTGACTTGAGTGCCACCTACAGTGAGCTGTCTGGACAGCCGACACCCTCGTACACCACCTTTGTGACCACTTTAGGGATGTCAGCTTTAGAGCCTGCTTTTCCTCTAGTGTCAGGGGCTGGGACTACAGAGACTTTACCTTCATCAGTAGCATCGACAGATCCTCCTACTCTTGGTGTCTTTTAGGCTCAGGCGACAGTGACTGCTCCTATAGTTGCTACTACACCTTCAGTTGATGCACCTGCTCTACAGACCCAGACCGCTTCACTACCACGTCCATCTTCAGAGGGTCAGCCTGATAGTTCAGAGTCTGAGGAGGATACTTCGTAGTTCGTGATCACTCCACGCTCCTCGGCACCCGACACGACAGCTTCTGTTCCCTCATCAGATCCTTAGCTTTCTTTTTGGCGTTTGATGCCAAAGGGGGAGAGAGCGTAGATTCAGGGGGAGTATTGATATAGGGTTTTGTTTTTCCATGTGTGCTACATTCATGCATCATGTTTATTTTCTCGCCCTGCATTTTGTGACAAGTGTGCTTGTGAAACTTTATTTTATATTATGTCACTTAATTGTGTTTAGCTCATAAGGTTGTGCTTTCGTGCCTTACTCCGATTTCATATGAGCTATGTTTTATGTGTACTAACTCTTCATGTTTTATCTTATGAGTACACTCAGTTGGCTTGGAACACATAAGCAATTACTAACCCCTTGTGCTTACAGCTTTGTGCTTATGTGAACCAAGCATGATCAAAAACCTCAACTCATAACTTCTGAATCTAAGTGTTGTCATCAATCACCAAAAAGGGGGAGATTGAAAGCATCTAGGCCCTAGTGTTGGTTTCAGCAATTGATGACAACGCATTATTACCATGACTAACGTGTGTTTTGCAGAAACATTGGTAAGTTAGGTCATGGAGTTGATAACTGCTTTGGGCACTATGGTATTCATGTCCCTTGATGGAAATCATTTCGGTTTTCAAAGGATCAATGACAAGATTAAGGATGGTTAGTTCCAGATGTCAAGGTGTTGAGTTACATCCAGAATAATCATTAGGTTCTTTGTTTCTTCCTTTGACCATACTATAAAGGGGGGCATGAGCGAGTAGCTTGACCTAGGTGAGTCTTTTGTTTAGGTGTGGTGCACACTTGTCAAACTTAGCACTAGGTAGCTCTAGAAAAGCTCAAAGTTCAGTTGGAAGCAACTTGGTTCAAGTTGCGTCACGTTTAGAAGTCATTTGAGCAGTTTACCCTTGACCGGACGCGGTCTTTGTCATGACCAAACGTGTCCGGTCAGTACTAACAAGTCACTGCGTCGTTAACTGATTGACCGGACACGGTCCCTGAGAGGACCGGACACGGTGGTCAGTCTGACACGTGTTTCAGAGGGTAAACAGTATAATCGGACGTGACTGTGAAGTGATCGGACGCGTCTAGTCACGTTCCAGTAAGGTCCTTAGCTGACCTGATGCGTCCGGTCATCTATGATCGAACGCGGTCGAGCGTCAGGTCAGTTTCCAATAAGGTTCTTGCATGATCGGACGCGTCCGATCATCCCTGACCGGCGCGTCTGGTCACTCAGCGCTGACTTTCGGTTTTCGACCGTTACACTCGACCGGCGCGTCCGATCACGTCGACCAGTGTGTCCGATCAGTACGAGTTTTGCTGATTTGGCAGGTAACGGTTGGATTTGTCTGAGGGGTGTATAAATACATCCCCTCCACCTCTTTTAGAGGTTTCTTGCTCATTTGTTCAGCTGAGAAACACCTTTGGAGTGCAAGGGAGTGCATGAGCCCTAGTGAGGATAGTGATTTGAGAATCAAAGTTTGAGATTCCTCACTAGTGACAAGAGTGTAGCAAGTGTGCATCCATCTTCTCATTAGGCTTGTTGTGGTCAAGTGAGAGTTCTAGCTTGTTACTCTTGGTGATCGCCATCACCTAGACGGTTTGGTGGTGATTGGGAGCTTGGTGATCATCCGGCGAGCTTGTGGGTGACCCAACTCATGTTGTGAGCGGTTTTGGGTGATTCGCCGCGATGGAGTGTCGAAGAATCAACCCGTAGAGAGCACTTGATCCTTGCGCGGATCAAGGGAGAGCTACACCCTTGCGTGGGTGCTCCAACGAGGACTAGTGGGGAGTGGTGACTCTCCGATACCTTGGGAAAACATCACCGTGTTCCTAACCCTTACTTTCAAGCATTTACTTTCTTGCATTACTTTCATTGCTTGTTTACTTTCCTAGAATTGCCTTGCTAGACTAGGATTGGAACTTAGGGTGCAAAACTTTTATCGGTAGAATCACAAGGAACACTAGTAGGAACTAGGGGTGAAGTTTGACTCATAGGATTTAATTCTTGCAATTAATTTTTAGAAAAGCTTAATTCACCCCCTCTTGGGCATCTTGATCCTTTCACGGGCAATTTACGGCGACCGCCTCCATTAACATTTAACCGAGGCAGGCGCTTGGGGGCTAGCTGAGGCTAGCCAGGCTAGCAACAATGGAGGCAGGCAAAAAGTGTGCCCGCCTCCAATAAAAAAAGTGCAACGCCACCTAAAAGAAATCCTATAGTTGTGGATGGAATGGTAAGAAAGTTTGGGTTTAAAGAGAATATGGAGGACAATTGTGTTTATACAAAGTTTAAGAATGAGAAATTCATTTTTCTAATCCTGTAGTAGTAATGTCAATCTACTACTAGAGACAAAGAAGTTCTTGTCTTTAAATTTTGACATGAAAGATATCAGTGAAGCTTTATTCGTTTTAGGAATAGAGATTCACCGAGATAGAAAAAAGGGGATTTTAGGATTATCGCAAAATGCATACTTAAAAAAGGTTCTAAAGAAATACAGTATGCATGGTTGTAAGCCTTCACCTGCTCCTATAGTCAAGGGCGATAGTTTTGGGGAATTCCAATGGCCCAGGAACCAATATGAGATCGATCGAATGATAGCGGTTCCATATGCTTCGGCTGTCAGAAGCTTGTAGTATGCTCAAGTATGCACACGCCCTAACTTAGCTTTTGTTACTGGGATACTTGGTAGATATCAGAGTAATCTAGGAATAGAACACTAGAGAATGGTAAAAAAAGCTTTGCGTTATATGCAAGGCACAAAAGGCCTCATGCTAACATACAGAAAATCTGATTCTCTATATTTAGAGGGGTATTCAAATTCAGATTTTGTGGGAGATGTAAATGATAGAAAATCCACATCAGGACATGTATTTACTCTTGCAGGAGGAGCTATATCATGGAAAAGCTCCAAGCAAACTGTCACTGCATCGTCCACGATGTATGCCGAATTTGTAGTTTGTTATGAGGCCACGGGGTAGGTGAACTGGCTAAAGAAATTTATGTCTGGGTTCAAAGTGGTTGACGACATCCATAGACCACTCAAGTTATACCACGATAATGAACCAGCAGTAACTTATGCTCACAATAATAGGTCAAGTAATGCTACCAAACACATTGACATCAAGTTCTATGTTGTGAAAGACAAAGTCTGAGATCATGCTATTAGTCTTGGGCATGTAAGCACAAAGAAGATGCTTGTGGATCTGCTTATTACAAAAGGCTTATCACCCAATGTGTTCAGAGAACACTTAGCCATCATGGGTTTATGAGAAAGCCTATGATTCCTTGACAATAAGGGCCTATGTGTTGTAGCTGTTAATCCAATAATGGTACTAACTGTTGTGACGAGGCATGCTCTATACACTAATCTATGATGGAATGGGGAAAAGAGATAAGTATTTTAAGTTTAAGTCATAAGGTGAGATCAAGGGGGAGAATATGTTAGGTTGATCTCCACCAAGTTGGCCTAACGGCCAATTTGGGCCTTTAATCCTCGCCCTGATCGGGGGAGTCCAACCCAATTATGGTTGGTGGGCCCCTATCGCGCAGCGCTATAAAGAGGAAGGTGGGGGCTGGGGCGTTGAGTACGAGGTTCACCGCAACCATCGTTTCCCCACCTACATTCCTAACCCTGATCCAATCTAAGAGGGCAGCGCTGAAGCAACAAGAAGCTCCTCCACCATGCCGCCACTGCACTACGATCGACTTCGATTTCGTTGCCGGACTCCACTGCTACCACTTCACCGACACTCACATCATCAACACCGGTGAAAGTCCTATGTTTGGTGTTGGTAATTAGTGACAATGCCTAAGTACTAATCCTATGCCTAAGTTGTATGTAGCATATGAGGATTAGTACATTCCAAGGTTGGTGGCAAGATAGACATAGTGATCATGATGGCCACACTTGGATTTGGACGCAACCCTATGTGATCAAGGCAAAGGTATATGCTTAAGGGTTGTGTTTTAGTAACCAAGACACCTAGTGGGTGTGGTTACATTATAGGATAGATAGCCGTACTATAAAGAGGGGAATGACGTGGCTATTGAACTCCTAAGTGCCTCTAGATGTGCATTTCATAATCATATGCATTTGGATAGAACTAATATCGCCTCAAAAAATGATTGTGAAAATGATAACACACTCACACATGAGGAAGATCACTTGGTGGTGTTAGCACGTTTGCGAAGGTGGTGGAGTTTGAGCGGTAGAGAGGGTTTGGGGTCCTCTCTCCCTCCCGCCGAGCTTGCGAGGTGGGATTTAGGCGTTTTCGAGGAGTTGAAACGACTATTTTCCACTATGCCGGAAGTCCAGAAAATAAACAGAGGCAAACAGAGGTCATAGAGGTGACCGGACGCTGAACCAGACGCGGTCTTTGCATGACCGGACGCGTCCGATCAGTGTTCAGTTTCTGCGCGTTTTTCAGCTTGATGATCGGACGCGCGGCGCGTCCGGTCACTGACGATCGGACACGTCCGGTCGTTTAGGGAGCTTACTGGACTCTAACCGGACACTGGCACTATCGCGTTCAGTCAGTTCTTCAGCGTGTCCGGTCACTATTTTGTTCTGTGCTGCTCAGACTTGACCAGCGCGTCCGGTCAGTCACGGGACCGGTGCGTTCGGTCGTTTGCAGCGCGTCCGGTTTGCGCGTCAAGCGTGTCCGGTCGTTGCTTCGTAGTTAGCCATTGTGCGACCGGCGTGTCCGGTCAGTTGGACCATCGCGTCTGGTCAGTACGATCGGCACGTCCGGTCAGTTGGACCAGCGTGTCCGGTCAGTGCTTCGTGACTTTGCCATTGCGCGACCGGCGCGTCCGGTCAGTTGGACCAGCGCGTCCAGTCAGCACGATTTCAACTGTTTAAGTTTCTAACGGCTCTTTTTGAAGGGGTACGTCTATAAATACTCATTGGCCAGCTCAAGGCTCTCTCTCTCTCTCTCTCTCTCGAACATTTGACATACTTGTGAGCACTTTGAGCTAAGCAACTCCCCTCCCACTCATCTCTCTTGCTTCTTTGCATATTCGAAGTGAGATTGAGTGATCCAAGTGCATTTGCATTGTGAGATAGCATCTAGTTGGCACATGGTGGTTGATTTGCTGCATGATTCTTATTTCTCTTGGTGGTTGCCACCACCTAGATGGCTTGGAGCAGCTTGGAGGCATTGGCAAGAGTTGGTGATTGTTCTTGGCCACCTCCGATGATTGTGAGGGGTTTGTGCCTACCTCGGCGAAGCGCCAAAGGCAACGTTAGTGAATTGCTCGTGTCATTTGCAACCTTTTGCCATTTGGTAGGTTCTTGTGGCGCCTTTTGAGAGGCTCGATGTGTGACCGATTAGCCACCGAACCACATGGTGAAGAGAGACACAACGGGGACTAGCATGCCGACAAGCACGTGAACCTCGGGATAAATCTTCGTGTCATCACTTTCATATTGTGATTGATTGATCCCGGTGTTCGGTTATCTTGGTATTCATTGTTGATCATATTGGTTGGCTCATTACTTCACCCCTCGGTGAAACTCTCCTAACTCAACTCCGTATTACTTTCTTAGTTATCTTTGCTAGCTAGTTAGCTTTGCTAGAGTAGCTCTTTTCTGTAGCTTGTTAGTTGTAGTTGTAGTTACCTTCTCGGTTTAACTTGTGCGGTTGAGTGCAACTACTAGAATTGTATTTTGGATAGGTGGCTTGCAAACACCCCGTAGGCTAAGCAAAACTCACATCTCACTATTTGTTATATTGATAAACTTGTTTAGCTTGTCTTTGTAGAAAATTTTAAAAGGCTATTCACCCCCCCTCTAGCCATCAAGACCTTTCAAGTGGTATCAGAGCCGTGGTCACCATTTGTAAGGCTTAACAACCTCGGTGTAAGATGGCTCAAGTTGTGTTCAACCATGTCGGGGGCAAGCCTCCATTCTTTGATGGTGTCACATCTTTTGATCATTGGAAAAGAAAGATGAAGCAATATCTTGGCTCTATTCATGAGAACGTTTGGAAGGTGACACACCATGATTATGCTATAATTGATCCCGACAACCTCACCAACAATGATCGCATCAACAACCAATGCAACACTATGGCTCTCAATACTCTCTACAATGGGATTGATACAAAAGTCTTTGAGCAAATCAAGGATCTTGAGATGGCAAGTGAAGTGTGGACAAGATTAGAGGAAACATATGAGGGCACTTCAACGGTAAAGAGTGCCAAGCTCTGTAACACCCTAGGTGTTTGTCACTCGCTAAGCAGTGGGTTTGAGCTCAAACATGACAGATTAAGTGGAGATGACAAAGTCAATGTCAACCTATGGAGATGAGCCTGACCTAAAGTCAGATGTTGCATCATTGCTTTACATATAGGCCCCTTTTCAAATTATATGCTTGGGGGTGTTATGGAAATATATTCATGTGTCTCACCTTAGTACCTATCTATATTGATCCCTGGAAAAGTTTCATGAGGTTGGGAATCAAAAAGTCACATGAAATGATAAGTTATATGCTTGTTTGGGATTATAACAAAAACCTGCCTTACATCCCATGGGAACTAGTGCTTATGCAACATACAAGTGCAACATGTGCAACAAACCCTTGCAACATGTGGAACAACCTAGGGAAGCATGTGTAGCATGTACCTTGAAGCAAACACAGGAAACACTTGTAACATGGCCTTGAAACAAGCACTACAATTATAGTGACTTCTATGTTTCAGTGCACGCGAGGTATACACTTTTGTGCAACCCATGCATGGTGGGTATGTTTGGCCTCTACAACACCTTAACTACACTTATTACACTTAATGGAACAATGTTCATGTTGATCATTTTGCCTAAATATGCTTCTAAGTGATGGTTGACCATGTATGGACCCTAGAACCCTTTTGTTTGACCATTTCAAAAGTATGACCTAGAAGCTTTACATGACTATGCACCCTTTTACAAAGTTGTAGAGAATTTTATAAGGAACAAACTTTGTTTAAGAGTCAAGTCATGAAAATGTGTAAAACATGCTCAAAAAGGGGCCCACAAGTCAAATGTAGGGCTGTTTCCCAACACTTAGCATATTCTAAGTCCCTAATTGGCTGCATCAAGTCAACATGTTCGTGACATTTTATCTTCCAATTTCATATGGTATCTCAATTAGGTTCCTTAATATGAGTTGTAGTACTTTTCATGATGGAAACAATGGATCAAGTGTTACTCAAAATGGAGCTTAGTTGGACCTTCAATAGGAGCTTCCAAAACAGCAAAAAGTTGTTTTTATCACTAATCGGCCTTGACATGTTGACATGCCGCGTTCTCGAAATTTTGTTAAATAACTTAACATGGTCCCAAAATAAAAGTTGGAGTGTATGTGGTGTAGTAGAGCATGCAAAAAGTTGGCTTAAGTTTGATCTCATTTGATCTGCAAAAATCGAGTTTCCTTATTGGTTAGTAATGTGTTGACATTGCTAACTTAGATGCTAATTACCTCCTGATCTACAGCACTAATGATTTTGCACCCAAAATGAAAGTTGTGGAGCATCAGTAGAACAACAAAATTTGTTTAAGGAGCTGGAGCTAAATCTTCACGGAATATACTCAAAAACGGCAACCGAGGTGCTCAGTCCTTCGCCCGCCACCTGTTCGGGAGGATGTCCACACGCCCTCCATGCGCTGGTCGCGCCCCCACCATGGCCGAGCACAGCTGCCACGTGCTCCACCTCCCTGGACGCGTGCCCCATGCCTTTGCGCCCTCAAGGGCGGACGTCTGAGTCCCCTCCCTCGTCCCTGAGCTTGCCTCCGCCTTCGCCTCGCTCTGTTCGTCACGGGAGCGTGCGCCCGCCATGGCCGCCCATGGAGCTTCGAGCCGCCACCGTCGTCCCTCCATCTCCGAGCTCTCGGGCATCCCACAGCGAGCACCAACACCCTCGCAGTGTCATGCTCTGCCCCACGCGCACGCTCACCCAAGCTCCAAGGCACTGGAGCGCGCCCTCGCCATGGCCGACCGACCGAACTCCAAGGCCACCGGCGCCCTCGCGCCCCCTCATTCCTGTCGTCTCGACCACCCTCACTCCTGACGAGCACCACCAGTAGATTCGCCCTGCGACACCGAACTCATAGCACTTCTCCCCGGCCTCTCCTCACCATCGTACCGCGTGGCCACTGTTGCCGGGTCGGCCATGGATGCCGTGCACGTGGCCAGGAGGTCACGGTGCATCTCCGGCCGTGATTCGACGCCCCACGGGTGTGGTTAGGCGCGCTGGTGCTCGTGCCATCCTTGGCCACCGCCGCCGGCGACCCTCTCGCCGAAGCCGCGAGCCACCGGCCGTCTCCCCTCCTCTGCCGTTGGCATGAGGAAGATGAAGGCCGGCACCTCTCCTTTCTCTCTGTCTCTCGGTGTATGACAAGCGGGCCCAGCTGAGCAGCGGGTCCCACCTGTCGGTTATGCGGTGGCTGTTTTGGGTGTGCTTTTGGGTGCGCCTAGCAAATTCAGTTAGGGGTGGATAATTCTGATTTTGAATTTTAAATCGGTGTAAATCTTCTAAAATTCATATCTCCTACTAGGAAAGTCCAAAAATGGAAAATGTGGATTTTTTGGAAACCTTGAGAAGAGATTTATGCAGTAGAGTCATAAAATGTACATGTTTGTAGAAGTTTTCTGATGTTTTTATTTATGCTTTAAAAGTGCTCTAGAAATGCTTATAAACTTGACCAGAGCCATATCTTGAGTTTTAGAACTCCAAAAATAGTGATTCTTGTTTTGTTAAATTTGTGATGACATGTACTTGCTAGGAAAAATATCAAACACACTAGTTATTCACTGTTTTCTTAAGGTTTTGATTTGACCTTGATAATAAGGAAATCTACATTATATTGCTTGTCATTTTTATATCTTGAGTTATGTTGCTCCAAATGATGTTTCATTAGCTTAGTATTATGTTTATCTATCAGATTGATTCATGCTAGGGCCATGTGTTCATAGTAAATTTGGAGTTTTAGGTTTAACTTGTTCTCACATGATTTATTGTATTGGTCATTTGTCTTTTTCATAGAGGTTGATATACATATACAAATGACTTGAAATTTGTACAGTAGACTTTTGGGAGCATTAGTAGGACATTGTAAATTTGGTAGAATTTATTGTGCACTTTTGATAGGTGTTCATAACTCCACCTATTTATCTAAATAAATTAAGAAAATGTATTAAAAGAATTTATTTAGTAATGGATACTATGTTTTCTGGTGTTTATTAGTCATGTGTGAAATGTTGGTGAAGTTGGTTTTGTCCAATTATATGTTTGCAACATAAGTTAATAATTATTTCTTGCAAATAAAGTTTCTGGGTAGATCTGAAAACTTGGCAAAGTTCTTCATGATAATGTGCTTTGCTGAAAAACTTGTTTATACAAAAGTTGCAGATAATTTATGTATCTAGATCGTGTTAAAATTTGGTGGCATTTGGTCAATTAGTCTTTGAGTTATAGCTGTTTAAAGTCAGATCCCAGATTTGGTTGCTCTCTGTTTGGAGCAGACCAGATTCTGTAGTTTTATCTTTTCGACCTATTTAACTTGGGAATTAGGCTTAGTGGATATTTAATGAATAGTAGACAATTTCATAAGATTTTCAGATTATCCTCTTGCACAACATTTGGAATTCTGTAGCTTCTGGAATGATGTTATTTCTGGACGTTCATGCTGATGCTAATCTGGGCTTTTCTGTTAAGTATAGTTGGAGTTACATAAGTGTGTTGGTGTTGCTACTTGATACTTGGATTGGTACCCTGTAATCTTATGAGACTTGTGCCTTGATTGATGTGATTGCCCTCTTCTATGTTATGCTTCAATGAGGATTAAGTTAATTAGCTCTAGGTGCTTACGTGAACTTTGGTATGCTTACTTGATTACTTTGTTTATTGCACTTCTATGCATCCATACATATGCATTGTTGCACCTCATTTAGGTACGCTAGCTGAAGCACGTGAAGGACCTGATGTGGAGCCAAACCCAAAGAAGGAGTTGGTGGATCCATCCCAAAGGTCGAAGGACCGGACAAGTGGTAGATTGGGGGATTGCTCGCCAAGCGGGTTTCATCTGACATACTCTAACTTGAGTCAGATCCCAAGCAAGCCCCGGAGCATTATAAGCCTCCTACCTTCAAAGTAATTAATTCTATATATGTTATAAGTATTGTTGCATTAAGTGGTAGGAGTTGGTTGAAAACCTTGCTGCATTATATCACTCCTTGTCCAGATATATGAATCCATGAATCCTACATAGATTAGGATCGAGTAGATGCTTAGCCCTGCTTTAAGCGGTAGAAGTCAGGTGATTTCCTGTCACCTGCGAGATATAGGGATATTCATATATGGCACGGTTGGCTATATTTGTTATCGTGGAAAGGAACCATGTGTTAATAAAATGAAATGAGACCGGGCGGGATGACGATAGTGAAGCAACAAGGCATGGAGGTCTTGGGTGTGGATCTATCCCCGTCTGAGTCGTTTAAGGACTGATTCGCTGTACGTCCTTGAGTCATGTTGAACGCAGTCTAACACTTAGTAGGCCGGATAAGTCGTTTCGACCGCGAAGCTGAGTAATTCGGTTTAGGCCGAGAGTCGAATGGTAGGACGCATCTTGGAGGAGAGTAAGGATGTGCTTGGGGACATTGGCGAGAGACCAAGGGGGGGTTAGAGTCCCTATCATCTGGCAGAGTGTTGCCCTTGGGGATGCGGCATCATTCGAACCCGCGACTCCTGAATTATACGAAAGGTGGCTTGTGCGACCCTGGCAGGGGCCTGCGCGGTGAGTGTTAGAAATACCCCTCCAGCTGGATAGGAATTCGATTCAAATCGCCGTCGCTCCCGGTTAGTGAGCACTTGACTTGAGCAGCGGCAACGTAGATTCCATTAAATTGAACGGATGGTTAATTGGACCACGATGGAAAGGTTGCCTCAATTTATACCTGCTATGGTTAATATTGTTTGCTCCTAATAAAGTGAGTGCTCTAGTACAGGTTCTAATATAGATGATAGGTTAATGATAATTAACTTGATGCTTAAGCATTAATGATTGATCATCTATATTAAGCTTTTATGCAAAATGTTGTCAAGCTATCCCCACTTTATATCAGCCTTGCATGATCCTTGGTGTCACTTTATTTCTGGTTTTTGTCGGGTAAGTCTAGCTGAGTACCTTCTCGTACTCAGGGTTTTATCCCCACTTGTTGCAGGTTATGATGTATCTTGGCGACTGCAAGAGTTGGTTGACTCCTGCCATAGTGGCGGAGTGTGATCATGGGCATGATCCTCCTTATTTATCTTATCTCTAATGCTTTTGTTGGAAGTCGACCTTGGTACTGGCATGTATTTGAAATCAGAGAAATGTTAGTTCAAATTACTTTGCTTCCGCTACTTTTCAATGTAAGTTGTAATAACTATGTTGAACTCCGATGTATATATTGAATTACTTGTGAAATAGTTGTAACATGTGACTTGTTATGTTGAATCACTATGATCTTGGCTTGTATGTTGGTTGGTTTGAAATCCCTCGTGATTTCATTGGACTACCGGAGTTATATGGGCTCAAGTGCGAGAATTTGATCACTTCGGTGATTGTTTTTGTACTTGTGCTCTTATAATTTGGACGGTTCTGTTACAGCTGGTATCAGAGCAAGATTCAACATTAAACTTGTCGTATGTGTATTTAAAATAAAGGATTTGTTTTATAAAATCAGTTTTATCAACTTATAGCTATATATAGGTTTGTGAAAACTGAATTCTAAACCTAAGTATGCCAGTGGTCAATTTCCTTATGCCCATATAAGAATTATTAGGTGGCTTATATAAGTACTAACTTGGGGTTTTAATTTATGCATCTACGCCCAGGCCAAGGTATGTATGTGTGATGACTCTCCCACACTATGCTACCCGGTGTGTCAGATTAGAGGTAGCCTTCATATATGAAATAGCCATATATGTCGCTAGTTTACTTTTATGCAACGTCGCACCTACGCTCAGGTAAGTGTGAGTTGTGAGAGCATGACCGTCCAACCCTCGGTCTAGGGGAGAGCTAGTTTTGGTTACTAGATTATTTACATGTTACACACATGTATATATGAAGGTACTTAATTATGGGTGATCGAATGATTCGGGTAGTTTTGGTGCTACATGTATATATACAGGGGTATATGTACATGGGAGTACTTAGAATTTTACTTCTCTGCTTTTATTGTGTGCTATATTGGGAAATGTTGGGCTGCAATAAAAATTTTCTGCAGGTACGCTAACCACAAATGTGTAAGTCGAATGTAGCTGCCGACTAGCTATATATCGAGAGAGTACGTGTTATGCCACCGACATAGAACGTGATCGCCACCTTAGGTTGGCAATCTTGTGAGGACGAATAGGACGAACCATGCATCATCCTGATTGTTGCTTTATGCATAGCTATGCTCCTCTCACCCTTGTTCTATAGTGAGTAACTTGTTATTGATGTGGTACACTATCTTCCTTGTGTGGAGTGAAACAAGAATACCTTGTTCCATGTTGCTTGAGAAAAGTGTGTGCTTAGTATGGTTAGAAATAATTATGGGTACATGCTTGAACCTATAGATGCCCTCTAGTTTAGCCAAGTGGTGGATATGTTGATCATACCAGCAATTTCAAATGTTTTAGACCTCACATAAGTAATTGTGATTCTCAATAATGAATTAAATTGGTTGTTCTAAGGTAACAATCTTTAGCGCTACTAGAATAACATGTTTGTGTGCTCTCTTGTTAAATAGAACAAAGGAAAGCTTTGTTTTGTTTGTTGAACGTTGGCTGCTAGAAAGATTTTGGTTGTAGTGATGCTTTCATGTTCATAATGGTGTTTTCTGTAGTTATGGAGAATACCAAAGTTGTAGCTAACTTACTTATCTAGCTTGTCCTAAAATTTTGTGACACTAAGCCTTATGGTTTGGGAGTTATGACCTGTAGAAGTTTGCTGTCAGGTTTTGCTTATGCTCTGAATAGATCTGAATGTTTGGTTTGTTTGACCTATGTGTCGGTACCAACAGTACGGGGGTACCACAGCTATCGCCAAAACACTAACAAAAACCGAAACCAGTAGAAAAGATAGCCCGCTCGACGGGGCGCCTCGACCGCGTCCCGGCTCCGACTCGTACGAGGCTCGCTCGACGGGGTGCCTCGACCGCGCCCCGGCTCCGACTCATACAAGGCCCGCTCGACGGGGTGCCTCGACCGCGCCCCGGCTCCGACTCGTACGAGGCCCGCTCGACGGGGCTCCTCGACCGCGTCCCGGCTCCGACTCGTACGAGGCCCGCTCGACGGGGCGCCTCGACCGCGCTCCGGCTCCGACTCGTACGAGGCCCGCTCGACGGGGCGCCTCGACCGCGCCCCGGCCCCTCGACGCCCTTTCTTTACCTACCCGGGACAAAAGCCATAGCATTCAATGCGGTTACCTACTACCACCGACCGATATGGCTACGGCATGGGTCAACGCGGGAACAATACCCACGTCAAGTCTCACTGTTTTACCGCCCATCCCGTGATGGGAGGTGAAAGCCGTCACTGTATCCACCATACCGCGCACTATTCACCATCAGTCACCCTCGAGGGAGGATAAGACAAGGTCCGTCCCCCGCGATACCGGGGATTCGGCCTTATCCATCCGACCTCGACCCAGCCTCGACCCGGCCCCAACGCTCGACTTAGCTCGAAGGACGGTATGGCCTGGCACTCTGGGTCATTTCACCCTCTTGTCCCGTACCGCGTCAGGATACCCAGGGATGGCCGGCCATCCCGAAGCCACGTCGCTACAGTCAACTCAACAGGAATCGACGAAACATCGCCTCAAGCCTCCCCTCGACTTGGCCACCTCTCGCCCTATAAAAAGGCAGGCCAGGGCGAACCAAAGGGGGAGGAAAAAAACACGAAGCATCACGGAAAAAACGCGAAGCAACCATCTTTCTCCTTTTTCTCTTTGAGACTTGGGGCTCGACACCCTCTCTTGCCTGCTTGTAACCCCTACACGAGCACCCCGGTGCAAGGAAATACAAACCTCTCTTCCCCGCTGGACGTAGGGCCTTCTTTTGCCCGAACCAGGATAAACCCCCGTGTGTTCTCCTTGCATCACCATCCAGGAAAGAGTCACGCAGCATTTACTCGTTGGTTTAGGACCCCCTTGGTCCGAACACCAACAGTTGGCGCGCCAGGTAGGGGAACGCTGCGTGCAAACCTCGCTTTGTCGCCGTTCTTCCTGGATGGCTAACCCCGAACGCCCGATCCCGTTGGGTACGGTGATCTGGTTTGGGAGTTTGGAGTTCATGTCGCTCGGCTCTGGCTACGACATGGTCCTACTCCCACCCAGGCACCCAACCGACGAAGATTACGAGCTCTCCCAGCCCGGGGGAGCAGTCAACCGGCACCGTCGCTCCAGGCGGTCGCGGGCCGCCCGACGACGGCGAGCCCGGTACAACCACCATCTCCACCTGACGGAGGGCGATGGGATCCCCCGGTCCGGCACCCCCCAGACAGGCACCAGCCTAGATCTCCTTTTGGAAGATTTGGGAAGGACGAGCCTGGCTGAGGGTGGCGTGCCGACGAAGAATCCCGCCGCTCCCCCGTCCGGTGAGACATCACTGTCCGTAGCATCTATTTCGCCACGAACAGTGACGTCCCCATCACCATTCCCGTTTGGACTAGACTCGGTCGCCCGGGTGTATGCATCCTCCGTGAGCACTCGCATGAGCGCTTATGAGGAACTCCCCGGACACCATCTACGCTCCACTCTGGACCTCGTTGCGTCCACGCCGGTTTCTGATTATCGGGACTCTACGGAGACACCGGAAACAGAACCCCGTGTGACTGCTTCTCCACGTCACCACCTCGGTGATGGTTGGCATCGGCCACACATTCCCCCATCATATTACTACTTTGGCGCACCTGACTCCGACTCGGCCGACGACACCTATGATCCGACTCGTGAGTGCTTCAACATCGACGTTGAAAGCACCTCGGAATCAGAGGACGAAGAGCCGGTCGAGGAAAGGCACACGCCCCCTCATGTCGAGCTTCCTGCCGAGCGAAACGAGCCCTAGTTCCTTACGGATCAAGGAGCGCAGCTCGGACAGATTCGCGAGTTGCAGGACCAGCTTGACGAGGAACGCGAAAACCTGGATCTCCTCTAGCAAACCCTCGAGCGTGAGCGTGCGGAACACGCATTTGGCGGGAGAGCTCGTGAGAGGGCTCGCGACATCAACCGTCGCATCGACGAGGACCGGGCGGTCGACCCCCCGGTTTTCGCTCGAGCCAGTCAAAACGTTGTCGCCGCTGCCATGCTCCTGCGCAACATGCCCGAGCCGTCAAACCCTAACGCCCATCGGGCTCGAGACGAAATCCGAGGGCTCCTCGAGACTGCCGCCATGCAGCAGGCCGAGAGCTCTGCCTCGAGGCGGCGCGAAGCAGCCTCGGAGCGGACCCTCGAGCCTTCCCGATAGGAGAGAGAAGCCTCGGTTCATCCCGAGCCTGCCCGGCGAAACCGGGCAGCACCTGCCCCTGAGCCCATCGCCAACGACCGCGAGCCTCGAGACACCCGTGGCAACATCGTCGAGCGTCGCACACACAAACACGGTGACGGTGTAGCTCGAGGCTACCACGTCCACAGGGGCGGACGCTACGACAGCTCGGAAGACCGTAGCCCTTCACCCGAACCTCCAGGCCCTCGGGTGTTCAGTAGGGCTATCCGTGAGACGGTGCCCCCGGCTCGGTTCCGTCCCCCCACGACTCTCACCAAGTATAACGGCGAGACCAAACCCAAACTTTGGCTCGCCGATTTCCGCTTGGCGTGTCAGTTGGGCGGGGCCACCGATGACCGGGCCATCATTCGGCAACTCCCCCTGTTCCTCTCCGACACCGCCCGAGCCTGGCTCGAGGATCTCCCACCTTGGCAGATCCACGACTGGGACGATCTCGTGAGGGTGTTCGAGGGAAATTTCAAGGGAACCTACATGCGCCCCGGCAACTCGTGGGACCTCCGGAGCTGCAAGCAGAAACCAGATGAGTCCCTCCGGGACTACATCCGGCGCTTCTCCCGGCAGCGCACCGAGCTCCCCAACATCACCGACTCCGACGTGATTACGGCCTTCCTCTCCGGTACCACCTGTAAGGAGTTGGTCCGGGAGTTGGGCCGTAACACCCCGCTCACTGCCAACGGATTGATGGACATCATCACCAACTTCGCCTCCGGCGAGGAGGCGGTTGGTGCGATCTTTGGCGGCGAGCCGGCAAGGGAGGAGCAGAAGGTCGACGACCCCGCGAGTTCCACCCGAGGCCCCAAGAGAAACAACCGCAAGAAGAAGAAAGGCCAGCAGGGCAAGCTCGAGGCCCCGGCCGACGAGCTCGTCGCTGCTACCGAGCACAAGAAACCTCGAGGCCCCCCCGGCGGGGGCGTCTTCGACAAAATGCTCAAAGAGCCGTGTCCCTACCACAAAGGACTCACTAACCATAACCTCGAGGATTGTCACATGCTGCGCAGGTACTTCGGGGGTGCCCGCGCTAAGAAGGACGACAAGGGGGAGGACCCTAAGGGTGACGACAAGGACGGGGAATTTCCCGAGATCCGCGACTGCTATATGATCTACGGAGGACCCTCGACCTGCCTCTCCGCGCGTCAGCGCAAGCGAGAACGGCGCGAGGTCTTCTCCGTACAGTCGGCAGTACCCCGCTTCCTTGATTGGTCTGCGGTGGCCATCACTTTCGACCGTGATGACCACCCAGACTACGTCCCCAACCCGGGGGTCTATCCACTCGTCGTTGACCCCGTCATCGCCAACACACGCCTCACCAAAGTGCTCATGGACGGCGGAAGCAGCCTCAACATTATCTATTCTCAGACCCTCGACCTCTTGGGGGTCGACAGAGCGCGCCTCCAGCCTAGCGTCGGGGGCTTCCACGGAGTCGTGCCAGGGAAACGGGCGGAACCCCTCGGGCGGGTCGATCTGCCTGTTTGCTTTGGCACGCCGGCGAACTTCCGAAAGGAAACTCTCACTTTCGAAGTGGTCGGATTCCGTGGAACGTACCACGCTATCCTGGGACGCCCATGCTACGCCAAGTTCATGGCGATCCCGAACTACACCTACCTCAAGCTCAAAATGCCTGGCCCAAACGGTGTCATCACTGTAGGGCCCTCGTTTGAACATGCCTACGAGTGCGACGTCGAGTGCGTCGAGCACGGCGAGGCTGTTTTTGGGTCAGCGATCTTGGCCGCAGACCTCGACGGTCTAGCCAATGCGATCCCCGACCCAAAACGCCATGCCGGCAGCTTCGAGTCCGCCGAAGACGTCAAGCTCGTACCCCTCGACCCCGCTGATCCCAAGGGGAGGGCGCTGAGCGTCAGCGCCACCCTCGATCCTAAATAGGAAGCAGTGCTCGTCGACTTTCTCCGCGCGAACGTCGACATCTTTGCGTGGAGTCCCTCGGATATGCCGGGCATACCCAGGGAAGTCGCCGAGCACGCCTTGGAGATCCGGGCCGGAGCCAAACCGGTGAAGCAACGCCTGCGCCGCTTCGACGAGGAGAAGCGCAGGATCATCGGCGAGGAGATACACAAACTGCTGGAGGCCAGACGGGGGGGTCGACGAGGCGTCGATCGACCTTCCACCTAAGGCAGAAGCCCCCTCGACCGGGGCTGAAGCCATGCAGGTGGAAGACTCGACATCACCGCCTGACCTCGAGCCTGATTGGCGCGTCCCGTACCTCGACTACCTCATCCATGGGGACCTCCCCTCGAATAGGACTGAGGCTCGACGGATCGCACGTCGGGCCAAAACTTTTGTGATCATGAGCGACAGCAGGGAGCTCTACCGTCGTAGCCCTACCGGTATCCTCCAATGTTGCATCACGAAAGAGCAAGGCAGAAATCTGCTCGGCGATCTTCACTCGGGGGCTTGCGGTCACCACGCTGCGCCTCGAACCCTTGTCGGAAACGCCTTTCGACAAGGATTCTATTGGCCGACCACGGTCTCCGACGCTGTCAAGCTAGTACGCTCCTGCGAGGGTTGTCAGTACTATGCGAGACAGACTCATCTTCCGGCACATGCCCTACAGACTATCCCCATCACATGGCCGTTCGCCGTTTGGGGGCTCGACCTTGTCGGACCACTGAAAAGGACGACCGGCGGCTTCACCCACTTGCTCGTCGCAATCGACAAATTCTCCAAGTGGATCGAGGCCCGCCCTATCACCAGCATCAGGTCCGAACAAGATGTACTCTTCTTCACTAACATTGTTCATCGCTTCGGGGTCCCCAACTGTATCATCACGGACAACGGCACCCAGTTCACTGGCAGGAAGTTTTTGGATTTCTGCGACAACCACCACATCCGTGTGCTCTGGTCGGCCGTAGCTCATCCAAAAACAAACGGGCAAGTGGAACGTGCCAACGGCATGGTTCTACAAGGCCTTAAGCCCAGAATCTTTGACAAACTAAACAAACATGGCAAAAGATGGGCTGCCGAGCTACCCTCGGTCCTGTGGAGCCTAAGAACAACGCCGAGTCGAGCCACGGGGTTCACTCCGTTCTTCTTAGTCTACGGGTCTGAGGCTATGCTACCAACCGATATAGAATACGGGTCCCCAAGATTGAAGGCATACAACGAAGTACACAACGACGCCACAAGACAGGACACCCTCGACCAGCTCGAGGAAGCCCGAGATGTGGCTCTGTTGCATTCTGCCAGGTACCAGCAGGGTCTCCGATGCTACCACGACAGATACGTCCGCAAGCGTGACCTCAACGTTGGTGACTTGGTGCTACGGCGGAACCAGAACACCAAGGGACGGCACAAGCTCACACCACCATGGGAAGGGCCGTACATCATCGCAGAAGTACTAAAGCCGGGCACCTACAAGCTATCCAACGAGAAGGGCGAAATCCTCACCAACGCTTGGAACATCGAACAGCTACGTCGCTTCTTTCCTTAAAAAGCCTCGAGGCTCTGTATTTCCTTTTTTGTCAATAAAGAATACAGCGATGTTTAAAATTTCTCGTTTCGTAATAAGGAAGGATCGACCCTGCACTCCCAGAGTCGACCCTCCCTCGGGGGCTGGCAAGGGGGGAACCCCCGGTCCCCGAAAAACCGAAAAAACTTGCGCTCTTTTTTAAATTTAAGAACCGTTTCTTAGATCGACTTCGCTGAAAGAGCACCCTAAGGTTCGAAAGGGCTCTCGAGCCTGGAGCATCACCTAGGCCTCCGAGGCTACGGTACCTCCACTCGACCCTTGCGCCTTTTAGAGGTACGCCTTCACGCTGAGAAGATCTAAACAACGGTTCCTAAAATTAAAAAAGAACATACCCCCTGTCGCTTAGATCAGGCTCTCACACGATTTACTAGGCCGCAACATCACCCTGAAGCTCGAGGGCAGTCGAGCCGCGAGATCACTTACGCCCCCGAGGCTACGGTACCTCCACTCGCTCCCTTACGCCAAAGGATGTAGCTGCGCGCTAGGTAAATCACGCGAGAACACGATCCGTGCGATAAAGGGAAGAAAAGCTCGAGTAAAACTAAATCAACCGCGAACCGGTTTATGTTTCGAGTCTTTTAGGCCTCTGCGGCCACCGCGATCAAAATTCGAAATACTAACTTATTACATGGGCCTTCATGCCCAGATTTGGCTCACAGGCCTTCGTCATCGGCAGGAGGAACCACCTCGGCTTCAAAAAGCGAGGCCAGACGACTCCCAGGCTCTTCGGCGGCTTCGATCAGCTCCACGCAGGCGTCCTCATTCTCCTCATCCGTCCGATAGGGGTCTGTGATGAAGCCCTCGGCAACGAGCCTCATATCAAACACAAACCCCGAACGGACGACGGCCAGCGCCCTCTTCACGCCGTGATGGAGGCCGTTCCGTATCTTCTCCCGGGCAAGGCGGCCCAGCGCCACCATCCGTCGGACGAAGGAGTTCCCCGGAACATCTTCCCCGGTGTCGGTGTCGGGCTCGACCCCTAGGCCATCACACACAGTGGTGATCACGCCCTGGAGAAGTTGGGTCCTCTGGACCTCGGCTTCGAAGAGGCTCTGGAAGGAGTTGGCGCACGATTGGGCCTCTCGGTTCTCTCTCTCCAGCTCTGAAACACGACAAACAAATTAGTGCCCAACGCGGGGCCTTCAACGTCGTGACTATAACAACCACACTTACCCTCGACGTGGGTCTGCAGGCCCACGACCTCGTCGCGGAGCCCCCCACATGTTCGCTCGAGCCCCAGGAAGGCGTTGTCCTTGTCACGGATGGCCGCCTTTAGCGCCTCGACCTCCTGCCGAGCAGACTCGAGAGCTGCGTCTTTCTTTTGGACGGCTCCCTGCAGCGTCGTGACCTCGGCATGGAAGGCGTCGCGCTGAAGACTGACCTGGGAGACCTCCTCCTCAAGCTCCTTCACCCGCGCAGACAAGGGCTCGAGGTCCCTACGCGCCTGGGTAGCCTCCTCCCGAGCCTTGTCCAGGCTTGTGCGCATCACGGCCTCGGCCACCCATGCCTGCGCCGCCTCTTCCTTCAATGTGGCGTATGCGACGCGCAGTTCAGCCATCTCGGCGTTCCGATCGGATAGCCGTTTCTGGGCCTCCTCGACCAGAACCCGTTGCTGGGACAGCGCGGCCCACACGCCACTCTCGTCCCGGATGAAGAGTGACTTGCGGCGGGAGTACTCCTTCAGCTCCTGAACGCAATTCGAAAAGGTCACAAATCCGAAGAAAAAACAGCCTATCAAGCGAGCCGACGGGTCGATCATACCTCGGTGGCATCCCCCATACTCCGCACAGCGCCGGACGCCACTCGAAGCAACCGGTCGAGATGCTGGCGGATGCCCTCGAGGTACTCCCATCGGTGCACTTCGTCTTTGTCGCTAAGGACAAAGACGGGCTCGGCGTCGGGGTTCGTAGCATCCCTGAACTCAAGGGACGCCCCCCCCCACTTCGGCAGCTCCGCCTCGACCCGCGCTATCGCCAGCGCGGCGATGTCGGGCCACGAGGAGGACGACCCGGCCGGGGCGTCTCCCGGTCCCGCGGAAGGACCGGCCTCGCCCGCGGTATCCGCCTCTCCAACGGCCGTCGAGACACCGGCCTGGTCCGCGACCTCACCCCCCTCGACCCCTATCGTTTGTTTTCCCTTGTCCAGGGAGATGTTCTCGAGGGGAGCGTGAGGGCGGGCACTTACGACCGCCGGCGCCACCGGAGCCGGCACCTCGACCGACGACGGCTCCGGTACCCTCGCCTCGACCGTCGACACCGCCGGAGCCGGCGTCTCTTCTTCGGGTGCTCCGGATGGGGGCTCGACCGCCCCGATCTCCACCACGCCCGCTGGCTCTGCCGACGGGCCTTGTCGCGGCTGCGACCCCTTCGCCAGGACCGTCTCTTGCCCCGACACCGACGCGACCTCCTCCTTGGTCACGTCAGCACCCGCCCGCTCCGCGTCGCGGACGGGTGCCTCGCTCGTCGCGACCGCAACGGCAGCCTCGGCCGTCCCCGACGGCCGGGGCCCCGCCTCGACCACGTCAAGAGCCGCCGCCTTTGCCGGTTCGGCCCCCTCGACGGCGGGCTCCGGGCCGGCAACCGCCGCGGCGTCGGCCGACCCTTGCTGATGTCGCAGGCGCCCTTTCGTTGCCTCGACCTGACGGACCCAGGCCGCGTCCTGCTCCGCCGTCCGGTTGAGGACAACGGCGCTGGCTCGCAGCGACTTCACAGGGGTAGGCCCCATTGGCTCCGCCTTCCGCTTCAGCCTGCGAAGTGAGAAGAATTGTCAGCCGACGGACTTTGGGAAAGGCAGGACAACCAAGTTGAGATACTTACCCGGAAATCGGCACCAAGTACCTCGACCCTGCGCGGCTCGAGCCTCCCGGGACGGCCGCTGGTGGCCCCGCGGCGGCCTCACCAGCAGGCCGAGCGCTCCTGGGAGCCCCGGCCAACACACCGCCCTGCGCCCTTTGTGCTCCCGAGGCCAGCTAGCCTCGGGTCCTTACTCCTACCGGCGCCGCCGCTGATGACGACGCCGGTACCACCGTCTCCGCCCCTGCCGGAGCTTGCGAGGCCCCGGCTGGTGCGGACGTCCCCGACGACCCCTCTCGCCGGGTCCGGGGTAAAATGGCCCCTCCCCTCGAGGGGCTAGATCCCTTCTCCACCTTCTTCCCCTCGACCTCCTCGACCACGACGACCGAGGAGGACCCCCCCCCCGATGGGCTCCAGCAGGGGGCGAATGTCGGGGAGATCCCCAAGCCTGGTCGCAATCTCATACCGCGACAGGGCATCTTCATCTTCATCGCTGCTGCCGTCGTCCTCCCCCGAGACTGTCTCGGAAGGCGACGGTGACAGGGGCACTCCGTCGATGGCTTGCTGGCGCCGGCGCTTCTTCAACGCCTCCGCCTTCTTGGCCTTGCGGATCGCCCGCTTCTTGGCCGTCTCCTTGGCCTGCTTCTTCTGGGAGGCATGCAGGCGTCGAGCCTCCCGGGCGGGCCGGTCCTCCGGGACTGGTGGGCGCGTTTCCCGCAACGCCGACAAATCCTACACATCGGCCTCGACCACATCAGCGAAATCCACAGAAAAACAAGAAAAGCAATACCTCAGCCCCGGGATACGTACCACGGATTCGCACCCCTCGGTAGGCCTCATGGGAACCTGATTGGCTTCCTCCGCCTTGAAGTTCCCGACCATCCGGCGAGCCCGCCGGAGAACCTCCTCAAGGGTGAGGGATTCGTGGGACATCCGGGTGCCCTCCAGGTTCGCCTCCGGAGTCATCTGGTCCAGGCGGAGACGACGCTGGCACAACGGCATCACTCTACGGCGATGGAAGCCCGCAGCCACCGCCGCAGCCGTCAGGCCCCGAAGGCGAAGCTGCTGCAGCGCCGCCAGCAGCGGATCCAAGCGCGTCTTCTCGGCCTCGGGCACTCCGTACGACCAGTGCTCTTCTCGAGCAGTCAGCACGCGGCCGGTGTACCTCGGCAACTGATTTTCATCATTGCGAAGATAGAACCAACCCTCGTGCCACCCACTGTTCGAGGAGATGAGTCGGGCCGGGATGTATAGATCCGTCCGACCCGATCTCACTTGCAGCACGCAGCTCCCCACTCGGGCCGCGGACAGGATGCCTTTCTCCCCTGCCCTCTTGGCGAAGAGCTCGGCCTTGAAAAGGTGAAGCCACAAGTTCCACTGTGGCTCCACCCCAAGGTAGCCCTCGCAGACCGCCGCAAAGATGGCGGCCTGCGCTACGGCGTTGGGGGAAAGGTGGTGAAGCTCCACCCGGTAGTAGTGGAGGAGCGCACGCATGAAGACCGACGCCGGCACGCCGAACCCCCGCTCATGAAAGCTGACGAAGCTCACCACGTACCCTTCGGGGGGCACTGGCTCCTGGTGGGCGGGGGGCGGTGCCACCCACTCCAGCCGCGCCGAGTTCGTCCTCGGCCGCAACAGCCCGTCCTCGACCAACTCCTCTAACCTCCTCTCCGTCACCGAGGAGGCGGCCCAGTCGTCGGCGGGAAGGATCTGGCTCTTTCCTGCCATCGATGTCGTCGGAAGGGGATGGGAGAAAAGGATGCGGTGGCTGCGGCAAGACAGGCGGAGAACGCAATGTGGCAGGGGATGTCTAGGGCAAAGGATTGCAGGGATGCAAGTAACCGGTGGGGAACGGAGACCCCAAGGCCTTAGCTTTATATGCTCGGACGGAAGCCCAACGGCCGCGCGAAAAGTAAGGAGCAGTTTCTCGCGATAAAACCGCTCGCCTAACCGTTTCCTTATATCTCGCAGGAACTGAGCACATGGCCGCTCCCCACGTCGTAACCATACGCCGATAACGCGCCGGTCTCGCCTCCCGAAAAAACGCGCCCGGACAACGAAATATCTCTAGGTATGTCTTAAATGGGTGCGAAACCCGCAATAAGTCTCGAGGGAACGAAAGCTGGCCCTCGAACGGGGTTCGACAGCTGCCCTCGAGCAACAGAGTTAGGGACGACCCAGGGTGCGCCCGTACATGGCCAAGGGCTCGAGCCACGCTCTCGAGGCACCCCAGGACGTATTCGAGGCCGAAGGAGAAGGTTGTGGTAGGAATCCCTCCGGGGGAGGCATCGAGCCCTCGAATCCTGTCGAAGGGAATCGAGATCCACACGACCACTTCTTGGCATTTTTTAGGGCGCCTCCGGGCCACTAGCCGACCCCTAACGAACGGGGCACGGGTTCTCACTCGAATTCCCCCGCTGGCAGCTCACCGGAGATCGTCGTAACTCGGGCCCAAACGAGGGTAGTGCGACATTCTCCACCCCTCCTCCTTTTTTCGAAAAAGGAGCGTGAGGGTCGCGAAAGACGGCCGGGACTCTGATCGACCTCGTGCGTGCGAGGCTCGGGGTCCCGACCGCAAAAATGGGTGCGAAGCCCGCAATAAGTCTCGAGGGAGCGAAAGCTGGCCCTCGAACGGGGTTCGACAGCTGCCCTCGAGCAACAGAGTTAGGGACGACCCAGGGTGCGCCCGTACATGGCCAAGGGCTCGAGCCACGCTCTCGAGGCACCCCAGGACGTATTCGAGGCCGAAGGAGAAGGTTGTGGTAGGAATCCCTCCGGGGGAGGCATCGAGCCCTCGAATCCTGTCGAAGGGAATCGAGATCCACACGACCACTTCTTGGCATTTTTGAGGGCGCCTCCGGGCCACTAGCCGACCCCTAACGAACGGGGCACGGGTTCTCACTCGAATTTCCCCGCTAGCAGCTCACCGGAGATCGTCGTAACTCGGGCCCAAACGAGGGTAGTGCGACATTCTCCACCCCTCCTCCTTTTTTCGAAAAAGGAGCGTGAGGGTCGCAAAAGACGGCCGGGACTCTGATCGACCTCGTGCGTGCGAGGCTCGGGGTCCCGACCGCAAAAATGGGTGCGAAGCCCGCAATAAGTCTCGAGGGAGCGAAAGCTGGCCCTCGAACGGGGTTCGACAGCTGCCCTCGAGCAACAGAGTTAGGGACGACCCAGGGTGCGCCCGTACATGGCCAAGGGCTCGAGCCACGCTCTCGAGGCACCCCAGGACGTATTCGAGGCCGAAGGAGAAGGTTGTGGTAGGAATCCCTCCGGGGGAGGCATCGAGCCCTCGAATCCTGTCGAAGGGAATCGAGATCCACACGACCACTTCTTGGCATTTTTGAGGGCGCCTCCGGGCCACTAGCCGACCCCTAACGAACGGGGCACGGGTTCTCACTCGAATTTCCCCGCTAGCAGCTCACCGGAGATCGTCGTAACTCGGGCCCAAACGAGGGTAGTGCGACATTCTCCACCCCTCCTCCTTTTTTCGAAAAAGGAGCGTGAGGGTCGCAAAAGACGGCCGGGACTCTGATCGACCTCGTGCGTGCGAGGCTCGGGGTCCCGACCGCAAAAATGGGTGCGAAGCCCGCAATAAGTCTCGAGGGAGCGAAAGCTGGCCCTCGAACGGGGTTCGACAGCTGCCCTCGAGAAACAGAGTTAGGGATGACCCAGGGTGCGCCCGTACAGCTGCCCTCGACGCCCTTTCTTTACCTACCCGGGACAAAAGCCATAGCATTCAATGCGGTTACCTACTACCACCGACCGATATGGCTACGACATGGGTCAACGCGGGAACAATACCCACGTCAAGTCTCACTGTTTTACCGCCCATCCCGTGATGGGAGGTGAAAGCCGTCACTGTATCCACCATACCGCGCACTATTCACCATCAGTCACCCTCGAGGGAGGATAAGACAAGGTCCGTCCCCCGCGATACCGGGGATTTGGCCTTATCCATCCGACCTCGACCCAGCCTCGACCCGGCCCCAACGCTCGACTTAGCTCGAAGGACGGTATGGCCTGGCACTCTGGGTCATTTCACCCTCTTGTCCCGTACCGCGTCAGGATACCCAGGGATGGCCGGCCATCCCGAAGCCACGTCGCTACAGTCAACTCAACAGGAATCGACGAAACATCGCCTCAAGCCTCCCCTCGACTTGGCCACCTCTCGCCCTATAAAAAGGCAGGCCAGGGCGAACCAAAGGGGGAGGAAAAAAAAACACGAAGCATCACGGAAAAAACGCGAAGCAACCATCTTTCTCCTTTTTCTCTTTGAGACTTGGGGCTCGACACCCTCTCTCGCCTGCTTGTAACCCCTACACGAGCACCCCGGTGCAAGGAAATACAAACCTCTCTTCCCCGCTGGACGTAGGGCCTTCTTTTGCCCGAACCAGGATAAACACCCGTGTGTTCTCCTTGCATCACCATCCAGGAAAGAGTCACGCAACATTTACTCGTTGGTTTAGGACCCCCTTGGTCCGAACACCGACACTATGTGCATATGGAATCATGTCTTGGAGATAATAGAAGAATTATAGTACTTTTTCTAAGCTTTCCAAAGTGTCCTATAGCACTAATTTTGGTGGTCGAAATTTCTAGTTATGAGCTTGCCAAGTGGAATGACAGAATCTGTCCAAATCTGGGCAGAGATGTCTTCTTTATCTTGTTTGGCCTTGTTAGCTGTAGAATTATCTTAATATGATAGTAAGAAAGTTATAGACAATATAATAAGCTTTACATAAAGTTAAGGCTCAGCCTTGTTGTGTCCCTAGAACTCTAATTATGCATCTTTGAAGTTCTTGTCAGTTTTCTGTCCATATTGGTACAGATCTAAAATATTAGCAATTTTGGTCATGTTAATCTATGAATTAGCTGTTGGTATGAATAACTAAAGTGTAGTCATCTTCTTAAGCTGTCTAGAAAGTCTAGGATCACCTGTATAGAAGGTTTACAACCTCAGTTATAGTTGAAACAAGTAGTTACTATGCTGCTGTCTAGATTCTGTGCACATGTTAAGTTAGTCACCTTAGCTAGCGTTTGTTTTGAGCTAAACTTGTAGTTAGTTCGTGCTTGAGATGAATGTTTATTTTAGGTGAGCCTTGTGCTTTGGATTGGTTGCTTAAGCTCAATCGTTTGAATTTTCTCAAATGTCTGCTTGACTGTGATGTTGTATGTATGCTTGTTATCTAGGTAGTGCCCTAGTTGTCACCTTATCTAGGTAATGTCCTTCGAGCCCCAAGGTACAATTGGTTGACATGTCATGCATTCTATGCTAAGGACTTGTTTAGTGCATCTAGTCATAATTTACATGTTCTAGGCTCATTCATGAAAATCAAATGAATTTGAAGTTTATATGGTGCCACTATTGTTTCCATGACTTGTATGATCTAGTGGTAGCATATAACTTGTTTAAGTAGCTTGTGATCCTAAGTGTCTAATCTAGAAAACTTGTCTAAATATTTGCTTCAACATGGTGCAAGATAACCCTTCTAGTAAGGTGTGAAGAAGCTTGCCCTTGGATCAAATCGAAGTATTTTATTTATGCAAGCAATCTAGGTTGAATCACAAACTTGATCCTCACCCCATATTTCAACATGATAATCTATCTAAAGTTTGCTCCTTGTGGTCAATTGGTGCCAAAGGGGGAGAAAATATTGTTCACAAAGATATAATTCAAAGGGGAGAAGCACAAAGGGGGAGAAAAATATTGTTCACAAAGTTAAATCCTAAAGGGGGAGAATTGATAAAAGAAGCACACAAGTAGGAGGAGCAAGCTCTTAAACATGAATGTTGCATTTCTATGTGCACTTCATATGTATGATGCATAGTTATGCATTTTTTTCTCCGATACATTGCTTGTGTGGTGACTTGCTAGTATAATTTGAATGATGCATTGAGGTACTAGCATGAATAGGAAGTAGTTAGATTTTTCTTGCTTCATGTTTTTCAAAGTGTCCTATAGCACTAATTTTGGTGGTCAAAATTTCTAGTTATGAGCTTGCCAAGTGGAATGACAGAATCTGTCCAAATCTGGGCAGAGATGTCTTCTTTATCTTGTTTGGCCTTGTTAGCTGTAGAATCATCTTAATATGATAGTAAGAAAGTTATAGACAATATAATAAGCTTTACATAAAGTTAAGGCTCAGCCTTGTTGTGTCCCTAGAACTCTAATTATGCATCTTTGAAGTTCTTGTCAGTTTTCTATCCATATTGGTACAGATCTAAAATATTAGCAATTTTGGTCATGTTAATCTATGAATTAGCTGTTGGTATGAATAACTAAAGTGTAGTCATCTTCTTAAGCTGTCTAGAAAGTCTAGGATCACCTTTATAGAAGGTCTACAACCTCAGTTATGGTTGAAACAAGTAGTTACTATGCTGCTGTCTAGATTCTATGCACATGTTAAGTTAGTCACCTTAGCTAGCGTTTGTTTTGAGCTAAACTTGTAGTTAGTTCATGCTTGAGATGAATGTTTATTTTAGGTGAGCCTTGTGCTTTGGATTGGTTGCTTAAGCTCAATCGTTTGAATTTTCTCAAATGTCTGCTTGACTGTGATGTTGTATGTATGCTTGTTATCTAGATAGTGTCCTAGTTGTCACCTCATTTATCCTTGGTGAGCATACGAGGGTCGCATAGCTTTATCTAGAACAACGTTCACATTACGTAATGGTATGGTTGTTGTCTTCAATTAGGTTCTCTCTCTTAGGAGCCTGAGCCTATAAGATGTGGTGGTTAGCCCTTGAATGTTTATATCCATGCCTTTGCTTGACCGAAAGCCCAAAGTTTAGTTCTCCTATATGTTTGCATAAGCCATGGATGTTTTGCAACCCTTTTTGTGAAGACCCTTGTCGACTGACCAACCAAGTTAACTTTTATCAATGCTAGCCTTTGACCATGGTTCGTACGTTGCCAGTTGTGAAGACCGTACCCAAATCCATGTTGGACCTTCCGGTTACCTCTCCCAAAGGTTAGCTAGTGTGACGCAACGTCTCTCTGCTATGGCCTCTAAATCGTGTGCTTGCAAATTCGTGCATCTACCTTATCAACCAAATCTGTGTCATTGAAATTCCTCATCGGGTGCATGTTCAGTAATGTTGTTATGAGTAGCAACTAATGCTGCCGCGACGAAACCGAGAGCATCCTGTGGGTGCACACATAAGGTTGTGCTGCTCGGCACGCGCTGGTATCATGGTTTCTAATCATAATCCATTGCAGATTAACACTGATGTGATTTTCACGTGACCTTCTTCCTTGATTGTTTTCCCATATCTTATCAAAAGACCCTTATGTAGGACTAAATATAGTAGAGCTTCCTCCTAAAGTTACTAAGAGGATAACCTTTGAAGAACAGGTCACCGACATAAACATTAACAGACTGCAATAGGTGGTAGACAAGTGACTCTACTTAGTTGTCCCATTACTGAAGACCACCATCTAGTGAGCGAAGTATCTCATTCCTGTTGGATAAAAAGGACACACAACACTTAATGTTGGACAAGTCATCCGTTGGATAAGACTCGATCATTACAATATGCAAGTTTTAACCTTTTTATGCATAATGGCCATACCGTCGAAATCAACCATCTCTGGTGTGACTCCTTATCTGCTGACTTCGATGGCAATCATCTGCTTTGTATCAACCACAATTATTGTGATCAAGAATGAAGATTTGGAACTTTTTAGTGTTGAGAGACAACTAATTAGTTACCAATAGGAAGGTTAATCTCCAGCTAGGTAACGACTCTTTGGTAGCTACGAAGGCTATGTCTTACAGAGCAGTAACCAACAAGAAGTTAATCAATTAGCCAATAACTTGAGCGAGACTCTATCTTCCAGAGCCATTGTGATCAAGTAAATTCCGTCTTAGACAATCACACAAATAGTGCAAGGTGTTCTATTAGCTAAAGTAAAGAATTAGAGAAAGTATGCCCTAGTTCTGATCTGTATCCTTGTGCCCTTAGGTGCCACAAACGGTTTGTTCATAACTTTATTGGTTGAAGTGTCGAGGAATATTCGGAAGCAGTTCCTTATCCTTGTAGGAATGTTCTCTAGGCAAAGTATGTGTTTTGCCCTGCAAAAGTAACCTGCAAGTTCAAAGTGTGTGCATCATCAGATTGATATATAAATTAATGGTCAAGATCTACTATTGGATGGCCCTTTTGAGGTCCCACAGATACTAGTTTACACTCTTTCATTTGCTTTTGTTTTCTCGTATCCACAATGTACGAGCAGCCTTGGTTTCTGCAAATCAATTTATACCATCGCGAATCAAAAGCAATTTGAAAAGTGTCAAACAACATATTTCCTATCTTAGAGTTGTTGTTTGATCCTAAAGAGGAAGCCTCACGGTGAAAAGTTAGCCCGACAAAGCTAGTTTTGCTACGCTGCAAGTCAACTCAACTTACTATGCAACTTCCTCATGAAGGGGATTGTACTCAACTTGCTCGGTAGTGAACTATTTACCGAAGTTGGTAAATACTTACAAATTTTGCTGTCTACCAGACCTTGCTATATCCTTCTTTAGCAATAATTGCTAATACTCACTGATCTTTGGTATCTTAAAGTGTTCTTACCCAAGAGGTTGCATCTGATTCAACCCAGATAATTGTTGCCTCTAGATAAGAGAATCTTCTTAGATAACATTTGGCAGAAATACGAAGCCGACAGAGTCAGCTATCACATTCACTAATCCCTCAATAAACTCAGATAATACAGTGTTGTCATCAGAGAAAGAGAACTGCACACATGGAACCTCAAGTAGTTTTCCATTAGTTGGTGTCTAAATGAATGAACATTTACGACCAACATAAACCTTGTCTATTGGTTAGTCAGTATCCTATGGCCTTAGAGATTGTTTGTTGTCTAGGATCTCACCTTTTGGAAGGTTGTGCTCAAGCCATTTTGGTAGAGAACTGCTTTTCAAACTTTGTGAACATAGGGTCATTTCAATGAGTATACTTCTGAATATTTTGGTCTAGTGTAAAGTTCATACACACTATGTTATGTTCACTAAAGAATCAGATACTTGTGAGTGGTTAGCTTATGGACCGAACTATCTCTGTATACTGAGAACGAATTACTGCATTGTCTTGGATTCCTCCCAAAGTAACAATGCTTCATGGAAGTCAATGAAGGAAATTCTTCAGATAATGTTTACCATGAAGAGTAAGTATCAGAAAGTGCCTTGACCAAATTAGTTCGACTAATGTCAAAGCTTTGTAGCCGAATGCTATAGCAGATGTTGGGAACTAGATAACATGTCTCTCTTCCTTAAAGATCTTCCGTTCTGAATCTCGGGACGTGATTCCTTTAAGGGGGAGGGCTGTAACACTGCAGGTGTTTATCACTCGCTAAGCAGTGCGTTTAAGCTCAAACATGACAGATTAAGTGGAGATGACAAAGTCAATGTCAACCTATGGAGATGAGCCTGACCTAAAGTCAGATGTTGCATCATTGCTTTACATATAGGCCCCTTTTCAAATTATATGCTTGGGGGTGTTATGGCAATATATTCATGTGTCTCACCTTAGTACCTATCTATATTGATCCCTGGAAAAGTTTCATGAGGTTGGGAATCAAAAAGTCACATGAAATGATAAGTTATATGCTTGTTTGGGATTATAACAAAAACTTGCCTTACATCCCATGGGAACTAGTGCTTATGCAACATACAAGTGCAACATGTGCAAAAAACCCTTGCAACATGTGGAACAACCTAGGGAAGCATGTGTAGCATGTACCTTGAAGCAAACACAGGAAACACTTGTAACATGGCCTTGAAACAAGCACTACAATTATAGTGACTTCTATGTTTCAGTGCACACGAGGTATACACTTTTGTGCAACCCATGCATGGTGGGTATGTTTGGCCTCTACAACACCTTAACTACACTTAGGACACTTAATGGAACAATGTTCATGTTGATCATTTTGCCTAAATATGCTTCTAAGTGATGGTTGACCATGTATGGACCCTAGAACCCTTTTGTTTGACCATTTCAAAAGTATGACCTAGAAGCTTTACATGACTATGCACCCTTTTACAAAGTTGTAGAGAATTTTATAAGGAACAAACTTTGTTTAAGAGTCAAGTCATGAAAATGTGTAAAACATGCTCAAAAAGGGGGCCCACAAGTCAAATGTAGGGCTGTTTCCCAACAATTGGCATATTCTAAGTCCCTAATTGGCAGCATCAAGTCAACATGTTCGTGACATTTTATCTTCCAATTTCATATGGTAGCTCAATTAGGTTCCTTAATATGAGTTGTAGTACTTTTCATGATGGAAAAAATGGATCAAGTGTCACTCAAAATGGAGCTTAGTTGGACCTTCAATAGGAGCTTCCAAAACAGCAAAAAGTTGTTTTTATCACTAATCGGCCTTGACATGTTGACATGCCGCGTTCTCGAAATTTTGTTAAATAACTTAACATGGTCCCAAAATAAAAGTTGGAGTGTATGTGGTGTAGTAGAGCATGCAAAAAGTTGGCTTAAGTTTGACCTCATTTGATTAGCAAAAATCGAGTTTCCTTATTGGTTAGTAATGTGTTGACATTGCTAACTTAGATGCTAATTATCTCCTGATCTACAGCACTAATGATTTTGCACCCTAAATGAAAGTTGTGGAGCACCAGTAGAACAACAAAATTTGTTTAAGGAGCTGGAGCTGAATCTTCGCGGAATATGCTCAAAAACAGCAACCGAGGTGCTCAGTCCTTCGCCCACCACCTGTTCGGGAGGATGTCCACGCGCCCTCCATGCGCTGGCCGCGCCCCCACCATGGCCGAGCACAGCTGCTATGCGCTCCACCTCCCTAGACATGTGCCCCATGCCTCTACGCCCTCAAGGGCAGACGTCTGAGTCCCCTCCCTCGTCCCTGAGCTCGCCTCCGCCTTCGCCTCGCTCTGTTCGTCACGGGAGCACGCGCCCGCCATGGCCGCCCATGGAGCTTCGAGCCGCCACCGTCGTCCGTCCATCTCCGAGCTCCTGGGCATCCCACAGCAAGCACCACCACCCTCGCAGTGTCATGCTCTGCCCCGCGCGCACGCTCGCCCAAGCTCCAAGGCACTGGAGCGCGCCCTCGCCATGGCCAACCGACCGAACTCCAAGGCCGCCGGCGCCCTCGCGCCCCCTCATTCCTATTGTCTCGACCACCCTCACTCCTGACGAGCACCACCAGCAGATTTGCCCTGCGACACCGAACTCATAGCACTTCTCCCCGGCCTCTCCTCGCCGTCGTACCGTGTGGCCACCGGTGTTGGGCCGGCCATGGATGCCGTGCACGCGGCCAGGAGGTCACAGTGCATCTTCGGCCATGATTCGACCCCCCACGGGTGCGGTTAGGCGCGCTAGTGCTCGTGCCGTCCTTGGCCACAGCCACCGGCGACCCTCTCGCCGGAGCCACGAGCCACCGGCCGTCTCCCCTCCTTTGCCGTTGGCATGAGGAAGATGAAGGCTAGCACCTCTCCTTTCTCTCTATCTCTTGGTGTATGACAAGCGGGCCCAGCTAAGCAGCGGGTCCCACCCGTCGGTTATGCGGTGGCTGTTTTGGGTGTGCTTTCGGGTGCGCCTAGCAAATTCAGTTAGGGGTGGATAATTCTGATTTTGAATTTTAAATCGGTGTAAATCTTCTAAAATTCATATCTCCTACTAGGAAAGTCCAAAAATGGAAAATGTGGATTTTTTTGGAAACCTTGAGAAGAGATTTATGCAGTAGAGTCATAAAATGTACATGTTTGTAGAAGTTTTCTGATGTTTTTATTTAAGCTTTAAAAGTGCTCTAGAAATGCTTATAAACTTGACCAGAGCCATATCTTGAGTTTTAGAACTCCAAAAATAGTGATTCTTGTTTTGTTAAATTTGTGATGACATGTACTTGCTAGGAAAAATATCAAACACACTAGTTATTCACTGTTTTCTTAAGGTTTTGATTTGACCTTGATAATAAGGAAATCTACATTATATTGCTTGTCATTTTTATATCTTGAGTTGTGTTGCTCCAAATGATGTTTCATTAGCTTAGTATTATGTTTATCTATCAGATTGATTCATGCTAGGGCCATGTGTTCATAGTAAATATGGAGTTTTAGGTTTAACTTGCTCTCACATGATTTATTGTATTGGTCATTTGTCTTTTTCATAGAGGTTGATATACATATACAAATGACTTGAAATTTGTACAGTAGACTTTTGGGAGCATTAGTAGGACATTGTAAATTTGGTAGAATTTATTGTGCACTTTTGATAGGTGTTCATAATTCCACCTATTTATCTAAATAAATTAAGAAAATGTATTAAAAGAATTTATTTAGTAATGGATACTATATTTTCTGGTGTTCATTAGTCATGTGTGAAATGTTGGTGAAGTTGGTTTTGTCCAATTATATGTTTGCAACATAAGTTAATAATTATTTCTTGCAAATAAAGTTTCTGGGCAGATCTGAAAACTTGGCAAAGTTCTTCATGATAATGTGCTTTGCTGAAAAACTTGTTTATACAAAAGTTGTAGATAATTTATGTATCTAGATCGTGTTAAAATTTGGGGGCATTTGGTCAATTACTCTTTGAGTTATAGCTGTTTAAAGTCAGATCCCAGATTTGGTTGCTCTCTGTTTGGAGCAGACCAGATTCTGTAGTTTTATCTTTTCGACCTATTTAACTTGAGAATTAGGCTTAGTGGATATTTAATGAATAGTATACAATTTCATAAGCTTTTCAGATTATCCTCTTGCACAACATTTGGAATTCTGTAGCTTCTGGAATGATGTTATTTCTGGACGTTCATGCTGATGCAAATCTGGGCTTTTCTGTTAAGTATAGTTGGAGTTACATAAGTGTGTTGGTGTTGCTACTTGATACTTGGATTGGTACCCTGTAATCTTATGAGACTTGTGCCTTGATTGATGTGATTGCCCTCTTCTATGTTATGCTTCAATGAGGATTAAGTTAATTAGCTCTAGGTGCTTATGTGAACTTTGGTATGCTTACTTGATTACTTTGTTTATTGCACTTCTATACATCCATACATATGCATTGTTGCACCTCATTTAGGTACGCTAGCTGAAGCACGTGAAGGACCTGATGTGGAGCCAAACCCAAAGAAGGAGTTGGTGGATCCATCCCGAAGGTCGAAGGACCGGACAAGTGGTAGATTGGGGGATTGCTCGCCAAGCGGGTTTCATCTGACATACTCTAACTTGAGTCGGATCCCAGGCAAGCCCCGGAGCATTAGAAGTCTCCTACCTTCAAAGTAATTAATTCTATATATGTTATAAGTATTGTTTCATTAAGTGGTAGGAGTTGGTTGAAAACCTTGCTGCATTATATCACTCCTTGTCCAGATATATGAATCCATGAATCCTACATAGATTAGGATCGAGTAGATGCTTAGCCCTGCTTTAACCGGTAGAAGTCAGGTGATTTCCTGTCACCTGCGAGATATAGGGATATTCATATATGGCACGGTTGGCTATATTTGCTATCGTGGAAAGGAACCATGTGTTAATAAAATGAAATGAGACCGGGCGGGATGACGATAGTGAAGCAACAAGGCATGGAGGTCTTGGGTGTGGATCTATCCCCGTCTGAGTCATTTAAGGATCGATTCGCTGTACGTCCTTGAGTCATGTTGAACGCAGTCTAACACTTAGTTGGCCAGATAAGTCGTTCCGACCGCGAAGCCGAGTAATTCGGTTCAGGCCAGGAGTCGAATGGTAGGTCGCATATTGGAGGAGAGTAAGGATGTGCTTGGGGACATTGGTGTGAGACCAAGGGGGGGTTAGAGTCCCTATCACCTGGCAGAGTGTTGCCCTTGGGGATGCGGCATCATTCGAACCCGCGACTCCTGAATTGTACGAAAGGTGGCTTGTGCGACCCTGGCAGGGGCCTACGCGGTGAGTGTTAGAAATACCCCTCCAGCTGGATAGGAATTCGATTTGAATCGCCGTCGCTCCCGGTTAGTGAGCACTTGACTTGAGCAGTGGCAACGTAGATTCCATTAAATTGAACGGATGGTTAATTGGACCACGGTGAAAAGGTTGCCTCAATTTATACCTGCTATGGTTAATATTGTTTGCTCCTAATAAAGTGAGTGCTCTAGTACAGGTTCTAATATAGATGATAGGTTAATGATAATTAACTTGATGCTTAAGCATTAATGATTGATCATCTATATTAAGCTTTTATGCAAAATGTTGTCAAGCTAGCCCCACTTTATATCAGCCTTGCATGATCCTTGGTGTCACTTTATTTCTGGTTTTTGTCGGGTAAGTCTAGCTGAGTACCTTCTCGTACTCAGGGTTTTATCCCCACTTGTTGCAGGTTATGATGTATCTTGGCGACTGCAAGAGTTGGTTGACTCCTACCGTAGTGGCGGAGTGTGATCATGGGCATGATCCTCCTTATTTATCTTGTCTCTAATGCTTTTGTTAGAAGTCGACCTTGGTACTGGCATGTATTTGAAATCAGAGAAATGTTAGTTCAAATTACTTTGCTTCCGCTACTTTTCAATGTAAGTTATAATAACTATGTTAAACTCTGATGTATATATTGAATTACTTGTGAAATGGTTGTAACATGTGACTTGTTATGTTGAATCACTATGATCTTGGCTTGTATGTTGGTTGGTTTGAAATCTCTCGTGATTTCATTGGACTACCGGAGTTATATGGGCTCAAGTGCGAGAATTTCATCACTTCGGTGATTGTTTTTGTACTTGTGCTCTTATAATTTGGACGGTTCTGTTACAGCTGGTATCAGAGCAAGATTCAACATTAAACTTGTCGTATGTGTATTTAAAACAAAGGATTTGTTTTATAAAATCAGTTTTATCAACTTATAGCTATATATAGGTTTGTGAAAACTGAATTCTAAACCTAAGTATGCTAGTGGTCAATTTCCTTATGCCCATATAAGAATTATTAGGTGGCTTATATAAGTACTAACTTGGGGTTTTAATTTATGCATCTACGCCCAGGCCAAGGTATGTATGTGTGATGACTCTCCCACACTATGCTACCCGGTGTGTCAGATTAGAGGTAGCCTTCATATATGAAATAGCCATATATGTCGCTAGTTTACTTTTATGCAACGTCGCACCTACGCTCAGGTAAGTGTGAGTTGTGAGAGCATGACCGTCCAACCCTCGGTCTAGGGGAGAGCTAGTTTTGGTTACTAGATTATTTACATGTTACACACATGTATATATGAAGGTACTTAATTATGGGTGATCGAATGATTCGGGTAGTTTTGGTGCTACATGTATATATACGGGGGTATATGTACATGGGAGTACTTAGAATTTTACTTCTCTGCTTTCATTGTGTGCTATATTGGGAAATGTTGGGCTGCAATAAAAATTTTCTGCAGGTACGCTAACAACAAATGCGTAAGTCGAATGTAGCTGCCGACTAGCTATATATCGAGAGAGTACGTGTTATGCCACCGACATAGAACGTGATCGCCACCTTAGGTTGGCAATCTTGTGAGGACGAATAGGACGAACCATGCATCATCCTGATTGTTGCTTTATGCATAGCTATGCTCCTCTCACCTTTGTTCTATAGTGAGTAACTTGTTATTGATGTGGTACACTATCTTCCTTGTGTGGAGTAAAACAAGAATACCTTGTTCCATGTTGCTTGAGAAAAGTGTGTGCTTAGTATGGTTAGAAATAATTATGGGTACATGCTTGAACCTATAGATGCCCTCTAGTTTAGCCAAGTGGTGGATATGTTGATCATACCAGCAATTTCAAATGCTTTAGACCTCACATAAGTAATTTTGATTCTCAATAATGAATTAAATTGGTTGGTCTAAGGTAACAATCTTTAGCGCTACTAGAATAACATGTTTGTGTGCTCTCTTGTTAAATAGAACAAAGGCAAGCTTTGTTTTGCTTGTTGAACGTTGGCTGCTAGAATGATTTTGGTTGTAGTGATGCTTTCATATTCATAATGGTGTTTTCTGTAGTTATGGAGAATACCGAAGTTGTATCTAACTTACTTATCTAGCTTGTCCTAAAATTTTGTGACACTAAGCCTTATGGTTTGGGAGTTATGACCTGTAGAAGTTTGCTGTCAGGTTTTGCTTATGCTCTGAATAGATCTGAATGTTTGGTTTGTTTGACCTATGTGCATATGGAATCATGTCTTGGAGATAATAGAAGAATTATAGTACTTTTTCTAAGCTTTCCAAAGTGTCCTATAGCACTAATTTTGGTGGTCGAAATTTCTAGTTATGAGCTTGCCAAGTGGAATGACAGAATCTGTCCAAATCTGGGCAGAGATGTCTTCTTTATCTTGTTTGGCCTTGTTAGCTGTAGAATCATCTTAATATGATAGTAAGAAAGTTATAGACAATATAATAAGCTTTACATAAAGTTAAGACTCAGCCTTGTTGTGTCTCTAGAACTCTAATTATGCATCTTTGAAGTTCTTGTCAGTTTTATGTCCATATTGGTACAGATCTAAAATATTAGCAATTTTGGTCATGTTAATCTATGAATTAGCTGTTGGTATGAATAACTAAAGTGTAGTCATCTTCTTAAGCTGTCTAGAAAGTCTAGGATCACCTTTATAGAAGGTTTACAACCTCAGTTATAGTTGAAACAAGTAGTTACTATGCTGCTGTCTAGATTCTGTGCACATGTTAAGTTAGTCACCTTAGCTAGCGTTTGTTTTGAGCTAAACTTGTAGTTAGTTCGTGCTTGAGATGAATGTTTATTTTAGGTAAGCCTTGTGCTTTGGATTGGTTGCTTAAGCTCAATCGTTTGAATTTTCTCAAATATCTGCTTGACTGTGATGTTGTATGTATGCTTGTTATCTAGGTAGTGCCCTAGTTGTCACCTTATCTAGGTAATGTCCTTCGAGCCCCAAGGTACAATTGGTTGACATGTCATGCATTCTATGCTAAGGACTTGTTTAGTGCATCTAGTCATAATTTACATGTTCTAGGCTCATTCATGAAAATCAAATGAATTTGAAGTTTATATGGTGCCACTATTGTTTCCATGACTTGTATGATCTAGTGGTAGCATATAACTTGTTTAAGTAGCTTGTGATCCTAAGTGTCTAATCTAGAAAACTTGTCTATATATTTGCTTCAACATGGTGCAAGATAACCCTTCTAGTAAGGTGTGAAGAAGTTTGCCCTTGGATCAAATCGAAGTATTTTATTTATGCAAGCAATCTAGGTTGAATCACAAACTTGATCCTCACCCCATATTTCAACATGATAATCTATCTAAAGTTTGCTCCTTGTGGTCAATTGGTGCCAAAGGGGGAGAAAATATTGTTCACAAAGATAGAATTCAAAGGGGAGAAGCACAAAGGGGGAGAAAAATATTGTTCACAAAGTTAAATCCTAAAGGGGGAGAATTGATAAAAGAAGCACACAAGTAGGAGGAGCAAGCTCTTAAACATGAATGTTGCATTTCTATGTGCACTTCATATGTATGATGCATAGTTATGCATTTTTTTTCTCCGATACATTGCTTGTGTGGTGACTTGCTAGTATAATTTGAATGATGCATTGAGGTACTAGTATAATAGGAAGTAGTTAGATTTTTCTTGCTTCATGTTTTTCAAAGTGGTACTAGAACCTTGCTTATAATGTTGATCTCACGAGGTTTCTAGTTATGTTTGTGCTTTTCCAAGTGGAATCTAACTACACAAGGTGCTAAGATGGTGTTTATCGCTACTCCGATGGTATCACGCTTCAAAGGTCTATAATCTCAAACACTTAGCACCTATTGGTAGACAATGCTCCTATACTTTCCTATATAACATGTATGCTTCCAAAATCTAAACATATAGCATACATGTAGGGGGAGCCATTGCTATCAATTTGAATTCATGATCACATGTCCATAATTCTTACACATGGTAATATACTTGGACAATGTGACATGGGTTCAATCAAAATTTTATCATAATATCTTTGTGAAAGATTTGTCACCAATTACCAACAAGGGGAAGATTGAAAGTCTTACGTTTGGTGTTGGTAATTAGTGACAATGCCTAAGTACTAATCATATGCCTAAGTTGTATGTAGCATATGAGGATTAGTACATTCCAAGGTTGGTGGCAAGATAGACATGGTGATCATGATGGCCACACTTGGATTTGGACGCAACCCTATGTGATCAAGGCAAAGGTATATGCTTAAGGGTTGTGTTTTAGTAACCAAGACACCTAGTGGGTGTGGTTACATTATAGGATAGATAGCCGTACTATAAAGAGGGGAATGACGCGGCTATTGAACTCCTAAGTGCCTCTAGATGTGCATTTCATAATCATATGCATTTGGATAGAACTAATATCACCTCGAAAAATGATTGTGAAAATGCTAACACACTCACACATGACGAAGATCACTTGGTGGTGTTAGCACGTTGACGAAGGCGGTGGAGTTTGAGCGGTAGAGAGGGTTTGGGGTCCTCTCTCCCTCCCGCCGAGCTTGTGAGGCGGGATTCAGGCGTTTTCGAGGAGTTAAAACGACTATTTTCCACTACGCCGGAAGTCCGAAAAAGAAACGGAGGCAAACGGAGGTCACAGAGGTGACCGGACGCTGAACCGGACACGGTCTTTGCATGACCGGACGCGTCTAGTCAGTGTTCAGTTTCTGCGCGTTTTTCAGCTTGATGATCGGACGCGCGGCGCGTCCGGTCACTGACGATCGGACGCGTCCGGTCGTTTAGGGAGCTTACTGGACTCTAACCGGACACTGGCACTGTCGTGTCCGGTCAGTTCTTCAGTGCGTCCGGTCACTGTTTTGTTGTGCGTTGCTCAGACTTGACCAGCGCGTCCGGTCAGTCATGGGACCGGCGCGTCCGGTCGTTTGTAGCGTGTCCGGTCTGCGCGTCAAGCGTGTCCGGTCGTTGCTTCGCAGTTAGCCGTTGTACGACCGGCGCGTCCGGTCAGTTGGACCATCGCGTCCGGTCAGTACAACCGGCGCGTCCGGTCAGTTGGACCAGCGCGTCCGGTCAGTGCTTCGTGACTTAGCCGTTGCGCGACCGGCGCGTCCGGTCAGTTGGACCAGCGCGTCCGGTCAGCACGATTTTAGCTGTTTAAGTTTCTAACGGCTCTTTTCGAAGGGTTACGTCTATAAATACTCGTTGGCCGGCTCAAGGCTCTCTCTCTCGAACATTTGACATACTTGTGAGCACTTTGAGCTAAGCAACTCCCCTCCCACTCATCTCTCTTGCTTCTTTGCATATTCAAAGTGAGATTGAGTGATCCAAGTGCATTTGCATTGTGAGATAGCAACTAGTTGGCACTTAGTGATTGATTTGCTGTGTGATTCTTATTTCTCTTGGTGGTTGCCGCCATCTAGACGGCTTGGAGCAGCTTGGAGGCGTTGGCAAGAGTTGGTGATTGTTCTTGGCCACCTCCGGTGATTGTGAGGGGTTTGTGCCTACCTCGGCGAAGCGCCAAAGGCAACGTTAGTGAATTGCTCGTGTCATTTGCAACCTTTTGCCATTTGGTAGGTTCTTGTGGCGCCTTTTGAGAGGCTCGGTGTGTGACCGATTAGCCACCGAACCACATGGTGAAGAGGGACATAACGGGGACTAGCGTGCCGGCAAGCACGTGAACCTCGGGATAAATCTTCGTGTCATCACTTTCATATTGTGATTGATTGATCCCGGTGTTCGGTTATCTTGGTATTCATTGTTGATCATATTGGTTGGCTCATTACTTCGCCCCTCGGTGAAACTCTCCTAACTCAACTCTGCGTTACTTTCTTAGTTATCTTTGCTAGCTAGTTAGTTTTGCTAGAGTAGCTCTTTTCTGTAGCTTGTTAGTTGTAGTTGTAGTTACCTTCTCGGTTTAACTTGTGCGGTTGAGTGCAACTACTAGAATTGTATTTTGGATAGGTGGCTTGCAAACACCCCGTAGGCTAAGCAAAACTCGCATCTCGCTATTTGTTATATTGATAAACTTGTTTAGCTTGTCTTTGTAGAAAATTTTAAAAGGCTATTCACCCCCCTCTAGCCATCAAGACCTTTCAACCGGCCATGGCTTCCTCCTGTGCCAAGCCAACTGATGGTCAGCCACTTCTAATCCTCTCTCTCTAGTTTATCCTCCTAGTTCATGTTCTAGGGCTTTTTATCCCGAATAGAAAGGTTATCACCCGCTAGATCTGCTCCTAATGATCCTATGTTTCTAACATGTAGCTCATCTGCATACTCCCCCGTCATGTGTGCATACAAGCATTCAAAAATTGTACTTGAATATAAGAGATTCTACTCATTCTAAGAAAATAAATCAGTTTTACACTAAATAGTTGCACAAATTTAATAGATATTATATGTTACTTCCCATTTATCAACCAATCATCATCAACCATATTGATTATAGCATTTGATTAGAAAATAAAGTGTGGACACACGTTTTTTTATTATCTTTTAGCCTGTCTTATAAAATACTTAGAATAAACTATATAACACAGGATTCCCTCCATCCAATAAAACATAAATCTTGTTTTCTATATAAGAAGTTATAAACAATTTTAAATTTGATTACTAAATATTTAAAGAATAACATTAATAGTTATGATTCGTGATAATTATTAGTAAATAAATTATAAAAATAATTATGTAATTAACATTGATACTTTAGAACTAATGGACTTTTCAGCAGGCAAGACTATTCTTTCTTCGGCAGAGGAAGTAGCTAGTATGTTGTCCCGGCATCTGCTAGTCCGTCCGTCCTTCTAGACGCTACCGTCCATACCTATATATGCATGCAGGGATGAAAACGGATTGGATACGGACGGATATGACTGATATCGTATTTATTTTCATATTTATGTCCGGATTCGGATTCGAATACGGATAGTATAAAAAATGTCGGATATGATACGATTGGATATCGACATCGTAAATATGTGATTTAAATATTCGGATACGAATACGGTATCGGATGTTAAATATCCGGACTCGGATACGGACGGATTAAAACCCCTCTAAACGGATTCGGTCTCGAATACGGTCGGAAAATATCCGTACCGTTTTCATCCCTGTATGCATGGCTGCCATATTGAGCTTAAGCTTATCGGCTATCGCCTTGTCGGGACGATTGACGAGGTGGCTGATGGAGTGAGAGCATGCAGTTGGGCTCCATGGGCATGCGCCACGCAGAGCGCCACCGGACGCTGCCACCTCGGCGCTGACCGACACGTGCCCGCTCACTGCCGACCGGCCGGCCGGAGTACTAGTTAGGCCCGTTCACTTCCCAAAATATTTCCTATGTCACCCGTCACATCGAATCTTTAGATGCATGCATGGAGTATTAAATGTAGATAAAAAAATAACTAATTGTACAGTTTGTCTGTAAAGGTCGAGATGAATCTTTTGAGCCTAATTAATTCATGGTTGGATAAATTTTGTCAAATAACAACGAAAGTGCTACAGGAATATTTTCTCCAAATATTTCGGATCTGAACACTCTTAGTTGCTTTTACTTGTACGGAGTATTATATATAGCACTCGATCGCATGCCGGGCCAGCCGGTCGTCGTACGACTAGCTCGTAGGAGTATCGATCGAAACCTCTAGCACTCCACTCTAGCAGCAGTGTTACGGTCGTCGTCGTCGTCGATCGGACGATCATCAGCAGACAGCACACAGCAGCGATACATACATGGCGGCAACGGTTGCGCGGCAGCCGGCGGCGGCGAGCATGATGGCGCGGGTGGACCGGCTGGACCTGCTGCTGGGCTACCTGGAGGAGATGCACCGCAACGGTCACGGCAACGCTAGTCCTCCTAGTGCTACCACCGCATCCTCGCCCTCCACCCCTGCAGCCGCCGCCGGCGGCCATCGCGGGCTCGTCAGTAGTGACGACGACGACTCCGCCGCCAGCACGCCGCGGGGCAGCAAGACCTGACGCCGCCCGCGGCCGGGCAAGGAGGTGCTGGAGGAGGCCCAGACCAAGGGAAGCCTCATCGACCGCATAGCCTTCCTCGAACACCGAGTGCTCAAGGTCGTTGGATTATGTCCTCTTTTTTTCATTCATCATCAGTCGTCGTCTTCAATTCATCCATCTGTATCTATTGCAGCTACTTCATACAGTATATATGCTTGTGCTTCCTTGCTTGTTGCAGATGGAGGAGGACATGGAGATCACACCAGCAGACGAGCAGCCGAGAGCGATGGTCAGCGGCTACGGCCACGACACCAGGAAGGAGAAGGTGCAGGATCCAAGCAGCAGGAAGAAGAAGAAGAAGGGCCTCAAGAGCTTGGTCAAGTCCTGCGTCAGAGGCAACCTCAAGACCAAGGACTAGCTAGCTAGTTAAGGCGTTTGGCTGGGCCTCGCCCTCGGCTTGGCATATGTATATCTGTATGTACGTGTATGTGGCCTACAAGGCCAACCAAGCTTCTCAAGAGAACGGCCGGGCCAAACTCAAACCCAGATATTTTCCATTTTTTCAGAAAAAAAGAAGGTTAAACATAACTTTTAAGGGTATTTTTAGAACGGTGGATATTCGGATATCTTTCTGCTAAGAGTCTGCTTAGAACGCTGGATATTCGGATATTCACAGAAATTCCCGCTGGATATCCTGATGAATGAGGATATTCACGGGAATGATAGGAATTTTACTTCATAGTAAATTTTTCTAGATACTCACAGGAATGAGAGAAATTTCATAAATCAGTTTAAATGAGTATTATCTGGTAACCATGGCTTCGTGAAAAGATATAAACGTAAATCTTCTTGATTGAGCTATTAGTACTATGGAAATTACTTTTGAATGTAGTTATATATATTTGTGCTAAACTATTTAAATTCACTGTTCCATAAACCGGCAATTATCTATGTCACAGAACCTCCTAATTATGATGGCCCACGTGTACCTGTCATCGTCATAATGACCTCTAACAATCGTACTTATGTTCCTCATAACTTAAAAGGTCTGCTTTCCTCCGAACAGGATCCAATCACAGGAGTATTGCAATATTACAACAGTTTATTAAAAATACCATCAGAGTAAAGTAGCAGAAGTTTTACAATAACTTAAGTTTATAAATCATAGTTTCCAAACTTCAAATCTTATGTAACATTATTACAAACCGGTAGTACGGAAGTATCAGTAGTAACTTTATTACAATCACATAAATAAGATGCCTTGTCCAGAGGCCACACAGCCTACTCGTCGTCACTTTCTTCAGCCACAACGGTCATACAACATGGCTCAAAGCAGACTTGTTCATGAACCGCACCTGCAACAAGGGGTTTAACAAACCCTGAGTACGAGAGTACTCAACAAGACTTACCCGACTAAGAAAAGACTCCAAGGGCATGCTAGCTTTAGGGAATCAAGGTACGGGTATTCAAGCATCAAAATTTCTTTTGCAGAAAAGCTTACTAAAGTAAGTCCTTACCTTCAATATTTTACTTTTACCATTGATGGTTCATTAACCAATTCTAAGTGATCCTAATCTAGATCAAAGTAATTCTCATCAAGATCTTTCTCATTCTTTCTTTCAATTCCAGCTCTTAACTACGATGCAGGACAGGTGATCGAGTCTTCATAACCGAGGAGCAAACGACGATTCGAACCGATTATACCCAGCTGGGAATCTCTAACCTCATGACATATGTAGAACCAAATCTTGCATATATCAACCCTCATTTAGATCTCCCAAAACCAGAACGTGTCCATCGCCATCCGAGAGTACAGTACTCCTCGAACCCGGTCCGATTCTAGCCCCGAGGGTACACGCTACTTCCGCCATCTCTCCACTCCCAGTGCGAGGTTAGATGTTCTCGAAATGGAATCACTAACATTTTGGGCTTACCCAAGGCATGAGGCTATTTGCAAAGTCTCAAAACACAAACAGGACTGCAACGTACGGTCCTTAACTGACAAGGCGGAAACACTACATTGAGACTTCTTTCCCAATGCAAGTTAGCAGTGGTCAAACCAACCGCCCGATCTTCTAATTCATTCTCATACTTCAATATTCATTAAGTATGTCGTTATGGCCATGTAAACACTCATTTAAGAAGCTTAATTCAGTAAGCATGGCAAAGCATACTACGCATTTTCAGTAAAACCAGTATCAAGGGTGATATTGCAATAATCAAGGATGATAATGCAGTAATTGGGTTATCACTCAACTCCTAATTACTTAATGTAGTAAACCATAGTATAAAATAAAGATTTGTAAAACTCAAGGTAGGGTTTAAATGCATCAGGGCTTGCCTTGCTCTGACGCGACGACTGACTCGGACTCGAAGACTCTGACTTCCGGTCCAGAACCCACCGACAACAACTCTTCTCCGAAGACTTGCTCGCCAACTTCGACTTCTTCGAAAGTGGAAACTACACGAGTATACAACATGTCTCAACATGATGCGGTAATAAACATGATGCTTGATGATGATATGCCACGGTTTACGACTTAAGTACAACTTCCTTCGTGGTACTGTCATAAAACAGTAAAACCTACTTACTAATAGCGATAACTTAAGCGATACTAATGTTTCTTAGCAAACATGTTACTAATGAGCTCAATCATGAAATTAAGGTGCCAAGGATCACCAAGAATTAGTGACCCAAGGTCATCACTCAATCAAAAAGGCACACAACACTTAAAGTTAACAATTTAACAATTATTTAAACATTTAATTAATTAGGGCATAATTAATAATAAATCAAACTTCATCTAATTGAGCTTAAACTTTTTCTAAGGATTAATCATGGCCTATAATAGTGTCAAAATAAATTTCATGATTTTTGGATTAATAATTTAATTACTAAAATTCATGGAAGTTGCATTTAATATTTAATTGAACTAATTAAATAACTTGTAAAAAGTAATCAAATTTAGCATTTAATATTTTTCTTAAGTAGTTTACATCTTGAAAAGCTTACACAAAATTTTTCACTATTTTTGGAGCTCTACAGAATTTTTAATGAAATAAACAAATACTATTACTATTCATATTTTTTAAAAAGAAAACAAAAACTCCGATCGGGCCGCTTCCTCCGTTCTCCCTTCGGTTCGGCCCAACCACACGGCCTGCTCGCATCGCGCCCGCGTGCTCGCGCATGCGTGGCCCAGCATCGCGGCCCAGCCCAGCCACACCCGCACGCGCTCGCCTTCCTCTTCCCCGTTCCCTCTGTTCTCTCCCGCGGCCGGCCATGGCGCCACGACGGTCGACCGATGGCCATGGCCCCGACGATGAGGCTCTGACTAATCTACCACGTGCATCACGATCTACATCACCTACCGCACTCCCACGAATTCGCTACCTCCTCGCAAACGCCATGGACAAAGCCGTATCCGACCATGGCGACATGGTGGCCGCGGTGCCCGGCGCCCCGACGATACAGGCCATAATCGACCAAATTGAAGGTGTGGGAAGCACCAGTGGCTCACCACGAGCTTAGACGTGGAGTTGGTGGACGCAGAAGAGCGACGGATATGGCTGACCACGAGAGGCGGCACGGCGGCCTAGGTATGGCGACTGCCGCTCTGATAAAGACTTGGACGTTCTGGCGTGTCTCCCCGTGCGCTAGACAAGACGGCAAGCGCATGAGCAAGCATAGGTAAATAGGATGCGGAAACACAAGATAAAAAACGTTAACTCGGATTGCACCGAGCTGACCACGGTGGCGGAGCTCGCCCCGGACGACGGTGACCCGAGGTTGAAGACGACGTCTCCCCGGCGATCCCGAGCAGTAGCGTCTGTGCTGGGAGGCGTAAACGGTTCGCGAGATGATGGCAGAGCTAATGGCAAGATGGAGAGGGCTGCGGTGGAGTAGAGAGGACGAATTTTGCCAGTGAGGTGAGGACGGTGGCGGCGGTAATGGCGAAACAAGACGGCGACAGTAGCTGTGGTGGGCTTTATATAGAGCTGAGAAGATAGAGATGAGTCTGGTGAGCACGAGGCGGTCCAGTTGATCGCGGTGGCACACTAGAACTTCGTGGAAACGGCCAGCGTGACGTCGATGGCTCACCGGCGCCCATGTCGCGCGCTGCCGGACGTTGATTCGCCGTGCACTGTAGCTCCCCCCCAAACTGCTCCAACTCAAACTGTTTTGTCAAATTACTCCCAAAACCATGTAACAACTTGAAAAATTCCCAATATATGAAATCTTCAGAATTTCAAGCTCTACAAGTTTTGTAAAGAACACTTTTCCAAATTCAAACTAGATTTTTAAATTTGAGTTTAAATTCAAAAGGGGACACTTTTTGGAAATTTGATAATTTAGAAATTACTTTGGATTTTATATTAAAACTTCAAAAACTCGAAACACCAAAGTTGTACATCTAGCCAATACCTACAACTTTGCTAAACAAACCATTTTCAAATTCTGCCTCTATTTTGAAATTTGAGTTTGGGGATAAAAAGGGGGTCAATTTTGAAATTTGTTTCTTTTCAAAATTGCTCCATAATTTACACTAAAACTTTGAAAACTCAAAACACCAAAGTTGTAGCCCTTGAAAATTTCTACAAACTTGGTTTTAAACTTTTTCCCAAATTTTGCTTAGATTTTGAATTATTTCAAAAGGGGTAAAACAGGATTTTGGATTTTAGGGTTTTCGGAGGAATTTTCAATTGGAATTTATTGCTACCTTAATTGGTGATTACTTAATGATCAAACCATCATCCAAGGGCATCATTTGGACAAGCATGACATGGTTGACCAAAAGCCACTCTTGGTTGACCGATTTAGCTTTTGAAAATCTTTTAATATTTTCCCAAATTTGAATTTAAATTTGAATCGGAAAACTCGCGACAAGTTTTTGGATTCCAATTCAAACTCAAGCTTGGAGCTTCATTTTATATGTTGTACTTGAGTTCATACCCTACACTTGACACTAGTGTGTAACATAGTCACACACCTTAAATTACGCAGGGCATGGACTAAGTATTTGCGGTGGCATTCGAAATTAGGGTTTTCGGTTCGGATCACACCACTGAGAAGCACATCCAACCTAGAAGGTAAACTTATTTTAGTTAATGCATAACAGGGTTGACCTAATCATGGATGCTTTGCGATGCAGTATGATGACATGGCAGGTAAATTAGCAACCATAACACCCGAGGTGTTACAATCTATGTCAACTAAATGTGGCAATTTGTTTAATTAAGCTATAGCCATTAATTTCAAAGACAACTACAAGAATTTATTTATTTGCTTTTAGCCAATATCACTAGTTATATGTTGACAGTCCGTGGCCACTGCACAAAGTCGCTAGAATTAAACACACGAGTAGCATGTGTCTAACTACAATATAGAGTACAATTACATAACTATTTGAAATACATGATGCGATTGTTAAATACTCCTTCCGTACTAAAAAATAAAGTTGTTTTCAGACTTAGGTCAAACATTGAGAATATAAATCATGAATAACTTTTAAATTATTAAGTTTAAAAATATGAAAAACCATATAAATAGATTTGTCTTGAAAAATACTTTCATAATATATATATATATATCACTTTTTATTAATTATTTTTATAAAAAACAAGAAGTCAAAGTTATGCTTTGAAGATCGTGTCATGGTCAAAACAACTTTATTTTTTAGTGTAGAGAGAGTATTTGAGCTATAAATTGTAATAAAGTCATTTTCAGACTTAGAGGAATATAATTCATGGATAATTTTAAAGTTATTGAATTTGAAAATGTGAAAAATATATGAATAAATTTGTCTTGAAAAATACTTTCATAGAGATATATATCACTTTTTTATTAAATATTTTTATAAAAAACAAGAAGTTAAAACTATACATTAGAGACCGTGTTGCGGTTTAAAATGACTTTATTTTTTTAGTATAGAGGGATATTTGAGCTATATATTGTCTATGACCACGCAAGTTGTATGTTCCATTATAAATGAAAGCATCTAGGCCCCGAGAGTTGGTTTCGGCAATTGATAACAATGCTTTATTACCATGACTAACGTGTGTTTTGCAGAAACCTTGGTAAGTTAGGTCATGAAAGTGATAACTGCTTTGGGCATCATAGTATTCATGCCCCCTGATGGAAATCGTTTCAGTTTTCAAAGGAGTGACGTCAAGATTAAGGACGGTTAGTTTCGGATGTCAAGGTGTTGAGTTACATTCGGAATAGTCGTTAGGATCTTCATTTTCTCTTTTGGCCGTACTATAAAGGGGAGCATGAGCGGGTAGCTTGACCTAGGTGAGTCCTATGTTTAGGTGTGGTGCACACTTGTTCAACTTAGCACTAGGCAGCTCTAGAATAGCTCAAAGTTCAATTGGAAGCAACTTGGTTCAAGTTGCGTCGTGTTTCGGAGTGTTTAGAGTGTTTTTCCCTTGACCGGATGCGGTTCTCGGCTTGACCGGACGCGTCCGGTCAGTTCAAAACCACGACTGCGCTTCGGCGCTGACGATCGGACGCGGTCCTTGCGAGGACCGGACGCGGTGGTCAGATCGACACGTATCACTTGAGGGAAACCATCCGTTCGGACGCGCCCTGGGTGTGATCGGCGCGTCCGGTCATGTTCCAGTAAGGTCCTGCGACGACCGGACGCTTCCGGTCATCACCGATCGGACGCGGTCACGCGTCCGATCTCGTTACAGTAAGCTCCCTGCACGATCAGACGCGTCCGATCACCCCTGAACGGCGCGTCCGGTCACTCAGCCAAAATTTCAGAATTTCGACCGTTATGAGCGACCAGCTCGTCCGGTCACTTCGAGCGGCGTGTCCGGTCACTCAGCCAAAATTTTAGAATTTTGATCGTTATGAGCGATCGGCGTGTCCGGTCACTTCGACCGGCGCGTCCGGTCACCCCACGTTTTGCTGAGTTGGCAGGTAACGGTTCGTTTCGACTGTGGGGTGTATAAATACATCCCTACCACCTCTTTTAGAGGTCTCTTGCTCATTTGTTTAGCCAAGAAACACCTTTAAAGTGTAAGGGAGTGCAAGAGCCCTAGTGAGGATAGAGATTTGCGAATCAAAGTTTGAGAATCCTCTCTAGTGACAAGAGTGTAGCAAGTGTGCATCCATCTTCTCATTAGGCTTGTTGTGGTTAAGTGAGAGTTCTAGCTTGTTACTCTTGGTGATCGCCATCACCTAGACGGTTTGGTGGTGATTGAGAGTTTGGTGATCATCCGACGAGATTGTAGGTGACCCAACTCAAGTTGTGAGCGGTTTTGGGTGATTCATCGCGACGGAGTGTCAAAGAATCAACCCATAGAGAGCACTTGATCCTTACGCAGATCAAGGGGGAGCTACACCCTTGCGCGGGTGCTCCAACAAGGACTAGTAGGGAGTGGCGACTCTCCGATACCTCGGCAAAACATCGTTGTGTTCCTAACCCTTACTTTCAAGCATTTACTTTTGTGCATTACTTTCATTGCTTGTTTACTTTCCTAAAATTGCCATGCTAGTCTAGGATTGGAACTTAGGGTGCAAAACTTTTATCGGTAAAATCACAAGGAACACTAGTAGGCACTAGGGGTGAAGTTTGGCTTGTAGGATTTAATTCTTGCAATTAATTTTTAGAAAAGCCCAATTCACCTCCCTCTTAGGTATCTTGATCCTTTTAATTGGTATCAGAGCCATGTTGCTCTTAATTTAGGCTTCACCGCCTAGAGCAAGATGTCTAATGGGGAAGGACCGCCTCCCACTTTTGAGGGAGATGATTTTCCATAATGGAAAATTTGTATGGAGGCGTACCTCGAAGACATAGATGTTGGGTGTCTTAGAGCCGCAACCGAAGGGCTTCCTCCTATAAGGGATCCCGCTAACCCAAGTGGTGACGAGGAGAAGTATGACCGGTGGAATGCAAAGGCACAAAATGCACTCTACCGGGGCTTAGGCAAAGATATCTTCAATCGTGTGCGCAATGCCAAAAATGCTCATAAATTGTGGGAAAATCTTTATGCTCTCCATGAGGGAACTAAGAGTGAGCGTGAGGAACGCTATCATATTGCCTTAAAGAAAATTAATTCTTTTGAGATGCTTCCCAAAGAAAGTGCTAATGAGATGTACACTCGTTTGAATGTTCTTGTAGAAGATCTCAATGCTCTTGGACTCACTCAAATGAGTCAATTGGATGTTGCAAGGAGGATCTTGAGTATTCTTCCCGTTGAGAAGTATGGACACATTGTCACCGTACTTCACCAAAGTGATCTCTCCACCGCAACACTGACTCAAGTATTGGGAAAGATCAATGCTCATGAGATGTACATGCATATCACTCCGGAAGAGGGCTCATCATCTTCCAAGAAGAAAGACTTGGCTTTCAAAGCTAGCCATGAAAAGAAAAAGAAGAAGGGCCAAGCCATGATAGTGTAAGAAAGCTCAAGTGAAAGTGACATTGATGATGAATCACTTGCACTCATGGTGAGGAAGACCACCAAGATGCTAAAGAAGCTCAACAAGAGTGGCATCAAGTTCGATGGTAAGAAGAAGAAATTCTTCACAAGTAGCAAAAGGAAGCCAATCTCCGAAATGGATTACTTCAATTGTGGAGAACTTGGCCACCTAGCTCACCAATGTCCGAAGCCTCCAAAAGACAAAATGAAACTATGTCTTTCTCTCTCAAAGAGCTCAAAACTTCTAACAAGGAGCTTAGAGATAAACATGATAAAATTAAGAAGAAGCATAGTGAACTCTTCACTAGGCTAAACTTGCTAAAAGAAGAATATACCGCATTGAAAATCAATTATGATACTCTTATTGTTGCTAATGAGCTTGCCCTCGAGACACATGATGCTACTAACCAAGTTGTTAAGATTGATATAGCTACATCATGTGATGATTTGATTGTTGAGAACTTTGAGCAAGGCTCTAGCGGCAAAGGCAAGAGTATGGTTGAGGCAAATGACTATGATGAGTATGTCAAGCTCAAGAGTGAGAATGAGATGCTTAAAGTTGAGAACAAGAAGTTGATGGCTCTTGAAAAGCAAGCTTCAAATGAGTTACTTATTGAAGAAAACAAGAAGCTCAAGCAAGAGAAAGAGCATCTCAAGACCAGCCTAAGCAAGTTCATAAGAGGCCAACATTTACAAAGTGAGCTACTCATAAATACCGTCATAAAGTTGGATAGGAGTGGCATTGGTTACTTAGCAAATCAAGAGAAGAAGGTCAAGGCTCAACAACTTCAAAGCAAGTCAAAGCCCAAATCAAATAGATGTGTTGAATGTGGACAAGAAGGCCATTTTGCTCATGAGTGCAAAACTCCACCACCACAACCCTTGCCCAAGCATGCTAGACCCTTTGCCTTCAATGCTCATTACATGCTTAGAAAGGACTCAAGTGGAAAGATAAAAGTCATGTTCTTGGGTCCCCCTAACAAGAATAGGCCTAAGAAAATATGGATTGCCAAGTCACTAGTTGAGAAAGTTAAGGGTCCCTCTCAAGTTTGGGTCCCTAAACAAAAGGCTTGATCTCTTGTGTGTAGGTGAACTACAAGACCAGTGGATCTCATTGGGTGATTGATAGTGGTTGCACATAACATATGACTGGTGATCCTCGTATGTTCACCTCACTTGAAGAGGATGGGGTATGTCAAGACAAGATCACATTTGGTGACAATTCAAAGAGCAAAGTCAAGGGTATAGGCAAAGTTGCAATATCAAATGATCATTCTCTCTCAAATGTGCTCTATATTGCTTCATTGAGTTTTAACTTACTATCCGTTGGGCAACTTTGTGATCTTGGCTATCAATGCTTGTTTAGTCCAAATGAAGTGGTTGTTACAAAGATAGATGACAAGCAAGTGATTTTCAAGGGCTTTAGATATAATAATCTCTATCTAGTTGACTTTACCTTCGAAGATGCAAACTTGATGACATGTTTGTTCATCAAGACCACACTTGGATGGCTTTGGCATAGGAGGTTTGCTCATGTTAGAATGAACACTCTCAACAAGCTATTGAAGAAAGAATTAGTGAGAGGTTTGAAGGATGTAAAGTTTGAGAAGAACAAACCTTGTAGTGCATGTCAAGCCGGCAAAAAAGTTGCAAACACTCATCCAACTAAAGCCTACATGTCAACATCAAGAGTACTAGAACTTCTACACATGGATTTGTTTGGTCCTACAACTTACAAGAGTTTAGGTGGAAATCTTTATTGTCTTGTGATTATGGATGACTTCTCAAGATACACTTGGACCTTCTTCCTTCATGACAAATCCAAAGTGGCAAGTTGCTTAAAGAAGTTTGCAAAGAGAGCTCAAAATGAATTTGAAGTCAAGATAAAGAAGATTAGAAGTGACAATGAAAAAGAGTTTGACAACACCAACATTGAAGCTTATTGTGATGAAATTGGAATCAAGCATGAAGTGTCATCAACCTACACTCCTCAACAAAATGGTGTAGTTGAAAGAAAGAACCGGACCTTGATCACTCTTGCAAGAACAATGTTAGATGAGTACAACACACCGGAGAAATTGTGGGCCGAGGCAATCAACACTGCATGCTATGCTTCAAATCGCCTTTTCCTATAAAAGTTTCTTGGCAAGACCCCCTATGAGTTGCTAACTGGGAAAAAGTCGGACGTCTCATTCTTCCGGGTGTTTGGTTGCAAATGCTACATCTACAAGAAGTATCAACACCTAGAGAAGTTCCAAAGACATTGTGATATTGGTTTTCTTGTTGGTTACTCATCAAAGTCCAAAGCATATAGAGTATTTAACCATGCTACCGGTTTGGTTGAAGAAACATATGATGTGGAATTTGATAAATCTAACGGCTCCCAAGGAGCAATTGAGAATTATGATGATATAGGTGATGAACCATTGAGGGAGGCCATGAAGAATATGCCGGTGGGTGACATCAAGCCTAAAGATGATGAAAACGATGTACAAATTGTAAATCCACCATCTTCATCATATGTGCCTCAAGATGATGACAAGAATGAGAGAGTTGAAAATGAAGACACCCATGTCTCTCATCATCAAGCCGAGGCACAAGCACAAGATGTTGATGCTCCCCATCCTACTCCTCAAATGGTTGATCGAAGAAACTCACCCCTACTTCAAGCACATCCACAAGATCTCATCATAGGGAGTCCTACAAAGGGTGTAATGACTCGATCTCAAAAGTTTAATTCTTTTGTTGAACATCACTCTTTTGTCTCTTGTCTTGAACCTAAGAATATAGAAGAAGCTCTTCAAGATCCGGATTGGGTGAATGCCATGCATGAAGAATTGAACAACTTCGCCCGCAATCAAGTTTGGACACTTGAAAAGCATCCAAAAGGTGCAAGAGTCATTGGAACCAAGTGGGTGTTCCGCAACAAGCAAGATGATCAAGGGGTAGTAGTAAGAAACAAGGCAAGACTAGTAGCAAAAGGGTTCTCTCAAGTTGAAGGTCTTGATTTTGGAGAGACTTTTGCACCCGTTGCAAGACTTGAAGCCATCCGTATCGTTCTTGCATATGCATCACATCATGATATGAAACTATATATGAACTAGTCTATGTTGAACAACCTCCCGGGTTTGAAGACCCTAGATATCCTAATCATGTTTATAGGTTGTCTAAGGCGCTATATGGGCTCAAGCAAGCCCCTAGAGCGTGGTATGAGCGCCTTCGGGACTTCCTCATTGAGAAGGACTTCACTATTGGGAAGGTTGACACCACACTATTCACCAAGAAGTTTAATGAAGAGATCTTCATTTGTCAAGTTTATGTTGATGATATCATCTTCAGGTCAACAAATGAAGACTATTGCAAAGAATTTGGTGAATTGATGTCAAAAGAGTTCGAGATGTCAATGATTGGTGAGCTAACATTCTTCCTTGGGTTTCAAGTCAAGCAAATGAGAGAAGGGATTTTTATCTCTCAAGAAAAGTATACCAAGGATCTTCTCAAAAGATTCAAGATGGAAGAATGCAAGCCAATCAAGACCCCAATGCCAACTAATGGACATCTCGACCTAGATAAGGGAGGTAAACCAATCGATCAAACTCTTTACCGTTCTATGATTGGTAGCTTGTTGTACCTTACCGCATCTAGGCCTGACATCTTGTTTAGTGTGTGCATGTGTGCCCACTTTCAAGCGTGCCCTAAAGAACCTCACCTAATTGCCGTAAAAAGAATCCTAAGATACCTTAAGTATACCCCAAGCATTGGACTTTGGTATCCCAAAGGAGCTAGATTCCAACTAGTTGGCTACTCCGATTCGGATTATGCCGGTTGCAAAATTGATAGAAAAAGCACATCCGGAGGATGCCATTTGCTTGGGAGATCCTTAGTATCTTGGTCATCTAAAAAGCAAAATAGTGTGGCTTTGTCCACCGCCGAGGCGGAATACATTGCTGCGGGGGCTTGTTGTGCACAAATCCTATATATAAAACAAACTCTCCTAGACTATGGAATTGTTCTTGAAAAGGTGCCACTTTTATGTGATAATGAAAGTGCCGTTAAAATTGCTAATAATCTGGTACAACACTCTCGCACCAAGCACATTGATATCCGCTACCACTTTCTAAGAGATCACGTTGCTAAAAATGACATATCACTAGAAGGTGTAAGAAGTGAAAATCAATTAGCGGATATCTTCACTAAACCTTTGGATGAAGCTACCTTTTGTAGGTTGAGAAGTGAACTCAATGTGCTTGACTCTAGTAACTTTAAAAAATGAGCTTGTGTTGTCCCTTGCATTTCATTGTATTATATGTCATGTTTAATTACCCGCAATGCATCTAGGACTTGGCTAACACGGTTACGATAACCCTCCTTTGGAGGAGTGAAGAAGCCTAACCGTGGATCAAACTTGACAAGCAACCTAGCTTTACTTACTTGTTTTGCATTGCATTTGTATGGTTGTTGCTTTGTCGTTTCTTTTCGGTTTGGCTTTGAGCAACCTCTGTGTTCGTCCATGGGTAGAGAGAGCATTTTGATGCTCCCAAGGGTTCAAAAACTCTATTGCATGGCCATACGTTGCTCCTTGGGTGTTTGTTGCCTATTTTCCTAAAAATAATATTAGCCTAAGGCAAACTATTTTGAGAAACTTGAGGGTTTGAGTGAGGTCACTCATATCATGTTCCAATTGGTGTTTATTTGTGTCTCTTTGAATTGGAACCTGATTGGGAGAAGTCGCGTCGAAGTTCGGAATGAAGAAGGGCGAAAAATTGTGACCGGACGCTGGACCGGACGCTGCACCGGACGCAGTGATGCTTCACCACCGCATCTGGTCCCAGCGACCACCAGCGCGTCCGGTCATCCAGAAGACCAACTCCTGATCTAGTGACCGAACGCTGAACCGGACGCGCTGCTGTCGACCACCGCGTCTGTACCTGGTAACCACCACCGCGTCCGGTCATCCGTCTCAGTTTTCCGGGCAAATCAAAATCGGACGCTGTCAGCGTCCGATCGTGGATAATCGGACGCGTCAGGTCATTCCAGGAGCTTACTGGAATATGACCGGACGCCGCCTCCACCGCGTCCGATCATATTGTCCACCGCGTCCGGTCATCGCGTGACGAGCGAATCTAACCCCTCATATAACCTTTCGTGTTCCCTCACTTTTTCCTCATCAGCCGCTGTGTTTTTCGCGATTTTGCCGCCTCCCTGCCCTAACTCGCCGGGAATCTCGCCATCACCGCTCACCGGTGCTCACTGTCGTGCCCTGCCTTCTACTTCTCCTCCGGTGACCTGCACAGCACCGCCCGGCCCGTAGCTCCGCCCGCACCGCGTAGCTCCGCTCCTGCCGCACCGCCGCCATCTCTGCCACGCCTACACCACCGCCGCCGTGTGCTGCTACCGCTGGTGAGCCGTGCCCTCCATCACCTGCGCCACCTCTGGCCGGCCCCTACCTTCCCTCACGACCATCTTCGTTTTTGGCCATCGCGCGTTGCCCTAACCCTAGGGTTCGCACTGTGGCGTCTCCTTCGGTTGACGACGAAATTTTTTCGCGTGACGTCTTCACTCCGAGGTTGTTACGCATACCCTTGATCTTCTTGTTAGGGTTTGCCGAAATTTCGTTATTGTTATCCTAATTGACTTTTGTTTCGGCAAATCAGCGCCCGTCCGGTGCTTTAGGAAGTCTCGTGAACTAGGTCATCTCACCTCGTCACCGTTTTCTCGTCAATCCGAGGTAGCCATCACGTTTCGATTCACATCTTATCTTATATGATTGCTATCTCTAGGGTTTCGTACCTTTTAGATCATATATGTTGCTTATAGTAGATCCATCTATTCCGTCTTTTCAGCAAGTTTGTCGGGGTGACTGCTGTTCAGTTGTTGAATCTGAGGCCAAGCCTGTGGATACGGTTTGAGGCCAAGCCTCTCGAGTGTCAGTACACCATCTTTTAGAGGTTTCCCGACAGTGTGACAGCATGGTTCATTGCAAGAATGCTGGTGGTGCTCCTAGTGACGGGAACAATAGTTCTCCTTGTCTGTCTGAGGTTACGCATGGAAAGCGCATCAAGATCATGGTCAGAAAGAAGAAGAAGACTCTTACTTATGCAGAGATCGCTCAGGCAGTCGCCGATGCAGCTGAGCAGGCAGAGAGGGGAGGCAGGAGCAGTGGTATACGCATTGGCGAGCGTCGCTTTCATCTTGAAGGTCGACAGCTTGGTACAGAGACTACTGAGACCACTGAGGGCACAGAGGTGACAATGGATGCAGATGCTATGTCAGTTGATCCACCTGCAGAGGTTCCAGAGGGGACAGAGGAGCAGCCAGCTCAGACTCCACCGTGTCGCCGCTCCACACGCACACGAGCTCAGGTGACTCCTAGGCCAGAGGGCCAGCGTCGTGGAGGACGTCCACCTCCTAGGGTTAGAGGTTCACCCCCTGTCGAGCACTTTGACTTGAGAGGTGCTACAGCACGTCAGGTGCAAGGGTTAAGATTTGTTGAGGTCAGCCGATGGTTCCCACCTCAGAGGGACTCTAGAGCTTCAGAGGGCTTTTATACTCCTCTACAGGAGGATTTTTACAGAGCTTATGTTGACAGTGGCATTGCCTTTCGACCATAGAGGGTCTGTCGCATTGAGTCACTTGTTGAGGTAGTGGGTGAGTAGCTTTGTCTGCACCTGTCCTTTCTATCGGGCTTGTCATATTTTCTTAGATGGACAGGTGCATACTACGGCACTTGGGTTAGGGAGTTCTATGCTTCACTATGGATTGATCTAGTCCATGAGTTCATACACTTTGTATTCCGAGGCCGCGACCGTAGACTGTACAGTACAAGAGTGCGGGAGATTCTCAGACTTCCAGCTTTAGACACGAAGATCCACCAGCTCTGTTTCGGTCAGACAGCTCCACCTAGACGCCCTCATGGCGGTACTGTGTCACCTACAGATCTGATCCAACCCTGCTTCCGTGAGCCTTTTGGCGAAGGGTCTCGTCGCACACCTGCCAGTTTGACACCGCTTGCCCGAGTTTTGGATGCTATTGTCAGGCGTACTCTTCTTCCTAGACTTGGTTACAGAGAGGGATTGACCAGGATGCAGCTATGGGTTGTTCACCACCTCCTCTCATAGACACCTTTTCACATTTGGGATCTTATGATTAGTGAGATGGAGGACACCCTGGCAGAGGGCTTCAAGGAACACCGTCAGCTGCCCTATGCTCATTGGATTTGCTTCATCATCAGATCTACACTTGAGCTGCCTTCAGAGATTAGAGCTGAGATATTTGATACTACCACTGCTTTTCCTGAGTATGATATTCGTCAGCTATGGGCTTCAGTTACGAGAGAGCAGGCCTCTGTGCCAGGACAGAGAGAGACCTCAGGTGCCTGAGACAGCGGCTGAGTAGGACGTGACCGTACAGGGTCTTGCTGAGGCAGAGCTTGCAGATCTAGATGCTCAGCCCGCTGATATAGCTGAGGATGAGGCCTCTGATAGCACTGACGAGGATTATCAGCCCATCCCCAGGTATCGGTCTCCTCGGCCTCACGACCATGAGGTCGGTGGCTCTGGTTCAGCCTCCCACTCAGACCCAGCCATGGTGGCTATTCTTGAGAGGCTGACCCAGGCATAGGAGCGACAGGAGCTTCAGCTACAGAGTCAAGCTCAGGACACAGCTGCCGCGTTTGCACAGATATAGGCTCGACAGGACGAGTTCCAGAGACAGCAGCTTGAGATACAGCGCCAACAAGTCGAGATGCAGCATCAGCAGTATGAGATGCAGCGACAGAGTGCAGCTAGCCAGCAGCAGTACTTGGATCTTCTGCGTCACCTAGTCACAGTTGGGGTTCCTCCACCTACATCTGTCCTGACTTTAGCCTTACAGTCTAGTGGACCTTCGAGTCAGGGACAGCCGAGCTTTCAGTTCACCTCTCCACAGCTGCAGGTCCCTCAGTCATTCCAGTCCCCGAGCTACACGCCTATTCAGACAGGATTTACTCCTTCAGACCAGCCTCGCCCTCACCTTTTGACCGGCACAGCTTTCGTTGATCTTAGTGCCACATATAGCGAGTTGACTGGTCAACCGACGCCCTCGCACACTACTTTTGCTACTTCATCAGGGTTGTCAGCTTCAAAGGCAGCTGTTCCTCCTGTGATAGGGACAGGCACTACAGAGACAGTTCCTTCGTCCGTTGCCTCGACAGATCCCCTAGCTATTGGCTCACTTCAGGCTCAGGTCACAGAGACTGCTCCACTTGTTGCTACTTTGTCAGTACCTGTTCCTATTGATAAGACCCAGACCGCTTCACAGCCGCGTGCTTCATCAGAGGGTCAGCCTGATAGCTCCGAGTCCGAGGGAGACACTTCTCAGTTTGTGATTACTCCGTGCTCCTCGGCACCCGACTCGACTTCGTCTGTTCTCCCGTCAGATCCTTAGATTAGCTTTTGGCGGTTGATGCCAAAGGGGGAGAGAGAGTAGATTCAGGGGGAGTTTTTGATAGAGGTTTTTCATTCTTTTCTTGTGTGCTACACTCATGCATCATGTTTACTTTATAGTAATTGCATTCTTGTGACATGTGGTCATGTGAGATACCTTGAGTCTCTATGGTTTATCTAGTCACAGGTTTAAATCATGTCACTTGTTTGTTTATAGCTCATAAGGTTGTGCTTCCATGCCTTACTCCGATTTCTTTTTGAGCTATATCGTTTTGTGTACTAATGTTTCATGTCTTATCTTGTAAGTACACTCTTTTGACTTGGAACACATAAGCAATTTCTAATCTCCAGTGCTTATTGCTTTTTGCTTATGTGAACCAAGCATGTTCGAAAACCTCAACTCCTATCCTTTGAATCTTAGTGTTGTCATCAATCACCAAAAAGGGGGAGATTGAAAGCATCTAGGCCCCGAGAGTTGGTTTCGGCAATTGATGACAACGCTTTATTATCATAACTAACGTGTGTTTTGCAGAAACCTTGGTAAGTTAGGTCATGGAAGTGATAACTGCTTTGGGCATCATGGTATTCATGCCCCCTGATGGAAATCGTTTTAGTTTTTAAAGGAGTGACGTCAAGATTAAGGACGGTTAGTTCCGGATGTCAAGGTGTTGAGTTACATTCGGAATAGTCGTTAGGATCTTCGTTTTCTCTTTTGGTCGTACTATAAAGGAGAGCATGAGCGGGTAGCTTGACCTAGGTGAGTCCTATGTTTAGGTGTGGTGCACACTTGTTAAACTTAGCACTAGGCAGCTCTAGAATAGCTCAAAGTTTAGTTGAAAGCAACTTGGTTCAAGTTGCGTCGCGTTTCGGAGTGTTTAGAGTGTTTTTCTCTTGACCGGACGCGGTTCTCGGCTTGACCGGACGCGTCCGGTCAGTTCAAAACCGCGACTGCGTTTCGACGCTGACGACCGGACGCGGTCCTTGCGAGGACCGGACGCGGTGGTCAGACCGACACGTATCACTTGAGGGAAACCATCCGTTCGGACGCGCCCTGGGTGTGATCGGCGCGTCCGGTCACGTTCCAGTAAGGTCCTGCGACGACCGGACGCGTCCGGTCATCACCGATCGGACGCGATCGCGCGTCCGGTCTCGTTACAGTAAGCTCCCTGCACGATCGGACGCGTCCGATCACCCCTGACCGGCGCGTTCGGTCACTCAGCCGAAATTTTAGAATTTCGACCGTTACGAGCGACCAGCGCGTCCGGTCACTTCGAGCGGCGCATCCGGTCACTCAGCCGAAATTTTAGAATTTTGACCGTTACGAGCGACCGGCGTGTCCGGTCACTTCGACCGGCGCGTCTGGTCACCCCGTGTTTTGCTGAGTTGGCAGGTAACGGTTCGTTTCGACTGTGGGGTGTATAAATACATTCCCACCACCTCTTTTAGAGGTCTCTTGCTCATTTGTTCAGCTGAGAAACACCTTTGAAGTGCAAGGGAGTGCAAGAGCCCTAGTGAGGATAGAGATTTACGAATCAAAGTTTGAGAATCCTCTCTAGTGACAAGAGTGTAGCAAGTGTGCATCCATCTTCTCATTAGGCTTGTTGTGGTCAAGTGAGAGTTCTAGCTTGTTACTCTTGGTGATCGCCATCACCTAGACGGTTTGGTGGTGATTGAGAGTTTGGTGATCATCCGACGAGATTGTGGGTGACCCAACTCAAGTTGTGAGCGGTTTTGGATGATTCGCCGCGACGGAGTGTCGAAGAATCAACCCGTAGAGAGCACTTAATCCTTGCGCGGATCAAGGGGGAACTACACCATTGCGCGGGTGCTCCAACGAGGACTAGTTGGGAGTGGCGACTCTCCGATACCTCGGCAAAATATCGCCGAGTTCCTAACTCTTACTTTCAAGCATTTACTTTCGTGCATTACTTTCATTGCTTGTTTACTTTCCTAGAATTGCCATGCTAGTTTAGGATTGGAACTTAGAGTGCAAAACTTTTATCGGTAAAATCACAAGGAACACTAGTAGGCATTAGGGGTGAAGTTTGGCTTGTAGGATTTAATTCTTGCAATTAATTTTTAGAAAAGCCCAATTCACCCCCCTCTTGGACATCTTGATCCTTTCAATAAACATATTTGCTAGTATATTTAGAAAAACAGTATGATGATATAACATTAAAGTCCCCTTTACACATGTATATATGTATACTAGATATATGCCCATGCGTACCATCGGGTCTTTGGATTTTTGCTCATGTCTTGTAGCTTAGATGAACATATTAAGAAATTTACAAATCTCATTACATAGAAAATACAAAGCCCACTTCATGTTCTTTATCACATATATCGTGTAGATCAGTAAGCCACTGCATCGTGGAGCATGGGCAATAGTTCATGGCCCTTGTGCAACACACGACACGATTATATATCTAGTATAGGTTAAAATTTTAATGCTTATAACATGAAATAAATGTACTATAAAATATGCTTCGTAATGAGCTTAATGGTACCTATTTAGTATAATAAATATTAGCATTTTTATATAAATTTATTTAAACCTGACGTACTAAAAAAACATGACGATATTGTTCTTTTTTATTTATTTATTACAGATCAGATCAGAAAGTCTCAGACGGGCATGATGCATTGCAAACTCAATCCGCCACGTAAAATATTGTACAGAAAGTCTCAAACCTGACGTACTAAAAAAACATGGGTCATGTTCATCTGGCTTATAATCCGTCTTATTCATCTTATTTTTTTAGCCGGAACAGTATTTTTCTCTCACAAAATTCAGCCAACAGTGTTTTTCTGTCGGCTTATAATTCTAGCCGAACGGCTCCATGCAGCCTTCTTATCTTTCTCAGGCCTCACATACTCGTAGCAAACGGATAAGCTAGCGTAGCCTGGTGGAGATCGGCGTGTACACGAAAGAAGTGCACGAAACCTCTTCTCTTTTTTAGGTGGTAGTAGATATAGGACAGGTTTACTACGCTCATTCAAAATAGAAGTACACATAAGATTACAACTCACAGCATATACACACAGTACTAGTAGATTCATGAGGGCCTTCACTTTCCGTAGCCCCCCGCCGTGCTTCAGGTTCTTGCCAAGTTCTGGTTCCGCGACGTAGTGTTTGGCCTCCTTGTGGTTGGTGAGGCCCTGTCCCGGGCTCACCACGGCCAGCGCCGCGTGCGGCGTCCTGTCGCGGGCCACCGCCGCCAGCTCCCCGATGCGCCGCTTCCCCTTGTCGACGCAGTCGCAGTCGCCGTCGTCATCGCTCGGGCTTGTTGCGGCCTTGCGTACCAAGCGCGACAGGATGGACAGGGCTCCGAGGGCCAGCGCGGCCGACGCGACGGCGCCCGTCGCGAGCAGCCAAGCCAGCAGCGCCGCGGGGACGAGCACGGGGCTCAGGAGCAGCAGCGGAGGCGCCGCGGCGGCGAGGGAAGCAAACAGCGTCAGGCCAGCAACGACGAGGAGGAGGCCGGCGAGCGCCAGGAGCGCGGCAGCGGCGGCGGCGCGCTGCTTGCCGTGGCCATGGTCCACCATCGATGGTATGGAGACCAATGATGAAGAAACCGAAGTGCCTAGCTAGCTTAGTGTGATGCATGATGAAGAGTACTAGTAACGATGGGTGCTCGCTCGACACGTTATGGGTGGTGCTGCTGGCACGTGCCGGCAGACCGTGCGTGCGTTTCGGCGGCAGCTCTTGTGCAAACTCGATTATCGATTATTGATTAATTAATTTCCCTTCATTGATAATTAATTATATTATATTTATTTATGATCAAAACAATTACTACTTGAATAGGAAAGAATTGGAGCTAGCCTATGTTGTACAGTAGGACACTAGGACTGTAGGAGGAGGGCTGGGAATTGAAGCAGCTAACTAGTTCTAATGAGCTACTTGGGTGATGATGTCCCGGAGAGCGTCGGCGGGGAGAGCCTGGTAGCCCTCGCTGGCCACCACCGCCTTGAACACGCCCGGCGACGTCATGTAGTCGAGGCAGAAAGCCCGAAGCTCGGGGCGGCCGTGGCGCCTCGCCAGCTCCAGCGTGGCCGCGGCGTTCTCCGGCATGATCGCCTCGCACAGCAGGTTCTCGCACAGGGGCCGCATCCTCTCCACCAGCTGGTACCGCTCCGCGGCCGCCAGCAGATCGCCGGCCAACCGCGTCCTGCTGCTCGACGACGGCGGCTTCCCGGCTCCGGCGGCGCGCACTAGGTCGTCCAACGGCGGCAGCTCGTCCGTGTAGACGAAGTGGAGCAGGGCCTTGAAGACGACGGCCTTGATGCCCTTGATCCATATCATCGTCTTCCTGTCCTTCTTCTTGCTCTTCACCACCTCCGCCCATGTCTTCGACAGGAGGGCCGGCGCCCGCTCCTTGACCACCAGCGTGTGCGCCTCGAACTCGCCGTCCTCCAAGGAGAAGGTGACGTCCGACCCCACGCCGGTCTCCAGCAGCCGCTCGAGGTGCCAGGAGATGCTGGGCGGTGGCACCACCATGTCCTGCTCCTGGGCCAGCAGGCGTGCGCGTGCGGCGGTCGCCGTCTTGTTGGCCACCACCTGGAACTCGAAGCTGCACTTCACCGTGAGGCTGTCGTCGGGACCCACGAGACATGAGATGGTCAGGTTTCTACATCCTTCGGCTGGCTCGTCGTTGGTGTACCTATGGCAGAAATCGGCCATGGAGCAGAAATCATTTTCGCCCTCGGACTCGGAGACGGAGCTGCTGCCATCACCGATGGCGATGCTCCCCGACGCCTCCAAGACGACATCGGGATCCATGGGAGTCGTCGCCACCTGCAGCTGCAGCAAGACGGTTTCGTGCCCGTCGTCGTATCCCGACGGGTAGTACAGGATGCGCCACTCGTAGCCGCCCACCTCGAAGGCGCCGGAACGGATGAACTCGCCGTTGCCGTGGGTCCTGCGCACGACGCTGTGGCCCAGGACGGTGAACTGGTGCCTGCCTCTCCACACTTCCGACGGCCTGTACACCGACGCGCTCGTCTGCGTCGGCGTCGTCGTGGCGGCGATGCCTGATGATGGGCTCGGCGGCCGGCGACCGTGCAGCAGCTGCTTCGTTATGACGTCCTTGAGGACGTCGCTGAGGAGAGCAGGGCAGGTGGTCTTGAGTTCCCGGTACTCCTCCGTCGCCGTCGCGGCCTCCCAGTCGTCGGCGACGTAGCCGATGCACAGGTCCTGGAGCTCGCGGCAGTTGTCGCGGCCGTTCACCAGCGACAGCGTCGAAATCGCGCTCCCGACGCCGTCCGTGCGGACGCGCTCCCACAGCATCCTCTCGCACATGAGCCGCAGCCTGTCCAGGCCGTAAAGATCCGCAGCCACCAGCAGGTCCTGCGCCATGGACATGGAGGCGGCGGCCGCCTCCTCGCCGCCGTCCTCGTCGTCCGCCGGGGGCAGCTCGTCCGTGTAGATGAAGTGGAGCATGGCCCTGAACACGGGGGCGCTCACGTCGTGGACCCTGAACCACTCGAGGCTGCTGTCCCTGCTGTCCCCGAAGAACTTGGCCCTGAACACCGGCGAGCGCATGGCGAGCACCAGGCGGTGCGCGTCCAACGGGCAGCTCCTCTCCACGGCGAACGTCACGTCCGCGCGCTGCCCGCTGTCCAGCAGGACCCTCAGGAATCGGGTGATGTCCGGCGGCGGCGGCGCGGCGACGAAGCAGTACCTGGTCGGGGCCGACTCCACCTTGAGGACGCGGAAGGCGCAGCGGATCCGCAGCCGGTCGTCCTTGGCGTAGCGCGCCTCCAGCTTATTGTGGATCGCCTCTGGAACGTCGACCGTGTAGGAGCGGGAGTTGTGGGTGAAGATGAAGACCGTGTCCTCGTACTCGTCTCTGCTTCCGATCTTCATGGGCTCGCGGCCGCCGGTGGGGTCGTCGATGCTGAAGCTCACCATCGCCGTGACGGAGTCTTGGTAGTCCACATAGCCATTGTCGTCCTCCTTCTCTGCCAGCTCGAGGGAGACGTCGGTTAGGCGGCCGTCGAAGACGCAGACGACGTTCCAGTCACGGCCGGCGACGCTGAAGGTTCCGGACGTGACGCCGTCTCTGCGGCCGAGCGCCTTGAGATCGTTGTAGCCGTCGATTTCGAACAGGTGAGTGCCATGCACGAACGCCGCATTGAGCGTCGACGCCGTCTTCGCCGCCGCCGCCGCCATGTCTGTTTGTTGGCTTCAATCAATTCAATTCGACCACAGGATTGAATTCAACGGATCCATCGGCATCGGCTCAACGCCGCCCGGGATGTGCACGTGCTATAAATATTAGTCCATCGAGCACATACGTACGTCGCTGAGGAGGACTCTTTGGTCTTGGAAAGTTCATTGCCCCGTGGCAGCCCACACCACAAGCAAGCATTTAGCCCACCAATGAGTTCCTTGGCCCAATAATTGTGTATGTTGGGCTTGGGCCTCTACTACGTTTGTTTTTCTTCTTTTTCTATTTTATATACATATTTTTTTTCCTAAATGCATATATTTAATTTATGTTTTAAATCAATCTTTTCTTTCCCTAATATTAAAGCATGGAGAGTTCTTTCATTCGTGTTTATTAGGCTTCCTTTTGGTTTCTAGTTTTTTTTGGTTTCATGTGTTTCTTTTTTCGTGTTTCCTTTTTCCTTTTTTTTATTGATTTTTGTTTTGTCTTATTTCTTCTTCCGTGTTTTCCCTTCCGTTTATTTCTTTCTTATTGGTTGCAAAAGGAAAATATAATGTCCTGTTTGTTTCGCTGAAATTTGGTTTATGCTGATTTGTTGTGAGAGAAAAATATTATTCGTTCGCTGAAAATTATTGTTAAAGTAGTGCTGAAGAACAGAGCAAAGATAAAAAAAAAAAATCTAATGTAAAAATAAGGATTCAACCCAAAACCTTAGTTGCTATCATCTACACTATATCGAGGTAGCTAGAGGATGCATGGTAATAGACTCATAGCTTACAAGTCATGCTGCGACAAATACATAGTTGCTATCATGTACCCCTCCGTCCCTAAATGTTTGTCTCTAGAAAACCGTGTTTTCCTCACAGACACGTTTTTTTGAGGACAAACAAAAAGGGACATAGTAGTATAGTACTTCACTTGTCTCCGATCCTGAGATAGGGAGATTAATGTGAATGTCTAGTACCCAATGCCATGTCATGTGCTGCTTGATTATATTTCTTGTGCTTTGATTGATTCGGGAAAGAATTACATAGTAGTATGTAATAATAATATACTAGTGGAGTAGGAGTAATAATACCAGAAGCAAGAGCAGAGCAGTGGAGACAGGTGGAGGTAGTGGATATATATCGCTGTCAGCAGCTGCGATTACTACATACAGTAGTGCCGGATGCTTTGATTGCGGTGGGTGGTGTGGAGTGGATCAGAAGCAGAACATCAGTAGATCGATCCAAGCGCGACAAGAAAGGAAGAAAGGACATGCATATGGGATTGGGATGGCGGGTATGGAGGAGCTGCTGACGCTGCTGTTCAACGCGCTGCTGCTGGTGTTCGTGGTGAAGCTCTTGCTGGCCTTGTTCAACACCAAGATCATCGTCATCCTCCTCTACATCCTTGTCCTCCTCTTCGCCATGCTCCTCTCCGGCAGATTCCCTGGTTGATCGAGGTATCCACACCAACATTCTATTGATTTATTCGATTGGATCTACAGTAGTACACTAAATGGCGACGGAAATGGGGAGGAAGAAGAGAATGAGGAGGAAGAAGAGAAAAAGGCTCTTCCTTTCCCCTCCCAGCGAACCCAAGCCCCGGACCGGAAGAGAGGCGGAGACCTTGCTCCCTGTCCCACCCTCTGTGCCCGCCTCTACTGCCCTTTCGTTGGACAGCAGACAGCACAGCACAGCACAGCCACCGTGTGCGTGTGGTGGCGCCGACGGCCGGCCTCACTGCCGGAACTCGGAAGGGGATCCGCGGCTGCATCTGTCTCCCCGCCGATCTCGAGCCGTTGCAGGCGTTTCTGAGGATGGGGGCGACCGGCCTCTTCTGCTTCCCGTTTGCTGCCCAACGCAGAAACCCAATGTTTATGATTCATTCCTTACTTACTTCCATCGCTACTGCTCCAATATAATCATGCCAATTCTTTATTCTCCTACTTCTAGTACTTATCACAAGGAAAGGAAGACGGAATTCCTTTTTCCTTTCCCAGAAAAACAAGCAACCTCTTGTCTTATGTAGATAATGATCTGAGTTCAATTATACATTATACTTGGTTCACACTGTCACATATATATACTCTACTCTACTCGCTATCTCACTTCTGTCTCATGTTTACTCTGAATTGAATTTTCATCTCTGCAGGTTGAGTTGGGGAACCCAAGCCTTCTTCATCCCAACAAACGGAAACTCTCCATTTTTCTGTGGACTCTAGTCTAACTGTTGCACCGTCGATTCAGGTTAGTAACGTGTTGTGTTTGAGTCAAACTGTAGATACACTATGAGTACCGATTTACATTATTAGTCCAAGTGTCCTATGTATGGCCGTGTGATATGTAATCCTCAGTCCTCACGCATACAGTTTCACTGAGTCTTTGGTAAAATTTCTCTTTTTAAGTGAATGTTTTTGTAAATGTCGGCATAGCATAAACAAGTAAATAAGGTCCCCAAGCACAAAAATTGACCATGTGGTTCGTTTCCCACCCCCACTTTGCAGAAATTCTATTAGTAAAACTATTCACGCACTAATCTTGCAACCACCAAACCAGGTATACTTAACTAGCAGACTGTAAACACTTCAAAATCCTTTTTGTTAACGTCTTGGAACGTGCGTGGCCTCGGCGACCTGGACAAATGCACAATCATCCGCGATGCGATTCACTCTGCAGCCCCCTCTGTTGTCTGTCTCCAAGAAACAAAACTTGGGGACTGCAACTTCTTCAAAGCTGCAACTTTCCTCCCTCAAAATTTGTCTTCATCCTTTGTTTTCGCTAGTGCTTCTGGCTCTCGTGGCGGCATGCTCACCGCCTGGGACAAAAACTTTTTCTCACTAACTGAACACTCTAATACCAGTGCTTACTGTCTCTCCATGACCCTGGCATCTTCTGTCTCTGAGCACACCTTCTCCGTGACCAACGTCTACGCGCCGTCTGATCATAAGGAAACTCCTAGCTTCCTCTCTCAACTGACTGAAATCGCTGCGCACTTCGACGGTCCTTGGCTCCTCGCCGGGGACTTCAACTTGGTTCGCTCTGCATCGGAGAAAAACACTGCCATTTCAAACCCAGCTCTCATATCGGCGTTCAATGGCACGATTAATGGCTTGGGCCTCCTCGAGCTCCCCCTAACCGGTTGCAGATACACTTGGTCCAACAAACGAGTTGTCCCGACTCTCGCTCGCCTTGATAGAATTTTCCACAATATCAGCTTCGGGCAACTGTTCCCTTCCTCATCTCTTCAGGGCCTTGGTAGGCCTACCTCTGACCATTCACCGATCCTCGCCTCTCTTTCAACTGATATCCCAAAATCCAATTGTTTCCGTTTTGAGAATGCATGGCTCTACAACAGCAGCTTCCTACCTTCTGTACTCCCGGCTTGGCATCAAGTATCTCCGCGTCGTGATGCTGCTTCCACTCTCGCCGGACATCTGAAATCCCTTCGTGCAGCGGCAAAGGTTTGGTCCCGGCATTACAGGGCGCCACCAGCCATTATACCAAATTGTAAATTTATCATTCACCTATTTGACACACTGGAAGAGGATCGCCCTCTCTCTTTGGCTGAAATACAGGTCAGGCATGAAGCCTCTGATAGATTGGCACTAGAACTCAAGCAGCGAGCTGCATACTGGAAGCAGCGTGCCAAATTTAGGGCCGTGCGTGAAGGGGACAGTAACACTGCCTTCTTTCATGCCCATGCAACTGCCGGACTGAGAAGAAACAACATCAAAAGCCTAGCCGTCGAAGGAATACAGGTGACAAATCACTCAGCTAAAATTCAGGCACTTACTGAATATTTCAAGTCAATCATCGGTATACCAGGACACTCTTCGTGGCAATTTAACTGCGAGGCTCTATATCAAGATCTACCGAAAGCAACCGATGCTCTGACAGTGCCATTCACAGAGCACGAAGCAATGGAGGCACTAAAGGGCATGAATCGATGTAGTGCACCTGGTCCGGACGGTTTTGGTCCAAGTTTTTATTCAGCTGCATGGCAGACGGCTGGTGGTGATGTTATGAGGTTCCTGCAAGCCTTCCAAGATGAAAATGTTCAGCTGGAAAATGCGAATAGATCGTATATGGTACTACTACCAAAGAAACCCGATGCCTGCACTGTGGATGCATTTAGGCCAATATGCCTGCAGAACTGTTGTGTGAAGATCCTATCCAAGATTCTAACAACAAGACTACAACTACAGATAGGAAAGCTGGTGGACCTAGACCAGACAGGTTTTATCAAGGGCCGGTCAATCACTGAAAACTTCGTTTATGCAATGGAGTTAGTTCAGTGCTGCCACAAACGCAGGATCCCAACGCTGGTGGTAAAGTTAGACTTTTCCAAGGCATTTGACACAGTAAACTGGGAAGCTTTGGAGGTAGTAATCCAGGCAAGAGGCTTCAACGAGATATGGAGAAGATGGATGAAGCACACTCTGCAATCATCTCGATCAGCGGTATTGGTGAATGGCTGCCCTGGACCATGGATCTGTTGTTGTCGTGGCCTCCGGCAGGGCGACCCCATCTCACCATACTTGTTCATCCTAATTGCAGATGTGCTACAAGTGCTCATCAAAAGGACTGCAGACATCAGACATCCGATTGTGACCGATGCTGGATGCCCAATGCTACAGTATGCCGATGACACGCTGCTGCTTGTCAAAGGAGAGCTATCAGACATCCGGGCACTTAGAAGGGTGCTCGATCAGTTTGCTGACGCCACCGGCCTTCAAATCAACTACACTAAGAGCACTGCTGTTCCCATTCACATGGAGGAAGAGACCATTACAGATTGTATTGACGCTCTCGGTTGTAGAAGAGAAGGCTTCCCGCAGACATACCTAGGACTGCCACTTTCAAACAATAAACTGCGCCTCTTAGCCTTTGCACCGCAAATAGCCAAATGTGACAAGTACCTTGCCGGATGGCAAACAACGCTACTGAACCATATAGGCAGAACCACATTGGTTAATTCGGTATTGGACAGTCAACTAGTCTATGCAATGGGTGCTCTAGCAATTCCACCTGGGGTGATCGATCAGATTGACAAAAGGCGCCGCACCTTCCTCTGGTCAGGCTCTAGAGATTTCAGTGGTGCCAAATGCTTAGTAGCCTGGGATCATGTATGTGATCTGAAGGACAGGGGCGGCCTTGGGCTCAAAGACCTTGGCATACAAAACACGTGCCTCCTTCTCAAAATGATCCACAAGTTGCACTCCAATGAAGCCTCTTCATGGGCAAGATGGATCCGGCAAAATGCCTGTGTTGCTTCCCTAACAGGCAACCTGCATGGGCATCACTGTGACATGCTCAGATCACTGCTGCCACTATACAGAGCCATCACAACAGTCAACCTTGTGGATGGGGAATCAACTTCCTTCTGGCATGATGTTTGGGATGGTGATGACTCCTTAGCCGAAAGATTCCCGGAGCTCTATAGCCACTGCACAAGGAAGGAAATTACGGTGAGGCAGGTGTATGATGACAACCTGGAGAGATCCCTGGTAGTGCGTCGATCAGCTGCAGCATATGCACAACTACATCAGGTAACTGAGGTTATGGGCTGGCACACACTAAGCCCAGGAAAGGACCAACGTAAGAGCGTACTTCTCAAAAGTAATGGAGACCTGGATACTTCGTTGATCTACAAAGCTCTCAAGACTGCGAACTCCAGCCCCGACGCCTGGGCAAAGTTTGTATGGAACAAAACAACAAGGCACCACCGCGGGTCAAATTCTTCACCTGGCTTCTATCCCAGGGGCGGATACAATGCAAATCAAACTTGCAGAGGAAAGGCATAGTAGAAAACTCGGCATGTGATGTGTGCAATGCAGCGGATGAGACCCCGGCTCACATATTGTTTGGCTGCCCGCATGCTGTGCAATTCTGGAATGCGCTGCACATCCCAACAGACCAACAGTGGCCAGTTCAGGCGCTCAAGGAAATTCAGTCACCGGATCATATACCACAGAAGCACTTCGGCACCTTCCTGCTGCTGTGCAGCTGGCATATCTGGAAGAGGCGCAACAACGTGGTATTCAGGAATGAAAGAACTACACTGACGGCCGCCATAACTGCTTGCAAATCAGAAGCGGTACTATGGTCTGCTCGGCTGCCGCGAGAAGATGCAGCTATTGGCTCCAAATGGTGCTCCGTTTTGGCTAACGCTATGTAACAATTAGCAAACAATTTGCAAATGTTTTGTAAACCTATGGCTATTTGAGAACCACAGCAATTAATATATCAGTCAGGTGGGGGATGCTCTCCCCTCCCGTCGAATTATCAAAAAAAAACTGCTTGTATTTTTGGTATACATCTTCACTTGTTATATATGGCCAGTGGAACCGTCCTGGAATAAAGTCACCAACCAGTTTGGCAGCAGCAGCTTAGGAATATGTTTGACTAGTTAATCTGTTCGTAGGCACTTGGTCTATAAAAAATAAAAGGGCAGCCAATGAGTCCTAGATTAGGAAAGTATAGGAGAAATATACAACAACAACAACAACAACCAAGCCTGTCAGTCCCAAGCAAGTTGGGGTAGGCTAGAGTTGAGACCCAACAAACACCGTCAGTTACGGTTCAGGAACGTCAATAGCCGTTTTCCAAGCACTCCTATTCAGACATAGGTCTCTAGGTATATCCCATTCTTTCAAATCTCTTTTTATTGTCTCTTCCCAAGTCAACTTTGGCCTTCCTCTGCCTCTCCTCACCTTATTATCTTGACTTAGAACTCCATAATGCACTGGTGTCTCTGGAGGTCTCCTTTGTAAATGGCCAAACCACCTCAACCGATGTTGGACAAGCTTCTCTTCGATAGGTGCTACCCCTAGACGATCACGAATATCATCATTTCGCACTCGGTCCATCCTTGTGTGACCACAAATCCAACGCAACATACGCATTTCTGCAACACTCAGTTGTTGGACATGTCTTCTCTTTGTGGGCCAGCATTCTGCTCCGTACAACATAGCGGGTCTAATCGCTGTTCTATAAAACTTGCCTTTTAGCTTTTGTGGTATCCTCTTGTCACAGAGAATGCCAGAAGCTTGGCGCCACTTCATCCACCCTGCTTGGATTCTATGGCTAACGTCCGCATCAATATCTCCATCCCTTTGTAGCATCGATCCCAGATACCGAAAGGTATCTTTCCTAGGCACTACTTGACCTTCCAGACTCACGTCTCCCTCCTCCAGTGCAGCAGTGCCAAAGTCGCATCTCATGTATTCGGTTTTAGTTCTGCTTACTCTAAAACCTTTAGACTCAAGGGTCTGCCGCCACAATTCTAGTTTCCTATTTACCCCCGCTCGGCTTTCATCAACTAACACTACATCATCGGCGAACAGCATACACCAAGGGATATCTCCTTGGATGTCCCTTGTAACCACATCCATTACTAAGGCAAAGAGATATGGGCTCAAGGCTGACCCTTGATGAAGCCCAGTCTTAATCGGGAAGTAGTCTGTGTTACCACCATTTGTTCGAACACTAGTCACAGCATCGTTATACATGTCCTTAATGAGGGTAACATACTTTGCTGGGACTTTATGCTTGTCCAAAGCCCACCACATAACATTCCTTGGTATCTTGTCATAAGCCTTCTCCAAATCAATAAAAATCATGTGTAGGTCCTTCTTCTGTTCTCTAAACCGCTCCATAACTTGTCTAAATAAGAAGATTGGTATAGGAGAAATATAATCCACTTAATTAGGTTAGCCTCCTTCTTGACCAGGTTTAGTGTCAAACATACCAATATGGCAGAGTCACAAATAAAGCCAGCTGTTTTGTGCAAACCTGAAGATTATGCTTACCCTAGCCAATCGATCTACCACATCATCACTCTTGTCAACAGCACTAACAAATAGGGGCAGAGTCACAAAGCCAGCTGTTTTAGGCTCCTATGCCTATGCGGAAGCATTGCTAGGTAGGGAAATGTATAACTAAACCTCAGAACTCTGTATTCTTATATCATTTCTCGTGTTTGATACAATTCCGTCAGTTTGATTTTTTTTCCTGCAGCAGAGGGTCTGATTAATTGTCTACTGAGCTCTCTGTTGCACTCGAAATATGCTTACTGGGTGGTAAAAAAGGAGCAAGTGACGTGTGGAGCATGTTGATTGTAGTCATGAGCTAAGAAACAGTTGTTTATAGTTTCAGCCTTAACCTAATAATCCTAGTTGCTCCATATGTCATATCAACAGAGTAGTTGTAGGCATGGTTTGAGATCTTGGCCAGAAACAAGCTTCTTGCTGGCTTGTGCTGGATTGCCTACCTGCCAGCAGCTGTTTGACCGTTCTTAAATTCCCTGGTTTAAGCAAAGATCCCACTTAGAGAAGCAAAGGTGATTTAAGCTAACAACTATGCTGGTGACCTAACCAATTGCAGATCTTTTTCTTGAGGTCGTCTTCTTGTTTTTATTCCAGAATTCTTTACTAAGACAAGGATATGGACTCTCATTGTGTCATTTGTCGACTTGTTTTTTTTTCCCTTTTTCTAGACAATTAGAATTAATGATAGTTCTTTCCCAGTAACATTGTTAACATTTCATTGACACCTTTATCCAATCCAATGAACCAGATTCAGAAGGGAAAAAAAACTTTTGGCGTCTGTAGATGATCTATTGGAACCCTGCTATTAGTTATATACTCCAGTTGTTATGCTTGGTGATTTTAGACTATTATTAAAAAAAACTAGGACCAGATGACTTGTACAGGTGTAGTACATTCTAACGATCCAATTGTGGATTTAGAACTGCTGAAGCGTTGAACCTGAATTAAAATAAACATTCCCTTGTTCCGTGAAGTTTCATATACATTGCTTTTGTTTCTGACGAGCTCCACTTTGTTTATTGTATTGTACTAGGTTGGCGAAGGTGAGCAGTAGGTTGTAGATGCCACCTCGGAGGAAGTATGAGAATCAATCAGAGGTGAGCGTGGCTGCAATGCAGCTTGGCTGTCAGCTAACGAGCATATGGTCAGCAGGTAGGAGTATATATATGGGTTAACCAAAAACCAATACAAGAGCAAGAGGGCTGGATACGGGAGCCATCTCCCTCATCTCGTGTCTGTCGCCAAGCATTTCAGTTCTTTTCAGCCAGCGCTGCATGCAATTCAGTTCATCTGCTATCTCCTGGATGGTTGGATTCAGAGAGTTTTCTTTTTTTTCTTTTCTTTTCTTTTTTGAAAGAGCATTGCATTGGCGGCGAAATCATGATTGGAATAGCTAGAATGTTGATTTCTTTTCATAAATGTTTGGCTGCACATGTGTATGTCGTGGCAAACTCAAGAGATTTTTGAAAATAGGTTATTAAGAGGGTTTCTCTCTCTTTTTTCCCCTTTGTCATTCAAAAAAAGGGGGAATACGTAAAATGGACAAGTGCCAATAAGTTGTACTCCCGTCATCTGGGGCCAGAGAGCTGCTGAGCCGACACGCACGACGGCGGCGACCAGCTGCTGCTGGCGCCGGCGTCCTTGGCCTTCTCTTGGTCCATACACACGGCCGCGGCGGGCCGCAGGTCGACCAGCCCGCGGCCGTACATCCCGAGGTACCGGAGGAGCTCCGCCCGGGGCTCGCCGGCCTCCATGCTGCCGTCGAGCATGGCGGACACCACCGTCATGCTGGGCCGCAGCGCCGCGTCCTCGTGGAGGCAGCAGAGCGCCACGCGGACCACACGCTCCACCTGCGCCACGTCCGCGCGCCCCTCCAGCCTCGGGTCCACCAGCTCCTCGTACCGCCCCTGCTCGTGCAGCTCCAGAGCCAGCGCCGGGAAGTAGCCGCCGCTGGTGTCGTCCCGGTCCGACGACGACGACGACGCGCTGGACCCGCTCGCCATCTGCTGATGCTGCTCCTCCTCCCCCTGCTTCTTGGAGTTCTTCCTCCCGCGCACGATCTCCAGCAGCACCATGCCGAAGCTGTACACGTCCGCCTTGTCGGTGATGGGCGCGTTCATGAGCCACTCCGGCGCCAGGTACCCGCGCGTGCCGCGCATCGTCGTGAACAGCCCCGACTGCTCCGGGCTCATCAGCTTCGCCAGCCCGAAGTCGGCGATCTTCACGCCGCCGTGGTCGTCCAGGAGGATGTTCTCCGGCTTCACGTCGCAGTGCAGGATCTTGCGATCGCAGCCGGCGTGGAGGTACGCCAGCCCGCGCGCCGCGCCCACGCACACGCGCAGCCGGGCCGCCCACTCCAGCTCCAGCGTGCCGGTGCGGAAGAGCGTCTGGTCCAGGGAGCCCCGGTTCATGTACTCGTACACCAGCAGCTGCCGCCCCGCGCCCTCGGCGCAGAACCCGCGGAGCTTCACCAGGTTCACGTGGTGCACGTTGCCGATCACGGCGATCTCCGTCAGGAACTCGCGCCGGCCCTGCGTGCCCAGCCCGTTCATCCGCTTCACCGCCACGGTGCTCCGGTCGGGGAGCTCGCCGCGGAACACGGAGCCGAACCCGCCGGAGCCGATCTGCCACCTGAAGCCGTCCGTCGCGGCGTCCAGGTCGCCGTACGTGAACCGGGTCGGCAGCCCGGGGATGAGCACGTCCTCGTCGAGGCCCTCGCTGTCGGACGGGGCGGAGGACGCCGCCCGCGACGATGACAGCATCGCCGGCAGCTTGAACCAGCTGCTGCTGCTCTTCTTCTTGACGTGCTGCGGCCGGCGCCTCCTGAGCATGGCGTAGAGCAGGAAGGAGATGAGCGCGGCCGCCACGGTGGGGAACACGATGCCGAACACGATGGTTATCAGGCTCAAGGACGACGAGGAGCCTTTATTGCCGCGCTGCTGCGGTGACGGGAGCGTCTTGATGAAGCCGACGGCAACGTCGGCGCCGGCGCGGAAGACGGAGCCGATCCGGTTGCGCAGGAGGAAGCAGGACCTGGAGGTGTTCTTGTAGAAGAAGCCGAGGCAGGAGCAGTTGGCGGAGCAGAGGTCGCGGCACGCCGGGAGCTCGTCGCCGGAGGTATCGGCTACCGCGAACTTGGTGGGCGGGTAGCCGATCCCGGCGCCGAGGCTGACGTAGCTGTAGCGCGTCGTTGTTGCCTCTTGTTTGGCGCAGGTGTCGGCGATGGCTGGCAGCGCGGAGCCGTCAGCCGGCTCGCAGCCGCCGCTGGAGTAGGTGCTGAAGGCGTCGGGGCAGGTGCAGGTGGACCCGTTGGCGTCCGGTGTGCAGAGGCTGAGGGACGGGCACGGCAGCGGGAGGTCGCAGTCGTTGGCCGGCGCGGCCCAGACGGTGGGGACGGCGGCGGCGGCGGTGAGGGCGACCGCGCGCAGGCGGCCGGAAGGGTAGAGCTTGAGGATGCGTGACTCGGCCTTCGACGCCGGCGGCGAAGGGTAGAGGAGCCTGTAGACGGTGTCCCTGCCGTTGGCCGCGAAGAGGTAGAGGCCGGAGGAGTTGACGGCCATGGAGGCGACGGCTTGGTTGGACTTGGAGTCTTGCAAGGCGGCGGGGTCGGAGGACATGGACCAGTAGGTGAGGAAGGCGGAGGAGGAGGAGGCGTTGGTGGCCCACTGGAGGAGCGCGTCGTTGGATGTGAGGACAAGGCGGTAGGCGCCGGGGGAGAGGTCGTGGTCGGACGCGGAGGACGTGAGCGGGCTCCCCAGGAGGAGCGGCTGTCCCGGCAGCAGCGTGTCGGTGGGGCGGTCGAAGGAGGACCAGAGCGTGGTGTTTCGGCTGTCGATGAGCGCGAGCTCGCCGGTGTCGAGGAGGCGCAGCGCGGCGACGGGTTCGCGGAGGCGCGGCGTGGACCAGGCCGGGTCGTCGGGCTTGGCGGCGGAGGGGTCGTAGAGAGCGAGCCCGGTGGGGGCGAGGGCGAGGACGATGGAGTTGAACATGGTTGAGCCGGTGGCGGTGGCGGTCCAGACGGGCGTCCGTGAGTGGGTGTGCAGGACGGAGAAGAAGAAGCGAGACTGGTAGTCGTCGGAGGACTGGCCGCCTCCGGCGCCGGCGGCGTTGTAGATGGCGGCGGAGAAGTTGGCGCTGGGGGAGCGGAGGAGGACGCCGTCGGTGTCGATGAAGTGGACGTAGCTGAGGTTGAAGGTCGGGTAGAGGTACTCGACGGGCACGGCGCGGGCGTCGGCGGCGGCGATGGCCACCGACAGCGAGACCGAGAGGAGGAGGAAGAGGAGGCGGCGCCATGGACATGGGAGGGGCGCGCGTTTGCGCATGGGAGCTGGCGGCCGGGGTGGTTGCGGTTGACGATTGGGAGGAAGGCGATGAGCGGAAAGAAAGGGAACGCAGGCGCGAGCGGGCGGAGAGCGTTGACTTTGCTGCTTGCTTTATTTTTCTTTTTATTTAAAACTACTATGTAACCTATAAATAAATATTGGAGGGAAGCAGAAGCAGGGAACAATAATAATCAGTATCATTATATTTATAATAATATATATTTTATATTCATTTATTGATTTCTAGTCTACTCCAAAGTCCAAACCGCAAACAACAGAATAGTCATTTTTATCCCTCTAACTAGTATAGTGTGACTGGATCTAGTTTTGTCATTGTACTGTGATTAGATTAGTTATTTCAATCATTTTTGAACTCGGTTTCATCCCTGCACTGTTTCATTTCTATTTTTGACTTAGATAGGACATGTGTTTGCTTATGCCGCATGCTGTGGGAGGTCTCGTTGCGTTGCACTGCAAGCTCAGCGAACAAAAACAAGTCTACGCTGCACTTTGAGCAAACCAAGTACGCGGCAGGAACCAAATAGTGCTGTACTTTGACCATGGCATGCGAGGACACCAAACCAAACAAACAAACAAAAAAACATTAGCTGGCGGTTCGCTTTTTCCCTCACACTGGAGCTGCCCTGCGCTCGTAGCAGCTGATCGCGTCGCCTCTGGTGCATTTGATGCCTGCACATTACATCCACCATGTGCATCGGACCTGACCATGTTTTCGATGCATCAAAATCGCTCCGGCATGGCATGAACCGTAGCCCTCTCGACGATTATCGTCCACCTACGCTCGTGGGTTGTGTCAAAGTTGATTAGGTCCGACAATATGGCAATGTCATATAGGATAAGGGACAAGATTAAGCCCACTGAAAATGTTGAAATGGACAATACGTTAGTTCAAGATGAAAAACAAGCCCAAAAGATACAAGTTGAGACTGAGATGTCCACATTGATTGTTCACTAGGATTTTGGCATAGGGTATGCCGCACCAAAATTCCCATATCCAATTTGGCAAAGACCTATTTAGCAATTCGATATACAACAGCAAAATTTACCTCATAATTTATAATTTTTCTATCTGATCAGCCTAGGGTATGCCGCACCATACCCGTGCGTCCATGATTGTTCACGTACTAAATTGAGCCTAAAAATAAAATTTGATTTGAAACAACCATTTCGATAGTGCGGACAGGTAATAGTTAAGGGATGAAAATAATTATTTCACCAGTTGCGGATCATCAAACATTTCCAAAATGATGAATGCACAATGCTCTTTCAACATGACTGCATGTCCAATAAATGCGCTCCTTGCTTGAGTCAAACGGATACACGACACCATTTGGTCAACCCAGCACCCGCAGACAAAAACGACCCTCTTCAGACTATCTCTTCCGTAAGGTGGGGATGTAAAAAAAACGGTATGGCGGTGTATCCATCATTATGCATTAGGCTATCCATAGAGTTAGGTTCGATTTTGCTATCTACAGTAATAAAAAAACAAGAGAGTTGCTACTTTTGAAGTGACTTAAATTTAGCCTTTTATACGTTTTAAGGAAAAAGGGGGAAAGTAAGGGCAAAATGATCATTTAGAAAGAAAAAAAAACTAACATCCTAAGAGCAATTCCAACAGCTTGGTTATTCTTGTTTTGGAGGTCATTTTATAATTTGTATAGCAAAAGATAGGCTTCAACAGATGTGCTCTCTGATTTTATAAAATAGAAAGCTACCTATGAATTAATTTTAGGGGGCCATATAAAGCCAACCAAGGATGCTAGCTATATGAATATGAGAAATAGCAAGGCTGTTGTAGATTTCTTCTTTTTTGAAGAGTTTTCTATTTTACAAAATGGCTAAACTATGTAATTTAGCTACTAATTTTAGCTAAGCTGTTGGAGTTCAAATGACAATTTAAGTAACGGAGACAACGAGTTCATAAAACTTTACATCAAATAAGAGGTTAATTAAATTTTGTAGCTAGTGTCAGTATGGATGGAATGACAGGTATTGAGACCAGTACTAGCTGGAGCCACTTCTATACCGGTTTACACACCTATACAAGGTATATCAGCCATTCCAGACAATACCGGGAAGGAATTGATGTACTTGATATAGATACTACACACAGAAACCATCTTCGCAATAGATATATTCTTTAAAATATTTTTTTGTTCCATCCTATCACATGCCTTTCTATCTTGTTTCTCATGGAGGCACAATTTCTTGTATAAGCAATTGTTTTCTTCCCTTTCTTCTTCAGTTCCAATGTCACATCATCATTTTGTTTAGCTGATACATTAATTGACGGTCATAGAAATTATCCTAATTTCTAGGTTACAAATCTCCTAATAAATCATATCCAGATGTCCAATTCACCATCTGTATGCACAATACAAGTTATTATTTGTATTCTGCGTTAATCACATGTAGTATTCAGCCTGTGTGCATCCAATCAGCATATATCAGATGCACTTTCACAGCCAAAGATACTCCTCTGATTCTGGTAGAATAACTGAAGAACAAAAAAAAATCAATAAAATGCCCAACTGCCCCAACCACACCGGCCTGCGCCTTGGGCCGCCGATCATCATAATATCAGATCGACGGATGATTCAATGATCATTATTATTGTCTCCTGCCTGTGCTTCTTACACACAAACAGCTGAAACGGCACTCACAGCAACAGTGCGCTCCCCCTCGCTCAACAAGGGCTTACTTTGTTTTCTGGTGTTAATGACAAAGAGTTAGTTGCATTGAGATCACTTTAGTTTTCTTGACCCCCGGTAATTGGATTCTGTATATCAAGTTAGTCGAGAGAACTTGGTGTTAGCTTTTATTCATTTTTGCTGGGTTGAGATTATAACTTAATCAAACCTGGACTTGGACTTCAAAGTTCAAACAGATCCAGAAGTGAAATTTAAAGTGCAGTGGGCCAGTTGATCTGTCATGAGATCATCTGGTAACACTCTGGCATACTTCCAAAAATTTAACACAGCAATATCAGTACGACAGGTTAACACAGCAATATCAGTACGACAGGTTTTTGAGATGGCCGACTCTTCAATCAACCCAACAAAACAGAGGGGAAAAAATAAAAACTTGACAATCCCTTATAGAGTTGCAGTCGGACCTGCTCCCTATCTCTAAATAAACAATGGTATTCGGCAATCTCGTAAACCAACGGCATTGGCACCAATGTTTAGAATCATATGCATAGTCAGCTTTTCATATATACATAAGCAAATATAACCGATACTCAAGTTTTTTTATACTTTTGAAGATCTGTTCGATGGAACTCGAGGCATGTCAAACCCCGGGGGCACGATTTGTTTACAGAAACTGTCGATTGCCCAGTGTCTAGAGATGGCTCCCTGACAACTTTAGGGACTAGAGCAGGGTGCCGTCAATGCTTTGCTATTGAGGCTTTCGTACGATATTGATATTATACATCAGTAAGCTCCATTCGTGCTACATCACTTACGCTACAGGTCGTACAGTAGCTCTAAAGTGGCTGATGACAACCTGTGAATGATGCATGGTGAACTTGGTTCTCGACATCCCATGTTGAACTGCAACTAGCATCATCAGGCAAGTCGTCAACATGTATGGTAATGACAGTAACAGATTAGTCCACAAGATGCTATCCTCATGCTTGGACGCTGTTACCTAAACCATGTCAACGTGAATGCGTGACAGCTTTGCAAAAACCTAAACCTGACTTACATTACAAACATGCGGCGTATTCACACTAGGGCCTGTTTGGAATGTGAGAATTTTTCTGTTCCTGTGTTTTTCCTGTGAAATTCCTAGACGATTCCTGTGAAATTCCTGCGTTCCAAACAGGCCCTAAGCACATGATGTACAAATAAAGGTAATGCATACACGAATGGAACACCTTTCTGCCAAACCAACCTTACAGCCAATCGATAGATACAAGAGCAAATTCAATGGCCTCACCAATATAAGTTTTAGAATTCAATGCAAGAACTAAGGCCGATAAAATTAACAGATTAACCTCATTTAATCCCTTCTTAAGTAAAAAGGCATGGGAGATGAATTCATGCAAATATATCATAAAAAATGACCTAGAATTGCCAAGAAGTTGTAGGACATCTTTAAAAAAAAAAAGCGAGGCTACAACATCTATTTTGAACCAAATGGTGTACTAGTGTGCACACATCACGAAATGGATTGCCTGTTCCATTGGCAAGACATTAGCAGCACCCTTTTTTGATTTTTAAAATATTGTGAGCCACTAACAAACAAATTGTTTATCAACAGACATGAAAGGGCAAAATTGTCACATGGGCTGAAAAAAAAACAATAGGCATTACAACTAAGTGATGAGCAGCAGAGGTAACTGACTGAAAAAAGAAACAAAATGTTCGTGAATTTTTAGTTAGTGCTGAACTGTTTTGCTTAATTTCTGTTGCTTAGTTATACTTCGTTTTTACCATGTTTCACCTTGTGGTTTTCCATTACTGCATATTTGACAAAATATCAAGTCAGAATTCAGCACCACTAGCAAACTATATATTTTCGTGCTCCCAACTGACTGGTGCTAGAATGTTTGTAGAAACACAAATGTACTAGGCTACAAGCACTTTATAACACGAAATGTGTCATTTATGCAGCCTGACAGGCTAATAAACAGTAAAGTAGCAGTTAGTGACTTGAAATTCGGGCTTGCCCACAATTTTGTGACCCGATGTTGCAAAAACAACAATGAAATATGGAAAAGGAGGCAAGTCAGGTTGGATGCTGAACTTCGCAGGTTAACCACACAGTTGTCAGAAATGTCAGGCAGATGTTCGCTAATGTAGTCACAAAAACCTTTCAACAACCAGATCCCACATATCATACATTTTGTGGCCCAGTATTTATACCATTAGAAACCAAACATCCCAGACTACTTCAAGACATGCATGCATGCTCATAAATAAGATAAACAATTTCAACTCTGATTTTTCCTGCGTGTAAGGTAATAGCATTCCAATGTCTTTCCTATAATTGCTGGAGGCAGGCCACTAGAAACCCTCATAAAGAAACAACTAATACAGAATAGAAGGAATACATGCAGGGGCAGTGACCGAAGTAGGAACATACTGGGGCGCTTCCAGGGTGTCAGGGAGCTCAGGAACTTAGCCACGGGCCTGTTTGGTTGTCCTTTTCTATTGATTGGTGCTTTTTGTTATAAGTGCTTAGTGGGTGAAGGTTTCTAGTGTGGCTTGTGCACTTTACTTAGTGCATCATGTTCAGGTGTTGTGTTTGGTTATTTTCTTTGTGCACCTGTGAACCGTATTCAAGAAAATAAAGAAGGGAGCAAACAAATGTCATACAAGAGGCAGACACGACGCTTCGGCAGTATGTGAGCAAGGATGTTACTAATGTTTTCCTAAATCAACTCTATGTATCAAGCACGGGTCATTGAACAAAAAACTAAGACTGAAGACTTAATAAGGTAGAAAAAAAAAAAGATGCCACCTCATTCAGGCTGGTAACAACTCAGGTGCATTTTTTGCATCTAACATAACTGATATAGCAGTCCAAACCACATATGCAAGAACAACACATCACCAATATGTTTTTGCTCTATTTTGTTTCCCATGGAAGTCATCCGCTCTTAGCTAGGAGCAAAACTTCTGTTCATGATAAGTATAAAAAATATCCAGATGAGATAGTACTAATTACAAGTCAGTCAATCAAAATTAAGCTGGAACGTGAATCGGCCAGCTTCACAACAGATTTCAGCAAAAAAGCCGGTGAACTAAAATTATTGACAGATCAATTATCCAGTGACATGGTAATCACCAACACCTATAGTGTGATGATCTTTCCTAAATGCCTTTAGCTACAGCCTACAGGTAACTCCCCAACAGTACTGACAGTAACTAGCATAGCACGTTATATTCGAAAATTGCAAGAATATACCATTACTGGATGTCTGAAGTCTGAACCAGCATACAAGTGAAACAGCACATCTCATTTTTCGTTCACCAACACACCCTGTAATTGAGCATGTTGTGTATAACTCCGAACGTTATCCCACTAGCCCTGTTTCTTACGGTTTATTAAAGGCAACTTATATTATGAATTAATTTTAGGGGGCCATATAAAGCCAACCAAGGATGCTAGCTATATGAATATGAGAAATAGCAAGGCTGTTGTAGATTTCTTCTTTTTCGAAGAGTTTTCTATTTTACAAAATGGCTAAGCTATGTAATTTAGCTACTAATTTTAGCTAAGCTGTTGGAGTTCAAATGACAATTTAAGTAACGGAGACAACGAGTTCATAAAACTTTACATCAAATAAGAGGTTAATTAAATTTTGTAGCTAGTGTCAGTATGGATGGAATGACAGGTATTGAGACCAGTACTAGCTGGAGCCACTTCTATACCGGTTTACACACCTATACAAGGTATATCAGCCATTCCAGACAATACCGGGAAGGAATTGATGTACTTGATATAGATACTACACACAGAAACCATCTTCGCAATAGATATATTCTTTAAAATATTTTTTTGTTCCATCCTATCACATGCCTTTCTATCTTGTTTCTCATGGAGGCACAATTTCTTGTATAAGCAATTGTTTTCTTCCCTTTCTTCTTCAGTTCCAATGTCACATCATCATTTTGTTTAGCTGATACATTAATTGACGGTCATAGAAATTATCCTAATTTCTAGGTTACAAATCTCCTAATAAATCATATCCAGATGTCCAATTCACCATCTGTATGCACAATACAAGTTATTATTAGTATTCTGCGTTAATCACATGTAGTATTCAGCATGTGTGCATCCAATCAGCATATATGAGATGCACTTTCACAGCCAAAGATACTCCTCTGCTTCTGGTAGAATAACTGAAGAACAAAAAAAAAATCAATAAAATGCCCAACGGCCCCAACCACACCGGCCTGCGCCTTTTGGCCGCCTCAGATCGACGGATGATTCAATGATCATTATTATTATCTCCTGCCTGTGCTTCTTACACACAAACAGCTGAAACGGCACTCACACAGGGTTATACCCTTCTTTGCCAGGAACAGTGCGCTCCCCCTCGCTCAACAAGGGCTTACTTTGTTTTCCGGTGTTAATGACAAAGAGTTAGTTGCATTGAGATCACTTTAGTTTTCTTGACCCCCGGTAATTGGATTCTGTATATGGCGCAACCGTGCAAGGGAACACAATAGTGCCTAAGCATGAAGTTAGTTGAGAGAACTTGGTGTTAGATTTTATTCATTTTTGCTGGGTTGAGATTATAACTTAATCAAACCTGGACTTGGATGATATGACTTCAAAGTTCAAACAGATCCAGAAGTGAAATTTAAAGTGGACTGGGTCAGTTGATCTGTCATCAGATCATCTGGTAACACTCTAGCATACTTCCAAAAATTTAACACAGCAATATCAGTACGACAGTTTTTTTCTCAAACCAGATGGCCGACTCATCAATCAACCCAACAAAACAGAGGGAAAAAAATAAAAACTTGACAATCCCTTGTAGAGTTACAGTCGGACCTGTTCCCTATCTCTAAATAAACAATGGTATTTGGCAATCTCGTAAACTAACAGCATTGGCACCAATGTTTAGAATCATATATGCATCATCAGCTCTTCATATATACACAAGCAAATCGAACCTATACTCAAATTTTTTTATACTTTTGAAGATCGGTTCGATGGAACTCGAGGCATGTCAAAACCCGGGGGCACAATACCCCCGTGGCACGATTTGTTTACAGAAACTGTCGACTGCCCCGTGCTTTGCTATTGAGGCTTTCGTACGATATTGATATTACACCAGTAAGCTCCATTCGTGCTACATCACTTACGCTACAGGTCGTACAGTAGCTCTAAAGTGGCTGATGACAACCTGTGAATGATGCATGGTGAACTTGGTTCTCGACATCCCATGTTGAACTGCAACTAGCATCATCAGGCAAGTCGTCAACATGTATGGTAATGACAGTAACGGATTAGTCCACAAGATGCTATCATCATGCTTCGACGCTGTTACCTAAACCATGTCAACGTGAATGCGTGACAGCTTTGCAAAAACCTAAACCTGACTTACAATACAAACATGCGACGTATTCACACTAAGGGCCTGTTTGGAATGTAGAAAAAAAATATATGTTCCTGTATTTTTCCTGTAAAATTGAACTGATTCCTATGAAATTCCTGGACGATTCCCGAGAAATTGCTGCGTTCCAAACAGGCCCTAAACACATGATGTACAAATAAAGGTAATGCATACACGAATGGAACACCTTTCGGCCAAACCAACCTTACAGCCAATCGATAGATACAAGAGCAAATTCAATAGCCTCACCAATATAAGTTTAAGAATTCAGTGCAAGAACTAAGGCCGAGAAAATTAACAGATTAACCTCATTTAATCCCTTCTTAAGTAAAAAGGCATGGGAGATGAATCCATGCAAATATATCATAAAAAATGAGCTAGAATTGCCAAGAAGTTGTACGACATCTTTTAAAAAAAAGAGAGGCTACAACATCTATTTTGAACCAAATGGTGTACTAGTGCGCACACATCAAGAAATGAATTGCCTGTTCCATTGGCAAGACATTAGCAGCACGCTTTTTTGATTTTATATGAAATATTAAAATATTGTGAGCCACTAACGAACAAACTGTTTATCAACGGACATGAAAGGGCAAAATTGTCACATGGGCTGAAAAAATACCATAGGCATTACAACTAAGTGATGAGCAGCAGAGGTAACTAACTGAAAAAAGAAACAAAATGTTCATGAATTTTTAGTTAGTGCTGAACTGTTTTGCTTAATTTCTGTTGCTTAGTTATACTTCGTTTTTACCATGTTTCACCTTGTGGTTTTCCATTACTGCATAGTTGACAAAATATCAAGTCAGAATTCAGCACCACTAGCAAACTATATATTTTCGTGCTCCCAACTGACTGGTGCTAGAATGTTTGTAGAAACACAAATGTACTAGGCTACAAGCACTTTATAACACGAAATGTGTCATTTATGCAGCCTGACAGGCTAATAAACAGTAAAGTAGCAGTTAGTGAGTGACTTGAAATTCGGGCTTGCCCACAATTTTGTGACCCGATGTTGCAAAAACAACAATGAAATATGGAAAAGGAGGCAAGTCAGATTGGATGCTGAACTTCGCAGGTTAACCACACAGTTGTCAGGAATGTCAGGCAGATGTTTGCTATGTAGTCACAAAAACCTTTCAACAACCAGATCCCACATATCATAGACATTTTGTGGCCCAGTATTTATACCATTAGAAACCAAACATCCCAGACTACTTCAAGACATGCATACATGCTCATAAATAAGATAAACAATTTCAACTCTGACCTCGTTCACTTCTCCATCCCAACCCAAAATATTTCCTCTTCCACCCATCACATCAAATCTTTCGACGCATGCATTGAGCATTAAATGTAGGTAAAAAAGATAACTAATTGCATAGTTTGTCTATAAATGTCGGGACGAATCTTTTGAGCCTAGTTAGTCCATGATTGGACAAATTTTACCAAATAACAACGAAAGATGCTACAGTAACTTTTCGCCTACTTTTCGCGAAGTGAACACACCCTCTGATTTTTCCTGCGTGGAAGGTAATAGCATTCCAATGTCTTTCCTATAATTACTGGAGGCAGACCACTAGAAACCCTCATAAAGAAACAACTAATACAGAATAGAAGGAATACATGCAGGGACAGTGACCGAAGTAGGAACATACTGGGGCGCTTCCAGGGTGTCAGGGAGCTCAGGAATTTAGCCACGGGCCTGTTTGGTTGTCCTTTTCTATTGATTGGTGCTTTTGTTATAAGTGCTTAGTGGGTGCAGGTTTCTAGTGTGGCTTGTGCACTTTACTTAGTGCATCATGCTCAGGTGTTGTGTTTGGTTATTTTCTTTGTGCACCTGTGAACCGTGTTCAAGAAAATAAAGAAGGGAGCAAACAAATGTCATACAAGAGGCAGACACGACGCTTCGGCAGTATGTGAGCAAGGATGTTACTAATGTTTTCCTTAATCAACTCTATGTATCAAGCACGGGTCATTGAACAAAAAAACTAAGACTGAAGACTTAATAAGGTAGAAAAAAAAAAGGAAGATGCCACCTCATTCAGGCTGGTAACAACTCAGGTGCATTTTTTGCATCTAACATAACTGATATAGCAGTCCAAACCACATATGCAAGAACAACACATCACCAATATGTTTTTGCTCTATTTTGTTTCCCATGGAAGTCATCCGCTCTTAGCTAGGAGCAAAACTTCTGTTCATGATAAGTATAAAAAATATCCAGATGAGATAGTACTAATTACAAGTCCGTCAACCAAAATTAAGCTGGAATGTGAATCGGCCAGCTTCACAACAGATTTCAGCAAAAAGCCAGTGAACTAAAATTATTGACAGATCAATTATCCAGTGACATGATAATCACCAACACCTATAGTGTGATGATCTTTCCTAAATGCCTTTAGCTACAGCCTACAGGTAACTCCCCAACAGTACTGACAGTAACTAGCATAGCACGTTATATTCGAAAATTGCAAGAATATACCATTACTGGATGTCTGAACCAGCATACAAGTGAAACAGCACAACTCATTTTTCGTTCACCAACACACCCTGTAATTGAGCATGTTGTGTATAACTCCGAACGTTATCCCGCTAGCCCTGTTTCTTACGGTTTATTAAAGGCAACTTATATTATATTGGCACAAGTTAACCGCCAATTGAACAGTATCTTAGCATATAATCACTAATTGCACAATGATCCAAAAGCAAGCACCAAATGCATGGGCCTTCACCCCTAGGGACTAAACAAATCAGTTAAGTGTGCCATATCAATTGAACTAGGCCTGACATAACTAGGCAAAAAAATGAAATGGGAGCAATTGCCTATTGGGCAAAAGATTAACCAAAAAAAATGGTGGCCTACACACAGGGTGGGTCAATAGGCTGCAACTTCTTAAGCGCTTTTAATCCAGTTCTTTAGATTTACCCAGCAAGTACTACAGATAAAAAGAACTCAACAAAAGTACTTGCATCCAACACGAGAAACTGTTTACAGTGGTCCAATCCAACACAAGAAACTACTGTCATTCACATGCCCACTTATGGATGGTAATAGGTTCAACCTGACTAACTGATTAAATGGCAGTCTAAAGAATGGTCAACAATCTTACAGGCTTTGATTTATTTCCATTGCGCCTCAACCAATCATCACTAGGTTCTCAAGCTGGTTTGAGCCAGGCTGTCAGGTAAGTGCCAAATGATAGCAGGAAAGGCCTGAATTCACTATCTTGGTGGCTTGAGAGATCTGGAAGCATCAGAATGATGTGTTTTTAACAGCGACATTGCAAGTGCTGCAGGCAATCACAAATGAGAGCATTCTATGGTGCTAACAGGCTAATAGCCTTTCAGGTCCTGAAACAATGTGCAGCTTCCTGCATGTGTAATAATCCAACTTGAATACTAATTACACAGTAGACTTTCAACTTTCAGATAACAAGGCTAATCCAACCAGCGTTTATCTACATGCGGCATATCTAGGTACAACATAAAAGTAATAAGCCCATGGTTCTATAACTAGCAGTCAATGTAATAATCAGCTCCCACTTCGTTGCATGATAGAGAAGACAGCTTTCATAGTGAAGTATATAGTACTTGAATTTCACAACCCATTAATATGGAGAAGTTTGGCGGACACAAAAGACAAACAAATTGTTTGGAAGATCAATGTTTGATGAGACTGACAAAAAAGAAATTACTTACCAAAACGCAAAAAATATTAGAAATACACCTAATAAATCAGCCTTGATGTACCAACCCATTACCAACTATTAGGTGATAACTCTTTAATAAGAAAAAAAAATGGAAGACATCCAGAGTTGAAAGGATTTACCATGACAAGTGAGCAGAGGGTACAGCGATCTCCATCCCAGGACCTCAATAACATAAAAGCAAAACCAATTTTCAATTGATACCCCATGAAGATAAATAGGCAAAAAAAATTTAGAAGCTTTATTACAACTAATTTAGTAAAGCAAACAAATTCTCAAAGAACAACTCTACTTTAATGATGCAAACAGAACGTAGACACTGTGGTACATGTGCTTGTATTTGATTACTTTACATACATTTACTTTCTTTCCATCCACCACTGATATACAAGTGTGTGTGCATAAGTAGTTACAAATCTGGGAGGAATAGATAAGAAACTACGGGTGCCTAAATTTGGCAATGGCCATCCAGAAAATTTAATAATAGATTTAATATTGTACATACATATGCTAATGGAAAGACCTAACACGATCAGGACATATGAATGGTATAAAATTCAATATAGATGCCATCTCTCAACCTAATACAACAGAGAACAATATGTTGATGGGTTCAAACACATTAAGTTACCCAGATATTAACCAGGGTACCTTCTTATGTTGGCCCTTAAGCATATAAAATGTGCACACAGCAGAGGCCCTGGCAGAATCCTGAATGGAAGAAGAAATTAGAATAGAATCTTATAAATTGAAACAGTATACAAGTAGATGTAAGAAACAATTTAACGGTACACAAGGCCTGTGTTAGCATGAAATAGCAGCACGAAATTCTGGTGCATTGCACCCCCAGATATGTTAGTGCTTGAGGACAAGCATACCAGCATGCAATCTTAAACATCAGCGAAGTACATGCCGGCACACAAAATAATTTTTGTTCATATAAGTGTGCCAAGCACATGCAAAGATTTGGTTACACCAGTTAAACAACAGTGTTACACATAACCTTGTTTGTCATAGATCCACAAGTCAGCACAATTGTTAAGTGAAATGACGAAGACTTTCATGTATATCTTGTAAATCCATAGGAAAGATTGTATACAGGGAATGGAATGCCAACTGGCTAGTTGTCTTACAAGCAACAGAATATATCCAAATGATAAGTGCATGCAACAAGGTCTGCAGATAGCCATCTCTTCCATAGTTCCGTGCTTCGTCCATGTACTTGTTCTCAGAGCTCCCAGGACACAAGACAGAAACGTCGATGATTAGACAGAACCCAAATTGTATTTTACAGTGTAGGTGCTAAGTTCAATGTCAAGAGGAATCAGCATCTTATGTCACTTGCCAGTGATAAATGGATGGCTAAGTGCTTGTGATACAGTTATCCTCTTTTCTGGATCTAAGATAAATATTTTATCAAGAAGATCTTTAAAACTGGATAGCATTTTTGGATCCTCGCCAGGAGAGTTTGAAATCAAAGAACCAACATCCTTTGGTTTAATGTTCAAAATTAACCTTCTCACAGCCTGCAAACAGAACATAGTAAATAAAGAATTCAAATAATCCAAACAGAACATAGCAAAGAGGGTATGGTTCCATAAACACACCGCTTTTGTCACAGGATCCTCCTCGGTAGCATGAAAATTGAGATCTTGATCGAAGTGTTGCATCGTAAAGGCACCCTACAAAATGGAAAGTTAGACACATTCATTTAGCGCAACTAGGCATGAGGAGGGAGACGTTAGCCTCGATGGGCAAGTGGTGGCCAAGAAGGATACTTTTCGGTATTTAGGATCGATGCTACAAAAGGATGGCGACATTGATGAAGATGTTAGGCATAGAATTTCATCCGGCTGGTTGAAATGGCGTCAAGCTTCTGGCGTCCTCTGTGACAAAAGGGTGCCTCAGAAGTTGAAAGGTAAGTTCTATAGGACGGCGATTCGCTCGGCGATGTTATACGGTGCTGAGTGTTGGCCTACAAAAAGGCGACATGTCCAGCAATTGAGTGTAGCAGAGATGCGTATGTTGCGTTGGTGTTGTGGGCACACAAGGAGGGATAGAGTCCGGAACGACGATATTCGGGATAGGGTTGGGGTGGCACCAATTGAGGAGAAATTGATTCAACATCGGTTGAGATGGTTTGGACATGTTCAACGGAGGCCTCCTAAGGCGCCGGTGCGTAGTGGGGTTCTAAAGCGGGCCGATAATGTAAAGAGCGGTAGAGGTCGACCTAAACTAACTTGGGACGAGTCCGTCAAGAGAGACCTTAAGGAGTGGAATATCTCTAAGGATTTAACTATGGACAGGAGCACTTGGAGACTGGCAATCAACGTGCCTGAACCGTGACCTCTTTTCTGTTTTTTGCCATTTATGTCCCTTTTTGTGTCTCCCTGTTTATCGTCTCTTTTGGGTTTCATCTCTAGCCTACCCCAACTTGCTTGGGACAAAAGGCTATGTTGTTGTTGTTGTTGTAGACACATTCATTTAGAGCAGTTTTTATCTCTTCAATCAATTAGAGAAGTATTTGCAAGTTCACTTAAGAGTTCAACAGATATATGGAATTGTTCAAAAAGGACAAAAGGTCATGAGTATGCAATCTTGCAGGTCCTACCACCACAAAATAAAGAGCTATTCATTTGTTAAGGTTAATAATGATGCAAGCATGTAAGACTAACCTTGCGAAGCATCTTCTTAGGGAATGGACCCTTCAATTCCATATGAAGCCGAAGCATGGCATTGTTTGATGGACCAGGAAATAAGACTTTCCCGGTATAAAGCTCATATAGACAGCAGCCAACTGACCACATGTCTAAAGGGTGGTCATAGGCTAACCCAAGAACTGCAAGAAAACAACATGTTAGTTGTCATATATAGGTAGGTAACATGCATACAGACAACATATATGAGTACAAAGTAGGAAAGGAATCTAAAAACATTCCAGGTAAAGATGAAAGAACTCACTGATCTCAGGTGCCCGATAGAAACGGCTGACAAGATAAGGAGTAACTTCATTCATACCAGCAAGCATAGCATTGCCAAAATCACATAGCTTGAGCACATTCTTAGCCTCATTCACCTAGGGTACAAGCAATGGACACAGTAATAAATGGTGTTAAATTGGTAGTGTGCATGAAAGAATGAAATGACAGCATATCCAAAAAAAATAGTTTTTTATGTGTCAAGATGCAATTCTTATTAATATTTTAAGAAAGAAAACTGGTGATAATACTATATAATTAAAAAATGATGATAAGCAAGATGGCATACCAGCATATTATCTGGTTTTATATCGCAGTGCAAAACTTTGCAGTTCTTCAGGTGCTTCAGGGCGATGAAAAGCTGCTTTGAATATGCCCTCACCGCAGTCAGTTTAAGCCCAATATTACGACCAAATTTCTTTAAAACCTCACGAAGATTCATATTGAGAGATTCAAAAACTAAGCAAAGATGGTTCCGGTACATGAAACTAGAAATAAACCGCACGCAGTGGCGTTTGTCCTCACGATCCGCACTTGCAAGTTTTTCCAATATTGAAACCTCTTGCTTACCAGCCTTGTACCTGCATAATCAAATATTGAATTACACAGTCCTATTTAATTTTCCATACTAGAAATTGCAGGAGAAAATCTCAAGGGAGCTTAACTTACATTGTCTCATTGTTGCGAATAATTTTGATAGCAACTTCTTCAGGATCATCTTTACTCGCTTTAAGATCTTTTGCCCGCACAACTGTTGAGAACACACCCTTCCCATGTGCTGCTATGATTTCATAACGGCCATCCAGCAATTCTCCGAACCGGTAAGCTGCACAGTAGCAAAAACAAGAAAATGAATGAATGGACAACACAGGAGAGAACAATAAACTGGCAAGGAAAAATGGACATAAGATAGCAGAACTTACTGTAGTACCCATCTGCATCATCCCAGTTGTCATGAAGAGCATTTCTCTCAATATGCAAACCATCATCCTTGCCCTGTACAACACAATGATTTTGTGACTGGATAAACAAAACAAAGGAATTTTATCTAATATTGGAGAATAAACAAGCATAAATATTCCATCTTCCAAAATGAACAAGTTTACTTTGATATGCAAATAATACATACATGTTCAGAAAGATTAGTGTGTGCATCAAACAGTGCCTCTTCTTGTGAAGTATTGATCGGAATAGCATGGCACTTCTATACGTAGCAGAAGAAGGGATAGGAATCATACCGATTTTCTAATTCCCGCAGGTGATTCTCCAAAAATGTCATCACAAAACATGTCTGCTGATCTCTCACTCTGGAATATGAAGGGGATGAAGGGGACTAGTAAGTTTTCAGGATGATGTGAATTAATATGTTTATTGAATACGATAGCAGGAAACAATTACCTTGGGAGAACCCTCTCCAAGACCTGAAACACCTATTGTCCTCTCATCAGTGAATGCTCCCACACCAGTTGAAGCATCATTGTGAGCAGGAGACTTTCCCACAGTAAAGTCTGTTTTGTCATCAAATAACTCTGAAGAATCATGCTTATTTTCAGCTTCGTCATTGCCCGTAGAGCTGCTATCGTTATCATCTTTCTGATGTATAGTTTCATTTCCATCCATTGCTCTTACTTCTGCACAGACAACAGTATATCTTTCAATTAACAACTAAATTGGTATGGAGATAGCCCTGGTTAGTTATGCATTATGTGAACCCGACATTATCTAATCAAGTTACCTTCATCATTGCTACTTGGTTTAGATTCCATATCCTGCTTCTGCGATTGCTGATGCCTGTACTTTGCCATGATAGCTTCTTTCCTCCTCCTTGCTTCCTCTTTAATTTTTTCAGGGTCGTCTTCCTCCTGCATTGCTAACTGCTGTTCTATTTTCTCTTGGTACTCCTCTTCATCTTCCTCCCTAATATCAAGATAAGAGCAGTAATTATAAATATGCAGAAAACAAAAACAAAAACAAGAAATAGAAAGGAGGTTAATGAATTAGTTATCAGTTAGTCATGCGAAAACTGCCTTACTTGAGAGAATTTTCCTTCATTTCTTCAAACTTTCGGTTTTTATGGTCAACATCTCTACCTTTCTCCCCAGATCTTGTCCTCTCTTTGTAACCATCAGACACACTATATTTTGAGCGCGTTGAATCCCTGTGCCTATCACTATCGCTAACTTTGTCCCGTCCTTCCTTGGCTCTATGAGTTTCACTTCCCTTGACCCTGTGCCATTCTCTGTCCCTAGCATCTCTCCCTCTCTCCCTTTCATGTGCACTGCTAACCCTGTCAGATTCTCTATGCCGATCTTTACTTGTATCCCTCTTGCTGTCATGATCCCTATGCCTTGAACTACCACTCCGTCTTTCCCTCTCCCGGCTTTGATCACGAAGACGCGTACTTTCCCTTAGATCCGATCTATTATGACTCCTGCTTCTTTCTCTGTGTCTACGAGTAGCTTCTAGTGAATCAATTTTGTCTCTATCTATCCTATCGTCTCTATACCTTTCCTGGCTGCCACGTCTGTCACTGTGCCTGCCACCATGTCTATCATGAATACCACGGCTGCTGCTCCTTTCTCTTTCACTCTCCAGGATCCTAGTTGTATGTCTGCCAGACTTCCCATTCCGATCATTGCTCTCACGATCAGAACCATCCCTAAGACTTGCACGAGAACCATTAGTGTCATCACCTCTCTCTCTAGATCTCAAGTGCTGATCTCTTGAATGAGCTTCACTTTGATGCCTTGAGTAAGGAGATGTTCTAGAGTGATTTTTGGAATGATAATCTTTTGAAGATGAAGAGTGATGGTCATCTTTGTGCCTCCTTTCCTTCTCCCTTCTGGGCTTTGGAGATTTCAAACGGCTTTGGCTTTGCCTTCGTTCATGCCCTTTGTTATCCTCAGCATCACTTGAAAGGATACCTCCGCTTTCAGACTCAGGGGCACCATTTAATGGCCTTCCATCTTTTGAGGATGGAAGGGTAGGCGGAGCAGGAGCTTGCATCTTTGTTGCATCCGTGTCTGTGTCTGTATCAGCACCATTACCAAAGTGCTCCTGCATTTGCGATATATCAAACAGTAAGTAGGTTAGACAATTTGGCATGGAGAAGCTGTAAAAGGATATCCAAGTAATACTAACTATGTTGCAGAAATTGAATAAGACCGGCACCTCTAATTTCCTGATTAGACTGCTGCGCCTGAACAACAGAGATGTTATTCAATTTGCTATCTTAGGTGGAAAACCCCACCAAGACAAGACTGCGAAAAATGCAAGATTTTTGCTACAGACGAAGTAGTTGTTTCCAGTCAGTTGTGTTTATTTTTCAGATGGATGCGGTAGCGGTGCCCTCGAGAGCAACTGACATGACATAGTCAGAATACATGAGCAAGCCAGGAGACTAAAAAAAACAGACTAGAGACTAGACTATACTGTAGTAACGAGGAGCGCTTCCCGGGCTAGTTAAAGTCAAACCAAAGGGGCAGGCGGAGAGAGATGTACCGGAGCAAGGGAAGCCTGTGGGGCGGCGGACTCAGCATCGACCTCCATGGCAGAGGCGGCGGCGGCATCGTCGAGTATCTCCCCCTCCTCTACCTCTTCGTCAGCTGCCACGGGTACCGGGGAATCGGCGTGACGGTGCCGACGGTGGTGGTGGTGGCGGCGGTGATGGTGGCGCTTGCGGCGCTTCGGGGATGCGTCGGGCGAGCGAGAGTGCTTGGTGGGGGATGCGGGGGGCACGGGGGAGGGCTCTCCGCCGGCGGCCATGTCGGTGGCGACAGGGGCGGGTAGGGTTAGGGTTAGAGGCTCCCCCACTCTCCTCCCTGCGAGCGAGACGGCGATGCCGATGCGAACTTGCGCTTGCGGACCGAGTCGATGGTGGCAGCGCAAACAAGATTGAGATATCTACGATCCATCTGACATCGTGGCCCCACTCAGCCCCGATTCCCTCTCCGATGCCTTGGCTGGCTGGGGTTAATTTTTAGACGTCTGATCTAAACAGACAATTAAAACCATAGCCAATTTTTAGAGCTTGTTTGAAACCCCTCAATAAAAATAAAAGCACTCGGATTCTATAATGAGATTCTAAAATTCTACTGTCTACCCGAAACCTACCATCTGGATGCAAATGCAATAATTACTTTACTATAATATTTTTTATCCATAATCCAAATTCCGAGTCTCCCGCCTACAATCCAAAATCTCACTAAAAGAATGCTATGTTTCTCGTGCATTTGGATAGCCGCAAGACCCCACACTTGTTCCTCTTTGTACCTGGATTCTTTATTGCAAAAATAGAAAACAGTGGAATACAAAAGCGTCCTACTAGTACAACATGTATCAGGAAGCCACAATGTTTATTTGTTTTATTATATTATTTTTACTAAGCAAAGTTCTAAATTTAGAAAACTCTCCAAGTGGCACGCTCGGTTCACTAAGTGGTATTTGAATTGTATGTCCTCACCATAGGCGAATGGCGTCTTTCTTTTCCCTAAAAACTATAGGCTTATAAGGAGCTCAAGGTAGGGGTAAAGAAGGCATGCCTTTGTCATGTATCTTGTTAAGTCATAAATTGATCCTCGTGACTATAAGGTGGACTTGATACATAGCTTCTCAAAGATGTGATGCTAGCATAATTGTTATTCCATGATATTCCTCATACATGTGGGTTTAAAGTGGCTGGCTATGATGATTGCCTTCGGCAGTTGAGAGATGGAACAACTTGATTGAAGAAATGACTCCTCCATCTTTCAAGCATGCTTGGAGTTTTTTTTATAGGTTTTCAAATAGAAATTTCCTAGTTTACCATACTCCTCAAAATGCTACTCTCGAAGCACTCAAGTGGTTTGCGTAGTGTGTGCATTTCTATCACTTGATCCAACGGTTTAAGCTGTGCTAGTAGAGTTCATAGATAGCGACTCCAGGGATCCTCCTGCAACTATCAAGTTAGTATCGCGTTGGTCAATAGGATGACACATGGTACTATATGGGCGGTAGGGTGGAGTCCTCACACATGTTGATGACCATTGTTCATCATTTGGAAGTTGATGAAGTGCGGATGCTTGTGGTCATCACCCAAATGGAGATGACATGGAAATGGGCAAGGCAAAGGTGTACTTGTAGGTCATTTTATTTCACTAGTCTAAGGTCGAGCAGAGAAGTGCTTGGCCACACTTAGGATAGATAGACGTCCTATTAAGAGGGGCAAATGAGTTTGCTAATTGATTATTTAGTGCCACTGGTTGAGACCTAACTCGAGAGTGCATTTAGACTGAGTGCGTGGAAAGACAGCGGGTGAAAACCTAAAAAAGTGTTTTGAAAATGTTAACATAGTGCTAAAGGTGTTAGTTGTCTTGTGGGACATCGTTTGGAGTTAGCGCAGTTGAAAAAGGTTTGCAAGAGGTGCATCGTGTGTTGTTTTCTGCAGCACCTAATGTCCCTGGTGGTGGTAGTGGAGAGTGCACCGAAGTTTCCATGGAGGCATTGTTGTCGGTTGAAGTTTCTAGTGAGCATGTTACCTTTTGGTGCCCATCGGAGTGGAAGCATCGAAGGTTTGGCATAGTATAGGCGTATAGCTGACAACGCATTGTGCTACTGTGAGCTCCTGTTGAGGACATACATGAGTGAAAGGATCGAGCAAGGGCCTAGAGGGGTGATGAATATGCTTTGTTTTTCTTGTAACTCACAAAACTCGATCTAACTGTCAAATCGTGGAGCCTTCGGATAGATGCACGGAGCATCTCAGCGCGTCAGAGCACAAATCAAACTACAACGGTATTGAGCGAATAAAACTTAGATACAATGTGATACTAGCCTTCCTATGGAGTGTGTTGAGCTTCTCAAAGCTGTGGTTGCACCTATAACTCATGGATCAAGTAGATCAGGCGCAAACCCTAGAAATCAATTCAAACACAAGTAATAGCAACAAATAAGCACAAAATAAAGTGACACAAGGATTTATCTCATGGTTCAGCTCGCTACAAAGGCTTTGCATATGTCCACATTGTTGAGGAAGCTACCAATGCTATGGAGTCTCTTTCAACCTACTTATTTTCTCTAACCCACCACCAAGGTAGTACGTTAGAGGTTTTCACTAAGTCACAAAGGGCAATACAAACGTCTCGGTGCTCAACCACAACAAGTTGGGGAGCTCCCGGGCAACCTCGAGCCAAGCAAAGCTCCAAGAGTAACCACACCAAGCAGCTAGGGCTTCACCAAATGCTCAAGAACAAAGGAGCTTGATCTTCTCTTCCTTTCCCATACTCTCTTTTGTGAAAAACCCTCAGAAATCACTATGATTTTGGCCTAGGGTTGTTGAAGCATCAATGGAGGAGAGAGGGAGAGCTACTGGTCATTGGAAAGTAGTGAATAAGAAGATGACTGTTGGGGGAGAGAGGAGATAGTATAAATACTCCCCCTCGACTCCCACAACTAATCGACAGACAGAGCGTGTCGGCTTCGTCTTCGAGCATGGAGGGCCCACGCGTGCCAGAGAAGAAAATAGGAGTTCTGAGCAACTAGATATTTATGGTCGGGTGTAATTGATAAAGAGATGGATTTGAGCACTTGATCATCCCAACATATCATTAATATCCCCTTGATAGTTCGGCTTGTCCTAAACTCAAATTCAAAATAAAAATAAAGTAAACTAGCTCTTTGAGCCTTTCCAAGACATCCTTTTGAGTTTGGGGGTCTCCAATAGTGTTTCTCGCACCCACAATGAATAGTACCCTATCAAACACTTACAAAAGCCATTAGACCTTTAATTTTGTGGTTAACATCACCAAAATCCACTTAGAGTTTGATTGCACTTACAGGGAGCTGTGCTGGTGAAAGTCCCTAGTTTGGTTTTGGCTAATTGATGAAACCTAGGACTAACCTTTGTATCTAAGTGGATGATTTAGATAAAAGTGGTCATTGAATATGAGACATGACGTTGACTCATATGACCAAAATGGTGAAGACCAAGATGAGGCTTGGCTCGATAGACCGGTTGTGAAGGTGAAGGGCAAGTCGAGGCTTCAAAGCGAAGGACCATGCGATGGTGAAGCTTGAGCAAGACTTGGCGCCGATGGACCGATACAACGGTGAAGAGCAAGTGAAGTCAAGGTCGATGGATCGAGACGGTCATGTGATGATATGAAGTGGATCATATCATTTAGAGAAACAAAATGGGCTCAAGGCAAAGGTATAACCATAGGGGCATTTTTTTACACTCAAGACACCATAGAGGGTGTGAGTGGTTTAGGGTCGATAGCCGAACTACTATGAGGGAAGTCTTATCGGTTATTCGACGCACGGGTGCCACTAGGTGAATTCATGAAGTGCATTGCATGTAGGGCCTAGTGAGCTAACTAGAAAACCTTTGAAAATAATTGAGAAAAAGCTAACACACAAGCACATGGAGATGTACACTTGATGGTGTTGGCACATTTGCAAAGGTGGCGTTGGTCGCGCTGTGGTTTGTGGGTAGAAAGGGGTTTGGGTTTGGCAGGATTCAGACGATTTCGGGGAAATGAAATGCCTATTTTCCACTACACCGAAAGTCAGAAAAGAAACAGAGGCGAACGGAGGTCACAGAGGTGACCGGACGCTGCACCGGACGCGGTCACAGTTTGATCAGACACGTCCGGTCAGTACAGCGGAGCAGTCAAGCGCGTGGGCTAGGGTTTGCAACCGGTGTGTCCGGTCACTCGCGGGACCGGAGCGTCTGGTCGGGCACCCAGAGGAACAGTGCGTGGTGAAGGGCTGAGCGGACGCGCTGTAAGGTCCTAGATGGCTAGAGGGGGGTGAATAGCCTATAAAAAATCTATAAGTACCACTAAGCAAACTTGTTAGAATAACAAACGGCGTAAAACGAGTTTTGCTTAGTCAAAGGTTGTGATGCAAGCCTCCTATTCACAAGCCTAGTAGATTATGATCTCTAGTTCACACAAGAGCTATGTCACTAATTTTACACTAGAGAACAAGCTAACAACACTACTAGCAAAGCTATCACTAGAACTACACAAGATAATCTAGTAAAAATAAATACAAGAGAGAGGATTATGATTCTTATACCGATAGTGGAGAGAAGATATTGTCAATCACCAAGATGATATACAATCAAACAATATTGACAATAAAACAATATGAAGACCAATCACCGGGAGACAAGAGACACAATATTCTGTTCACCCGGTGTTCACTTGTGCACCGACAAGCTACGTCACCGGTTGTGTCGACCAACACTTAGATGGTTTCCCGGTGTGACCCTCAAGTCACTTGCCCCTCAAGGCACGCCCCACAAGGCACCGCAATACACCACTCTCAAGTGAGATAACTCAATGACACGCGCATTCCACTAGAGTTGCTTTTGGCGAACCTCTCACAAACAACCGGAGGTGGCCAAGAACAATCACCTTCTCTTGCCAACGCCTCCAATAATCTCCAAGCCGGCTAGGAGCGATACTCTCCAAGAGTAACAAGAAATCCACCGGCTAAACCACCCACAAGTGCCACTAGATGCCCTTAAGCTATGCAATGCACTTTGGGATCACTCAATCTCACTTTTGATTTGCAATCAAGCAAGAGAGATGAGTGGGAGGAGTTGCTTTAGCTCAAAGGATGCACAAGAGTGTTAGAAATGCCAAGAGACCTCCCCAAGGGTCGGCCAACGAGTATTTATAAGCATCCCAAACAAATAGAGTCGTCGCCACTCCACTGTCTGTTTTCTCGGGACGACCGGACGCGCTCAACCGCATCCGATCGCCCTGCACGTCCACGTGTCCACCCAGATTCAAACGCGATCGCCAGAACCTCCAACGGTCACTGTGCGCCAACGGTCAAACGTTATGACCGGACGCGCTGCTTCAACCGACCGGACGCACCGATTGCACAGCACCACGCGCCCGCGAACCATCGACCGGACACGCTCCAGATAACGACCGGACGCGACAGTGCCAGCGTCCGGTCGGAGTCCAGTAAGCTCCCTTCGCGACCAGACGCGTCCGATCGCGTGTGATCGGACGCACATCGCGTCCGATCGACCTTGTGAACCGCAGTTCCCTCAGGGTGCCAGACCGGACGTGCCGGTTTTAAACCCTAGCCCGCGTGCCTGACTGTTGCGCTGTACTGACCGGACGCGTCCGGTCAAACCACGACCGCGTCAGGTGCAGCGTCCGATTACGTAGGTGACCTTTGTTCACCTCCGTTACTTTTTCAACTTCCGGCATAGTGGAAAGTAGGCATTTCATTTCCCCGAAATCGCCTGAATCCCGTGTGAAAGTCCTATGTTTGGTGTTGGTAATTAGTGACAATGCCTAAGTACTAATCCCATGCCTAAGTTGTATGTAGCATATGAGGATTAGTACACTCCAAGGTTGGTGGCAAGATGGACATGGTGATCATGATGGCCACACTTGGATTTGGACGCAACCCTACGTGATCAAGGCAAAGGTATATGCTTAAGGGTTGTGTTTTAGTAACCAAGACACCTAGTGGGTGTGGTTACATTATAGGATAGATAGCCGTACTATAAAGAGGGGAATGACGCGGCTATTGAACTCCTAAGTGCCTCTAGATGTGCATTTCATGATCATATGCATTTGGATAGAACTAATATCGCCTCGAAAAATGATTGTGAAAATGCTAACACACTCACACATGACGAGATCACTTGGTGATGTTAGCATGTTTGCGACGGCGGTGGAGTTTGAGCGGTAGAGAGGGTTTGGTTCCTCTCTCCCTCCCGCCGAGCTTGCGAGGCGGGATTCAGGCGTTTTCGAGAAGTTGAAACGATTATTTTCCACTACGCCGGAAGTCCAGAAAAGAAACGGAGGCGAACGGAGGTCACAGAGGTGACCGGACGCTGAACCGGACGCGGTCCTTGCATGACCGGACGCGTCCGGTCAGTGTTCAGTGTCTGCGTGTTTTTCAGTTCGATGATCGGACACGAGGCGCGTCCGGTCACTGATGATCGGACGCGTCCGGTCATTCAGGGAGCTTACTGGACTCTAACCGGACGCTGTCTTTGTCGCGTCCGGTCATTTTCTTCAGCACGTCCGGTCACTATTTCGTTGAGCGCTGCTCAGGCGACCAGCGCGTCCGGTCCTTCACGGGACCAGCGCGTCCGGTCGTTCCCGGCGCGTCCGGTCAGTTGGACCAGCGCGTCCGGTCGTTGCTTCGCAGTTAGCCATTGGGCGACTAGCGCGTCCGGTCATTTGGACCAGCGCTTCCGGTCAGTACTTCACGAGTTAGCCGTTGGGCGACCGGCGCGTCCGGTCAGTTGGACCAGCGCGTCCGGTCAGCCCGATTTCGGCTGTTTAAGTTTCTAACGGCTATATTCGAAGGGGTACGTCTATAAATACTCGTTGGCCGGCTCAAGGCTCCCTCTCTCGAACATTTGACATACTTGTGAGCACTTTGAGCTAAGCAACTCCCCTCCCACTCATCTCTCTTGCTTCTTTGCATATTTGAAGTGAGATTGAGTGATCCAAGTGCATTTGCATTATGAGATTGCATCTAGTTGGCACTTGGTGGTTGATTTGCTGCGAGATTCTTGTTTCTCTTGGTGGTTGCCGCCACCTAGACGGCTTGGAGCAGCTTGGAGGCGTTGACAAGAGTTGGTGATTGTTCTTGGCCACCTCCGGTGATTGTGAGGGGTTTGTGCCTACCTCGGCGAAACGCCAAAGGCAACATTAGTATATTGCTCGTGTCATTGCAACCTTTTACCATTTGGTAGGTTCTTGTGGTGCCTTTTGAGAGGCTTGGTGTGAGACCGATTAGCCACCGAACCACGTGGTGAAGAGGGACACAACGGGGACTAGCGTGCCGGCAAGCACGTGAACCTCGGGATAAATCTTCGTGTCATCACTTTCATATTGTGATTGATTGATCCCGGTGTTTGGTTATCTTGGTATTCATTGTTGATCATATTGGTTGGCTCAATACTTCGCCCCTCGGTGATACCCTCCTATCTCTCTTGTATTAATTTCTTAGTTATCTTTGCTAGCTAGTTAGCTTAGCTAGAGTAGTTCTTTTGTGTAGCTTGCTAGTTGTAGTTGTACTTACCTTCTCGGTTTGACTTGTGCGGTTGAGTGCAAATACTAGAATTGTGAATTGGATAGGTGGCTTGCAAACACCCATAGGCTAAGCAAAACTCGCATCTCGCTATTTGTTATATTGATAAACTTGTTTAGCTTGTCGTTGTAGAAAATTTTAATAGGCTATTCACCCCCCCTCTAGCCATCAAGACCTTTCACCGTGCTCGCACGCTCAGTGGGAGGGAGAGAGGAACCTAAACCCCACTCTACCCGCAAACCACAGCGCGACCAACGCCACCTTTGCAAATGTGCCGACACCATCAAGTGTACATCACCATGTGCATGTGTGTTAGCTTTTTCTCAATCATTTTCAAAGGTTTTCCAGTTAGCTCACTAGGACCTACATGCAATGCACTTCATGAATTCACCTAGTGGCACCCATGCGTCGAATAGCCGATAAGACTTCCCCTCTTAATAGTTCGGCTATCGACCCTAAATCACTCACACCCTCTATGGTGTCTTGAGTGTAAAACAAAATGCCCCTATGGTTATACCTTTGCCTTGAGCCCATTTTGTTTCTCCAAATGATATGATCCACTTCATATCATCACATGACCATCTCGATCCATCGACCTTGACTTCACTTGCTCTTCACCGTTGCATCGGTCCATCGGCGCCAAGTCTTGCTCAAGCTTCACCATCGCATGGTCCTTCACTTCAAAGCCTCGACTTGCCCTTCACCTTCACAACCGGTCCATCGAGCCAAGCCTCATCTTGGTCTTCACTATTTTGGTCATATGAGTCAATGTCATGTCTCATATTCAATGACCACCTTTATCTAAATCATTCACTTAGATACAAAGGTTAGTCCTAGGTTTCATCAATTAGCCAAAACCAAACTAGGGACTTCCACGCGCGGCGTGTTCGATCACACACAATCGGACGCGTCCAGTCGCGAAGGGAGCTTACTGGACTCCGACCGGACGCTGGCTCTGTCGCGTCCGGTCGCTGCGCGGAGCGCGTCCGGTCGATGCGTCGCGGGCACGCGGTGCTGTGCGATCGGCGCGTCCGGTCGGTTGAGCAGCGCGTCCGGTCGTGCGATGACCGTTGGAACACTGTGTCGACTGTTGAAATCAGATGATCGCATTTGAATTCGAGGGACACGTGGACGGCGCAGGGTGACCGGACGCGGTGAAGCACTCCAAGATGGAGAAGATCAAGATGAGGCTTGGCTCGAAGGACCGGCTGTAACACCCCAGGTGTTTATCACCAATTAAGTAGTGGGTTTAAGCTTAAACATGACAGATTAAGTGGAGATGGCAATGCCAAAGTCAACCCTATGGAAATAAACCCTAATCTGAACTTAGATGTTGCACCCTTGCTTACATATAGGCTCAATTAAAAGATATATGCGTGGGTGTTGTTATCAAAGTATCTTCACATGTCTCACCTCAATAACTATCTATATTGACCCCTGGAAAAGTTTCATGAAGTTTGGAATCAAAAAGTCACATGAAATGATAAGTTCTATTCCTATTGGAATTTTCACCCTTAAATGGATGGAACTATAGGTCATCAACCAAACCTTGCAACCTTGCCCAAATGACTCTAGATGAACTCTACAACAAAAGTCATAAAGGGTTCATGTTGAGCAAATGTCAAGAAAATGCTTCCATAGATCAAAAAGGATAAATTAAGATTTATCGGGATGCTACTTTGACTTAGGGTGAACTGTGGCTTAGAGTGGTTACGTGGCGGTGAAACCTTAATAAGAGTTGTAGTTCATTTTATGTACAATAAACTTTGTTTAATAGTTGAGAGCTAGTTTAGTCTCTAACTTAGTTTAAGAAGGCCTCCAAAAGTGAATGCAGTGCTGTCCCTGGAGCTGAAAATTTGGCTAAGTCCCTAATGCTCTGAAACTGAATTTTCAGTTTCGAGGTACCCCACTTCGGGGATTTATATCTCGTGAACCATTTGAAAATTTACTATGAGCTTTTAAGCAATGTTGTTGTCCTCCTGTAGCTCTACACTTTTCATTTCTGGAGTTTTCGCTAACTCGAATCGTATTAGGAGATGGACGGGGATGAAAATGGAGTTTCAGTCGGCTTGAACTGAAACCCAGGATTTCAGTTTTGAGGTACCCTCCTTTGGAGCTTTGTATCTCTCTAACTGTGCCGAATTAGACTTTGATTCTTTAACCAAAGCTGGAGTACACTTGTAGCTCTACAATTTTGTCAATTATACCACGAGCCAATTCGAGCTAATTTGGGAGGTGTGATCGATGAAAAATGGAGTTTCAGTTGTACGTTTGAGGTGGTATTGAAAATTTGAATTTCAGGGGCAACAGTAGTGGCCGACCGGCCTCAGGCGTGGGCCGCCGCGTGGTGTGGCCGAGCGCCGCGTAACTGAGGCCAAGCGCCGCGTGGCTCTCCGGTGCCCTCGCTGCTCGACACCTTGTGCCCACGCGTCTACCTGCCTGTCCATGTCGAGCCACACCGTCATGTCCCTCTGCACCTTGCCACTGAGACAAGCGTTCGCCATGGACAGGAAGCAAAGCTCCGAGCTGCCACTGACGTTCCGCCGTTCCAAGCCACCACGTCCGCAGCCGCATACACCACCGCATTCACCTTGTCGTGCTCCACCTCGTGCACACACCCGCCCGGGCCAAGCATCGCCGGAGCGCCCCGCCGCCGGAGATGCCGTGGGCTTGGCCGCCGTCGCACGTGGCCGCGAAGCCACGGACCACCACCGACCGAGCTGCGACCACCGGTGCGTGTGCCAGGTCACCGCGGTGCTCGTGAACCCCTCAGGTTCGTCGCAGCTGTCTCCTCCACGCCGGAGCACCGACGCCGGCGAGCATCTCCTGCTGGAGCCGCCCGTGCGCGTGGCTAGGCCGTTCAGGGCCATCTCCGACCAAGCTTGGCAGCCCTATGCGTGCGCACCGGTTCCCTAGTGCTTCCCCACCGTTTCCCAGCTGCCCGGCAGGCCCTCAGCCGGCCGACATCGCCGTTGCCGGCGACCCTGCTCCGCCTCCTCTGTTTCAGTTCCCGTCGGGGACCTCGCGCGACAATTTGACTAAAAGGGAGGGCCTATCTGCACAGCCGTAGACTCATATGAATAGTGCCACGAGGACTGTTTTGTGATGATTTTGCAGGAACTTTAAAATTTCATAGTAAATCATAGAAAATTCGTAAAATAGCAAATCAGTACTTTTTGGAATCCTTGTGAAATTCTCTATGCAGTAGATCTATAATATGGCCTGTTTTAGTTTAATCTTTTTGCTGTAAAAATGGATTTTTCAGATTAGGTTTTTAATACTAGTTGTATTTGTTATTTTCATAACTGCAAATTTAGGGCTCCAATTGAAGTGAAATTTTTGTGGCATGCTACTCATGTGATGATTGATGTGTGGTAAAAATTTCATGAATTTTGGGTGTTGTATGAGTGAGTTATTAGTGTATCTTGCTCTCACATGATTTATTGCCATAGCTATTTGTCTTTTTCATAGAGGTTGATATACATGTCCAAATGGCTTGAAATTTGGACAGTAGACTTTTGGGAGCATTAGTAGGACATTGTAAATTTGGTAGAATTTATTGTGCACTTTTGATAGGTGTTCATAATTCCACCTATTTATCTAAATAAATTAAGAAAATGTATTAAAAGAATTTATTTAGAAATGGATACTATGTTTTCTGGTGTTCATTAGTCATGTGTGAAATGTTGGTAAAGTTGGTTTCATCCAATTATATGTTTGCAACATAAGTTAATAATTATTTCTTGCAAATGAGGTTTCTGGACAGATCGGGGAACTTAGCAAAGTTCTTCATGATAATGTGCTTTGTTATAAAACTTGTTTATACAAAAGTTGTAGATAATTTATTTATCTAGCTTCTGTTAAAATTTGGTGGCATTTAGCCATGTAGTTTAGGAGTTATAGCTGTTTAAAGTTAGGGTACAGAATTGCTTGCTCTCTGTTTGTCAGGAATAGATTCTGGAACTTTGTAATTTTGACTTGTTTAGCTTACGAATCATGCTGTGATGATATTATATGAAATGTATATAATTTCATAAGCTTTCCATAATGTCTTCTTGCAAGTCATTTGGATTTGTAGAACTTCAGATATGATTGATTTACCCAGCTACTACATGTATGTCCAGAATTGTTGAAAATACATGATTGCTTGGTTACTTTGTTTGGGTATTGCTAAGTGTGATTCATGTCTTTGGTGATTAAGCTATTACACCTGAGACTTTGTAAATCTTATGTCATGCTTGGTGTTGCTTTCCTTGCTATTTAAGCATGTTTGTTTGTGTAAGGTTACTTAAGTAATGTGATGTGCTTACGTGTCTTTACTATAACCTTATACTTGCCTTGAGTAACGTGTGATGCATCATCTATTGCATTTCCTTATATTCATGCACTTGCATCTTGCATTTCATTTAGGTACGCTAGATGCACCACGTGAAGGACGTGTTGTGGAGCCAAACCCGAAGATGGAGTCGGTGGGCCTATCCCGAAGATAGAAGGACCGAACAAGTGTTAGACGGAGGGAATGCTCGCCAAGCGAATTTCTTCTGACATACTCTAACTTGAGTCGGATCCCAGGCAAGCCCCGGAGCATTATAAGCCTCCTATCTTCAAAGCAATTAATTATATGTATATGTTATAAGTATTGTTGCATTAAGTGGTAGGAGTTGGTTGGAAACCCTTGCTGCATTATATCATTCCTTGTCCAGATATATGAATCCTTGAATCCTACATAGATTAGGATCGAGTAGATGCTTAGCCCTGCTTTAAGCGGTAGAAGTCAGGTGATTTCCTGTCACCTGCGAGATATAGGGATATTCATATATGGCACGGTTGGCTATATTTGCTATCGTGGAAAGGAACCATGTGTTAATAAAATAAAATGAGACCGGGCGGGATGATGATAGTGAAGCGACAAGGCATGGAGGTCTTGGGTGTGAATCTATCCCCGTCTGAGTCGTTTAAGGACCGATTCGCTGTACGTCCTTGAGTCATGTTGAACGCAGTCTAACACTTAGTTGGCCGGATAACCCGTTCCGACCGCGAAGCCGAGTAATGTGGTTCAGGCCGGGAATCGAATGGTAGGTTGCTTCTTGGAGGAGAGAAAGGATGTGCTTGGGGACATTGGCGTGAGACCAAGGGGGGGTTAGAGTCCCTATCACCTGGCAGAGTGTCGCCCTTGGGGTCGCGACATTATTCGGACCCGCGATTCCTGAATCATATGAAAAGGTGGCTTGTGCGACCCTGGCAGGGGCCTGCGCGGTGAGTGTTAGAAATACCCCTCCAGCTGGATAGGAATTCGATTCGAATCGCCGTCGCTCCCGGTTAGTGAGCACTTGACTTGAGCAGCGGCAACGTAGATTCCATTAAATTGAACGGATGGTTAATTGGATCACGATGGAAAGGTTGCCTCAATTTATACCTGCTATGGTTAATATTGTTTGCTCCTAATAAAGTGAGTGCTCTAGTACAGGTTCTAATATAGATGACAGGTTAATGATAATTAACTTGATGCTTAAGCATTAATGATTACTTATCCATAATAAGCTTTTATCCAAAATGTGGTCAAGCTAGCCTACTTTATATCAGCCTTGCATGATCCTTGGTGTCACCTTATTTCTGGTTTCTGACGGGTAAGTCTAGCTGAGTACCTTCTTGTACTCAGGGTTTTATCCCCACTTGTTGCAGGTTGTGATGTATCATGGCGGCTGCAAGAGTTGGTTGGCTCCTGCCGTAGAGGCGGAGTGCGATCACGGGCATGATCCTTCTTGATTACCTTATCTCTAATGCTTTTGGTTGGAAGTCGACCGTGGTACTGGCATGTATTTGAAATAAGGGTGTTGTTAGTTTCAAATTACTTTGCTTTCGCTACTTTTGAACTTAAGTTGTAATAACTTTGTTGAACTCCGTTGTATATTGAATTACTTGTGAAATGATTGTAACATGTGACTTGTTATGTTGAATCACTACGATCTTGGCTTGTATGTTGGTTGGTTTGATATCCCTCATGATATCATTGGACTACCGGAATTATATGGGCTCAAGTGCTAGAATTTGATCATTTCGGTGATTGTTTTTGTACTTGTGCTCTTATAATTTGGACGGTTCCGTTACAGCTGGTATCGGAGCAAGATTCAACATTAAACTTGTCATATGTGTAATTAAAACAAAGGTTTTATTTTATAAAATCAGTTTTATCAACTTATAGCTATATATAGGTTTGTGAAATCTGAATTCTAAACCTAGTATGCCAGTGGTCAATTTCCTTATGCCCATATAAGGATTATTAGGTGGCTTATATAAGTACTAACTTGGGGGTTTTCATTTATGCATCTACGCTCAGGCCAAGGTATGTATGTGTGTTGACTCTCCTACACTATGCTACCGGTGTGTTAGATTAGAGGTAGCCTTCATATATGAAATAGCCATATATGTCGCTAGTTTACTTTTATGTAACATCGCACCTACGCTCAGGTAAGTGTGAGTTGTGAGAGCATGACCGTACAAACTGCGGTCTAGGGGAGAGCTAGTTTGGTTACTGGATTATTTACATGTTACACACATGTTTATATGAAGGTACTTAATTGTGGGTGATCGAATGATTCGGGTAGTTTTGGTGCTACATGTATATATACGGGGTATATGTACATGGGAGTACTTAGAATTTTACTTTTCTGTTTTCATTGTGTGCTATATTTGGGAAATGTTGGGCTGCAATGAAAATTTTCTACAGGTACGCTAACCACGAATGCGTAAGTCGATTGTAGCTGTCGACTAGCTATATATCGAGAGAGTGCGTGTTATGCCACCGACATAGAACGTGATCGCCACCTTAGGTTGGCAATCTTGTGAGGACGAATAGGACGAAACATGCATCTTCATGATTGTTGCTTTATGCATAGCTATACTCCTCTCACCCTTGTTCTATAGTGTGTAACTTATGATCAATGTGTTACACTATCTTTCTTGAGTGAAGTAAAACAAGAATGCCTTACTCCATATTGTTTGAGAAAAGTGTGTGATTAGCTTTGCTATAAATAAGTGTGGTTACATGCCGGAACCTATAGATGTCCTCTAGTTGAGCCAAGTGGTGGACGTGTTGTTCGTACAAGCATTTGTAAATGCTTTAGACCTCACTTAAGTAATTATGGATTCTCATGAATAAATTATATTTGTGTTGGTCTAAGGTAACAAAATTTAGAGCTACTGGATAACATGTTGTGTGCTCTCTTGTTAAGTAGAACAAAGGCAAGTTTAGTTTTGCTTGTCGAATGTTGGCTGCTAGAACGTTTTCTGTTGTAGTGATGCTTTTATGATCATAATGGTGTTTTCTGTAGTTATAGAGAATACCAAAGTTGTAGCTAACTTACTTATCTAGCTTGTCCAAAAAAATTTATGACCCTAGGTCTTATGGTTTGAGAGTTATAAATTTTAGATGTTTGTTGTCAGAATCTGCTCATGTTCAGAACAAATCTGAATGTTTGCTTTATTTGACCTGTGTGCATATGGAATCATGTCTTGGAGATAATAGAAGAAGTGTAGTACTTTTTCTAAGCTTTCCAAATTGTCCTATAGCACCAATTGGGGTGGTCTAAATCTCTACTTATGAGCTTGTAAAGTGGAATGACAGAATCTATCCAAATCTGGGCAGAGATGTCTTCTTTGTCTTGTCTGGCCTTGTTAGATATAGAATCATCTTAATATGATAATAAGAAAGTTATAGACAACTTAATAAGCTTTACATAAAGTTAAGGCTCAGCCTTGTTGGATCCCTAGAACTCCAGTTATGCAATTTTGAAGTTCTTGTCAGTTTTCTGTCCATATTGGTACAGATCTGAAACATCAGCATGTTTGACCATGCTAACCTATGATTTAGCTTTTGTTATGAATAACTAATGTGTAGCCATCTTTCTAAGCTTTCTAGAAAGTCTAGGATCACCTTTGTGGGATGTCTATAACCTCAGTTATGATTGAAACAAGTAACTACTGCGTTGCTGTCCAGATTCTGGGCACATGCTAAGTTGGCTTTCTTAACTAACGTTTGTTTGGACTAAACTTGTAGTTAGTTCATGCTTGAGATAAATGCTTATTTTGGGTGAGCCTTGTGCTTTGTATTGGTTGCTTAAGCCCATTCGTTTAAATTTTCTCCCATGACTGCTTGATTGTGATGTTGTATGTGTGCTTGTTATCTAGGTAGTGCTCTAGTTGTCACCTCGTTTGTCCTCGGTGAGCATACGAGTGTCGCATAAGCTTTATCCTAGAACAATGTTCACGTTACGTAATTATTTGGTTGTTGTCTTTAATTAGGTTCTCTCTCTTAGGAGCCTGAGCTTGTAGACTTGGTGGTTAGCCCTTGAATGTTTGTATCCATGCCTTTGCTTGATCGAAAGCCTAAAGTTTAGTTCTCCTATATGTTTTTATAAGCCGTGGATGTTTTGCAAACCTTTTTGTGAAGACCCTTATCGACTGACCAACCAAATTAACTCTCATCAACGTTAGCCTTTGACCATAGTTCGTACGTTGCCAATTATGGAGACTGTACCTAAATTAATGTTAGACCTTCTGGTTGCCTCTCCCAAAGGTTAGCTAGTGTAACGCAACGCCTCTCTGCTATGGCCTCTAAATCGTGTGCTCACAAATTCGTACATCTACCTTATCAACTCAATCTTTGAGTGGTACCTCAATTTTGTCCATGAAGTTTGCTTAAGCCATCCTCAATCTTCCCAAGTCTCGGGATGTTTATCAATCTTGATCTCATGTTGTTGCTCAACATGATCGAATCTCTATTATTTAATTATCTGGTAGTTTCCTTAGTCGACGCAAGGTGTGTTTGGAGTTAAGCAAAAATATCATGCTTAATCGCCATCGGCAATTGAGCTATGTCTCTTGTGCTATGTTTTGATCTTTGAATCACCTCCTGGTTAATTCCAAACCTTGTGACTACCTTTGCTTGCTATCCCTCCCTTGTATAATGCTTGTTTTTACCACCCAAATTATTTCACTTGAAATTTCACCTTGGTGGTGTGATCGGTAATGGTGTTATGAGTAGCAACTAATGGTGCCGCGACGAAATCGAGAGCCTCCTGTGGCGGCCGACACAAGGTTGTGCTGCTCGGCACGCGCTGGTATCGTGGTTTCTAGTCATGATCCATTGCGGAACAACATCAACGTGTTATTCTCATGTGAACTCTTCCTTGGTTATCTCTCCATATCGTATCGTAAGATCCATATCTTAGACCGAAAGTAGTGGAGTTTCCTTCTGAAGTTGCTAAGAAGATAACCTTTGAAGAATAGGTTACTGACATAAACATTAACATACTACAAGAGGTGGTAGACAAGTGACTCTACTTAGTTGTTCTAGTATTGACAACTCAATCTAGTGAGCAACGTATCTCATCTCTGTTGGATAAAAAGGACACACAACATTTAATGTTAGACAAGTCATCTGTTGGATAAGAATCGATTGTCACATTACGCAAGTCTTAACCTTTGTATGCATAATGACCATACCATTGAGATCAACCATCTCTAGTGAGACTTCGTATCTACTAACCTCGATGGCAACCATTCGTTCTGCGTCAACCACGATTATTTTGGTCAAGAGTGAAGATTTGGAATTTTTAGTGTTGAGAGACAACTAATTAGTTACCAATAGGAAGGTTAATCTCTAGCTAGGTAATGACTCCTTGGTAGTTATGAAGGCTATGTCTTATAAAGTAATAACCAACAAGAAGTTAATCAACTAGCCAGCAACTTGAGGCTACGCTATCTTCCACAACCATTGTGACCAAGTCAATTCCATCTTGGACAATCACACAGATAGTGCAAGGTGTTTTATCAGCTAAAGCGAAGAATTAGAGAAAGCATACCTAGTTTCAATTAGCATCCTTGTGCCCATAGGTGCCACAAATGGTTTGTCCATAACTTGATTGGACGAAGTGTCGAGGAATATTCGAAAGCGGTTCCTTATCCTTGTAGGAATGATCTCTAGGCGGAGTATGCATTTTGCCTTGCAAAAAGTAACCCGCAAGTTCAAAGCTTGTGCATTATTGGATTGGCATGTAAATTAATGGTCGAGATCTGCTGTTGGATGGCCCTTTTGAGGTCTCACAGATACTAGTTTACACTCTTTCATTTGCTTTTGCTTTCTCATATCCCTAATGTACGAGCAGCCTTGGTTTCTACAAATCAATGTATGCCATCGCGAAACAAAAGCAATTTGAAAAGTGTCAAACAACAGATTTTCCATCTTGGAGCTGCTGTTTGATCCTAAAAAGGAAGCCTCAAGGTGAAAGTTGGCCTGACAAAGTTGTTATGCTGCAAGTCAACTCAACTTACAGTGCAACTAAGTAATAAAGGAAAATTTTTACTCAATCGCTTGGTGGTAGACTACTCCCCACGGTTAAGTGAATAAGTACAACTTTTGTTGTCCTTAAGGCCCCGTTACATCTTTCTTTGGGAATTATTTTCCAATGATGACATACTTTGGTACCTTATACATGTTTTTACCAAGAGGTTGCATCTGATTCAACCCAGATAACTGTTATCTTTGGATAAAAGAATCTTTAAGATAACTGTTGGCAGAAATACGAAGCCGACAGAGTCAGCTATCACATTCAATAACCCATCGATAGACTCAGATAATATAGTGTTGTCATCAGAGAAAGAGAACTGCACACATAGAATCTCAAGTAGTTTTTCATTAGTTGATATCAGAATGTTTGAACATTTACGGCCAACCTAGACCCTGTCTATTGGTTAGTCAGCATCCTAAAGTCTCAGAGTATATTTGCCGTCTATGGTCTCACACTTTTGGAAGGTTGTGCTCAAGCCATTTTGGTAGAGGACTGCTTTTCAAACTTTGTGAACATAGAGTCATTTTAACGAGTATACTTCTGATTATTTCGGTCTAGTGTCAAGTTTATATGGCCTATGTTGTGGTCATTAGAGAGTCAGATAATTGTGAGTGGTTCACTCAAGGACCAAATGATCTCCGTACACTGAGAATGCAGTATATGCTATTTTGGATTCCTCCCAAAGTAACAATGCTTCATTAAAGTTAATGAAGGAAATTCTTCAGACAAATTTTACCATGAAGAGTACGTATCAGAAAGTGCCTTTGACCGAACTGTTCATCGATGTTGAAGCTTTGTAGCTGCATGCTATAGCAAATGTTGGAAACTTGATAACGTATCTCTCTTCCTTAAAAGGTCTTCCATTCCGAATCTCGGGACGCGATTCTTTTAAGGGGGGAGGGCTGTAACACCCCAGGTGTTTATCACCAATTAAGTAGTGGGTTTAAGCTTAAACATGACAGATTAAGTGGAGATGGCAATGCCAAAGTCAACCCTATGGAAATAAACCCTAATCTGAACTTAGATGTTGCACCCTTGCTTACATATAGTCTCAATTAAAAGATATATGCGTGGGTGTTGTTATCAAAGTATCTTCACATGTCTCACCTCAATAACTATCTATATTGACCCCTGGAAAAGTTTCATGAAGTTTGGAATCAAAAAGTCACATGAAATGATAAGTTCTATTCCTATTGGAATTTTCACCCTTAAATGGATGGAACTATAGGTCATCAACCAAACCTTGCAACCTTGCCCAAATGACTCTAGATGAACTCTACAACAAAAGTCATAAAGGGTTCATGTTGAGCAAATGTCAAGAAAATGCTTCCATAGATCAAAAAGGATAAATTAAGATTTATCGGGATGCTACTTTGACTTAGGGTGAACTGTGGCTTAGAGTGGTTACGTGGCGGTGAAACCTTAATAAGAGTTGTAGTTCATTTTATGTACAATAAACTTTGTTTAATAGTTGAGAGCTAGTTTAGTCTCTAACTTAGTTTAAGAAGGCCTCCAAAAGTGAATGCAGTGCTGTCCCTGGAGCTGAAAATTTGGCTAAGTCCCTAATGCTCTGAAACTGAATTTTCAGTTTCGAGGTACCCCACTTCGGGGATTTATATCTCGTGAACCATTTGAAAATTTACTATGAGCTTTTAAGCAATGTTGTTGTCCTCCTGTAGCTCTACACTTTTCATTTCTGGAGTTTTCGCTAACTCGAATCGTATTAGGAGATGGACGGGGATGAAAATGGAGTTTCAGTCGGCTTGAACTGAAACCCAGGATTTCAGTTTTGAGGTACCCTCCTTTGGAGCTTTGTATATCTCTAACTGTGCCGAATTAGACTTTGATTCTTTAACCAAAGTTGGAGTACACTTGTAGCTCTACAATTTTGTCAATTATACCACGAGCCAATTCGAGCTAATTTGGGAGGTGTGATCGATGAAAAATGGAGTTTCAGTTGTACGTTTGAGGTGGTATTGAAAATTTGAATTTCAGGGGCAACAGTAGTGGCCGACCGGCCTCAGGCGTGGGCCGCCGCGTGGTGTGGCCGAGCGCCGCGTAACTGAGGCCAAGCGCCGCGTGGCTCTCCGGTGCCCTCGCTGCTCGACACCTTGTGCCCACGCGTCTACCTGCCTGTCCATGCCGAGCCACACTGTCATGTCCCTCTGCACCTTGCCACTGAGACAAGCGTTCGCCATGGACAGGAAGCAAAGCTCCGAGCTGCCACTGACGTTCCGCCGTTCCAAGCCACCACGTTCGCAGCCGCATACACCACCGCATTCACCTTGTCGTGCTCCACCTCGTGCACACACCCGCCCGGGCCAAGCATCGCCGGAGCGCCCCGCCGCCGGAGATGCCGTGGGCTTGGCCGCCGTCGCACGTGGCCGCGAAGCCACGGGCCACCACCGACCGAGCTGCGACCACCGGTGCGTGTGCCAGGTCACCGCGGTGCTCGTGAACCCCTCAGGTTCGTCGCAGCTGTCTCCTCCGCGCCGGAGCACCGACGCTGGCGAGCATCTCCTGCTGGAGCCGCCCGTGCGCGTGGCTAGGCCGTTCAGGGCCATCTCCGACCAAGCTTGGCAGCCCTATGCGTGCGCACCGGTTCCCTAGTGCTTCCCCACCGTTTCCCAACTGCCCGGCAGGCCCTCAGCCGGCCGACATCGCCGTTGCCGGCGACCCTGCTCCGCCTCCTCTGTTTCAGTTCCCGTCGGGGACCTCGCGCGACAATTTGACTAAAAGGGAGGGCCTATCTGCACAGCCGTAGACTCATATGAATAGTGCCACGAGGACTGTTTTGTGATGATTTTGCAGGAACTTTAAAATTTCATAGTAAATCATAGAAAATTCGTAAAATAGCAAATCAGTACTTTTTGGAATCCTTGTGAAATTCTCTATGCAGTAGATCTATAATATGGCCTGTTTTAGTTTAATCTTTTTGCTGTAAAAATGGATTTTTCAGATTAGGTTTTTAATACTAGTTGTATTTGTTATTTTCATAACTGCAAATTTAGGGCTCCAATTGAAGTGAAATTTTTGTGGCATGCTACTCATGTGATGATTGATGTGTGGTAAAAATTTCATGAATTTTGGGTGTTGTATGAGTGAGTTATTAGTGTATCTTGCTCTCACATGATTTATTGCCATAGCTATTTGTCTTTTTCATAGAGGTTGATATACATGTCCAAATGGCTTGAAATTTGGACAGTAGACTTTTGGGAGCATTAGTAGGACATTGTAAATTTGGTAGAATTTATTGTGCACTTTTGATAGGTGTTCATAATTCCACCTATTTATCTAAATAAATTAAGAAAATGTATTAAAAGAATTTATTTAGAAATGGATACTATGTTTTCTGGTGTTCATTAGTCATGTGTGAAATGTTGGTAAAGTTGGTTTCATCCAATTATATGTTTGCAACATAAGTTAATAATTATTTCTTGCAAATGAGGTTTCTGGACAGATCGGGGAACTTAGCAAAGTTCTTCATGATAATGTGCTTTGTTATAAAACTTGTTTATACAAAAGTTGTAGATAATTTATTTATCTAGCTTCTGTTAAAATTTGGTGGCATTTAGCCATGTAGTTTAGGAGTTATAGCTGTTTAAAGTTAGGGTACAGAATTGCTTGCTCTCTGTTTGTCAGGAATAGATTCTGGAACTTTGTAATTTTGACTTGTTTAGCTTACGAATCATGCTGTGATGATATTATATGAAATGTATATAATTTCATAAGCTTTCCATAATGTCTTCTTGCAAGTCATTTGGATTTGTAGAACTTCAGATATGATTGATTTACCCAGCTACTACATGTATGTCCAGAATTGTTGAAAATACATGATTGCTTGGTTACTTTGTTTGGGTATTGCTAAGTGTGATTCATGTCTTTGGTGATTAAGCTATTACACCTGAGACTTTGTAAATCTTATGTCATGCTTGGTGTTGCTTTCCTTGCTATTTAAGCATGTTTGTTTGTGTAAGGTTACTTAAGTAATGTGATGTGCTTACGTGTCTTTACTATAACCTTATACTTGCCTTGAGTAACGTGTGATGCATCATCTATTACATTTCCTTATATTCATGCACTTGCATCTTGCATTTTATTTAGGTACGCTAGATGCACCACGTGAAGGACGTGTTGTGGAGCCAAACCCGAAGATGGAGTCGGTGGGCCTATCCCGAAGATAGAAGGACCGAACAAGTGTTAGACGGAGGGAATGCTCGCCAAGCGAATTTCTTCTGACATACTCTAACTTGAGTCGGATCCCAGGCAAGCCCCGGAGCATTATAAGCCTCCTATCTTCAAAGCAATTAATTATATGTATATGTTATAAGTATTGTTGCATTAAGTGGTAGGAGTTGGTTGGAAACCCTTGCTGCATTATATCATTCCTTGTCCAGATATATGAATCCTTGAATCCTACATAGATTAGGATCGAGTAGATGCTTAGCCCTGCTTTAAGCGGTAGAAGTCAGGTGATTTCCTGTCACCTGCGAGATATAGGGATATTCATATATGGCACGGTTGGCTATATTTGCTATCGTGGAAAGGAACCATGTGTTAATAAAATAAAATGAGACCGGGCGGGATGATGATAGTGAAGCGACAAGGCATGGAGGTCTTGGGTGTGAATCTATCCCCGTCTGAGTCGTTTAAGGACCGATTCGCTGTACGTCCTTGAGTCATGTTGAACGCAGTCTAACACTTAGTTGGCCGGATAACCCGTTCCGACCGCGAAGCCGAGTAATGTGGTTCAGGCCGGGAATCGAATGGTAGGTTGCTTCTTGGAGGAGAGAAAGGATGTGCTTGGGGACATTGGCGTGAGACCAAGGGGGGGTTAGAGTCCCTATCACCTGGCAGAGTGTCGCCCTTGGGGTCGCGACATTATTCGGACCCGCGATTCCTGAATCATATGAAAAGGTGGCTTGTGCGACCCTGGCAGGGGCCTGCGCGGTGAGTGTTAGAAATACCCCTCCAGCTGGATAGGAATTCGATTCGAATCGCCGTCGCTCCCGGTTAGTGAGCACTTGACTTGAGCAGCGGCAACGTAGATTCCATTAAATTGAACGGATGGTTAATTGGATCACGATGGAAAGGTTGCCTCAATTTATACCTGCTATGGTTAATATTGTTTGCTCCTAATAAAGTGAGTGCTCTAGTACAGGTTCTAATATAGATGACAGGTTAATGATAATTAACTTGATGCTTAAGCATTAATGATTACTTATCCATAATAAGCTTTTATGCAAAATGTGGTCAAGCTAGCCTACTTTATATCAGCCTTGCATGATCCTTGGTGTCACCTTATTTCTGGTTTCTGACGGGTAAGTCTAGCTGAGTACCTTCTTGTACTCAGGGTTTTATCCCCACTTGTTGCAGGTTGTGATGTATCATGGCGGCTGCAAGAGTTGGTTGGCTCCTGCCGTAGAGGCGGAGTGCGATCACGGGCATGATCCTTCTTGATTACCTTATCTCTAATGCTTTTGGTTGGAAGTCGACCGTGGTACTGGCATGTATTTGAAATAAGGGTGTTGTTAGTTTCAAATTACTTTGCTTCCGCTACTTTTGAACTTAAGTTGTAATAACTTTGTTGAACTCCGTTGTATATTGAATTACTTGTGAAATGATTGTAACATGTGACTTGTTATGTTGAATCACTACGATCTTGGCTTGTATGTTGGTTGGTTTGATATCCCTCGTGATTTCATTGGACTACCGGAATTATATGGGCTCAAGTGCGAGAATTTGATCATTTCGGTGATTGTTTTTGTACTTGTGCTCTTATAATTTGGACGGTTCCGTTACATTTTACTTCTATGTCTTGTGAGACTAACCTTTTGAAAGAGAACAATGAGCTTAAAAGTGAAGTGAAGAATTTGAGCAACAAGTTAGAGAGGTGCTACAACTCAAAAGTCACCTTTGAGCACATGATGAAGACTCAAAGAAACGTTGGTGACAAAAGTGGCCTTGGCTTCAAGAAGAAAATAACAAGGGGTGAAAGAAAGCAAGAAAAGAGGATGAAGAGGCTACTCCAAAAGAAGCTCTCGCATTCCATGTGCTATCGATGCCATGAAGCGGGACATCTTGCTAATGGTTGCCCAAACATTGAGAAGCTCAAGAAGATGAAAAAAGAAGAGAGGCTAAAGCATGTCAAGTGCTTCAAGTGCCGCACTTGGGGTCATCTCACCTCAATGTGCCCAACCAAGCAATTGGTAAAGCAACAAATAAAGCCTCAACCAAAGCCACTAGTTGAGCAAGAGAAAACACCCCAAGAGCAAATCAAGATCAACCATGAAGATGATGGTGACTTGATGAAGAAGAAGAAAACAAGAAGGGGTGGAAGAGCAAGACATCCAATGCAAATTCAAGATGTCAAGATGATGAGCAAGAATCAAGATGAGAAGAAAGTACATGCTCACATCAAGTGCTTCAAATGTGGAGACATGGGACACTTCGCCTCGGGGTGTCCTACCAAGCTTGAGAAGAAGGCTCAAGCAACTCATGAGAGGCAAGGGAATGAAGAGCATCATATGAGCAAAGAAGAAAAGGCTCAATCAAAGAGAAGATGCTACTCATGCCGGGAAAGGGGACACATGGCACATTCATGTCCCCTATGTAACACTTCTAAGCATATTTCAATTGATGATACTAATGTGCTTAAAAAGTATATAAATGGTACCTCTATGGTTGCTATTGCAAAACATTCCGCTACTCATACTAAGGCAATGCCTAAGTATGTTGCACCTAACTTGAGAGGACCCAAACTTGTTTGGGTACCATCAAAAAGTGGATGAATGTGTGTAGGTACCATGGCAATGGAGGCTAGACTCAAATTGATTTCATATTTATCATTATATGTTGACTCAAGTATTGAAGCTTATTGCAATTCTATCCCAATGCCAAGTCAAAATGAGTGAAGTCCAAAGTACTACAACATACAAGTGTCATGATCAAGTTGTGGATGATTTATTGGAATTATTTGATGGCTTGCAAATGTTCAAGTTGAAAGCTTGCTATGAATAATCATGAGCTAACCAAGGTATATCTCTTGTTGATTATTTCATTTGGGTGCATATGAGTTGATTGAATTGGATAAATGTGCAATGTTGCTTGCGATGAGATGATTGAATGGATTAAAAGCTTAGTGATCAAGTTTGGATTGGTTTGTGTTGGATAAATTCATAAGATGACATTTAGTAAGTGGATTGGATGGATATATGTCTTGTGAAAGTATTCAAACAAGTTAGTTTCAAGTTTGATTCATGTTTGATGAAGTATTGCTCAATGTATTGAAATCTGTCCAAAATTTAAAATCTGAGCTAGCAGTGATCTTAGCCATGTTTGAGTGAACAAATCTATTTGGATTGGCTTGAAATTTGTATACATGCTCTACACTTATGAAAGAAGATGCTGTAGAAATTTCATGAGAAGTGGATAAGAGATGCTTCGGTTTTGGAGTGCATCTTGTCAGCTATAGTGCAGCAGTTTTCAGCATGTAGCAGTGGTGGAAGATTTGAAATCTAGTAGCAATCTAGAAGTCAAAAGAAGTTCAAATTTTTACAGTTGCTAGATGACTTAGTGAAGCACATCTCCACCAAATTTCATGGCATTTAGATCCGTACATTGTGAGATATGAATTATTCTTTGAAGGGTACAGAATCTGCCAGAAAAGTGACAATCATTGGATTAATCTAGAGTCACTTTGATTGAAAGGTCCTCAAGTTGGAAACTTGCTTATAAGTGGTTGAGGTACCTAAGTTTAGTTTTGGATTGATCTAGAAGCATGAAAAACAATGAGTACAAGAACATTTGATTATGGAATGTACTTGGTGTACTTATTTGGTACTCAATTTGAAGATCAAGATCAAACTTAAGATGAAGATGAAGTTTAAGTTCTAGTGATGATTAGAGATCATTTGGTAGAAAGAAAAGGACTTAAACAAGTAGAAAGAGTTGGACTCAAATGTAGATTTAAGGATTATTCATCAAGATTGAGTTCATCATTTGGATCAATCAAACTATATCATTTCAAGTGAGTATCAAGAGTGGTTCTTTGGAGAAAGGTCACTTCTCCCTAGTGAGGGGCTTGCCGCCGTGTGTAGGTGAAACCAAGTTTAGGACTTGGAAGGCTAACATGGAAGTGGTGATCCGAGGAACTTGTGATGCTTAGTTGAAGCAATCAAAAGGATTGATCTAAAGAGCAAGCAACACCCAAAAGAGAGTTAGTCATTGCAATTCAATTAATATTCTAAGTGATTCTCTCATGCAAGCAAAGATGATATAATGAAGCAAGCCAACCACAACAAGAAAGTGCACTTGATCATTAGTGGTTTTCAATTCATATGGGTGAAGAATGGATTTATCTATGATGATTGGTCTTCACCAAGCAATAAATTGGACTTCACATTGCTATTGGAGTAATGAATTGGAATCTATATGACTATCCTCTACTTCAACATAGCAAAGGTATCATTGAAATGTGCATGATCATTTCATCCCTTACTAGTATGCGGTTAGTGCATATAGTACATGCTTATTAGGATCATGCATGACAAATGAAAATTTTAGACTCATTGCCTACCACTATTGCTTGATTGATTAATTGATCTAGTGGTATGGATATGAGTTTGTTCATGAGCTAGTAAATCCAAGTACTTGATCTAGTTTGGATTGCTGATAAATGACAAGTACAACATTGGCAAGATAATCCTTAGCATGAGGTGTGAAGAAGCTTGTCATTGGATCAAACCGGACTTGGAATCTTAGGCAAATCAACTTAGTTCAAGTAATACAAGAAGCTCATGACAATGATAAGAGTACACGCACAAGACAACAGTAAAAATGGATATCTAGTTTGTTTCAAGTGGTATCTAGACTCAAATTGATCTTCCAAGTGGTATTCACTAGTGGTGTCTAGATCATGATCTACAAGTAATATCTTACAAGTGGTACTCATAAAGATAGCAAATGTTTAAGAAGTGAATATTATTGTCAAATCCTTCAAAGTGGTTCCATACTAGAAAATTCTTTCAAATGATATCACATTTCTACTCATGATATCTTCACATGGTATCATTCATGCAAGACAATAGTTTCACAAGTGATCCTCAACTTTAAGTGATCAAATCAAGAAATGCTACCCTCATCCTCAAGTGGTACCTCAAGTGAATGACACGTGCTATGACATAGGGGGAGAAGCCCCACCGATTGGTATCAAGGTCAAAGATCCTATGTGGAATCTCAAGAGCAACTATAAAGTTTGTCATTCCAACATATGTGGTAATGTCCATCAAAAATGCAAGATTCACGTCTCAACCATCTACCCCAATGCTAGCCTTTGCATCAATGAGAAGCACACCTTTTATGGAAATTAATGACAAAGGGGGAGAGATTGGACAAAGATATGAAAGCTTTTTGAGCTTCGGGGAGAGATTGGAAAGATTGGACATGGACATGGACATGCAACATTGAAGAATATAAGGGGATCAAACATTCTTGGACAAAGAAAGCACACAAGTAGGGGGAGCAAGCTCATGAACTTTGATTGATTACATTTGATATGTGCATAATTCATGTGCTTGCTTGTATTGCATAAAGTTCTTAAATTCATTATGCATGCTTGTGTGGTGTATGCTAGTTACAGAACTTGAATGATGATTTGATAACTAGCATGCATAGGATGATAGCTAGACTTATGATTATCATGCAAAAAAAAAACTAGAACCTTGCTTATAATGTTGATCTCACGGGGTTTCTAGTATTTTTGATGTCTAGCTACTCATGATGCTAAGGATGATGGCAAACTTGTGATTTTCAAATGGTATCAAGCTAGTAATTGGTATCGAGCTACAAAGGTTTATTCTATACACCTTAGCATCACTTAGTAGTGCTAACCCTCCCACAAATTTCATATTTATGCATATGTGCAAGCTTGAAACCAAACCATTTGAGCACATATATAGGGGGAGTTATCACTACCAAATCGGATTTTATGATGCTTATCCAAATCTTGACATAGAGCTTAAAAGTTGGATAAGTAACATTAAATCCAAAACAAGTTAGCAATTTACACTTGTGTGAAGTGCTAGCTTGAAAAAGCATAATTTACATATCTTTATAGAGTTGTCATCAATTACCAAAAAGGGGGAGATTGAAAGGTCCTTGTTTGGTTTTGGTAATTGAGTGACAACTTAGGTGGACTAATATGTGGTTATGTGAGATACACAGGAGATTAGTCCACATGTGATGGTGTCATGAAGGAGCTCATTGCATATGAGACATGACATGGAGTCATGTGACCAAGATGGAGAAGATCAAGATGAGGCTTGGCTCGAAGGACCGGTTGTGAAGGTGAAGGGCAAGTTGAGGCTTCGAAGCGAAGGACCATGCGATGGTGAAGCTTGGGCAAGACTTGGCGCCGACGGACCAATGCAACGGTGAAGAGCAAGTGAGGTCAAGATCGATGAACCAATACGGTCACGTGATGATATGAAGTGAATCATATCATTTGGTGATTGGTTGGTGCATGTGTTGCATCAATGTCGGAGGAGATGGAGTGGAATGCGCAAGGCTAAGGTATAACCTAGGGCATTTCCATTTCACCGGTCATAGGTGTGTAGAGAAGTTTATGACCGGGTTTAGGATAGATGGCCGTACTATCAAGAGGGGCAAACTTGTTTGCATATCGGTCATCTAGTGCCACTTGAGCGATCTAACTGTGCATACGTGTTAGGATCGAGTGGCGAGGCAAGTTGAGTGCCTAATTCCTTCGAAAATAATTATGAAAATGCTAACACACGTGCACAAGGTGGTGATCACTTGTTGGTGTTGGCACATTTGCGAAGGCGATGAAGTTTAAGCGGTAGAGAGGATTTGGGTTTCTCTCTCCCTCCCGCCGAGCTTGCGAGCGCGGGATTCAGGCGTTTTCGAGGAGTTGAAAAGCCTATTTTCCACTACGCCGGAAGTCGGAAAAGAAACTGAGGCGAACGGAGGTCATAGAGGTGACCGGACGCTGCACCGGACGCGGTCATGGTATGACCGGACGCGTCCGGTCAGTACTGCGCAGACACGGGTGTTAGGGTTTGTAACCGGCGCGTCCGGTCACTCGCGGGACCGGCGCGTCCAGTCAGTCGCCTAGAAGGAACTGCGGTTCGCAAGGACGATCGGACGCGGGGCGCGTCCGGTCACACGCGATCGGACGCGTTCGGTCGTCGAAGGAGCTTACTGGACTCCGACCGGACGCTGGCACTGTCGCGTCCAGTCGTTGTGAGGAGCGCGTCCGGTCGTTGTTTCGCGGGCGCGGGTGCTGTGCAGATCGGCGCGTCCGGTCGTTGCGAGGAGCGCGTCTGGTCGTTGCTTCGCGCGCGCGGTGCTGTACGACCGGCGCGTCCGGTCGGTTGAGCAGCGCGTCCAGTCATAGCGTTTGACCGTTGGCGCGCAGTGACCGTTGGAGGATCTAACGGTCGCATTTGAAATTTGAGGGACACGTGGACGTCGCAGGGCGACCGGACGCGGTTGAGCGCGTCCGGTCAGTTACGACCGGCGCGTCTGGTCGTCCCGAAAAAGGACCCAGTGAAGGGGTAACGACTCTATTTGACCATGGGGTTATAAATAGATGCCTTGGCCGGCTGTGGCCGGTAGGGGAGCACACTTTAGCCTTGGTGGCGTGTGTGGTAGTGCTTGGGAGCCCTTTAACTCACTCATGCTTGATAGTGTTCATCGGATCGAGTGAGAGAGCGATTCTAGTGCGATTGCATCGTGAGGTTGCATCGAGTGGCACTAGGTGATCGTGTTGCAAGCCGGTTGAGCTTGTTACTCTTGGAGGTTGCCACCTCCTAGACGGCTTGGTGGCTTGTGGCTCCGTCGAAGCTCGCAAGAAGATTGTGCGAGGCTCCGGAGAAGCTTTGTGAGGAGGATTGTGCTCACCCCGCGGGGATCGCGAAGAGCAACTCTAGTTGAGCGTGTCATTGAGTTACCTCACTTGAGAGTGGTGTCTTGCGGTGCCTTGCGGGGCGTGCCTTGAGGGGCAAGTGACTTGAGGGTCACACCGAGGAACCATCTAAGTGTTGGTCGACACAACGGGGACGTAGCTTGGTGGCAACCAAGTGAACCTCGGGAGAAAATCACCGTGTCAACTTTGTCTACTCTTCTCGGTGGTTTGCCTTTATGCAACACAAGCTTGTATTTACTTTCATATATACTTGTGCTTGTGTAGTTGCTCTCGTAACTAGTTTGCTTGTGTAGCTTGCTAGTCGTCTTCTTGCTTGTGTAGCTAGAAGTTTCCCCTTTTGCGTGACTAATTTGGTTTGTGTAACCTTGTTAGTCACATTGCTTAGTTTGTGTAGCTAAGTGATTTGCGCTCTCTAGTTTGGCATTAGTTGCCTTGTTATTGAGCATTGCTAGTGAGCTTAGGCTTTGTGCGCTTTGCTTACTAGAATTGTGTAGGAGCTCCCTCTTGGTTGCAAAGTACTAGTGCATAGGTTTGTGTGACCTTGCTCTAGAATTAAATAGGAGAGCTCTTGCTAAGGAAAGCACCTTAGTTGCTTAATTAGGATCTTTGTGAGGTGCTTGTGAACTTAGTTAGAGGGGTGAAGTCTTGGCTAAACCGATAAGTTTAATTCCGCATTTGTTTTTGGTTAGCCAACACGCTTAAGTTTTAGAAAGGACTATTCACCCCCCCTCTAGTCCGTCATCTCGACCCTACAAGCACGTCCGGTCAGTTTCGACTGGCGCGTCCGGTCGCTCGCGAAAAACGCCATGTGGATTGCTAACGGCTCTATTTATTTGGGGTGCTTATAAATACTTGTTGGCCGGCCCTTGGGGAAGTCTCTTGGCATTTCTAACACTCTTGTGCATCCTTTGAGCTAAAGCAACTCCTTCCACTCATCTCTCTTGCTTGATTGCAAATCAAAAGTGAGATTGAGTGATCCCAAAGTGCATTGCATAGCTTGAGGGCATCTAGTGGCACTTATGGGTGGTTTAGCCGGTGGATTTCTTGTTACTATTGGAGAGTACCGCTCCTAGACGGCTTGGAGATTGTTAGAGGCGTTGGCAAGAGAAGGTGATTGTTCTTGACCACCTCCGGTTGTTTGTGAGAGGTTCTTGTGCTTTCCTCGGCGGGACGCCAAAAGCAACTCTAGTGGAATGCGCGTGTCATTGAGTTATCTCACTTAAGAGTGGTGTCTTGTGGTGCCTTGCGGGGCGTGCCTTGAGGGGCAAGTGACTTGAGGGTCACACCGGGAAACCATCTAAGTGTTGATCGACACAACTGGTGACGTAGCTTGTCGGTGCACAAGTGAACACCGGGTGAACAAAAATATTGTGTCTCTTGTCTCCCGATGATTGGTCTTTATATCGTGTTGTTGTCAATATTGATTGATTGTATATCATCTTAGTGATTGTCAACATCTTTACTTCACCGTCGGTATAAGAATCACAATCCTCTTTCTTGCATTTACATTTACTAGATTATCTTGTGTAACTCTAGTGGTAGCTTTGCTAGTAGTGTTGTTAGCTTGCTCTCTAGTGTAAAAATTAGTGACATAGCACTTGTGTGAACTAGAGATCATAATCTACTAGACTTGTGGATAGGAGGCTTGCATCACAACCTTTGGCTAAGCAAATCTCGCTTTACGCCGTTTGTTATTCTAACAAGTTTGCTTAGTGGTATTTGTAGAATTTTTTTATAGGCTATTCACCCCCCCTCTAGCCATCTAAGACCTAACAGCTGGGGCCACACTGGATACTCCATAGGAGCTTGTGCCACCCCCTCCCATCCACCCACACATTTCCAACCCACACAACATGAGACGGAAGGAAATTCGAGAATGGGGCTGTCTCCGAATCCATAGAAATATCCCCTTTCGGGAAATGACTCCGTCCTTAGTTATCTGAACCAAACACGGACAAAAGTGAAATATCCCATTTCATTTCTAGCCTGGCTCAAATCAAACACCATCTAAATGTGCCTCCAGGCCATATACGTGCACTAATGCTATCCTTAGCAAGGGCCACATCGTGGCAAATGGAGAGAGGGTTATAACATGAGCGAACACATCAGTAACTTACTCCTTGCCAACTTGAATCATAATATGCTCCTCTACATGTAATGATTTTGAGTATATTAAGCAGTGTTTGGTTTAACTTTCTCCTACCAAAAAGCAGAATACCAACCAAATGAGTGAAATTTCCAGAAGTAGTTGTTTTCGTGTAATACAATTTTCACAACACCTTGAACTAGGGTTTTAGCTCTCGACTTTCTGCTTTCCTAAACATGTGGAACAGAGAGACATTTCACAACTGTTTTAATTTTAAAGGGAGATAGAGAGAGGTAGGTTTCGTAATTATTTCAACCAAACAATTTATAACTTTTATATAACTCATAACTCGTAGTAGTTTTTCCACGTCTTAGAGTTGAACCAAACGAACCCTGAAAGTTGCAGATTTTTATGGGTCTTCAAAGAAAGTAAGAAAACTTGATATTTAATATCTATCCAACACATGGACAATATAGAAATTAAGGTTGCAATACATTTATGAGCAAATATTTATATGCTTTACAATGAAACCAAAACATCTATCAAGCTTGTATTTTAATTTGATACAACATTGTCATATATTGCCAACATTACCGTAAATTACGGATATCATAGTCATTATACAAAATAAATCATAACTCTTAGATTTTATAGAAAAATGAAAATGTAAGCATAGATATGTAGCATTTTCTATCCTTAATTCTCATGGACATTTGATGAGTTTTTTTGCTGCTATAAGACATAAAGAAATAGAATTAGAAGTATGCCCTGCGCGCTGCCGCGGAATTTTCTTAAAAATAAACCTGTTATATAAATAGCATTTTCTATATGATATTTTATATACTGTGTATATATAAGAATTTGACTTACATGCTATTTTATTATATCAGATTCGGTAAAAAATCGGTAAGCTCATAGAGGAACCAATAGAATATTTGATTACATTATAGAGGAATAGGTGGAAACAAATAGCACATGGAGATGACTTGTATGTTAATAGATTAAAGATTTAACGTATTACACATGATAAAGATGGTGTTGACATTTTTTTGTAATTAAAAAGGGATGACATAGACTTAGTGGGCAATGTGATAAAGATGACGTGGATATTTTTTTAATTAATAAGGGATGACATGAACTTAGTGGGAAATGATATGGACACCTACATTAAGAGATAAAACATATAGTGGGGTTACTTAGTGGAGAATGATGTGGACACCTTATATGAAGAGAAAAATCATCATGTAGGGTTTAGATTTATAAGAGTATATATATATATATATAATGATTTGTTTGGGAGAGCTCCACCAACTCTGGACCCATGAAAAATAGCTCTAGATCTTTTTTTTTCGAGCCAAGCACTTCTACATCAACACATTTATCGTAGAGTAGCTCTATGAAATCTATGGATCTGCCCCTAGATCCATGGACTTCGTAGAGCACCTCAAAAAGGTTCTCGGAAACTTAAGTTTGGTGAAGTTAGAAAAAATTATCCACCACTGCTACTAATTACACACGATACCGATTTGTTTTGTTGTGTTCTATTTATTCCTCGCCTGTTCCTCCGTCCATGCATTGCGCGAGCTTTGGTCGGACGCGCGACCTCCCAACCTGAGCTCACGACTGGTGCACCCTCTTAGGCTGTCTCCAACAGAATATCTATAGCCTCCAACAGAATATTATATGGAAGATTCTGGGTGGCAGGAGAGTCTCCTATCTCCCGGAGACCTATTTACAGAAAGAGTTGTCTTTTGGACGTTATTGTTAAAGAAGACTAAAAATAGATATTGAATATTTTGTCTGTAGTGTTACCCAAAGGATGAATGAGTTTTTGTATCTTGGGTCAGGGTTGTTAGAGACATCCCTCTCGTGCCCTCCGATCTGGTACCCTACAGGGACGGAGGCAAGGAGAAAGATGGAACTTATATCATTTTGACTATTAAACATTTTTTAAGATTAAGTGTGAGTCTATTCTTAACATAGCATCTTAACAATTTTGTAAGAGCTCAGTTTTACGTAGAGCTGCTCTACGGCGGATTAAGGCTGTCCGCAACGCTTATCGCCAAAGCTCCCGGTACGCTACCGGTAGCGTGCGCGGGGTGCGCACCGCGCCCCTGTAAACGGCCCGGTAGCGTTCCGGCTGCACAGTAGACCGCCACAGACCGCGCGTGGGAGAGCAGCCGCTAAAACATCGTAGTACTACTGTAGCACTACTGTAGCAACGAGAGAAAGAGTTGTGGAGAGAGAGAAAGAGAGAGAGGGGAATAAAATATGGAATAGTTGGTATAGAGTATGTGATAGAGATAACACGGGTGCGGAAGAAATAAGTATAGAGTAAAGAATCTTGATGACTAGGATAGAATATTCCTTTTTAGAGATGGAAATAGAGGTCGACGAGTGCGGATAGCCTAAGCTGCTCCACGACGAAACCTAGCTAGGGCTGTGTTTAGTTGAGAAAATTTGGGTGAAAAGTTACTGTATCACTTTTCGTTGTTATTTGGTAAAATTTGTCCAACCATGGATTAATTAGACTCAAAAGATTCGTTTCGAACTTTACAGACAAACTATGCAATTAGTTATTTTTTTACCTACATTTAATACTTCATGCATGCGTCTAAAGATTCGATGTGACAGGTAGAAGAGGAAATATTTTAGGTATGCATGGCAAGTGAACGCGACCTAGAGCTGATGTTTTGGATCTGTTTTTTTAGACGGAACTCTGGCCCTAGGCCTTGTTCACTTCCCCATCCCAACTCAAAATATTTCCTCTTCCACACATCACATCAAATCTTTCGACGCATGCATAGAGCATTAAATGTAGGTAAAAAAGATAACTAATTGCATAGTTTGTCTGTAAATGTCGAGACGAATCTTTTGAGCCTAGTTAGTCCATAATTGGACAAATTTTGCCAAATAACAACGAAAGATGCTACAGTAACTTTTCAGCTACTTTTCACGACCCCAGTAGAAATAAAAACCCTGGTCAGCTCAACTGGTGACGGGCGCTGGCGGGTGGGGTGACCTGACTCACAGTCACGGTTGCTGTCGCTGCGGGGGAGTGGGAGGGGAGAGATGGAGACTAGAGATGGCAACGGGTACCCGAAACCCGAGTACCCGACGGGTATTACCCGATAAAAAGACGGGTATGAAATAAATTTTCTACCCGTGGGTATGTTATTGGGCAAAATTCTATACCCATCGGGTATACGGGTACGGGTGCGGGTGTATACTACCCATACCCACATACCCGCGGGTAAGACATACCCGCAAAAATAACTAGCCAACCTCAGTTATTTTAGCGCATATAAGTCATGAATTTGGTCCATTAAGACATCCACTATATTTCTAGTATATTGTTTTTGTTGTAATGATGCTAATAATATTTGTTAGCATGTTTATAACTTGTTGAAAGCTTAGAATTATTTATTTTTGCATGTGACTATTTGATATTTTTAGGTAATTTTCGGGTATGTTATCGGGTACGGGTTACCCGTCGGGTGAGAATTACCCGGCGGGTACGGGTATGGAACTATTTTTTTACCCGCATGCGGGTACGGGTAACCCGACGGGTAAAATTTTGCGGGTGCGGGTACGGATACGAGTGAGCACTACCCGTCGGATACGTAACCGTTGCCATCTTGAATGGAGACTCGAGAGGAGACAGCCACAACAGATTCGAGGCCGGTTGTTTTCTTTCTCGCTCCTATCATTTCGTTTCGTTCCTGATCCAGGCCAGGCGAGCGCGAGCAGCAGGCCACCCCACCCCCACACCTCCTCTTTCTCCTCCTCCACCTCCAGTCACCCGCCACCACCCCAAACGGCGAGGGAGTGAGAGAGATCGGCAGCAGCGCAGAGCAGCTCGGGGCCTTGGCAGGGCGCTGCATTGCGCTGCGGCGGCCATGGCCGATCCGTACGGCGACGGCAAGGGCCCATCACTCAAGAGCCAGAGCCAGAACCAGCAGCCGCGCCCCGGCCCCCGCCTCAAGCCCGCCATCGAGATGGAGGACCTCATCAACCTCCTCCACGGATCCGATCCGGTCCGGGTCGAGCTCACCCGCCTCGAGAACGAGCTGCAGTGTATGCCCACATCCTCAAGCCCTCTCTGCCTCCTCCTCAGATCTCATCCACCTACCTAGCACCTAGCAGGAGGACCCCCGAATTATTCCCGGAATTGGGTTGGATCTCATCTCCTCCGCTTCTGTGTGCAGTCAAGGAGAAGGAGCTGGGCGATGCGCAGGCGGAGATCAAGGCTCTCCGCCTGTCGGACCGCGCGCGCGAGAAGGCCGTACAGGATGTCAGTAACCCTCACCCCGCTTCTTGCTGCTATACTAGTAGTACTAGTATAGTAACTCTGCTTGCTGCCTCTGCCACTCTTCAACAACCAGCTAGCTGCCCTGCGTCCCGCCTCCTCTCTGTCAGCACCGACCATCAGCTGCCTAGAGTACCACCATATTATCACTCACTAGTGATCCGCATTTTCAGCTTCAAACTGAAATCTGCTTCCGCTGCTTATGCTTACATAGCAGGGGTGGGCACAAAATCAAATCTTTTAACTGATTTCGCCTGTGACCTAAATTCCTGATTATATATCATTATTATCATCTCTAGTCTCACTAAGGAACAATCACATCCGTTGATTTTGTTTCGTAACAAACAATTCTGACTTTGCCTCCTGCATCAATGTAAGCTTACCGAAGAATTGGCAAAGGTGGATGAGAAGCTGAAGCTCACAGAGTCTCTCCTCGAAAGCAAAGTAATGGAGGAGCTCTTTCCTTTTCCCTCTTGTTCATCTCCCTGTTTTTTTTTCCTTCTTTTTGTGGAGGAACAGATTTTGATAATATGCAAGATTTCAGAATCTTGAAGCAAAGAAGATCAACGACGAAAAAAAAGCAGCACTTGCCGCACAGTTTGCAGCTGAGGCAACACTACGAAGGGTTCATGCGGCACAGAAGGATGATGACATGCCTCCTATTGAGGCCATTCTCGCACCACTGGAAGCTGAGCTGAAACTGGCTCGTCAAGAGGTACTTGATCCAAGTGTCTCTAAGCCTGCATACCCACCTTGCTCCTTTTCTTTTCTTTACTCATGACCAATGTACATCATTTATCTTTTTTCGTTCATATCAAGCTCTTATTATTCCCCAAAGGAATTCCAGCTCTACAAATGACGAATGCTGCAACATGCCTACTTATTTTTATATTTCTTTCTTGACACTTGCTAATATTTCCTAGTATGCTTTACTATGTTGCTAGTTATCACTTGAGTACTTGACAAGTTTCATACAGCGCACCTTGTGTTCTGCAACTTGCTAAGGGTACAGGGTTGGTGCGTAGGCTGCATATTTTATCTTTGGTTTTATGTTCACCTGTTAGTTTCATGATTAATTGTTGCCTATGTATCCTCATTATGACCGAATGCACATTTCTCGTGAAAATGATAACGTGTTAGTCTTCTTGCTCAGATTGCAAAATTACAAGATGACAACCGGGCATTGGATCGTCTTACAAAGTCTAAGGAAGCAGCTCTGCTTGAAGCGGAAAGGACGGTTCAGATGGCACTGGCAAAAGCTTCTTTGGTGGATGATCTGCAAAACAAAAACCAAGAATTGATGAAACAGATTGAGATATGCCAGGCACGCAACAATGGAATATTTATTTACACTAGTAACTTTAATACTAGCTTCTGTTGCCGATTAAGCTAACAGTATATGAGGCTTCGCTGTTGCACCTACAGGAAGAGAACAAAATCTTGGATAGAATGCACCGCCAGAAAGTTGCTGAGGTTGAAAAGCTCACTCAGACTGTCAGAGAGCTAGAAGAATCTGTTCTTGCTGGTGGTGCAGCTGCAAATGCTGTCAGAGACTATCAGCGGAAAGTTCAGGAGATGAATGTAATGCATGAATCATGATGTCCTTGGACATGCATTATGCTTTTTAGGATATGTACCTGAAAGCACCATGACTAATGCAAGTTTTACAATGTTTCCTATTCTTAGGAGGAAATGAAAACTCTTGATCGTGAGCTAGCTCGTGCAAAGGTTTCAGCAAATAGGGTTGCAGTTGTTGTGGCAAATGAGTGGAAAGACGGCAATGATAAAGTAATGCCTGTTAAACAATGGCTCGAGGAACGAAGGATTCTGCAAGTGAGTGAAATGTCTCTTTTCTTATAGTTTCAAGGTGTTACTGAGTTGCTCCTGTAGATTTGTACAAGTTCCTCAGCAGTGAATTTTGTTGATTTGTTGAGCATTGTCTTTTTTTTGCAGGGAGAAATGCAGCAACTCCGGGACAAACTTGCTATTGCAGAAAGGGCTGCAAGATCAGAAGCTCAACTGAAAGTATACTTTTGCTCTTCATGCTGCTCATGACTACCTTTTCTCCCTGTCTTAATTTCTACCCAGCAGGTCTTTTCACTGTCTCTTCTTTGTGATCTGTATCAAATTTTGCAGGAGAAGTTCCAGCTGCGACTTAAGGTACTCGAGGAAGGATTGAGAATGTCTACATCGCGAACCAATGTCAGTGGCACACGCCGCCAGTCTATTGGTGGTGCTGATGGCTTGTCTAAGGCCAACGGCTTCCTGTCCAAACGCCCATCATTCCAGATGAGATCATCAGTGTCTACCACGACAACTCTAGTTAACCATGCAAAAGGAGCATCCAAGTCGTTTGATGGAGGCTGTAGATCACTTGAACGCTATAAGGGCCTTGTAAATGGGAACGGTATGAACGTATCTACCGATTCCAGTGAAGATAAGGAGTCAAACAACTCAGATGAGAAGTGTAACGAATTTGCATCTGCTGAGTCGGAGGACTCGGTGTCAGGTGTTCTATATGATATGCTGCAAAAGGAGGTCATTGCTCTAAGGAAAGCATGCCATGAAAAGGATCAAAGCCTGAAAGACAAGGACGACGCAGTTGAGGTAAGGACTAGTCTTGAGACTGGTTTGCTGGTCTCTTCATTTGTTTGTTGCTTCCTCGTAATGAAGTGATGTGCTGTACAGATGTTGGCAAAGAAAGTAGATACTTTGACAAAAGCTATGGAGTCAGATGCCAAGAAATCGAGGCGTGAGTTAGCTGCTATGGAGAAGGAGTTGGCAGCTGTGCGCATGGAGAAAGAGCAGGATAGCAGAGCGAAACGCTTTGGTAGTTCAAGCGGTTCTGGCAGCAGTTCGCAGCTCCCACCTGGCAGGTAGGATTAGTTTGCTATCTTCAGCTGGTGAAGAATGTGTAGTGGAGGGGCTAGCATGTAGTATGCGATTGACCAAATTTGCGTGCATCTTTACTCAGGACTTTACCTCGGAGTGGCTCAGCCCGCAACATGTGAGGGCATGTAGGAAGTGGCCAAATATGCCTTGGATGGGTGCGCGCGGATCCTTACCTGGATTAGGACTGGTGACAAGGAAGGAGCCTCTCGTTGTCCTGGAGAAGATGGCATCGTGGAAGAGCCTCTCCTGCCTACATTTCGTGGTCGTGGGGATGAACTACTCGTGTCTAACAAGGCAAAGCTAGTTTAAGGGGTGTGCTCCGGCTAGTGTTTTTCTTTCTTTCTTTCTTTCTTTTGATGACGTGTCATTTGGTGGTGATTTTTTTTTTGGCAATGTGATGATCTTTGATCTTTGTTGGTGCTGTATAGGTTTGGTGAGGCGTTGCTTCTTTTTCTTCTTTGATTGATATATATCCGTCTGTCCGTTATAATGTAAAATGTATGTACTGAAGAGTTGCTTATAATTTGCCTGACATTCCCCCCCCCCCCCCCCCCCCCCCCCCCCATGTTTCTGTCAGTGTTGGGCAAGTTGATGTGGATAATAACCAGCATGATGAGAATGACTGAGCTGGCTGTTGTAACGATTTTCTTGTGATTTTGATCTTGTGCCGGATGATGAAGAAACCACATCGGACAATAGCTCCCTTGCATATAGGATGTCTGATGATCACCAGATGAATGGAGTTGTGTTGTGGCTGAGGAGGGAAAAGGAGCTGCTGTCCAGGCTCCCCCAAAACCAAAACCAAAAGAGAGAAGAAGAGAGGAGAGCAGAGCAGCGAAGAGGCTGTTGCTGTGCGCTGTGCAGGGTGCACCCGCGGCGCCATCGCCTCGCCTCCGCTCCCAATCAGATCAATCCATCCATCCCCTCGCCCTCGCCCTCGCCCTCGATTCCTGCTCCTCTTCCTCGTCCTCCGAATCGCGCGCGGGCAGGCGGAGCCGCAGAGGGTGGAGCCGCCGGCGCTCCACCAAAACCAAAGTAGAGGAATCCCCAATTCCGAATCGCCCCCATCGATTGTGAGTTTGTTGTTGCTGCGTCTCTTCCATTCTTATTGTAGATCGAATCGATCGATTCGATTCATCGCTCCATCGACTGGTACTAGATCGAGATAGGGTTCATACGCCCATTGATTCGACGATGTTCCGCCGCGACTGCGTGGGACCGCCGCCGCCATGCCCCCCGGCCGCCGCCCTCCACCTTCGCATCCCGCCGTCTTGACCAAACCCAAACCCCGACTCCGATCCGAACACAAGCGGCCCGTGCGCACCAACCACCACCACCACCGGAGCAACACGATGGCCGATAGCGGCGGACTCAGCGCCAACAACGCCGCCGCCGCCAACGCCAACGAAGACGACGACGCCAACACTGCGCCTTTCCCCGACACGGTCCGTCTTTGTTTTTATCTATACTCCATCAATCCACTTTTGATTCTCTCTGATTCGGTGGTTTGATTCTCACCCAAATCAAATCTCCAATGCCCTGCCTATGCCTTCCAGGTCCAGGTCGGAGGATCTCCCGAGTACAAGGTCGAGAGGAAGCTGGGCAAAGGTGGCTTTGGCCATGTCTTTCTTGGCCGACGTCTGACTGCTGCCCATGCTGGACGCTCTGCGGCGTCTGCTGCCCAAGAGGTTGCCATCAAATTTGAGCACACTACCAGCAAGGGCTGTACCTACGGCCCTCCGGCTGAATGGCAAGTCTACACGTAAGTCTGCTCATCATCGTTCCTGTCTTTCATCTCCCACTACCACCAACAGATAGTCAGATACTACTGTTCATGGTTCTAAGTGACTGCCTCTAATCATGTACCAGCGCTCTAGGAGGCACGCATGGTGTGCCCAAGGTGCATTATAAAGGTCGCCAGGGTGACTACTATGTCATGGTACCGCTCCTTCCTTCTGCCACCTCTTCCTCCTGCTAATCTCGGAGAATGGACGACCCCTCTGGGTTTAGCTAATGGAGAAATTGACTCTTCTGGGACCAGTGCTCTTTCTTTATCGAGAGAAGGGAGGCCTGGTCTGAATTTAGTGAGGAACTTTTGGGATTTTTGCTACTGAAGAATCACTTGTAATTTATTTGATTCCTTTTTACCTCTCCAGATTATGGATATGCTGGGGCCTAGCTTGTGGGATTCATGGAATTCATTAGGCCAATCGTGAGTTCCTTAACTCTACTACCTCTGACCTCTCCCAGCGGTTGCCATTGTTTTTTCCCTACCCTTTTTTCTCCCCTTCCTGTTTGTAATAACTTGTGCTGAAAAACTTCCAGCATGTCATCGGAAATGGTGGCTTGCATTGCCATGGAGTCCATTTCCATCTTGGAAAGCATGCATTCTAAAGGGTAAGTGGACATCTCAAGCATGCTTAATGGCTAATGTTTAATTCATCAGTCTCTTTTTTATGCTTCTGTGCTTTGCTTTTCAGATATGTGCATGGAGACGTCAAACCTGAGAACTTTCTTCTGGGGCAGCCTTCAACGCCTCAAGAAAAGAAACTTTATCTTGTGGATCTTGGATTAGGTAAACAAGCCTGTTCCAATCAATATGTTATTAACTTGCATGGTTTTTGTGAAATCGTTTCCCTTTCCTATTTCTGCTAGATTACTAGTGGTCTGGAGGATTCAGTCTTGACCATCTTAACAGCTTCTGTGTTAATTTTCACTTGCCAGCAACAAAGTGGAGAGATACTGCTAGTGGACAGCATGTTGGTTACGATCAACGTCCTGATGCCTTTAGGTTTGCCACTCTGTCTTTTATGTTTCATTAATATAATATTCATATTTGTCTGCTAATTGTGGCATTATTTCTATGTCTAAACTTCTCTCTTGCCTTTATAATCTAGAGGAACAGTTAGATATGCTAGTGTCCATGCACATTTAGGAAGAACCGCTAGCAGGAGAGATGATTTGGAGTCACTTGCCTATACACTAGTATTCCTTCACCGGGGCAGGTTGCCATGGCAGGGATACCAGGTATCTTACTGTATAATCTTTTAATCTTTTTTCTCTCCAAAAAATCAGAACTATTTTTTTTCTTGAGTAGTCTTGTTTGACCATTGATCTTTTTTGGGCCTGTGTTTACAGGGTGATAATAAATCATTTTTGGTGTGCAAGAGAAAGATGAGTACCTCACCTGAGACCCTTTGCGGCATATGTCCTCAACCTTTCAAGCAGTTTCTTGAGATCGTTGTCAACATGAAGTTTGATGAAGAACCAAACTATTCCAAGTTGATTTCATTGTTTGACAGTTTAATTGGACCAATCCCTTCCATTAGACCAATCAATACTGATGGAGCTCAAAAGGTCTGTTTCAGGCATCACATACTTCATTGGCGAGTTCAAGTGAAATGAACCTTTAAAAATCTAGATACACCTGGCTTACGTAATTTGTGGACATGCTCACCCTGCAGGTAGGGCAGAAGCGTGCCAGGTTGCTTAATGATGACGACGACCATGTAAAAAAGAAGATTCGGCTGGGTGCCCCTGCAACCCAGTGGATTTCAGTATACAATTCGAGGCAACCTATGAAGCAGAGGTTAATGTTAATTCTCAAGTTAATTTTCTTGTGTTGACTGTACATCGTGTTTCAAGTATCCATGCAGAGTTATATTATCATAGCGCATTCTGTATTGTTCTTTCTTTTAAAAGCGATTTCCCATTTTTTTTCTTATATTTGTGTAAGAATCTGATTCATTCAGTGAAATGAACCAAGTTAACGACATGGCAAGACTGCATGTAGATCATAATTTCTACTGGGATAACAAATTTAAATGGAAAAGTATAGTTTGATCCCTTGAGAACCAAAGATAATCCATAATACTTCTGCTGTTTTTTTAGATTCATCGATGCACCGGCATTCTTTGTGTATTTAGTCACTGTAAAAGGATGCTTAACTTCTGCCGTTGATAGGTACCACTATAATGTGGCTGACGCAAGGTTAGCACAGCATGTGGAGAAAGGAAATGAGGATGGTTTGTTGATAAGTTCAATATCATCATGCTCAAATCTTTGGGCAATCATTATGGACGCAGGAACTGGCTTCTCAGCTCAAGTCTACGAGTTATCTTCACACTTTCTTCATAAGGTAGGACCTTCCCATCTGCACCTCATGTAATTCATTCTCTTTTGATGTTCTCAATTTTACCAAAAAAAAAACAGGAATGGATTATGGAGCAATGGGATAAAAGTTACTACATCAGTTCTGTTGCTGGCTCCAACAATGGAAGTTCTATTGTAGTGATGTCAAAAGGTACATATATATTTTTTGTGACATATATCATTATCTTACTGTATCCCCACTTGCTTGTGACAAGTTTGTTGTCGCTGCTGCTGGCTTGCTGCATATATATTCATTACATTCTTTTCCCTACAGCTGCAGTATATCCGTGACTATTCTATATCTTATAGTTTATAATGTACCCACTTGAATGAGCCTGAAAAGTAAACCTGAACAACAAAAAGGAAAACACAAGTGTCTCACCAGTTGCCTGCAGCAGGAACAGTATCTGCTCAAGCACCCTTGATATGCACCTGTCTTCAGAATTACCTGTCACTTGTTTGGTCCTTTTCCTTTTCGTAATGTAGACCCTGTCACAATTGTGCGTCTTTGACAGATATAGCTTTTTTGTTGGTCCTCTGATATAGTATGTTTGATGGCCAGGCACACCATATACACAGCAATCGTACAAAGTCAGTGATTCCTTTCCATTTAAATGGATAAACAAGAAGTGGAAGGAAGGTTTTCATGTGACTTCAATGGCAACATCAGGCAATCGATGGGCTATAGTCATGTCCCGCAGTGCTGGTTTTTCTGAGCAGGTTTGTACCGATGCTGAACTCCATATAGAGAGATAACGTCGTATATGATTCTCATTTTCATTGTGAAGCATTTGGATGGTTAGCAAAAGACAAAGGCCAAGTGTTTTATGCTAGATAGAGGTTTTAATATTTTCTTTCATGCTGCACTGTTTGTAAAGGACACTAGAAAGTGTTTTTAGTAGCAATGTGATTTTCTAAGATGTTCAGGTGCATCTTCATTGATGGTTAGGTCTGGTATTTTATTTGTGGGATAGCCTTGAAGTTGAGGAATGTGCTACGTGATGGTCTAAGATGAGGGTGCCTTGATCTTGATGGACTTAAAGCATTGCAATTCTTGCAGGTTGTGGAGTTGGACTTCTTGTACCCAAGCGAGGGCATCCATAGACGCTGGGACAATGGCTTTCGTATCACTGCAATGGCTGCCACAATGGATCAGTCTGCGCTGATCCTAAGCAAGCCAAGGCGTCGCCCGAGAGACGAGACACAAGAGACTCTGCGGACCACACAGTTTCCCAGTCAACATGTCAAGGTAGGACACGGGAGCCGTGGATCTGTCTCTCTTGCTTTAGCTTGACCAGTGTTTTTTTTTTCCCTTACTTGTTCCTCTTGGCTGTCGCAGGATAAGTGGGCCAAGAATCTCTACCTTGCTGGGATATGCTATGGGCGAACCGTGGCCTAACATCGTCGGTTGCTGACCTAGCTGTTGTTTGATGTATATTTTTGAGTTTTCATCAGCTGCTACCAGCATGGGACAGGGCAGCAGTGTCCTAGTCCATGGAAGAAGATGAATGAACTCATGAATTCCGATGTATGTACCTGAACCTGGTTCTAGGTTGGGTCTCCTAAATTAATCGGGAAAGGCGGGTGCAGACAGAATAGCGTAGCTACTGATCAGCCGTAACGTACCCGTCCGATCCAATAAAACGAGTCTGTAATGTGGCTTTTGCAGCGCATTTTCTGCATCATGTTAAAGAAAATTCTGTTTTTTATTCAGTGCTCATGAAGAGGAAAAAAATATAGAGCGGAGAAATGTGTTTATTTTGTTTTTTTTTGTTTCCTGTACAAGTACAATACAATACAATACACGAGAAATGAATATATGGTATTTATACGACAGCGCAAAGAGAAGGAGACTACTGGTCCTGCGGCGGAGGCGCGGCGGCGGACTGACGGAAAGAGAGCATGCTGGACGAGTCAACTCTGACGATGACTTGTTCGCCGGTGGAGTCGTCGCTCGAGTTGTCTTCCTCCTGCAACCGTCGCTGAGCGGTGGCAGCAACCTCAGCAGCGTCTCTTAGAGGTAGAGCTGCCACTCGCCTCATGTTGGAGCCCTCCGACTGCACGGAGAGCAGAGGCCGCTCCTTGGACGGCATTCTTGGGTAGGAGGAGCTGTGCTTCTGGTTTGTCGTCGTCGCCGCCTGCACGCGATGACGCCTCTGCCGCCGGTGACCCTGCTGGCCGGAGGAGAGGCTCACCATGCTGTCGTACATACTCAGCTGCAGGGCCCTGCAAGACAAGCCGCCATGGGACCTCCGGAAGCTCTCGGGCCAGCTGAGCAAGCCGCTGTGCTCCTTGCTCATGCTCCGTGCCCGTGCTGGCTCATGGCCTCCTCCTTGTCCTTGGGGCAGCAGCAGCAGCCGCGACGCACTTCCATGAACCTCTGCCTCCTCGAAGAAGATGATCCGCGCTCTAGCTTCCACCTGATACCTGCGTGCGGTATGGCAGTAGTCTGTACAAGAGAGAGGAGTCAGATCAGAGCCTTTCTTTGACTCTTTATTTATCTATATCTATAGGCAAAAACATAACACTAATAAATAAAGAGACCTGAGGACTCGAGACCGAATAAGCTCAAGTCAGCATTCCATGGCACAAGCACCGCCGGAGGCGTGATTAGAGTCAGGTTCTCGGTCTTCAAGAATCCTTCCAGCAAAATGCCAATGCAATTCTGCTCCACTTCCGTGTCTTCTCCCTTGATGTATATGTTCATCGTCGACCTTTCAGCTATGAGAACCCTCATCTCACGCATTCCCAGTTTCTCGAATATGCGAGGGAGCAAAAGCCTTGCAAGCACCAGAGCGCTTTCCTGCCAACATTCATCCATCCATGATCCATCGAGTACCATTTATTTATTATATTTACTACTCCTACTACTATGTGTGTAGTAGGAGTAAGTATGTACATTACCTGCCACAGGAAAACCTCAATCGAAGGATCTGAATGGCGCAGCTCTTCTATCTTTTCAGTTTCAATGAAGAAACAGTGTGCCACTGAATCCGTGGTCATGTCACAGATATATGGCTTTCCAATCAGCACCTCATACAAACCCAAAGTGCTTCCATGTGATAGAATTGGATCTAAGCAATGCCTTCTGCTTAATCTCTGACTTGTCCACTGTTGTTGCAAAAATAAAAAAGGGGGATAAAATGCCTCATTAGAACCAACAGTTCGTTCCCAACAGAATTTTGTGTTGTTGAGGCGCACACTGACCTTTACTACACCAATAGAAACAAGCCATATACCGGTTGGCCTGGATCCTTCCCTGTACAGCGATGTGCCCTGCCCTCGCACGGTTTCCTTTGTATTTCTTAGCAAAGGATCACGCGCAGCAGCAGGCAGCGCTCCAACTAAAGGATGAGTGTTCAGAAGGTCACTAATTCTTGGCATTTTCACTATTGGTGGATTCCTCTGAAACTTCTTCAAGTCTGTCTGCCAAGTGAATTAGCTTAGCTTACTGGAGTTATATAAGCATATTTAGCTAAATAATGTTCCAGCTACCTGCAGAGCATCATCTAACTGGACCATTTCCTTCTCTTCCAGCAGCCCAGTCTTCTGGAGGTTTTGAATATACTCACTCAAGTGTGTCAGCACAGAATATGTGACTTGTCGTGTCTTTAGCACTCGTAGCACCTGAAATTTTGGGGGAAAATGATTTCAGAACCAGGGCACTGCAATTTATCAGCAGGAGGATCCTTTAGTTTATTCATGCAATGATCTTTATCTTCGTTATTATGTTGGTTTTGTACTTTCTTCTCCAAGTTTTACGGAGAGAAAACTGATTGTTTTTTTCCTCGAACATGCAGGACTGCTTGGTGAATATGTTACAAAGACTTTGTGTTGGAACTGAAAGCTCAACAGCAGTTGAATGAAATTATAGAAGCACATTGTTACCACAAACCTGCGGGAATGTAACTCGAACATCTTCCAAGAATTTTCTAGCTTCCTCTCCCTCAGCGTTACTTTCATTAATAACAGTTCTTGCAACCTCACTATCGCCTGAAGAGAGAAGAAAACAAATAATAAATACCGAAACTGGCAAAGTGCATTAGTATCATACCAGAAGATTGAGCTTAGGGTATCTACAAAACAGAATGAAGGATGGAAGATGGACTCAATCAAAACCATAAAGAGAGTGTGGAACCTTTAATCAAGCTTTCATTGTTCAAACTGATAAAATAAACTCGGTTCATTGTATCTTTTTCTATCTTAATGAAATGACACACAACTCTCCTGCGTAGTTCAAAAAAAAAAGTTCAAACTGATAAATAAATTGAGCTACCCCAGGTTCGTTGTCATTGAAGTAACACTCAACCACAATTTCACCCTATAAAGTGGTTTTGCAGTGAAGTAAGGCTCTGTCACCCCACATGACCTAGTAGTTTGACAACCAAATGCTGTAACAGATTTCTGTGGTGAAGGTAAACCCTTCTTAAAAGTCTGCTTTCTATTGCCATTTGTGATCTACATGGCAACAACAATGTACAGCTATAGAAAATGTCCACCATACATGTAAATCTCATACATATGCAATTAGTACTGATTCTCTTCTAGCACCCCAAAGAAATAATAGGCAATTTGCAGGAAATAACACATCAAGTTCCCAATATATTACCAAGAAAATCATGAAGCTGCCGCCTTGCGATTCTGTGAGCACGAAGAAATGCAGCACAAATGTAACATCCAGACTCTAATCTTTCGACTGTGAAGTATGTGACAAGCTTTCGTGGTAACCTACTCATCTGGAGGAACCTATAATAATTTGGGAACTGGACATTAGACTTTAAACCTTTCCAATCACATAATGTTTGTCCGGAAACAAGATCCATAGCTTCATCAACCGATCTCATCAGAATATTTGCTGTTGCTTGAGTTATTCGTCCTTCTTCAAGCATTCCCCAGTAAGCAGCTTGCACACCTGTTATAAAATATGTCCTTATAAATGATCTCCTTTAACTAGCATTCAAAACAACACTTGGCACATCAAGTTGCAAAAAAGGTATAGCACATAGAACCATGGAGGGAACAGTAAGCAAACAGTTTATGGATAAACACATATTGCAATGATAAGGGTGTAAAATTGGAAAGACAAATGGACATCAGTCACAACCCCAACATATCAAACTGATAAAATACTTCTCAACAAAAGAAATCATATCAAAAGTAATGGAGGCCAATCACTAGCAAAGTAGCAATTCATTTAGAAGACAGATAAATACCATCAAACTACAAAGACGGAAGGCCTAGCTACAAAGATGGCCAGATGGGTAGGGAAAATTTGCCTGCTTACTTGGGACACAAAAAGGCTTAGGTTAATTGCCAGCAAGAATTAGTGAATATAACAGTATTATTACTTGGACCGTTGATCTAGATGACTATTATCACACATTACATTCTAAGAGGTAATAGAATTAATATATATTTATATATTTTTTATTTTGATAAATAGGAAAGATAAGAAAAATGTCAGGTTAGATATCTATCAATTTGAAGAGGATGAAGGGAGGTAAAGTGATGGGCCCTGATGGTATCCCCATTGAGGTGTGGAGATACCTAGGCGCCAGAGCGATAATATGGTTAACTAAGCTTTTTAACCTTATTTTTCGGTCAAACAAGATGCCTGAAGAATGGAGGAGAAGTATATTAGTACCTATCTTCAAGAACAAGGGAGATGTTCAAAGTTGTACTAACTACCGTGGGATTAAGTTGATGAGTCATACGATGAAGCTCTGGGAGAGGGTTATCGAGCATCGCCTAAGGAGAGTGACACATGTGACCCAAAATCAGTTTGGGTTCATGCCTGGTAGGTCAACCATGGAGGCGATTTTCTTATTACGACAATTGATGGAGAGATATAGGGAGCAGAAGAAGGACTTGCACATGGTCTTTATTGACCTCGAGAAGGCATATGACAAAGTACCGAGAAATGTCATGTGGTGGGCCTTGGAAAAGCACAAAGTCCCAACTAAGTACGTTACCCTCATCAAGGATATGTACAGGGATGTGGTGACGTTTGTCCGAACATGTGATGGCGACACCAGTGACTTTCCAATTAAAATAGGATTGCATCAGGGGTCAGCTTTGAGCCCTTATTTATTTGCTTTGGTGATGGATGAGGTCACAAGGGACATACAAGGTGATATCCCTTGGTGTATCTCTTTGCTGATGATGTGGTGCTAGTTGACGACAGTAGGGCGGGGGTTAATAGGAAGTTAGAACTATGGAGGCACACGTTAGAGTCGAAAGGGTTCAGACTTAGTAGGACTAAGACCGAGTACATGAGGTGCGATTTCAGCGCGACTAGGCACGAGCAGGGAGACGTTAGCCTCGATGGGCAAGTGGTGGCCAAGAAGGATACTTTTCGGTATTTAGGGTCGATGCTACAAAAGGATGGAGACATTGATGAAGATGTTAGGCATAGAATTTCAGCCGGCTGGTTGAAATGGCGTCAAGCTTCTGGCGTTCTCTGTGACAAAAGGGTGCCTCAGAAGCTGAAAGGTAAGTTCTATAGGACGGCGATTCGTCCGGCGATGCTATATGGTGCTGAGTGTTGGCCTACAAAAAGACGACATGTCCAACAATTGAGTGTAGCGGAGATGCGTATGTTGCGTTGGTGTTGTGGGCACACAAGGAGGGATAGAGTACGAAACGACGATATTCGGGATAGGGTTGGGGTGGCACCAATTGAGGAGAATTTGATTCAACATCGGTTGAGATGGTTTGGACATGTCCAACGGAGGCCTCCTGAGGCGCCGGTGCGTAGTGGAGTTCTAAAGCGGACCGATAATGTAAAGAGCGGTAGAGGTCGACCTAAACTAACTTGGGACGAGTCCGTTAAGAGAGATCTTAAGGAGTGGAATATCCCCAAGGATTTAGCTATGGACAGGAGCGCTTGGAGATTAGCAATCAACGTGCCTGAACCGTGACCTTTTTTTGTCTTGTGCCCTTTATGTCCCTTTATGTGTCTCCCTGTTTCTCGTCTCTTTTGGGTTTCATCTCTAGCCTACCCCAACTTGCTTGGGACAAAAGGCTATGTTGTTGTTGTAGATATCTATCAATTAGATCTGACATGTATGGCATGCATACCTGTTGGCACTAGCACCTAATGCCCAGGTGAGCAGCACCTGCTCCCCTTCCCTCTCCCTCTCCCCTGAACCAAGGAAGAAGAAGAGCAGAGCTCTTCTTCAGCACACACACACACTGCTCAGTTTCAGCTGAAACAGAAGTCACAAGAGATGGTGGCAAGAGCTACATTTTCCATTGCATTGCTTCCTAATTTATACAAGCAAGCTACCAACTACATAGTACATGATGGTATGGTTGAGTACAGCCCTCATCACCTTGGTACAGCCAAGACATGGCTGGTGTACCTCTACCTACTCCTAGAGCATGGTATACATCACCTTCTACCAACTATAGTACTAGGGATGACCTATTGCCATACAAGCTGCAGTGTTCAGGGCTGGACAGCAGAGCTGACCATGTTCCTGCCCTTGACTGCAATGGAGGATCAGCAGATTATGTCTAACAATCTTCCCCTAATCCTGCTGTCCTTTCTTGACCTCAACCATGCCAATCATCCCCCTCAGCTCCTGGAACCGAAGACGACCAAGTGACTTGGTGAGGATGTCAGCGAGTTGCCGTTTGGTGTCGACGAACTCGATGACGAGCTGCCCTCCATCGACGCAATCACGAAGAAAGTGAAACTTCACATCTATGTGATTGCTTCTGTCGTGGAGAACTGGATTCTTTGCCAGCGCAATTGCTGGCTGGTTGTCCACCTTGAGTGCCGGCGGCTGGACCTGGGCTCCGGTGAGCTCTGCCAGCAGCCGCCGCAGCCAGACCACCTGGCATGCCGCCGTGGCTGCTGCGACATACTCCGCCTCACATGTCGACAGCGCCACCATCTTTTGCTTCAAGGATTGCCAGGCAATCGGCGACGATCCGAGGAAGACGAGGACACCCGAAGTACTCCGCCTCCCATCAACGTCGCCGGCCATGTCCGCATCGCTGAAGACCGTCAGCGCTGCATCTTCCGAGGCCTTGGGCGGTGCCTCGCTGAACACCGAGAGCTGGATGCTCCCGCGCTTGGGGAAGACAATGCCCAGCTCTGCCGTGCCCTGGACATAGCGGAGCAGCCGCTTGACTGCCGCCCAGTGGTCTTCCCTTGGATCCTCCATGAAATGGCTCACGTAACCCACCGCGAACGCGATGTCCGGCCGAGTGTGCGTGAGCCAGCGCAGCCCGCCGACGATGCTTCGGTAGAGCGTAGCGTCTACCTTCGCCGCCGAGCTTGCCCGCGAGAGCTTGATCCGCTCCTCCATGGGTGTGGCCACAGCCTTGCAGCCCGCCATGCCCGCCCGCTCCAACAGCTTCAGCGCGTAGGCGCGCTGCCCAAGCTTCACTGCATCCGCGCTCTGCTTCACCTCGATGCCGAGGTAGTACGACAGAGCTCCCAGGTCGCTCATGCGGAACTTGGCGCCCATCTCCTCCTTGAAACGCGCAATGTCCTGCGCGCGCGCCCCGGTGACGATGAGATCGTCGACGTACACCCCGACGATGAGGTGCTCCTTCCCCCGTCGGCGGGTGTACAACGCATGCTCAGTGGCGCAGCGTGCGAACCCGAGCTCCACCATGGTGGCGTCGAGCTTGGCGTTCCACGCCCTCGGCGCTTGCCGCAGCCCGTACAGGGCCTTCCTGAGGCGCAACACCTTATGCTCAGCGCCCTTCACCACGAACCCCGGCGCCTGCTTGACGTAGACAACCTCCGCCAAATCGCCATTGAGAAAGGCAGACTTGACGTCGAGGTGGTGGACTTGCCAGTCCTTGGCCGCCGCGAGCGCGAGGAGGAGCCGCACCGACTCCATCCGCGCCACTGGCGCGAACACCTCCTCGAAGTCAACTCCTTCACGCTGGACGAAACCGCGGGCGACGAGCCGCGCCTTGTGCTTCACCACGGCGCCACGCTCGTCCCGCTTCACCTTGAACACCCATTTGAGCCCGATCGGCCGGCATGCCGCCGACGGATCGACCAGCTCCCAGGTGTGGTTGTCCTCGATCGCCTTCAATTCTTCAAGCATTGCCTTTCGCCACGCCGCATCGCGCTCCGCGACAGCAAACGTGGCTGGCTCTTCTGCGCTCATGAAAAGCAGAGTCTGGTCAGCGTCGACGAGCATCCGCGCCGCCAGCCCTGGCACCGTCGCCTCGCCGACCATATTGTCCACCCGCCGGAATCTGATGTCCTCCCCTTCATGGAAAGCATCCACGAAATCTGAGACATCCGATGGTGGGGATGCGTACTCGATTGTGGCCTCTGCCGCCGGCGTTCCTAGTTCGGGCGAAGCAGGGGATTGCTCCCCAGTTGGCCCAGGCGAGCTCAAATGGCCTGCCCCGCCTGGGCTGAGTGGCTCCACCTCTGCAGCTGCCGGCTGCTCTGCTTCCACCACCGTAGGCTCTGGCGCCTGCGCTTCCCCGGCCACCGGCGGCTCCACCGCCTCACCATGGCCGCGGATCACCAAGTGCTCCACAGCAAACGTGTTGCAGAGTCTGCCACCGCCTTGGCCTTCCGCTGCTTCTGGCCCGTCCCAGCTCCATGCCGCGGCCTCATCGAAGACCACATCCCGGGACACCACCACCTTGCCGCCGACCGGATCGTACAGGCGATATGCCTTCGATCCGTCCTCATAGCCGAGGAACACCATGCGCGTGCTTCTGTCCTCCAGCTTGCCGAGGCCCGGCTTGGTGGCCTTCACGTGGCCGATGCAGCCAAAGGTGCGCAGGAACGTGACATTAGGCTTGCGCCCATGCCACGCTTCGAACGGTGTCACCCCCTTCAAGGCCTTGGTGGGCGAGCGGTTCAGGATGAACACCGCCGTGCTCACTGCTTCGCCCCAGAACTCCGCCGGCATCTCTTTCGCCTTCATCATCGAGCGCGCCATGCCGACGATAGTTTGATTCCGGCGCTCCACCACACCGTTCTGCTGTGGTGAGTAGGGCGCCGTGAGGTGGCGGCCGACCCCCTCACCCGCACAGTAGGTGGCGAACTCCACCGCCGTGAATTCGCCACCGCGATCCGTCCGAAGCACCCGCAGCTTCTTCCCGGACTCCACCTCTGCGCGTGCTTTGAAGCGCTTGATGGCGTCCGCCGCGTCGCACTTGCTCGTCAGGAGCTGCAGCCACATATAGCGACTGCAGTCGTCCACGAGCAAGAGGAAGTACCTCCGGCCGCCGTGCGTCGCCGGCGTGATTGGCCCGCAAAGGTCCCCATGGACCAGCTCGAGCGGATCAGCCGCGCGATACCTTGCCGCCTTGGGGAACGGCAGCCGCCTCTGCTTCCCCGCCAGGCAGCTGTCGCAGAGCTCGCCGGCGTGCTTGATCTGCGGCAGCCCGGTCACCATCTTCCCCAGTCGCCCGAGCGCGTCGAAGCTCAGGTGGCCGAATCGGCCATGCCATAACCACGGCTCCTCCGAGCACGACGCCGCGAGACACACCGGCTGCTTTACCTTCAAATCCAGCAGGTAGAGGCGGTTATGGGACCTCGATACCTTAGCTAGGAGTCGGCCATCCTGGTCCCTGATGCGCAGCACCCCATTGCGGATCAACACCTCTGCACCGTGCTCATCGAGCTGTCCTAGGCTGACGATGCTCGATCGGAGCTCCGGGATGTAGTAGACGTCCGTGAGCGCGCGGTGCTCTCCGTTCTTGCACCGGAAGAGCACGGTGCCGCGCCCTCGGATCTGCACCCGGGAGCCATCGCCGAACCTGACGCTCCCGGCGTGCTTCTCGTCTAGCTCGGAGAAAGCGGCGCGGCAGCCTGTCATGTGGTTGCTCGCCCCGGAGTCGAGGTACCACCTCGGCTCTGACTCGTCTCCGGCAGCTCCCAGGTGGACCTGCGCACGCGGCTCATCAAGGTGAACAACCGGCGGCGCAGACCTCTGCTCCAGCTCCGCCACCTCTGCTTCGCCGCTCTCCGCGCAGAACACCCCCATCAGGAGCGCGTGCTCGCCGTCGCTGTCATCCCGAGCAAGGTGCGCCTCCTCCTTCCTCTCCGGCTTCTTGTTTGGGCACTCCCGTGCCCAGTGCCCCACCTCGCCGCACTTGCGGCAAGCATTGGGGGCGGGGAACTTCTTCTTCCCCCTCTTCTTCTCCGCCGGTGCCTTGCCACGCTGCTTTCCGCCGTTGCCGCCGCCACGGTCTCCGCCACCGCGACTGGAGCCTTCCCCGGTCTTGCGCTTCTCCTTCATCCGCGCCGACCACTCCTCTGTCAACAGCAGCTTGGGCTTCTCCTTCTCCGGCGGCGCGCGATCCTCCACCGCGCGGAGCCGCCCGGTGACGTCCTCGAGCGACAATGTGGACAAGTCCAGCATCGTCTCGATGGACAGGGCAAGCTGCGCGTACTTGGCCGGCACGACGCGCAGCAGCTTGGCCACGACGTCCTCGTCGTCGACCGGCTTGGCGTAGGTGGCCAGCTGACTCGCGATCGACTGCAGCCGAAGCGCGAAGTCCTCCACGGCCTCTCCGGGCTTGAAACGAAGGTCGTCGAACTCGCGGCGCAGCTGCTGCGCCTTCGCCTTCTTGGCTCGGTCCGAGCCGAGGCGGAAGGACGCAAGCATGTCCCATGCCTCCTTCGCCGTGTTCTTCGACCCGATGGCCTCATGGAACTCGGACGGCGTGGACGCCATGAGCGCCTCCATGACGCCCACCTCCGCATCCTCACCGGCATTGCCGGTCTCCACCGCCGCCCACCACCGCCGCGCGCGCAGCTTCCACTTCATGTGGACAGCCCACTCGCCGTAGTTGGTGCGGGTGAGCATCGGCCAGGTATTGGACCCGCCGACCTCCCTCACCGTGCGCACCTCTACTGCGGGCTGGGATGCCGAGGCCAGCTGCCTCTCCATGGCCGCTGCTGCAGCCGCCGCCGCAGCTGCCTCTGCACCGCCCCCAGCGCCCGCTGCAGCAGTGTCCATCACCGGCGACTACACCTAGCGACTTGTACGGCTCCGATACCAGGTGTTGGCACTAGCACCTAATGCCCAGGTGAGCAGCACCTGCTCCCCTTCCCTCTCCCTCTCCCCTGAACCAAGGAAGAAGAAGAGCAGAGCTCTTCTTCAGCACACACACACACTGCTCAGTTTCAGCTGAAACAGAAGTCACAAGAGATGGTGGCAAGAGCTACATTTTCCATTGCATTGCTTCCTAATTTATACAAGCAAGCTACCAACTACATAGTACATGATGGTATGGCTGAGTACAGCCCCCATCACCTTGGTACAGCCAAGACATGGCTGGTGTACCTCTACCTACTCCTAGAGCATGGTATACATCACCTTCTACCAACTATAGTACTAGGGATGACCTATTGCCATACAAGCTGCAGTGTTCAGGGCTGGACAACAGAGCTGACCATGTTCCTGCCCTTGACTGCAATGGAGGATCAGCAGATTATGTCTAACAATACCATTGTACGGAAAGTTTTAATGTTTTTGTTCGCCCAAAATAATATAGTTGCACAGTACAGTTCTAACAATACAAAGATACTGTGCAATCTGAAACACGAAATTAGCACTTCATAGTTCAAAGAACCGACTAAGAGAAACTCCATGGCCTTTAATTTTGCGTGCCAGATGGTCATCTCGTACATAGGTGTGTAGCTATGATGTACTCCCTCTGTCCCTACATAACTGTAGTTTTCGCTTCCCGAGAAACAACTTTGACTATATATATATATAATATTTATGGTACAAAATTAATATCATTAGTAGATCATTGAATCTATTTTCATAATAAATTTATTTGGAGATACAAATGTTGCACGTGTTTTCTATAAATCTAGTCAAACTTACGACACGGAAACCAAAAACGACAATTATTTAGGGACAGCAGGAGTATAGTCAGTATGTCCTGAGCACACATGTTATAAATATTGCAATTAGAAATCTACTGAACAAAAATCAATCTGTTTCAGAGATTGAGATTTCCTGCCTTTTCCCTTTTCTTTTTTTTATAAATACTTTATTTATTTATTTATGACTTACTTGTTGCACGTATTCAAAAATCAAGGGCTAAGATCTATTTAAGATCTTACCTCCTATGAGGTAGTGAGAGTACTGTAGCAAGGCCCTACTTTAGGGCTTCGATATGAAGGTATAAGTAAGGGAAATGTAGAGCAATAAAGCTGATCTGAGCATGGGTGGCCCTACTTTAGCGATTCGAGAAGAAGGTATAAGTAAGGGAAATGTAGAGCAATAAAGCTGATCTGAGCATGGGTGCAGGTCTGGGCATCAATGGTTGGACACTCGCCTTTGGCAGGCCAGTGGAGGATCTTTCCTCATACCAATTATCAATGTTGACACCAAAAGTTTTATATTTCAAAAACAACCATTTCTAATTCCAAACAACAGGAAGATCTGGCAGAACAAAATTGTACCGTTGAAGCCTAAATACCACTAACTCGCCACAGCTATCCACTCCAGGAGTGCATGTGAACAGTTCAGGTGGTAGGAAGTTAACTAAGAGTTACAGAAGTAATTATATCAAGCCTAAAAGGGATCAGGAAAATCCTTACAACAACAACAACAACAACATAGCCTTTTGTCCCAAGCAAGTTGGGGTAGGCTAGAGATGAAACCCAAAAGAGACGAGAAACAGGGAGACACATAAAGGGACATAAAGGGCACAAGACAAAAGATGTCACGGTTCAGGCACGTTGATTGCTAAACTCCAAGCGCTCCTGTCCATAGCTAAATCCTTGGAGATATTTCACTCATTAAGATCTCTCTTAACGGACTCGTCCCAAGTTAATTTAGGTCGACCTCTACCGCTCTTTACATTATCGGCCCGCTTTAGAACTCCACTACGCACCGGCGCCTCAGGAGGCCTCCGTTGGACATGTCCAAACCATCTCAACCGATGTTGAATCAATTTCTCCTCAATTGGTGCCACCCCAACCCTGTCCCGAATATCGTCGTTCCGTACTCTATCCCTCCTTGTGTGCCCACAACACCAACGCAACATACGCATCTCCGCTACACTCAATTGCTGGACATGTCGCCTTTTTGTAGGCCAACACTCAGCACCATATAACATCGCCGGACGAATCGCCGTCCTATAGAACTTACCTTTCACCTTCTGAGGCACCCTTTTGTCACAGAGAACGCCAGAAGCTTGACGCCATTTCAACCAGCCGGCTGAAATTCTATGCCTAACATCGCCATTTCAGGAAAATCCTTAATCACAAAAAAGAGAATCTATGCAAACTGGGTATGATAATATATTATTTAATACCTTTATGCAATATTTGTATCAAATTTGTATAAAAAATATGTGTGTATCAGATTTGTGTATTAAAAACTGTTAAACTCTGCCACCAGAGCCACTTCCAGGTTCAGGCACGTATGCGGTTGCACTTGCTCTTCTTTTTAATGAAATATGCACTCAGGTGCGTTCACGAAAAAAATATCTGTATCAAATTCCATCAGATAACCTGATAAGTGATAACATACCATTCAAAAGCCGCACTCGGATATCTGTTAAGTTCATGATATGCATGCGGTCATCTTTGCCACCGACATCATGGGGATGCTCTGGCTCATTGTCTAGGTCATTCAAACATGTGATATATTTCTTTACAGTAATCCAGTCAGCAGGTCCAAGTTCCTCGTCATCCCTTAGCTCACCAAAAGCCTCTAATGCTTTGTTTAGCATTTCATATCTTGTATATTTCAATATACGAAGCTGCAAAAAACCATATTGGAATCTTTATCTGGGGCATAAGTGAACATATTTTCATAAATGAGAACCAGTTGTGCTTATGAAAGCAATATATCAGCAGAGAAAACAAACCTAGACAGATAGAAGATGGTGAATAAGAGGCATGGTTAATGATAGTGATAAAGGCTTCCTGAACACAACATGTGAAATTATTAATCTATTTTTCACAACAAGGTCTGATGCTAATCTTGTTCAGATAGGAATCACAGTTTACAAATGGAACAATGTTTTGGTGGTGGTGGTTCTTCAGAGCAACAGGTCTGTTTGTTATAAACATTTCCAGCCAAAGAGGGGAAAATCAACTGCTCTAGATTTTCTGCTACTTTTGTCAGATCACTTGGGATAATATTTCGGGATCAGTTGTCAAAAGAAGTGCATACTTAAACACAGGATTCTCTTTGAATCATATTGTTGCAAGAATTGCTAATATATCTTTTGTGATGAAAAATACATTGCTTTAATGTGACTTCAAACCAGCGTTAAATTAAGAGTAAAGAGTCCTTTTCTTGTACTCCTCTCATGTACTCATATATAATGGCCCACAAGTTGTATTCATGAAATGGTAGTAGGGCATAAGTCAGGTTTAGGGCTTCTTTTCATCTTCTGCTGTTGCTGGCAAAGGATATATTATCTCAATTAATTCATAAGTAATTTTGCACTTGGCATGCTAGCATACATACAGCTAAAGTAAATGTCTGCGACATAGCACGGGTGTCAAACTTTTGTGGGATGAGTATATTGATGACCATTAACCTTGAGATCTTGGAGGCACTAGGCTAAGTGGCAGGTTCGCAGCACATAAAACATTGCCTTCACCACTTCACTAGTAGTTAGTTGAAGGGAGAGGACAGATGGGTACAAAAGGAGATACAGAGGTTCATAAAAACAAGCAACACCTTAAATGCCAAACTGGAACTGGAGATGACAATTTATGAAATTAACCTTTGTGGCCGACAATTTGTCCATGCCGAGCATATGTAGCAAAAATTGTGTGGTTGAGCCATTAAAAATCAATGTCAGAAACACAATGCCACCAGTGAAGAACACAAACTGCATAAGGTATAACATTAGCAAAGTCCATATTAGACATTTGACACTTCCACACACAAAAGGGACATACCATTGTTCCAACTTCTGGTTTAAGGTAAGGTTGAACTGCATCGCTGGTACGCTAGTAAAAATATTCCAATAAATGCATTAGAAAACTCTGCAGTAAACTAATGTACTTACATGAAAATGAAGCACAGAGAAAAAGGTTCATTGATACACAAATGAAACTAACTTACCTTAACAGATAATGATAGTGACAGAGCAACAGCCCCTCGCAGCCCTGACCAAACAAGAATCATGGCCTCTTTCCAGTCCAACCCATACCCAAAGTGACGCAACAATGGGTACAAAACACCAACAACTATAAGTCGAGATATTTGTACAAAGACATAGAGCAGCAGAAGGAAGCCCCATGAACTGCCTACAAGAGCAAGATATAAAATCAATGTACACAAAACAAGATTTAATAGGATTAAGCTCAGAACAGAAAGCTCATACCAAAACTTTAAAAAATGTTATGAAATTTTATATCTGAAATCATACACAAAACATGATTTTGCTGCACAATGATATCTAACCCAAGATGAAACGTTCAAACATATGTTTTTCGTAATCAAATACCAAGTGTTTGAAGTATAGGCTAACTGAAGTAGAATCAGAAATTCCCTACGGCACTAAAATTCAGAAGCAGGGCAGAGGGATCTAATACAGGGTTAGTCCAACAATTATCTTTTGTATATAGCTCATTAACATGTTGTATAAATACTGGCCTTTTATGCATTCCACTATGATGAACATGGGGCACCACATGTCAAAACTAGCCCACCAAAGTTTTTTTCACAAAGGTGTTAATGGTTATGAGCAAAACTGAGATGATGTTGATTAATTCAAGTGCATATCTGTATGTTGAATCAAAGCCTGAGCTAATGAGAACTAAAAATAAAATATAAATATAAAAGAATGAAAAATAAAAAAAATAAAAAGAGGTGGTTACTAATTTAACCATGTTATGTCTGAGATTTAAAGGTATATGCGAAAATGGCTTCCCAACCGTTGCGCTCCCCAGCTCCGGCCCCGCACCCGCCCCCGTGCGCCGCCCCGGCGTGCGACCCCAGATCCCCCGCCGCCGACCGCTCCCCCTCCTCGCCAGCCCTCGCAGCTCGCTCCCCTCCCTGCGCCCATCCCAAGCACCCAAGTTCCTCAGCCAACGGACCCCCACAGCTGCAGATCGACCCCGCCCAGCAACATGGACGTCCGGCGACCTGCGCTTCACCTCCCCGCCGTCCACTCCTCAAATCCATGGTTGTGGGGCCGAAATTTCTACTCGATGGCACCTTGGGAACCTGCGCGAGGGGCCCGGCGGACGGCGTTTCTCGGCATAGGAAACGTGTAAGCTTCGCCTCCCCCCTCATCGCCCCTCCAGAGAAGAGATACTCCTCCACTGGCATTTTGCCTGCAAGTTCTTGCCTCAGCGCCTCTGCAGCAACGCCTGCTTCCGGCGCACTGGCCGCGGAGCATTCACTTCACCACGCGGCCGCTGCGCACCGTATTGATGGCGCGTTTCCTTCCCGAGACGGGTCGCTCTGGGTTGACTCCGGGGCACACCGGCAAGCCAAGAGGCCGCATTCATGCGCGCCAGCTACCACCTCGTCAGCGGCAGTGGAAGCCGGTTGGTCCGAGGTGCGCCCAAGGTACTGGTGGCGTCTCCCCGAGTTCAAGAATCCATCTTCAAGGCCCCCAACTACCAAGGTCACTTCGACGCGCTCCCTCCACAGCGAAGCCCTGCTGAGACAATTGAGAGGTAAATGCTTCCGTTGCCTCTCCCCTGGCCATGTCGCTGCAGCGTGCAGGGACCCTGTGAGGTGCCTCAGTTGTGGCCGCTGGGGGCATAAAAGCAGAGTATGCAGAGACAGAGCTTCTTCAACCAAGCAGAAAGCTCCCCAGCTCCCGACAGCCCCTCCTCCAGTTGACGACCACAGCTTCCCCCCCTTGGGAAGGACCGCGATGGCGATGCCTGGGGACCCTGCTGACCGTCCCCAGGACACTGCAGCGGTGGCCTTCTCCACTGAAGACATGGACCACGAGCTCAACCGCCTCTCCATGCACGGCATGGTGGCCTGGTTGGGGAAGGACCGGCCGAAGGTGGAACCAGAGGTCATCAAGAAGGCCATCTGCCAGCAGTTTGCAGTCCGCCCGGAGGACGTCACCGTCGTCAAGCACTTCCCCGAAGACTTCTTCTGCGACTTCAAGCACCGCCACCAACGCGACGAAGCTGCAGGTCAGGGAAGGTTCCCCTACGGCAACCTCGACATCCACACCCGGCCCTGGCAACTGGCCACGCACGGCGACATCTGCGACCTCAAGTACCACGTCCGGCTTTGCTTGGAGGGCATCCCTCTGCAGGCCTGGAACGAGAACATTGCCAAAAGAGCTGTTGCAAGATCCTGCGATCTCCACTACGTCGAGCAGGCATCTCTGGACCGCGAGGACACCAGGGCGCTCTGCCTCTGGGCGTGGACGCACAACCCGTCGGACATCCCGAAGGTAACCTGGCTCACCTTGTCTTGCAGGAAGGCTGAATTCCACAACGGTCCGCCTGCTCGTGGGCGCCGCGGCCTCACCTTCAGGGTACTGGTGCACCTTGACCTGGTGGAGGACCCGCCAGGCGCACATGGACGCACCCCTCCCCGTGCGTACACTTGGCGCTATGGGGTCGTTGATGGTGAAAGGGCGCCGCGCGACCGCCTCGACCCACCACCCTCCGAGGTCCGCAGCAGCAACCGCCGGGACGACGATGACGACGACGATCGCCGGGGGCGCCGCGGGCATCGGGACGACACCTGGAGTTCACGCCTACTCCGGAGCTTGTCGCGGGCACCCAGGGAGCGTGAACGCGAGCGTTCCGAATCCAGGCGTGGCAGCCGTCGGCACCGAAGCCCCGACCACGGAGGCCGTCGACGCCCTCTGCTTCGCACCGACGCTGCGGGCACCGAAAGCTCGGAACTTCTCCTGGAACGTCATGCTTCGGAGACTCCTCGCCGGCTTGTCACGGACACCGTCCGCCTGACAGGGGCTGTTCGCCCGACTCAGGCCCCTCGTCGTCCTCCCATGCGTGGCCGGAGCAGGGAAAGGACGCCGCACCGCAGGCGCCACAGGCTGGCACGCTCGGAGCCACGCCCCAGAACGGCACGTTCGGAGTCCCCGCAGCCACGCCTGCGCTGCAAGTCGCCGGACCTTGGAGGCAGCGTCAGCAACAATCGCCATCCTTCGCCAAGTCCTCCTAAGGTGCGTGCAATTCATGTATATACAGAGAGGCGGCCCCCATCTATGGACTCGTCAGAGACGTGGCCTCCACCGTCTGCCCCGTCACACAGAGAACCGGCTACTCCATCGGCCGACGCGCTCCAGAACATCACTAGGTCCGTCTCGCCGTCAGCTTCTCCGCCCCCCTCACGTTCGCCCGTCCTGCAGGCTCCCCCCGTGTCGTCCTCGACCCTGCGGCCTGCCAGAGGGAGGCAAGCTCCATCCTCCCCACGGGTCGTCGCTTCTGCCCCGGTCGAGTCTACTCCAGGCGAACGCGTGCAGGCACCTCGACGCGCCCGAAGCTGACAGGGAGCGGGCAGGTTCTGCGCTTCCGTCCTGGGTTCGTCTACTCCAGGCGCCGAGTCACGGGGCCCAGCGTCCCACGCCCAGTTCAGGCTGTCGTCGAGGCAGAGGTAGCTGCTGCTGATAACACTACAAACAATGACAGCCTGCCAGTGTCTCAGTTCATCGCGGGGATCTCACAGCCTCTGCCACAACCTCTCTTGCAGGTCCCGACGCGCCGAACCAGCCCGCCACAGCGTCGCAAAAAGGCCATGGCTCCAACGCGCAGAAGTGTGCGTATTGCTTCAAGGTGCTGGCCCAAGGGAGACACACAGGCCAGAGCTCGCCAAGTGCTCATCAAGAAGCTGGGAATCCTCGACGGAGAAGACGTCAGCTCCGATGATCTTCTACTGCACTACTTCAGCTTGTTCAAGGGGCCACTCACGGATGCTGTGATCAGGGCGCTGTCGGCTCTGTGCGGTGTCGACGCTGCAGCTGCAGCACCCACTGCACAGGCTTAGAAGCCTGATTTCCTCAAGGGCTATATAATGTTTCAATGTTAGGCAGTATTCAGTCTTCTAGGATCGCTGCAGCTAGGGTCGACATGAAATTCCTGCACTTCCTGCCCTTTTGTTTTGGTGGGGCGACAGCCAGGGGCCTAAAGTCGCCTTCCCAGCAAGCCCAGGAAAGATGCATCCAAGTAGTTTATGGTAGCATCCTGTCTGCAAGCAGCAATCTTTTGCTTTGTACCTCACTGCCGGCAGCCAGTGGCCTTCAGTTTGCTCGGCATTGCCAAAACACTTCTGCATTATGTCTCGCCCAATACTATATCTCCTGTTCGCCTTCAGCTTGTCTGCCTTCATGTGACTACTCGGCACTGGGGTTCAATTTTTGTTTTTATGGCACAACATAATTGTCAGATTCTTAATTGGAACGTTAGGGGCCTAAATGACGGCGCGCGCCAAGACTCGGTGTATGAATTAGTTAGAAGCACCGGCGCCACCATTGTGTGCTTGCAAGAAACGAAGTTGCAACTTCTTGATCAGAATGTGGTGCTCCGTACAGTAGGAGCAAAATTTGCCAACTCCTATGCTGTGCTACCGGCTGTGCAGACCCGGGGTGGCATCCTACTTGCAGTGAATGAGGACTTTTTCGACCTCTCCGCAGTTGTTTTAACTGCGAGCACGATAACTGCAGAAATCACCATGAGGGCGGACAGAATAAAATGGAAGATCACGGTTGTCTATGGACCTCAGGGGACGCGGCCAAGCTCCAGTTCCTCCAAGAATTGAAAAACATTCCTCCCCCACCAGAGCACAACAGGTGGCTCATCCTAGGAGACTTCAACCTCATCTACCAGGAAGAAGATAAAAACAACTCCAACCTTAACCGGCGACTGATGGGCGCATTTAGGGCGGCGATCAATCATCTACACCTCAAAGAAATCAAGCTGAATGGACGCCGATTTACCTGGAGCAATCAACAGGATAACCCTACACTCACTAGAATTGACAGGTTCTTGTGCACCCCTGAATGGGAGCTGACCTTTCCTGCTTGCTTCTTACATTCCCTACCGTCGCTCATGTCAGACCACACCCCCCTGTTGCTGCAAGGAGACTTGGACCACCATCCTAATACGTCCTTCCGATTCGAAAACTTCTGGACCGAGATGGAAGGCTTCCAGGAACTTGTACAGGACATTTGGAATAGACCAGTCAGCTCGGCTCTTCCAATGAAACGATTACACATCAAATTGGCGCGTGTCGCGAAAGGAATCAAGCGGTGGAAAAAAGAAAAAATTGGTGACACTAAGCTGCAACTAGCTATAGTGAAAGAAGTCTTGCTACAATTAGAAGCAGCGCAAGAGCACAGGCTGCTCACAGAGCAAGAGCTTGACTTATATCGGCGCCTAAAAGCTCGCAGCATGGGGCTAGCGGCCATCGAAAAAACAAGAATCAGGCAAAAATCGAGGCTCACCTACATCCGTTGTGGAGATGCCAACACAAAATTCTTCCACATGAGAGCTAGTGCGCGTCGGAGGAAGAACTATATACACTGTTTACACACGGAAGAAGGGATTGCAATTGCTCATGACGAAAAAGAAAAGGTGATCCGGGATTATTTCAACAACCACATAGGCTCTGTGGTTTCCAGGTCAACAACCATCAATTGGCAATCCCTTGGCTACACCCCGCAGAATCTCTCCGACCTCGAGATGCCTTTCTCCCAGGAAGAAATCCAAAATACCATAAACTCTATGCCTCCCGACAAAGCTCCAGGTCCTGACGGTTTCACCGGCGCCTTCTTCAAAGCATGTTGGGAAACTATCAGCGACGATGTCATGGCAGCCATGAATAGCCTGTTCTCGTTGAACGCCCAGGGGTTTGAATGGTTAAACTCGGCATGCATCGTCCTGCTCCCAAAAAAAGCGGAAGCTTTGAGGGTAACAGACTTCAGACCTATCAGCCTCATCCACAGCATTGCAAAGATCTTCTCCAAATTGCTTGCTAACAGACTCGCCCCTCGCCTGAATTCCCTGGTCTCCAATTGCCAAAGTGCATTCATAAAGAGAAGAAGCATTCATGATAACTTTCTTTATGTTCAGGGAACTGTACGGAAGTTGCATAAACAAAAGACGCCGGCCTTGTTCATGAAATTGGATATCCACAAAGCTTTTGACACGGTAAATTGGGGATACTTGCTTGAGACCCTACAAGCCCTGGGCTTTGGATCCCGCTGGCGTGAATGGATCTCCATCCTTTTCCGTACAGCCTCCTCGACTGCACTAATGAATGGAAGACAAGGCCCCAGTTTCACCCATGCTAGAGGTGTCCGCCAAGGGGACCCTCTATCACCCATGCTCTTCATTTTGGCCATGGACCCGCTCCAGCGTTTGCTTGATCTAGCAACTCAGCAAAGGATCCTCACCCCGCTACCCCTCACAGCAGCAAAATGGAGAACATCCATGTATGCGGATGATGCGGCTATATTCATTAACCCCATCAAAGAAGACGTGGAAGCTGTTAATATGATCCTTACAGCGTTCGGTACCTTCTCGGGGCTCCACATAAATTTGCAAAAGAGCACTATACATCCAATCAGATGTGAAAATGTGGACCTAGATCACGTCTTATCGCCCTTCACTGGTAGTAGAGGCGCCTTCCCATGCAAGTACCTGGGCCTGCAACTTCACACCAGATCGCTCCAAAAGGCTCACGTTCAGCCTCTCATCGAGCGCATTGGACAAAGGCTACCGAAATGGAAAGGACGATGGCTAAACAGGGCTGGGCGCCTCACTTTGGTCAGTTCGGTCCTCTCCTCAATGCCAACCTACCACCTCACAGTGTTTCCCTTGGCTGCTTGGGCAAGGAGGAAAATTGATAAAATTAGGAGATCATTCTTATGGAAAGGGGAGGAGAACACCAATGGTGGACACTGCCTGGTTAACTGGCCCACAGTTACCAGACCAAAAGATCTCGGGGGCTTAGGGGTGCCTGACCTGGACAGATTTGGAAGAGCTCTACGCCTGCGTTGGCTATGGCAAGAATGGGTGGAGGAATCAAAACCGTGGATTGGATCTGAACTCCCTTGCAGTGATGGCGACCGCCTCCTCTTCAACTCATCAATCACAATAACATTGGGGGATGGCGCAAAGGCACACTTCTGGCACCACAATTGGCTTCAGGGAGAGGCTCCCAGATATCTGGCCCCTAACTTATTTCAGCTTGCTTCCAGAAAGAACAGAACAGTACAACATGAACTACAGAATAATAACTGGATACGCTCGCTAAGGGGAAGAATCACCTCGGCTGTCCACATTGAAGAATTCATCTCTCTATGGGTAAGGATTCAGGACGTACACCTCCAGCAAGGCGTCAGAGACTCCATCGCTTGGAAATGGACCCCGGAAGGGGTTTATTCCACCCGTTCAGCATATCGGATCCAATTTAAAGGCTCTTTCGCTCTACTCCGAAGCGATCTAATTTGGAGAGCGCAAGTGGAGAACAAATGCAAAATCTTTGCATGGATTCTGCTGCAAGACAAGATTCTTACAGCGCATAATCTACAGAAAAGAGGATGGCCATATCATGAACATTGTGTCCTTTGCAATGGTCCCTTAGAAACCGGTCTGCACCTCTGTTTGTGTTGCCCCTTTGCTAAAGAGGTTTGGAGCCTAGTCATCTCTTGGGAGAACCTCAACCTCCCTGAGCCACGGTCACAGGCTCAGGCCGACCCCATGCATATCAAAGCATGGTGGGAAGAGACAGCAAGAAAGGTGCCAGCTACAGAACGAAGACGGCTCAATGGGATAGTGATTTACACCTTTTGGAACATTTGGAAGGAGCGTAACAGGAGAATTTTCAACAACACCTCAGAGACGGGGCTACAGATGGCTGCAAGAATCAAGGAAGACATTGAGCAAAGGAAGAGAGCTTTCGCTCACGCTTAGCATTTTAAGAGTGTTCCTCTGTGGTTCCCTTTTCTTTGCTTCGGGGGCCTAAACCCCACTAACCCCTTTCCTCGTTTGTACATAAACTATCTTTTTCCCATCTTAATTGAAAGGCAGAGCTCCTGCCATTGCGTTCAAAAAAAAATGTCTGAGATTTAGTAGATGCAAACACAAAACATGAAGAGTACTCACCCTCCAAGAGAGCAGTGCTTTAGATGAATTGTGATATCTTACTTTGTTTCCCAACAATGATCATCCAGTATGGCCACCAGCCTAACAAAAATATCTACCCACCAAGCTTATCATCTCAAGCTAATAACCAAACTAACTAATAAAAACGAGCTCCTAACAATCCCCAAACCAAATCTCTAAGCCGAGAAATATCCTATTTTTTAGGAGAGCTGCGTATCATTATATTGATAAGAAGAAAAAGGTATAAGAAACCCGTACAACAGCCACACATACCACACATCCCAGAAGATTATATCATTACAATGGCGCCTTCAGACTAAGACAAAAACGACCTTGACCTGGACCTGATACACTACAAATATAGCTTTGGGGAAATCAGGAGAGAGGGCCCCTTAGCCCCCGGTAAGCTCCAAAATCTGAGCTTGTCGCTGCCTCGCTGGCCAGAGACAAAATGGCAGCAAGATTTCGTGTTCCTCCATCAAAGATACATCGAGATTCTGGTGGTTCCACAGAGACCAAGATCCTAGAATTATAACGGAATTCAGACTTTGGAGCACCTGGTTGTCGATTGAGTCATTAGTGCATGCCCACCAGTCAACAGACAAAGAAGCATAAGGTTGTGGAACCAAGCTTTTGCAGACAAAACTAGAATTGACAGGCAAAACTGCATGATACAACTTAAACTGCAGATGCTGCCTTCTTTCTCATCCTTCTTGAGCAAATGTCTTGCCATAGAACGCCGTAACAAACAGGAAAACTGATTTGCTCATAGTAAGAATTGGATCTTTCTATTTCATATTATTCTGCTGTGAACTGTGATTTGATTTATAATAGATCCAATATTCGTATATTGAATGGGATGCGGTGATCAATTAGGTTCAACTCACCATAATATCAGAACATGTAACAAAAATCAAAGCCAATTCAGTAGAAGCCAAATGGACATTATTTGAACATGCCATGGTCAAGGTGAGGTGGCTTTTGTATATTTCACTTGGACACAGAATTTTTTTTTCTCCTGAATATGCAGGAGAGCTGTGTATCATTATATTATTTAAGAAGAGAAAAGGGGGTTCAGAGAAACCCTTACAACACAGACCCACTCACTCATAGGCTTATAAAAGCAGACGCACCAGTACTAGATTGGAAAAACCCGACCTCGACCTAAAGGACATAGAGAAATAAATTTCTAGATGTACGTGATGCATACCGTGCTTCTCAAAGTGGGCATTATTTTGTAGAACGCCATCTGCAATAACAACCCCACTGAAGGGAATTCACATGTGAGAAACTTTACAACTGTGTCATTATGAAGCATAAGATCAAAGCAACTAGTAGTCCAAACCAACTGGACAGGTGGACATAAACAGCAAAACCAGAGAAAGTTTTTCTTTTCCATGTGTACAGAAGAGCAGCTAATACCTCAGTATAAAAATAAGTGTGTTTGCAATGTAAGCAACCATTTCCCTGAATACAAGAATAAGAGCAAAGCAAACATGAAACTCAGATCAGAGAATACTCATATATCAGAAAAGTAAAGAACTATCTCGCAGAGCATATATGCAAGATCATGTACATGATTTACAGAAGAAAAGAAGTCAATAATTTGATGCGTTCGTAGTAATTCCCAGATTAGGGTACCTTAATTCAGACTGAAAAGATTTCATGGTACTTGTTAGCATGTTTACTGCTTCCTTTATTACTAGTCAGCTGTTGCCTAGGAACCTCCCCTGTTTACTCCGCCTCTTTACTGCTAGTGTTTACTTCTCTAGTTACTGCTAGTCGGCTGATGCCTGGGAATCTTTCTTGACTGTTGCCTGAGGGCTTCTCTCTCTCTCTCTCTCTCTCTCTCTCTCGTGTTAGTCTAGCTCCTATTTAAATCACTGTAATCTGGTTTACTCCATATGAATGGAATACGAGCTTGTTCTATTGAAGTGTATAAGTGGATTGCCCACCTCTTCCCAATGGCTTAAATTTTTGGGTTCATCTGTTTGGTGCATGAAACCGAACATATGAGTACTTTTTTTTAACCAACAATGGCATATGATTCATCAACAAAATTAGGATAGGAATCGCAGGGACACTACCAGAATCGTTCCATGCAAAAAATTAATGATTGTGTATTTATGTCGTTACGGTTTTATAAATTTTTATAATGAATCTTTTTGTTGTTACAGATCCCAAACATGGCTAGTAAATAGCTATGGCAGACCCTCAAATTAGTTCCCGTAGTGCAATAAATAGTTCACCAGCAATTCCAATTCCACCACCCTGGCTGACTCAACCTCTCAACCTTGTTTAGTTTCCCCAGTTATGCAAACACAGTGATAGCGGCATAGCACGGCAGTAGGACCTCTAGATGGGAGGCTGACTTGTTTCTATAAGATACATACCAGAAATGGTGTAAACTTTGCTGACTTTCACCCTTGAAAGCAGTTTTTGCAAAAGCTGCATAGAACCTGCCAGGTAACACGGTCAATACAAGAGAAATGATATTAAAAAAGGAAAAAGTCTAAATAACCCCCTGAACTATGGACCCTGGAACACATAACCCTCTGAACTATGAAACGGTCTAATTTACCCCCTGAACTATCCAAAACCGTCTATTTTACCCTCTGGGTGGTTTTTGACGGCGGTTTTGCTACAGTAACAGCAGGTTTGCTACAGTGATAGCGGTTTTGTCTTTTTTATTTATTTTCGCTGAATATTTGAAAAATCATAGTAAATCACAGAAAAATCATAAAAAAGAAAATCTAATTTTGTTGGACTCCACATAAGTAGATCTACACAGTGAATATATAACACGGTACGCTTTAGTACAAAGTTTTTGCTGTAGCTTTAGATTAATTGGAAAATCCAATTTAGACTAAATTGTACTAAAGCTACAGCAAAAACTTTGTACTAAAGCGTACCGTGTTATATATTCACTGTGTAGATCTACTTATGTGGAGTCCAACAAAATTATATTTTCTTTTTTATGATTTTTCTGTGATTTACTATGATTTTTCAAATATTCAGCGAAAATAAATAAAAAAGACAAAACCGCTATCACTGTAGCAAACCTGCTGTTACTGTAGCACAACCGCCGTCAAAAACAGCCCAGAGGGTAAAATAGACGGTTTTGGATAGTTCAGGGGGTAAATTAGACCGTTTCATAGTTTAGAGGGTTATGTGTTCCAGGGTCCATAGTTCAGGGGGTTATTTAGACTTTTTCCTATTAAAAAACATGCAAAAACTATTTGTCGACACAAGTTTACTAACATTCCCAGTGTCATGACGGTCAAAACACCAGAGACCTCCAGTGAGTCTTGCGCCTGATACAAATGAACATTAGCAAAAGCAAAGTCTCCGAGAAATAGAGGGAAGTAAGGACTTATGAGTGGCATGGTCTTACAGTGAAGAAAGCTATATAGCTGACAGCAAGAGTAAGTGCAATCTCTATGATTGTATCGTTAAAAATAAAGCCCAGCCACAGTATTGACACGATTCCAAATGCAAGGCCTAGAGCAACACTGATCAAAGAAGGTACTAATTAGCATTATACACATATCCATATAATTCATTTTGAATATAACAAAGAAATTCCACATACGCTCCAAGTGAAACTTCAGACAAGAACTTTATTATTGAGCCAGCATCAAAGGTTCTTCCAAGCACCATTCGATAGAATAACTGATAGACAACAATAGCGGTCCTGTAGAATTTGAGTTCATTTAGCATGAGTTTTTTTTAATGACTGGCAGGAGTCCTGCCCGACAATATATTAATAGAGAAGAAGAGTGAGTTTAAACAACCGGCAGGAGTTCTGCCTGATCATTTAGCATGAGGTAGCTCTTACAGATTTTATAACTGTATATAACTGAAGTTGAAAACTTTTTTCTAGGTATCATATATGTACCACAATACCTAATATGTAGCTAATACATACAATGAGGAGAGCGAATCCCATAGTACACGAGGCAAGGTCATTGCATAGTTAACTAAATCTTCAATTCCATATTTTAACTTACATAAACAGAGTAACAAAATTTACATTCCCAATATGACTATTGAATATAAAAGCTTTGATAACTTCTATTATTAGCACGGTAGTGTAAATACTTTCAAATTTAATTGTAGCATGAAGCATGATTTATTTATTAATGTATAGCGGCGACTAGAACAGAAAGTCCAATCTATAGGGCTCATCTATATACCCTCTTTTAGAGTCCAATACTACAGTAGCTTACCCATCATTCATTAAGGATTCACCCTCAATGATTGTACTAAGCTTTTTACTTGCTCCGAGTTCTTTTAGCAGTGCAACCACAGCAACTGGATCAGTTGCACTAAGCAGTCCGCCAAGCAACAATGATGTTTTCCAGCTCCAGTTGTAAGGAAAAGTGAGCTGTGGGACACCAATTAGGAAGCATTGAAATATAAAAACCAATGTCTCATTGTTTCTCTAAGCACATACCTTTACAGCAGCGCCAAGTAAAACTGTTGATATTACCACACCTGGTCCAGCAAGTAACACCATCTGTGCCATGCATCTCTGCAAAATAAGCATCGTAGTCAGCACTCAACAAACATAAATGGACCAGTTGTGTTACTTTACTAGATCAATAGCAAGTACTATTAAGAGTACTCTACTATTAATTACTTTATTAGAAGCAGTGATAGTAGAGAAATCAAATATGATGTTCACAAAGACATTTTTTTCGGCGCAACCAAAGGAGAGGTTCCCCACATGATTCTATTTAGAGGCAAGGCATTTTAGATGATAAAGTATTGTGGTATAAAAACAAGATAATCAGAAGAGTGTAAGACCATCCATATCAGATGAAGATGGAGTATACAACAGTACACAAGATTAGATTGTGAACCACAAAACATGATTTACAAGACTAATTGGATGCTTTCATATAGATCTGCTGATTTTTCAGGGAATATGAATCATAATTCCATTGGAAGGGTTTCCAGTGGGTTGCTGAGGTTGCTAAAATGGGGTTTAGATGGCTGGCTGGTAATGGCAAGCAAGTTAGATGTTGGGAGGACAATTGGTTAGGGCCATGTAATTTGGCCCTTATGTTTTGGGAGCTTTATGTGATTCTGAACGAGCATTCAACAACAATTGCCGATCTGTGGGATAGCACTAACCTTAAATGTACCTCTAGATGATGTGTTGACCATAAGCTCATGAGGCAATGGGATGAGCTGATTCAGATAGCCTCCACCCTTGTCCTCACAGATAACAAGGATGAAATTATTTGGCAATACACCTCAGATGAGGTGTACTCCTCACAATATTTATTTAGGATCATCAGTTTCTGGGGTGTGACTCCTGCGTACACCCCTGCAGTTTGTAAACTTAGATCTCCCCGAGGGTTCACGTCTTTTTGTGCTATTGAAGAACAAGCTCTTGTCTAGAGATAACTTAGCCAAAAGGAGGACGGCGGAGGATGGTAACTTTCTCTTTTGTGGAGGTTTGGAGAATATTTGTCATCATTTCTTTGAATGCATAGTGGCTAGGAGGCTTTGGGGTGAGTTAGCTGAATATGAAGGTGGTACTCTCGTTACAGATTTTGAATCTTTAGCACCAAAGTGGTTGTCCGCTAGGAAGCATAGAGTGTCTAAAGCCAGAAGTAATAACTGAGGATTAGCACAGAAATGAAGTAATGAACAGCATAACAGAGAGGTACAGCAGGCAGAAGTAAGGGCCATCCAGTGTTGGCAGTAACGTTTTAAGAGAGAAACTGAAATGATTTAGACAGAAAAGAAAACTTTTGGGTGTGAACAAGCATTATTGTGATCATATTAGTTTACTCCCACATCGTGCACGCACGGAGGATAAACAGATATCACATGATGTACCTTTATTTGATGTACTTCCATGGAGAAGGAGCTTTCAAAGAGGAGGGCAGGTAAAAAAACAGCCAGCAGAAGATCAGGGTTTATGTTAGCCCCTGCAAATTAATTGGAAGGGAAATAAAATAACTGAATGATGAATGAAATAAAACCAGGTAGGGAATTGAACTAATTAGGTACCTACACATACATGTGGAAGGAGCTGAGGTATGAATCAATGAGAATGAATAACAGTATAAGAAACTTACAGATACGAATTCCAGCTCCAAGTTTGCCTAGACCATGTTGTGTTCTGTATTCTGGAGGTCATCAGAGAAAGAGAATAGTACTACTTAGTAGCAGAGCAAGTATAATAAAGAGAGAAATTAAACTGGGGCGGGGGCCATTATATTACTACCTTTGTCCCTAAATAAATCAACTTCTACAGTTTTACAAAGTGAAAAATTTATAATTCGACCAAATTTATAGAAGAGAATACCAACATTTATGAGACAAAATAAGTGTCATTAGATACACCATAAACTATATTTTTATAGCGTGTTTATTTAATCTCGTAGTAGATCTATAAAGTCGGTCAAAGTTACGGAAGTTAACTTATGACAAGTCTAGAAGTTGATTTATTTAGGGGGAGTATTTACATTTACATAACAAAAAGTGCTACTAGTACTTAGTAGCAGTATCCTGATCCAACTGAGCTGACTGAAATAGAGGCCTTGTTCACTTCCCCATCCCAATCCAAAATATTTCCTCTTCCACCCATCACATCAAATCTTTCAGAGCATTAAATGTAGGTAAAAAAGATAACTAATTGCATAGTTTGTCTGTAAATGTCGGGACGAATCTTTTGAGCCTAGTTAGTCCATAATTGGACAAATTTTGCCAAATAACAACGAAAGATACTACTGTAACTTTTCAGCTGCTTTTTCGCGAAGTGAACACACCCAGAAAGTCACTCCTACTGTAGCAGCAGCAGCTAATAAGTCCTCTATCGTTATCAAGTATTGGTGGCAATCAAAGGGTGTTTACTGTAACAAGGGTCGGGCAACTGAATTGAGAGATGCTGGTCTTGGCAGATGATTGCAGAGAGTAATTACGAAAGCGAAAGGGGCACTGCTGGATTGGATTCAGTTTTGGAAATCCCATTCAATCTGCCAAGCGAATAGTCGAATAGATGGATAAGACAAGCGAATGAAGGGGGAATGGAACGGAAAGCAAGCGGTAGCTTACCGAGGGATCCTAGCGCGACTCCGAGGACGAGAAGGGCGACGGTGTAGGGGACGCGGGTGCCGCGGAGGAGGTGGCGGGAGGCGATGCCCAGCACCAGCGACACCCCAACGAAGAGCACCGCGTCGTCAGGCTCAGGCTCAGCACCGCCGCCCATTCCGAGAGAGGAAGAGGAGGAACAAGAGAGCATGAGCAATGGCATTGGCTCAGATTTCAATTTCAGTTCAGAAGAGTACCGTACAAAGCTGATCGACCCTTTGACTTTAATAATAATGCGACTTTGGCTATTCCCTTGTTTAGTTCCCCAATTCTCCCTAAATTCCACTGTGTAAAAAGAAGATTCCCCGTCACATCAAAATGTCGATAAATGCATGGAGTACTAAATGTTGATGAAATCAAAAACTAATTGCACAGTTTTGTTGTACTTTGCGAGACGAACATTTTAAGCCTAGTTAGTCAAAATTTGGATAATTTTTACCAAATACAAACGAAATACTATAGGAATTCTGATACAGTGTTTTTCTTCCAATTCCGTGAACTAAACGAGGCCTATGTTTATATGTGGGTGTAAAATTTTTTAGAAGCGCAGTAACTCTTTCGTTTTTATTTGACAATTATTAAATAAATCATAGGCCTCCCAGACCATCAGGAACTGTTTAGCACTGTAGCTGACGTTATCCGTGCACTGGTCATCACTGTAGATGGCGTTGTTTTTTTGTTCACTAATTTTTTTCCGCACACACAGAAGGCCAGTGCAGCGGAGCACACCCCATGTGCTAGTAATGTTTCTATTCTATATGCGCTAGCAATGGCATATTTCATTTTAGGAGGACGAAGGGAAACACTGCATTCTCGCTTCCCGACAAGGAGCACAAGCATCATACCCCTGTCCTAAAATAGAAGTCATTTTCGCTTTCCGACAAGTTAACTTTTTTAAACTTTGACCAATTATATATAAAAGAATAATAATATTTATAATACATAATTAGTATTATTAGATAGATCATTGAATATACTATCATAACAAATTTATTTGGAGATATAAATATTACACATATTTTCTATAAATCTAGTTAAAGTTGAGAAAGTTTGACTAACACGCATCCTATAACATCATTTATTCTGGGACGGGGGAGTACATACAGGAAAAAAAAGGCTAGCTTATTAGCTCCATCTCCATGTCTCCTATCATATAATATATATTAATTGAAGAAGAGAAAAGGCATGGGGCGTCTTGTGACTGCTTGATATGATATATGGCTGCTGATTGACGAAGGCCAGCTTCACGAGCTACTGTAAGTTGTTGTTTTTTTACTAAACACTTATTTTTAGAATAGCTTCGTGGGTAAATCTGTTTTTTTTTTCCTTCTCTCACCAAAATATGAGTTAGGATGAAGTTAAAAAAAGTAGCTTATCCTAACTTTTTTCCTTATTTCTCTCTCGTCCATACATGTAGTGATGAAACTGTTTTACCAAACAAGTTTCTCAAGACAGCTCACATTCACCTACAAGTTGCTCATGAAGCTATTTTTTCAAAAATACAGCTTTACTAGGCCCTGAATATACTCGGGCGAGCCGTGGCAATTAAATAAATAAATAAATAAATAAATAAATAAATAAATAAATAAATAAATAAATAAATAAATAAATAAATGGCTCGATCTTGGGTTACTGTCAAAAGGTCGTAAAATGCAAGTACATGTTGTATTGCAAACCAGCCAGGCTGCCTGCAATTTGTTGTTATCGACAAAGTCCACTTAAGTACCTCTTGTGCTGCATGCAGTACATCCGTCAACTTCATTAAAAATAAATACCAGTACAAATTGCATTGCATCTGATGTTGTTGCTTGTTTGACCCAGCGAACAAACAAACGAAACAACCAGAGGACGACGACGGGTGTGTTTAGTTCCCCTGAAAAAGGTGAAAAAAGTACTATAACATATTTTGAGTTTATTTGATAAATAGTGTCCAACCGTTGACTAATTAGGTTTAAAACGTTCGTCTCGTAAAGTACAACCGAGCTGTACAAACCGGTTAGTACAAACCAGAGGACGACTAATTCGCTGTTTGGCACTGATGATACATGGAACCCAGCCAAACCGGTCGAGTCGAATATACCTCGTGTGTATCGTCACAACTGCCTTGGCCTCGTTTAGATACGAAAACGTTTTGGTGAAAATATCACATCAGATATTTCGTGCGATGTTTGAAGGGGTTTTAGATACTAATAAAAAAACAATTACATAGCTTGTCTAGAAACCGTGAGGTGAATTTATTAAGCCAAATTAATCCGTCATTAGCATATTTGTACTGTAGCACTTTAGTGTCAAATCATAGATTAATTAGGCTTAAAACGTTCGTCTCACGATTTTCAACCAAATTGTACAATTAGTTTTTTTCGTCTACATTTAATGCTCCATGCATGTGTCGCAAGATTCGATGTGATAGTTTTGGGTGAAAAGTTTTTTATCTAAACAAGGCCTAAATTATCCACGGCTCCCTCCGTCCTCAAAAGAACTTTGACCAATTATATATGAAAAATTACAAATGGTTGTGATATTAAATAAATACCATTATATTTGTCATGATATATGTTTTTATAATAATATTTATATCGTATAAAAATACTATTTTTATCTATATTTAGTCAAACTTTGAATATTTTGATATGAGAATGCATCAAGAATTACATTCTTTTCAGAACATATTACCTCTATTCAAGAAAGAATATAATTCTATATGCATTTTCGCTCAACGTGTTAAAGTTTGACCAAATATATAGAAAAATATTAATGTTTATGACTCCAAATAAGTATAGTATGAAAAATATCTCATGACAAATCTAATGATATTTATATGATAATAGTGATATTTTTATATTTATAGTTAGTCAAACTCAGGATACTTTAACATAGTGTTATATTAGATTTGCATTCTTTTGTGGATGAAGGGAATATCTCTTTTAAATAGTGGAGTGGAGGCGATCTCTAAATAGCATACATAATAAAGAATTGATTAACACACTTAACAATACTTAATACATTTTTTTTTGTTTTTTTCATCGATGAAAAAAAAATCAAAATGTATGATAGCCTAATTAAAATATATGAAAAATTAACACATAATAACACTTATATACATTTTGCCTAGCTTCGAGAGATGTGAGTTGGGGTGGAAGTAAATTCGGATAATAATAACACTTATATAATTTTGGTTTCGTGCGACAAATTGGGGCCCAATAATAAAAGAAAAGTAGAAAGTAAAGCTACCATCCCCTACTAGGCTCTTACATATGGGACCATCTAGACTATGTGTGTTTACTTCGCGAAAAGTAGGTGAAAAGTTACTGTAGCATCTTTCGTTGTTATTTGGCAAAATTTGTCAAATCATGGACTAACTAGGCTCAAAAGATTCGTCCCGACATTTACAGACAAACTATGCAATTAGTTATCTTTTTATCTACATTTAATGCTTTATGCATGTGTCGAAAGATTTGATGTGATGAGTGGAAGAGGAAATATTTTGGATTGGGATGGGAAGTGAACAAGGCCTATAGTACTCAGCATGAACCTATGCAAGATTTTGAGTTGATTCATCAAAAGATTCCCATGGATTCTCTTTTCTCCATTAGAGCAAGCGCAATGTATCTGGTCGAACTGGTTCATAGGAGTGGGTCTCATAGCAGGTGGCAGTAGCTAAATTAGACTACCCGCAGTGGATACTCTAAAACGATACTCTAAAGCTTTAGAGTATGAATATAGAGTAAAAACTGCTGCACTGGGTACTCTAAAACGATACTCTATCATTTCTCTCACTCTATATTTAGAGTAGTACTGTGCTTACTCTATACTCTGTAGTGGCGGACCCCGCTAGCTAAACAAAGGAAAAAATGCTATAACTCACAAACAAAAAATCCAAATTAAATTTCAATTGCACCATTAAATTCGTCTCAATAAATCATTCAAAACTAGATCACACATGGATATATTTAGATAAAGTGACAAGTCGGTCCCACAGTGAATAGAGTGGATAGAGGATGATATAGAGGATGGATGGGTGTGAGAGAATTGAGTATAGAGTAGAGAATCTTGCTGACTAGGACGTATAGAGGATGAATATAGAGGTCTACGAGTGCGGGTAGTCTTACGAGCCACAATGTATCCGGCTCAGCCAGCTTTATAGGAGTGGGTCCCACGATGAGATAAAAAATCTCGCCTCAACCTCCCGTATCCGAGGACCGAGCATAGCTCGGGTGGTTCGCTCCCCAGGTGCGGGAGCAGCCGCTCGCGGGTTCGAGCCCTGGCTAGGCCGAATTACGCGCGCCTCGCTGGGGACTTTTCCCCTGAGGGAGCCGGGCGGTGTGTGTGAGTAGTGTGTGCGTGCGTGTGTGTCCGGTGGACGCGTCCCGAGAAATCTCGGGCAGTCTCATCTGTACTTGAGCGTGCGGTCAGTATAGGTGTCCAATACGAGTCTTATATGATATGCCAGTGCTCCTGGCGATGTTAAAAAAAAAAAAAACCTCCCGTATCCCTTCGCGCGAGCGAATGGAGAACTCTGTCCGCAACCTGTCCGCCGCCGCCGCCGTCGCCTCCGTCGTCTCTGTCCCCGATCTCACTCCTTCCACCGAATCCGACCATGTCCATCAGTGTCTGCCTCCTCAAGTATTGCACCTACTAGGATCTGCAACTTCCCTGCCCTGATGAAGCCTACGAAGTCAGATCGAGCGGCTTTGCGCGGCGACCTCGTGGGCGCTCGGCAACCTGGGGCGTGGCCTCCTCGCGGACAGCCGACTGCCTACGACACGGCCTCCTCGCAGACGGCCGGCGACCTGGGGCACGGCTACCTCGCGGACGGCCAACACGGCGACCTCCCGTGGCGCGCGGATGGCCAGCGACCTAGGGTGCGGCCACCTCGCGGACGGTTGGCGCGGCCACCTCCCGTGGCGCGCGCACGGCCAACGACCTGGGGTGCGACCACCTAACAGACGGCTAGCGCGGCAACTTGCAGAAGCCTCCGCCTCAGCAGGTATTTCTGCCTCCAATCTCTGCTATATTTTGTAGTTCTAGTTCACACGGACTACAGTTCGGTGAAGACAGTACTTCTAGTTCTTTTGCAAACTGAGAACAATGAAATGAAGAAAGTACAATTGCCTTACTTTAGATACGATTACAGAGCATCTGAAGGGAAACACACAATCCTAAATTAATTGGATAAGCCATAATCTAGATGAGGCAATACTATAAAATTACATGGATGAAACTCTACTCTTGGTCTGGTTCATGCTGCTATGTACTGAATTTTTGCCATATGTGCTCTATCAAATTTTCCTTGAGACGAATGTGAGTTGATCGATTGCGAATTTCCATGTCTTTGTCTAGTACATCTGTGAATCCATAGATTGGTCCATGTGCAAGCCCTGTTAGATTTGGGGAATATTGGCCTTCTTATATGTGTTATCATCTGGTACGTCATAGATGCATCTCTCATCCTCTATTATCATGTTGTGTAAAATAATACATGCATACATAATATTGGCGAGCTCTTCTCGTTCCCAGAGTCTAGCTGGGTGACATATGATAGCCCAACGCTTTTGCAACACCCCGAAAGCTCGTTCCACAACTTTTCTTTCTCCTTCTTGAAAGCTTGCGAACAATTTATGCTTAGCACTTAGTGGTCTGTTGATTGTCTTGACAAATGTGGCCCATTCTGGATAGATACCATCAGCTAGATAGTAACCCATGCTGTATTGTGAACCATTAACAGTGAATTCAACATCAGGTGCTTTGCCTTGTAGTTGTTCTATGAACAATGGTGACTGGTCAAGCACATTAATATCATTGTTCGAACCAGCAGCTCCAAAAAATGCATGCCAAATCCATAGGTCATAAGACGCAACAGCCTCTAGCATTATGGTAGGTACCTTATAATCACCTCGAGTGAATTGACCTTTCCAAGCAACCGGGCAATTCTGCCACTCCCAATGCATACAATCAAGACTACCCAACATCACAGGGAAACCACGCTGGTCTGCTACTTGCAGTAAGCGTTCGATGTCGTCACTAGTAGGCTTGTGTAGATATTGTGCACTGAATAAGCTTCTAACACTTGAACAAAATGAATCAAACACTCCATTGCTGTACTCTCATCAACCCCAAATGTTTCATCCATAAGATCTGCTGGTGAACTATATGCCAACATTCTAATGGCTGTAGTACATTTCTGTAATGGTGATAGACCCACTTTGCTAAATGCGTCTCGACGTAGACGAAAATATGGAGACCAAACACCTAGAGCTTCGACTATGCACAGAAATAAATGCTTCCTCATGCGAAATCTTCTATGAAACTGATTATCTGTGTATAAGGGAGTATCTGAAAAATATTTAGCAAATAGTCTGTTGTGATCACCTTCATGATCTCTGTTGATGTACCTCCTTATATAACCCCCCACGTCGAATAGAGGACCTAGCTGATTCTGCTTCAACCTCTGCTTCAAGCTCTTGCTCGAGCTCAACCTCAATCTGTGCTTCAAGCTCATACTCAATAGAATCATTTGAGTCAATTGATATTATTTCTAGTGACTGAGGGAGTGGTGTCTAGTGAATGAGGCAGTATTTGTGGACTGGTTACTAGTGAATGAGGGAGTGGGGTGTCAGACTGGTGGTCGTATTTGTAGCTGGTGTCCAATCTGTAACAGCTATATTTTTTTTGTCTTTTTCTCAATAGCTATCTACTGCTTTTGGCATGACCTCAACAGCTATATTTTTGTTTGTCTTTTTCTCAACAACTATATTTTGCTTGTCTTTTTCTCAACAACTATATTTTTGTTTGCCTTTTTCTCAATAGCTATATTTTGCTTTTATCCATAGCACAACAACAAGTTTTTTTTGTCAACAGCCATCTACTGGTTTTATTAATAATGGGGTACAACCATCAATACAAATACAATGCCAACACTAAGAAAAATAACAATTATACTAAATACTAGGGGTACAACCATGCAACCTAATACATAAACTAACTTACAAATACACTGACAACACCTGAAAACAACAATTATACTAAATATTAGGGATACATGCATCTGTTGCTGCTTTTCTACTCCTTAGCCAAGTCTTTTGCTATCTGGTCCAGTATGCTGTCATGCCTTTTTTTTTTCTTTTTCATTGAAGTTTGAGGTATCTATTGCCAACAGTTTTAAATAGGTGTTATACTTTTTGTCTCTTGCTGTTTTAGCTTTCATTGACATAGCTTCATGATACATAACCATATTCTGACTTGGTTGGTTGGTCGAAGGAGATGGTGTAGCAGATTTTCCTGTCCCTTTGAGCCTTGTCTTCGCTTTCTTCTGCCCCTCAGGACGTTCCTCTTTACTTATGGTTTCCCCCTTTGTGTCTTGGTTGGACGAAGAAGTGTACGCTCCTGAGTTAGATAGCTTGGTCCTTTTTGTTGCGCTCTCCTCTTGGATGATTCTACGCCATTTGGGCATATTCCTGGCCACTTTCCACAGGTACTCATATATAAAAGACCTACCCTTGTTTTGTCCCTTGAACATCTCATAGGCTGTTTTTAGGACTATGTCATCAGATTGGCCACTGCTGCGTGCACTCATAGCTCGAGCATAAGCCCCACTGAACTTTGTGATATCCCTCTTCACATCACCCCAATGTGTCTTCAATTGTTTGACTAACCTCTTGTGGCTATTTTTTGGCGCATTGTCATTGAACTCAGCAGCTACAGCTTTACAATAGTACTCATTTTTCTTGTCGATGCCGATTACAGGATCGGTGGAGTGATGTGTCCATGAACGGAATAGCCGGTCATTTTCTTCTTCACTCCAATTGATGCGTTGACGCCTCTTTGGTTCTTCTTCTTCACTACTATCACTTAACTCTTCAATGTTGACTGATTGCTTCTCTTGTTGTGCAGAGCATCGAGAACTAGACTCAGATCCATGGGAAGAAGTGTTGGCTGCAGCTCCACCAAAATGGGCAAATTGCAGCACTGATGGTGGCCTATTGGCTGCAGGTGCACCCAAAGGACCAACACTTTCATGGAGATGAAATCCTTGAAAGCTCGGTGGAGGGGGCTTGTAGCCAACTCCCTTGCTATTGAACACCTTGAAATCTGGGAGGAGAATGGCCATATGGTGGGTGGATTCCTGGAGGACCAAAAGGATTGAAGTTTTGAAGAAAATTGGATGTTTCAAAGGGAAACTGAGATTGGGGTGTAGGAGGTGAGATTTGGCCACTACCCTCTGATGAGTACTGGGATGGAGAGCCCTGATTCAGGAGATTTGTAAAGTTTCTAGGGTTGGGTTCCATTGAGCTACTTGTGCTCATCTCAGGTGTTGAGTATGGAGCAACAAGCTCGGTTTTGTAGAGGCAAAGAATAGAGGGGTTCAGCAAGTAGGCACATTGAAGAGGAGAGAGGCCAACGCCCAACGGCTAGCTTGTTTGTTTAATGAGCTGTGTCAGATGTACAGTGAAAATAGCGTTTTTTATTGTCTTGTGGGCAGCCTATAGTGTTATGGGTAGCTTTTGCTATTTCTTCTCTGTCGACTACCCTCACAATGTTTCAGTCACCTCTACACTGTGGTTGCTCTTATGTATGCTTTGAGCCAGCTAGGAGATAGCTTGCTTTGTATGTGCCATCCAGATGGCCTAACAAAGTCTAGTAGTGATGAGGATATCTATTTCTTTGGATACACGTTATACTTCTCAAGTTACTATGCAAGGGTCAACTATCAAAGTTCAATGAAAAAATTGATACACTTTTAGTTTTTGTAATCGATGAAAAAAATAAAACAAATACTAAAGGGAGAATTGGCTGTGGGACACTGCCAAAACCGAAAATTGGGTGCCACACACCTCCATTCTCGTTATTTGCTGAGGGACACCGCATTTTCGTTCACTTTGGCCAGTGGACACCGCCGACCGGCTCCACCCAGTACCGGAGAGAGAAACTTTGCGAAATGACGACCGGTGCCCCTAACCCATGTCTGGTTGGACCCAACCGACTGTTATGAACGGGTCTGGTTGGACCAGCTTAAGTCCCAGCCGGTCGAGTCTAGATTAGGGTTCAACTCCAGTCCGTCCCCGTCCCCAATCCCTTCGTCGCCGCTCCACTTCGCCGCTCCCGTCGCCGCCACGCACCATTGACCGCCGCCGCTGAGCTTCTGGAGCACACCCGCCGTCCGTCATGTGGGGCTGAGCTTCGGGAGCACCACCGCGCACAAGGAGATGGCGTCCCCCAGGAAGGACGCCCCATGCCCTGGGTCTCCGCCTAGGGTTCTACCTCAATTCAATTGGATTCGACCAGGGTGAGATTTCTATGCCCCCCTTACTGCTTTCCCTTAGATGTATGTGTTAGAAAGGTTGCGTTGAGTTTTTTTTGGATAATTTAGGATGGATCCGGCTAGTGCTTGTAGACTGGCGATTAAGGTTCCCGCATATGTAGAGCAAAAACCAGATGGGTTCGGTGATTATCACGTGACTGAGAATTGGATGCGTGCGGTTGACAAGGATACTTTCAATTGGATGGGTTTTCATGCATTGCTTGATGAGGAGATTGTCCACGGTCAGGATCAGGAACTGCAGGTTACATATTTAGACAAGAACACGAATGAGACAACTCGTATAAATTCTGATAGTTCTTTGCTACATGCATTTGATATGTACTGGGACAAGAGGAAGCTGCCAGTGACTGTGGAGGTTGTGGACACTCAAGCTTGGGACACTATGGGGAACACAGTTCCCTGATTCTGTTGTTGATGATCCTCCACAACCATTAGATGTGATTATGCCTGCTGACAATGCTCATAATCCTGATACTGATGCCACTCCAGAAGATGCAAATCCAGAAGATGCTACTCCAGAAGTTGATACTCCAGAAGATGAGGCTGAGGGTGAGGTTCAGGATGATGACAGTGATGAGTCTGATTTGTCTGATAAGCCTGATGAGGCTAAGGCTGATTCTGATGAAGACTGGGGAGAGAATGATGAAGTGGAGTATGTTGGAGTAGATGATGAGAAAGAGAAGTACAGGGATGAGCTAGCTGATAATGAAGCTGAAGGTGGCTATGCTTATTATCCTGACACTGATGAGGAAGATGGTGACCCACTAACTGTCAATGATGCAGAGGAGTGTGATGGTGTGGTGCATGTGACTGACTTAGAAAATCCTAAAATTGCTGTTGGTGTCACTTTTGAGGATGGTTTCCTTTTTAAGAGGTGTATTAGGCAATATGCTGTTCTAAAAGAAGTTGAACTTGCAGTTCCTTATAGTGAGTCACGGCGGTACAGAGCATATTGTAAGGCCAAGAGGTGTAAGTGGAGGATTCATGCATCTCAGTGTGCAGATGGCAAGACATGGAAGGTACTTGAGTCAATTGTTTCATTTACTCTATATTGCTTCATTTACTCTATATTGCTTCATTTAATTGCTTCATTGATTTGTTTTCATTGATGGTTGCAGATTAGGAAGATACCTTTCAAGCATAATTGTGCTGGCACAGAGAATTTGGAGGAAAAGAATTGTATGGCAAACAATCATTGGGTGAAGGATAGAGCTCTCAAGTGGCTGAGGGAAGACCCATCTTCAGGCCTCCTTTTCGCCCACCACGCCAGTCGAGGAGAAAGCGCCGGAACCCTAGCCCGACCGCCCGCCGCCTGCCAAATCACCGCCGCTGTCGTGCTTTCGTTGTGAACAGAGGCAGGGAAGGGGAATGAAATGAACAAAAGCAGGGGGAACCAGAGGCTGGGACTTAAGGTGGTCCAACCAGACATGGGTTAGGGGCACCGGTCGTCATTTCGCAAAGTTTCTCTCTCCGGTACTGGGTCGAATCGGTCGGCGGTGTCCACTGGCCAAAGTGAACGAAAAAACGGTGTCCCTCAGCAAATAACGAGAATAAAGGTGTGTGACACCTAATTTTCGGCTTTGGCAGTGTCCTACAGCCAATTCTCCCAATACTAAATTAACAACAATGCTAAATTAGTCATAAGTTAACACACAGAGTAGTGGAAGTCCAGGCATGTTGGCGCCCGGCCGTGGATGGATATGACTAGAAAAATGTGCTTGGAACATAGGAATTCATAACATGTGAATGAAATAGAAAACAAGTAAAAGATAAAGAATTATTATTAGTTCTTGATAATGGTTATTTGCGTATTTTATCCCTGACCCTTTTTCACGTGGGGCCATTGGTCCGTGAAACCATTGCACGCACACATGTTTGTATGAGTTTTTTTTTATTTAATTTAGGGAAACATGTTTGTATGAGTAGGGCGGCGTGGGCGCGTGGCAGAGCGCCTCCAATAGGCCCGTTCAAGTTATATCTACCTAATAATAAAGATGTAAAATTTCAGGTTCTTTTTTTCGTCCATCTTTTTTTAGCCCGTCTTCCTCTAACTACCAAAGGAGAGTTTCTTTTGTCGGGACTTATATATATAACCCATGCTCTCGCGTCTAGACCAATATGGAGTAGGAATCCTAATCTAAACAGATTCCTCAAATCCTGAGTACTCTAAATAGAACTTTTAATAATAAATAGAAGAAGATAAGAGTTATGTTCTTTATTTTGCACCGCTTTCTTTATTTACGTACGAGTTAGAACAGCTCGCGTCTAGACGAATATAGAGTAAGAATTCTAATCTAAATAGATTCCTCAGATCTGAGTACTCTAAATAGAACTCTTAATAATCAAATAGAAAATGATAAAAGTTATGTTTTTTTATTTTGCTCCACTTTCTTTATTTAGTCTATTCTTATCAATACTTTTCCCATTATCCGTGGCTGGTTAGGACTTTGGACAATGGGAAGCTTTGTATAGGAAATAAAAGAAATAACGGAGACGGTATGTATACAATTCCAGAACATAACTCTTTTGGACGGAAACTAATCAAATCTTGAGTTATATATGGAGTTGTACACCTTTCTGGTTAAATAAAATAAGTAACATCCATGCACCGAAATAATGACTTTTTTCCAAAAAAGAAACATGATGGAGATGGAGACGTGGATGAGGTTCGATCAACGTGTCAAGATCTTCCACTGCCTAGGGCAAACCGCTGTCGTCCGATGCGTCGGCGCTTGCACCAAAGCGTCAATACACGGGGCTGCACAATAAGTGCGAAGACCGTGTAATTACCTCGGACGCCGCCGACACGACAACTGTTTTTTCACACCGGCGGCCACCGCGTGCGACGTCAACGTCAGTCTGTACGTTTGTACGTCGTTGTCGCCTTTGTGCGATGGGTTCCTGCTCCTAGGTCAGAGCACAGTGAACGATCTATCGATCTCTGCCAGTGCAATCCGCTAAACAGAAGCTGCAGATTCCTCCCCGCTGCCAAATCGGGTGCGGTGTTCGGTGAGTCGTGCATCGGGTATGTTCTGACCACATGCTACGATGATTCCCATCCGATGGCGGCCGCAGCGGCGAGTCAGCGGGAGTATGGATGCTCACCATGGAGACGGCACATGACCTCTGGGGCGGAATGACCTGGCCCAGGGTCTTCTCCTCCAGGTCCGACGTGTGGGGCTCATTCAAATGCTCGGCGAAGTTGAACGGAGACCTAGCCACGTACACTAACATTGAGCCAAAAGACGTGGTCATTTGCCATGCTGTCGTATACTGGCTCGATCACCATAGGGAGACTACGATAGTTCTCGTTTACACGGAACCGACATGGAGGTGGCATTTTGTACAATCGTACGTCGGGGTCTCAAGTGCCGCCTTGCTCGTGGATGCTGCCATGCTGGTGTGTGTCAGTAACTTTTAGGTATAAATAATAAATCAGTACATGTCTTTAAAACTTTGAAACTTTAGCTCTTAACTAATAAACAAATATTCCTATTGTTAAGTTGTTGATATAGTTTTAGTTAGAAATAAATTATTATTATAATCTAAATCAGCCAATGATCTAACTAAACTAAACATAAATTGAAATTTCAATCGATCAGTTTGTCATCCAATCTAATCAAAATAAATATTTCTCCTAGCTAAGATATCCGTATATACCCGTGTAAATCTCAAGGCAGATGCCAAATGCAACCCTCAAGGAGGCTGACATGTGAAAATCGAGAAAGGTACGAGTCATACTCAATACTTATCAACTGATAGACTAATTCTTGACACGACGATGGCTAACCCCTTACCGACTTTGATAAGGTACGAAAATTACATATTTTTCACGAAACTTGATCTCTAACTCTACCAACACATGGATAGTATGAAAACTAAAGCTATGATATTACGAGTAAATATTTTTGTGCTTTACAATGAAAGAAAAAGAAGTCTATCAAGGTGTATTTTAATTCAATACAAATCAATAGGACATTGCCATATATTGCCAATATTAACTTATAATAGATGTCTGGTCATGACAAAATGAAGTATAGTTTTTAAATTTTATTGAAAAAATAAAAAAAATAATAGATATGTAAACATTGTCGACCACTCACAACATAAAAAAATAGCACATGTACAAAAATAAGCTACTGCAGCTGTGCCACAACTGTAGCAAAGAGATCAAATGTTTAATAGCTTTTTTCTCCCATTGCAATACACGCGTGCTATTCTACACCGAGCTGTTATACTGAACAAAATTCAGTAATGTTCAGTAGTCGCATTTCAGTATTATTTAGTATTTCGTGGTATTGTGCGTACTACTGACTGATATTGAACACAATTCAGTAGTACTCAGTATTTTTTAGGTCAGTTTTGGCTTGTGGTGTAGAATAATATTGTACACCTAGAGTATATATATATATATATATATATATATATATATATATATATATATATATATATATATATATATATATATATACATATTGGATTCGTGCTCATATGTGTTACAACAATTCACGTGAGTCTATCTTACTTCTAATATTAAACCACAAAGAGCTTGGTCGATTCTAAGAGGATTTGAATTTCCATCTAGAGCACCGCAAAGAATCCAGGTGTTATACGATTGTTTGGTCACGTGAGAAGAAAATGCAAGATTATTACGACTAGCAATAAAAGGTGACGTGATTACAAGGGAGATAAAATTGGAAATTTATTACATGCATGCAAATTTGTGAAAGGCACATGTCATATACATGAAATCGCAACATACATGTTCTGTTAGGACTTTTAATCGAGCCAGATCGGGTTAAGTATGATCGACTATATTTTTTTTCGTCCATTGTTTACTCCATGGGCGCGGAATTGGTGTTGATAATAACCGGATTGTTTGAGAGTTTGAGGTATAAACTAGGACTCACGTAGTTATGGAAGACGTGAACGAGTTGAAGTCAGGATAAATGGGGCAAATCGAGAGGGATCTCTATCATAATAAAAAACGGGCAGACCAATCGTTGATAGGAAACTCCTTGCCGACTTAGATCAGGTAGTAGAATTACATATTTTTAGACTTCTACAAAAAAAAAAAGTCATAGAACTCGATATCTAACTCTACCAATACCAGGATAATCTATTACCTAATAATAAAGATGTAAAATTTCAGGCTCTTTTTTTCGTCCATCTATTTATTTAGTCCATCTCCCTTTAACCACCGGACGATGAAGAGTTTTTTCTTTCCTATCTAGACTCATATATATAATCCATGTTCATATACGAGTTAGAATAGCTCTTATCCAGCGTGAGGCAAAGTCCGATTCCAAAACATATTGGGTCTGTGCTCATATGTTTTAGAACAACTCGCGTCTAACGATAATACGGAGTCCAATTATAATATATACACAGTCTTAAGGTCATATATGGATAGCTAGAAATCCTAATCCAAATAAATATCTTCGGTTCTTAAATTAAATAGGAATTCTAATCAAATAGAAAAGGAAACATCTCTATATTAAATACCAAATAGACAAAATTTCTTGCTACATTTTTTTTTTCGTCCAACACAGTCATCAACGTTCATCCGCATGGAGCCTGGTTACAACATTTGGTCTGGGTATCTTTTGTTCTCAATTCTGTTTCTGTTTTTTGTTCGGTCACTTCGTCTTCTTTTCCTTTTCTCACACCTTACTTATAATAAACAAATATTTCTATTACTATGTTCAAAAAATATATTTCTATTACTAAGTTGTTGGTTTTAATTAAGAATAAATTATTGTTTATAATTTTTTTGACTTCTTGTCTTTTATTATCAGCTGACCGAGGCTTCGAAATCGATCGAGTCATACACGTATGTCGGAACATCAAGCCACACCTCCAAATGATGAACTAGAGACCTGGCTAGCTAAGCAGTGTGCAACCTTATTACAATTTCTACTATTGTGAGAGAAAGAAAATTCATAAAAGGCAAGACTTATCTCCTTCAGAATAGGATCAAGGATAGAACGTTGCATATTCTTCCTCTTCCATACCTGCACAGCCTGAAAGCAATCAGATTTCAGCTGCACTCTCCGTAGCCCCAGCTACACAGCCAGTTTGAGGTCGTCTCTGCACGCCAAAGCCTCCGTGGTACATGCATCAAGGCCTCGCTCATACCAAAGTGCCTCTGCCACTTGGAGCGCTCCCTGATCATCTCTGATGAAAGATGCCGTTGCATCCTCTTTGTTATCTTCAGACAATGCTGCGTCCGTGTTAACCTTTGACCATTCCTCCTCTGGCCGTCGCCATTTAGGGATTTCCTTCTCTAGCTTTTGCTGGTTCGGCAGGTGACTCAGGTGCCACAAGTCAAAGGCTGTATCCTTTGCCCAACTCATCGCCTGTTGAGCCGATGACCTAACTAATCAAACCGTACACTTAAATCTTGAACACTTTATCATCTAATCTAATCTAATCTAATCTAAAAAGATAAATGTTTCTTCAAGTTATCTGCACATGCCAACGCAAATCTCTAAGTTGTCCACGTATAACATTGCAAACTCTTGATAAAGCTGACATGTGTAAATTGAAATACGATGATGACAACCCCTTGTCGGCTTTGATAAAATATTAAAATTACATATTTTTATGGATCATAAAAAAAGCCATAAACTTGATATCTAACTCCACCAGAAAAATAAACAGATATCTAAGACTATCATCCTTGTCTTCGTTAATGAGCCCGCTCATTTGTGATTGCTACGGTAACCACACACAATACCAGAAGTAGCACTTATACAAATTAAGCTATCATGACTGTTGCAGCCGTGCATTAAGCTAAAGCAAAACGTTTGATATTTTATTTTCTCCTGTTACAACGCACGGACATGTTTACTGGTATATATATAAAACAAAAGAACCCGTTGTATAGTCTGTGCAGGGAAGCCGAAGCGTGACCTGTGTGGCTGTGTAGCCCATGACTGACCAAGGAAAAGCAGAAAGTGCTCGAGACGGACGGAACACGTGTTACAGCCTAGGCCACCAGAACCACAACGGCCTTTTGTTTTTCTGGTGGTGGGAATTGACCGAGTGAGGAGGTGGAGTGGAGTCCACTAATACACCACCCATCGTACCTGCCCCAATTCCCGGCCGGGCCGGATTTTGCATTCCCATCGTCATCGATGGCCACGGCCGTCCGCCTGCAGCTGGTCTTCCGCCCAACTAAGCCAGCCGCCGCTGCTTCTCCTTGCCATCGTCGTCTCTCATCAGCACCTCCGGCTTGGAGCCGGCATCCTCCAGATCCAAGATCAATTGTAGCAGCCGCAGCCGCAGCCGCAGCCGGCGGCGGGTCGTCGTCTCCATCCTCCCGGTCCCGGCGGCCCCAGGAGTTGCAATCCTCCAGCACCGCCATCCGCGAGCAGGTGACGCTGAAGCTGACGTACCTGGAGATCAACAGCTGGGTGTGGGAGGTGCAGCAGCAAGGCCAAGGCCAAGCCCCCGTGCGCATCCTGGTGGACCCCCTGGTCGTCGGCAACCTCGACTTCGGCGCGCCCTGGCTGTTCGACGGCGCCAAGAAGAATCCCAAGGTGAAGGCCCTCGGGGTGGACGACCTGCTGGCGCCGGGGGCGAGGCCGGACCTGCTGCTCATCACGCAGAGCCTGGACGACCACTGCCACGTCCGGACGCTGACGCAGCTGTCCGCCAGGGCGCCTGACCTGCCGGTGGTGACCACCCCCAACGCGCAGCCAGTGCTCGCCTCCCTGCCCACGCCCTTCCGCCGTGTCACCTACCTCGACCCCGGCCAGTCCACCGTCGTCAACCAGCAGGTCCGAGTGCTGGCCACCGCAGGCCCCGTGCTGGGGCCGCCGTGGCAGCGCCCCGAGAACGGCTACATCCTCATGGCCGCCGCAGGTGATTGTGATGAGAGCGGCCCCGGCCTCCTCTACTACGAGCCGCACTGCGTCTACGACAGGTCCTTCCTGGAGGACAGGCGGCTGCGGGCGGACGTCGTCATCACGCCGGTGGTGAAGCAGCTCCTCCCCGCCAACTTCACCCTCGTCTCCGGCCAGGAGGACGCCGTCGACCTGGCCAGGCTGCTGCGAGCCAGGTACGTGGTACCCATGAGCAACGGCGACGTCGACGCCGGCGGACTCCTGGCAACCGTGCTCACCAAACAGGGGACGACGCAGTCCTTCCGGGCTTTGCTGTCGGAGGCGCTTCCCCAGACGCAGGTCCTCGAACCCACGCCCGGCGTGCCGCTCCAAGTCCAACTGCAGCTGGACATCATAGATCGATGATGGGCAATGAGCACAGATCGACGCCACAAGGCGTACCTGGCTGTGCATATAAATATATAGCATCTTCAGCCAGAATCATACCCCTCTCTCTCTCTTTATATATATATATATATATATATATATATATATATATATATATATATAAAGCAGAGGGCAAGCGGCTGATCCGGCTTCGTCCTTCGATTGGTAGAATGCTGCGCCTCCACGTGTTTAAATGTTTATCTGGCTCCTCTGCAAAGGACGAGTGCAGTGTCGGGCGAACCTCTACGGAAAGCACATTGTGGACTCTCCTACCTGCGCAGTATGCGGAGCAGCTGAAGAAACAGCATAGCACATCGTGTTCCACTGCGATTTTGCAGTCTAATTCTGGTTGCAGTCGAGTCAGAACCTTGGATCCAGCAATCTGCACTGCATCCAGACAACAGGCAACCTCCCAGACGCCCAATACAACACGTTCATCGTCCTGTGCTACTGGTAACTCTGAAAGCGGAAAAATGGGTTCGTCTTCCGCGGTGAGGCACTCAATCTAAGACAATTTATCCTATCTTCTAAATCTGAAGCAAACCAATGGCGTGCCAGAATGCCAAAAAGAGATAAAAGAGTAGTTAATGAGTGGTGCAGATTGTTTGATCAAGCGATGAGTTTCTAAACGATCTCCGACCATCTGTGCCCCTAGCTTTTGCTATTTTTCTCTTAACCAAAACTTTGCAAATTATGTGATCATGTAACACGGACCATATATCTATAAAATCAGGTGGGGTAACACCCCGTTGAGGTGCTCAAATATATATATATATATATATATATATATATATATATATATATATATATATATATATATATATATATATATATTCTCAGAGTTTAGGGATACTTGTTCACAAAAAAAGAGTTTAGGGATACTGCTGTCACTATATCATGGAGTATTCATATAACAGCATCTATCTATATATATATCAGCCAGAATAATGATTTTACCATCTGCAGCCGTAAACGTAACTCCTGTAACTTTTATTTATTGATTAACCTCTACAAATGACCCACATACATACAAATACATACATACATACATACATTCGATGTGAATTAAACAACAAAAGATTTGGAGACAAGGCAAAAATAGCTCAACGGGGCAATGCAAACCACCAAAAAGGACAGCATTCGAGAGCTCCCTCCGTGCTCTTCTCCAACCCACAAGAGTTTCCACGCGTGCCAGGCTTGATGTGCCCAACCAACCGCAAAGAATTGTTGCAAGCTGCAACTCTTCCAAAGCATACACATGATGTCTGTAATGGTAATGAGCAACTTATCGGTGTGTCCCGCCTCTCCTCCTCGAGGATGAGGACGCAATGCGTGCCCGAGGAAGCCCCAGAATAGCCACCAGCCCACCGATGAAAGATGAACCTGCTGCCACCGCAAAAGCCGGTGCATTTCCACCGCCGAACATTTGATCCCATGGCCCACTACCAAGCGACACAATAACCTGCAACAGGTGCCAGTTAGTGATATCCTCAAAAGTTGCATCATCATCTATCCTGACTCTCTTTTTGAATGTCATCTATCCTGACTCTAGTTCAACTTACTCCAATGCACTGTCCTTTTGTCATGCTGCAGTTTACCAATTTACGCTCACACTAAACTTCATGTAAGTGGTTCTGTTTTCTTTTACTTTTATACACACGCAAGTTTTTTCAGGGATTGATTTGTACCAGTGCAGACCACAGTTTTTTAATATAAACAGTACAAATATACAAATTCTCAGTGCCTTGCACGGCTGATCCTAATTGTCAATCTAGCTTATTTTGCTAGCTTATATACATTATATAACCGTCGGTTTCTTCAGCTAATTTCCATCGTAATCCAGCAGTCTTCAATTTTCTTGGTGGAATTGTGTTACAAGAAAGGGAGTGAAAACCTGATTGCTTTTCTAAACCTAAGATTGGATTTCAACATATGCTGATTAGAATTTAGAGTTTTAGACGTTCAGTTCCATCAATAGGCTAATTATGGGTGTTTGCTATTGACTCGGGCTTATCTTGGCCCCATGTCATCATTTATCAAGCATTGCTTTCACTTCAATTCAAGGTCAGCAGCACGTATTGAGGCTTCGTTTGCATTGTGAATTGTTCAAATACTTCGATATCTCAGGCTGGTTCCAGATCTGCTAATTGTTTCCTCAATTTGGTTTCGTGTTAGCTTTTGGAAAAGACAAAGACGATCCCACACATGGATTATTCCAATGACTCTGGATGCACAATTGCACATGGTTAGTTAGTGAGGGCTCATGATCTGGATCACATATGGGAATTTCACTCAAGGTGGAGATTGTTAAATTATGACCCAAATTCTAGACTATCCGTGAAATTTTCTCCAATAGGGAATCCACGTGTTGAGAATTGAGATACAGCCATTGCAATTGCAACACCACTGCTTCTACGCTATTCAATTATATAGTTTATTTTTCTCGAACGCTTAGGAGAGTCGTGTATCTTTATATTTGTTGGAGTATGTGTTTAGGCCCATGAGGCTAAGGCCCATGTGGCCCATGTATATGACCTATATAGCTACCCTTCTAGGGTTAGCCCTAATTGAGTGAATCACTTTCCAACATGGTATCAGCAGCCTAATTTTTTTTCTTCTCTCTTCCCTCCCCTCCTCCCTGCCGCCGCCGGTGGCTCCTCTGCCGCCGGCGCCATGGCCGGCCGTCCCCCTTCCCATCCCTCCTTCTCCTCCTCTTTCCCTCTCCATTCCACACCTTCCTGGGCACAGGTGGCCGCCACTGCCCCTGGGATCCCGCGCGCCGCCGCTCCTGGGCTCGATCCGCTCGGACCTGCGACCGTCGATGCCGCCGTTCCTGGCCTCGGTCCGCTCGGGGTCGGGCCTCCTGGGGTCACACCCCTCGGACCGCTCGGGGCCGGGCCTCCTGGGGTCGCCATCGGGGCCGCGCCCTCTGGGGTCGCGCCCCACAGCCCCGCGCCTCTCTGCTCCGTGCGTGGAACCGCGCCTCCCCCTTCTGCTGCCATCTCCGATCCGGGCGTTGTGCTGTCTCCCAAGCCCGCCCCTCACCCAGCCACCATCACCAGCGCCGCCCATGTCCTCGCCGCTGTCTCCAGTCCCGGCGCGGAGGGAGCACCCACGGCGGGCGCGGAGGCTGCTGCGGGCGTGACTGCTGCTGGCCTCCAGCCCCTGTTCCAGCAGCAGCCCCTGCCTGAGGGTGCCCATCAGTCTCCGTTGCATGCGGCTGCCCCTGGAGGTCTCTTTTTCGGCCAGACTGGACCGACCTCCACCCTCGCGGCGGCACTTGTTGCTGCCCGGGCCGCTGCCGTGGAGGGGCAGGCCCGTGTGCGCGCGGCCGCCCTCGCCTGGGAGCGCGAGCGCGAAGCGGCCGACGCTCTGGCCCGCCAGATCGCCGAGGCCGAACAGCTCATCGCCTCTCCCGTGGGCCCGGACGCCGGAGCCACCTCCTCCGCCTCGCCGGGACGCCGCGTGTCGCACACCGCCGTCCTCTGGCACGACCCGGCCGACCCGCTCGTGGCACAGCTCCACTACCAGGCCGGGGGGGGGTCCAGAACATTCGCCTTCTCGTCCCGGTCGTCCTCGAGCCGGAGTCACCCTCCTACGCCCGCTGGCGGGATCTGGTGGTTCTCACTCTTCGCCGCTACGCCCTCGACGACCACGTCCTCGTCGACGTCTCGGTCGCCGTCCAGACGCCATCGTGGCTCCGTCTCGACAGCATCGTCCTCTCCTGGATCCTGGGGACGATCTCTCTGGACCTCCACGACCTCGTCCGCACCTCCCCTGACGCGCGCCGGGCATGGCTCGCCCTCGAGGGCCAGTTTCTGGGCAACGCCGAGGCCCGGGCTCTGCGTCTCGACGCGAGCTTCCGGACTTTCGTACAGGGTGACCTCTCCGTCGGCGAGTTCTGTCGTCGGATGAAGGGCATGGCCGACTCCCTGGGGGACCTTGGGTGGCCCGTGGAGGATCGCATCTTGGTCCTCAACGTCCTTCGGGGGCTCAGCGACCGCTACGCCCACCTCCGGACGTGGATCACCCGCCAGAGGCCCTTCCCCACCTTCCTGGAGGTCCGTGACGATCTTGTCATGGAGGAGCTCACGCAGGGTCTCCAGCCGGGATCCACCACTTCCGCGGGGTCCTCGTCCTCCTCGACGGCCCTGGCTGCCTCTTCGCCGCGCCCGTCTGCTCCACCGCGGTCCACCGCTCCACCGCCACCGTCGTCTCTCCTGGGCCCTCCTCCCTCCGGGCCGAGCGGAGGTGGGGGGGGGTCGTGGCTCTCGTCGTCGCCGTGGAGGGGGCCGCGGGGGTGGCCGGGGTGGTCACCCCCAGGCTCCGGCACCGGCCGGGATACACGGGGGGGCACCATGGCCTACGTTCCATAACCCGTGGTCCGGTCGCATCTCCATGTGGCCCTACCACGCCCCCGGAGCCGACACTCGCCCACCAGTGGCCATGCTCACCGGAGCTCTTCCTGCCGGTCTTCCACCTGGCGCCTTCCCTGCTACGCCGTGGGTTCCACCCTCCGGGACTTCACCGGGGGTCACCGGCTGGGACCAGGCGGCTCTGGCTCGCTCGTTCAGTACCATGGGCCTGACACCTCCGGTCGGACCCGAGTGGATCGCTGATTCGGGGGCCACCTACCACACTACTCCGGACCCCGGTATACTTTCGTCGATTCACTCTCCCTCTTCCTCTATTCCTTCGTCCATTATGGTCGCAAATGGCTCTTGTATTCCGGTCTCGTCTGTGGGTACCGCCGGTGCTCATGGCTCCTTTCGTCTTCCTGATGTTCTTGTTGCTCCTTCTATGGTTCATAATCTTCTTTCTATTCGACGTTTTACAGCTGACAATTCGTGTTCTGTGGAATTTGACTCTTCTGGTCTTACTGTAAAGGATTTGGCTTCCCGGCGTCCTCTGCTCCGATGTGACAGCACCGGGCCCCTTTACACTCTTCGCTTCCCGGCGGCTCCTTCGTCTTCTTCGCCGCCCGTTTTGTCAGCTGCCTTCGTCGCTTCTACTTCCTCTACTACCTGGCACCGGCGCCTCGGCCATCCTGGACGTGATGCCCTGATACAGCTCAGTCGTAGCTCCGGTCTTCCATGTACTCGAGCTCATGATGAGCAACTGTGTCATGCGTGCCAATTGGGCCGACATGTTCGTCTTCCGTTTTCTAGTTCTACTTCCCATGCGGCCCGTATTTTTGATCTTGTACATTGCGACCTATGGACATCTCCTATTCTGAGTATTTCCGGTTATAAGTACTATCTGGTGGTTGTTGATGATTTTTCGCATTATTCATGGACTTTTCCTCTCCGTGCGAAGTCAGATACATTTACCACGCTCCTTCACTTCTTTTCGTGGGTGTCTACACAGTTCGGCCTCCCCATCAAGGCCGTCCAGTGTGACAATGGTCGCGAGTTTGATAACTCCACCTCCCGCGATTTCTTCCTCTCTCACGGCGTTCAACTCCGCATGTCTTGTCCATACACCTCTTCGCAAAATGGCAAGGCTGAGCGGATGATTCGCACCACCAATGACACCGTGCGTACCCTTCTGTTTCAGGCCTCTCTTCCCGCTCGCTTTTGGGCTGAGGGCCTGCACACCTCCACCTACCTTCTTAACCGTCTTCCTTCCGCGGCCTGCCCCGCTCCCACTCCTCACCACGCCCTCTTCGGTACCCCGCCTCGGTACGATCATCTCCGCGTGTTTGGGTGTGCGTGTTACCCCAACACCGCTGCCACTTCTTCTCACAAGCTGGACCCTCGCTCCACGCTCTGTGTCTTCCTCGGGTACTCTCCGGATCACAAGGGGTACCGGTGCTTTGACCTTACCTCCCGACGGGTTCTCATCTCTCGCCATGTGGTGTTCGATGAGTCCGTCTTTCCCTTTTCTAGCACCACCACCCCTCCGGTACCTGACCCACCCTCCCTGTTTCCCACTGACCCGGTGGTCCAGCCACCTTTTTCGTGGTCTCCTGCAGGTACCGCTTCGCCGCGTGCCGGGCCGGCCTCCTGTCCCGGATTCCCAGCAGGTCCGTGCCCGTCGTCCTCGGGCGCGGCCCCGTCCTCTCCGGTTGGTGCAGACCCGGGGCCTTCATCCCCCGCTGCTGCCCCGGGGGGGTCGTGTCGGTCGACGACGCCGGATCCCATCCCGGCACCTGCCCCGGCACCTCCGTCGAGGTTCGCCGCGCCGGTACGAGTGTACCAGCGCAGGCCGCGGCCGCCGCCGCTCGCGCTCCCTTCTCCACCGGGGACACCGACACCACCGCCGCTGTCTCCGCCGGCTCGTGGTGCCCCGCCGGTCTACCACCCGCCGCTGCTGCACCGACACCCGCGGCATGTTCACCCGATGGTGACACGACACGCGGCTGGCACCCTGCCGCCTCGTGCCCTCGAGGCTTCGACCGGCGATGCGGTGGTCTCTCCGGTACCCTCCTCCGTCCGCGACGCCCTGTTGGACCCTCACTGGCGCCGCGCGATGGAAGAGGAGTACGCCGCGCTACTCGCCAACCAGACGTGGGAGTTGGTGCCCCGGCCGCCGGGCTCCAACGTCGTCACCGGCAAGTGGATTTGGACCCACAAGCGCCGGGCCGACGGCTCTCTCGAGCGCTACAAGGCTCGCTGGGTCCTCCGGGGTTTCACTCAGCGCCCTGGCGTCGACTACGATGAGACCTTCAGCCCGGTGGTCAAGCCGGCCACCGTCCGTACCGTGCTATCGCTGGCACTTGCCCGGTCTTGGCCCGTCCATCAGCTGGACGTCAAGAACGCCTTCCTCCACGGCCTTCTCACCGAGACGGTGTACTGCAGTCAGCCGGCGGGGTTCGTCGACACCACCCGTCCTGACATGGTCTGCCGGCTCAACAGGTCCCTCTACGGCCTCAAGCAGGCACCTCGGGCGTGGAACCACCGGTTCGCCGCTTTCTTGCTGACCCTGGGGTTCATGGAGGCCAAGTCCGATACGTCTCTGTTCGTCTACCACCATGGAGCCGACACTGCATACTTGCTGCTCTATGTTGATGACATTGTCCTCACCGCCTCCAGTGAGTCACTTCTCCGCCGGATCATCACCGCTCTCCAGCAGGAGTTCGCGATGAAGGATCTGGGTGAGCTCCACCACTTTCTCGGTGTCACTGTTGAGCACCGTCCTACCGGGCTCCTACTTCACCAGCGACAGTACACTCGGGACATCCTGGAGCGGGCTGGGATGACCGACTGCAACCCCTGCTCCACTCCGGTCGACACTCAGGGCAAGCTGTCTGAGGCTGAGGGACCACCGGTGGCCGATCCCACTGCGTACAGGAGTCTCGCCGGGGCCCTTCAGTACCTCACCTTCACCCGGCCGGACATCACCTATGCAGTTCAGCAGGTCTGCCTCCATATGCATGACCCCCGGGAGCCTCACCTCACGGCTCTCAAGCGCCTCCTCCGCTACCTCCGGGGCACGCTCGACTACGGCCTCCTCCTCCACCGAGCCTCCTCCACCGACCTCACCGTTTACACCGACGCTGACTGGGCCGGGTGCCCGGATACTCGCCGCTCCACCTCCGGCTACGCCGTCTTCCTGGGCGGCAACCTGGTGTCTTGGTCGTCCAAGCGCCAGCCGGTGGTCTCCCGGTCCAGCGCCGAGGCGGAGTACCGCGCCGTTGCTAACGGCGTGGCGGAGGCCGCCTGGCTCAGGCAGCTGCTTGCGGAGTTGCACACTCCGCCCTCCCGAAGCACACTGATCTACTGCGACAACGTCAGTGCGGTCTACCTCTCCACCAACCCCATCCAGCACCAGCGGACGAAGCATGTGGAGATCGACCTCCATTTTGTCCGTGATCGGGTGGCCATGGGCGAGGTGCGGGTTCTTCATGTTCCGACGACCTCCCAGTTCGCGGACATCTTCACCAAAGGCCTCCCGTCCTCGACCTTCGCCGAGTTTCGCTCCAGCCTCAACATCACTGGTGGCTAGTTGCGTCTGTGGGGGGGTTGTGTGTGTTCTTTCTTGTTCAGCCTCGAACTCCGCTGCGCCGGTAGTTCAGACTGCGGGGGGGTGTTGGAGTATGTGTTTAGGCCCATGAGGCTAAGGCCCATGTGGCCCATGTATATGACCTATATAGCTACCCTTCTAGGGTTAGCCCTAATTGAGTGAATCACTTTCCAACAATATTAAAGAGAGAGGAAAAGGGGGGTGAAGAACCCCGTGCAATGCAGCCTACTTGCCTCCACTTGGAGGTAAGAAGAGGTTACAAGAGGAAGATATCAAATGCTTAGTGATTTCACTGTCGTGTGCTTCTTGTTCTTTGTCTCATGTTTGTCTATGTGGCCATGTGTTACAATTAACTGAAGACCAAATCTGGTCTATCTACAATTTGGCACTATATAAATTGACGATATAGATAGAGCGTCATTTGTCTTCATAGTACGCTAAGAATATAAACAATTTTTAAAAATGGGTTCTGGAACCAATTATCACTTTATAGCAAATGTTACTGGGTAAGGATTACTCGGATCCATTATCTACTGGTCAGTGTGAGAGTCAATTACACTATGACTGGACTCCAAATGTGCACAGGACTGAACCGAAACCAAGAAAAAAAAACATCGAAGGTAATTACCTGTGGTATGACAATAGCTAAATTGAGAATACCCATTGCTAGACCTGCAAGCAGAAACACATGAGTTTTAAGAAATGCAATCATGATGATAATAGAAACTCAAAATGGGCATACCTTGGCCGAGACCGAGATTTTCAACACGACTAGCAGCCATTGCATATGGTATACTGTATGTAATCTGCGAATAAGGAAATGAATTGAATATACCACATGGACAATATACGATAGAGCTGGAGGTGGACAGAAATCATTATGATGAAAAAGAAAAAGCAGTCTGTTACTCACCGCCAGGGGTGCCCCTAAAATTGTAAAAACCACCAAAGAGGCAACGATAATGCCAGTCGGAGGTTCACCACTGGATGGATAATCCATGTTCTGTGCAACATATGTTATTACAAGCATTGCCAAGAAGCACAAAGTCATTATAATATTGGAGACACCCCATACAAGTCCAGCTCCCCACTTCCTACATAACTTTTCTAGCACAACAGAGGTGAATCCAAGGACGACAGAGTTGAGCATGAGACCAAAAGAACCCATCCTCACACCATCATGGTACCTTTGGGTCTCTCCTGGGTTGTCTGGGCTTCCTCGGTAGATTTCTCGGCCCATCCAATCAGTATCAAAGAGGGTAAAAGGAAACCATGCGATCCACGTAAGGGCAGTGACAATTAAGACCATCCAAATTGGTAAGGTGAAGTATCTTAATGACCCAAAAAGTTCCCAGAGGAAAGCTTCCTGTTCAGCACCTGGGTTTTGTGCTTCATCACTTCCAAAAGTTTGAGGCTCTTGCACGGATGCTACAGTAATGTACGTTGTAATCACCAGAATGATAATGTCAAGAAGAAAGGCAGACTTAAGGTTGGCACAACTGACGCCGCAGGACTCTGTAACAGTGAAAGGAAATATCAAATACCATCCACTGTATGCTCCGGTGGCATATCCAAGTATGTTTCCCAGGGCCATGAAGAGTGAAAAGTATGCATTAGCGATCCGAGTCCTCCTTGGGTCGTTCTCTGCCATATGAAGGGATAGAAGGGAGTCATTTTTTTTCTTTTTGATAAACAATAGTGAAAACTCTTAAGAAATTTAAGGTGCCCACAAGCCCGAATCAGAACAGCCGGAAAAAAAAACACGTAAGCAGAAAACAATCATCAAGAGCACAGAGTAATGTCACATCAGACGTTTGCCAAGCTGATAGCAGCCACAATTATTAACGAGGGCCCTTAAATACCTGGCTGTTGGCAAAAGATGCCGACCCTCCTATGATTCCAAACTTGCGCCTTGTTTACGCCATGTTTAGTTACCCTCAAAATTCCAAGTTTTTTCACTCTCTCTCCATCACATCAATTTTTAGCCGCTTGCATGGAGTATTAAATGTAGGTAAAAAAAATAACTAATTACACAGTTTAGTTGGAAATCACGAGATGAATCTTTTGAGCCTAGTTGGTCCACGATTGGACAATATTTGTCAAATAAGACGAAAGTGGTACTATTCATCGGGTTGAAAAAACTTTCAATCTAAACAAGGCCTTAGTTTGCCTTAAAGTTCCAAATTTTTTCACTCTCTCTCCATCACATCAATTTTTAACCGTTTGCATGGAGTATTAAATGTAGGTAAAAAAAATAACTAATTACACAGTTTAGTTGGAAATCACGAGATGAATCTTTTGAGCCTAGTTGGTCCATGATTGGACAATATTTGCCAAATAAGACGAAAGTGGTACTATTCATCAGGTTGAAATTTTCTTCAATCTAAACAAGGGCTCGGAACAATAATGGTGTATCGCTTGAATATCTCTCTCTCCCTATGTAGTACTACTATTAATGTATATATATGTAGGCCTACCACTAGCACAGCACGAAAGCGATCCCCTGACCTGCTTACACTCATCACTCTATTAGAAAAGAGAGGAGGGATTGGCACATTGTTATTTGCTTGTTGTCCAGGTCTGCCAAAACGTGATGCTAATGACCGTGCCAGCTGGCAAGGAAACAGCCACTCATCATAATTTGGAGCTTTATTTGGCAGTCGTGTAAAATGAGCAGGTAGGAGCATCGGAGCAAAGAATCTGGTGCTAGAGGGGAAAGCGACGGGCAGGGGCAGGCAGAGGAGGCTCTTGTTGTCTTGCAAATACCGTAGAACCTACTCCGTTCGTTCATCTATCTATACTGTGATGATGATGTGATCAAAGGAAGACGACGCAGGGGCAGCAGCGCACCGCCCCGGACCGGACCGCAGCAGAGGAACAAATATCGGAGGCCGTTTTTCGCTTGGCCCCTCGTCATGTGCCAAATTGCTTTGTTTGTTGGTTACGCGACGCATGGCATCATCAGGCAAGGAAGGAAGGCAGGTGCGAGCTGGCGAAATTTTAATTTTAATAATAGTTATTAAAGCGAAAAAAAATCCAAGGAAGGATCGCGTGCGGCGGAAGCGAAACCGGATGCGTGAATCTAGTGACAGACAGGAGGAAGTGTCCCGTCCGCGATCGAAGGCACAAGGGAAATTGCAATCGCATTCTTATATAATTTCTTATCTAAAATAAGCTCCTCTCCTCTCCTCTCCGTCGTCTGAATACGAATGAAGGAACACAAGCAAGCAAAGCAATGAATCAAGCTAAAGGAGGAGGAGGAGGAGAAGTGGGACGGACGGACGGACGGTTGCCTACCTGTGAGGTCGGCGAGGAACGCCCTGCAGGGCCCCTGCGTGGCGTTGTTGCCGACGTCGAGCAGCCAGAATCCGACGAGGTAGACGCAGATGGCGCCGAGGCGCGTTGAGCCCGGGGTGACGTCGTCGCCGAAGAGTCGGCCGAGGTCGGCGGAGAAGCCGACGGTGAGCACGGCTGCTGCGATGGACGCGGCGCCGGCGGCGATGAAGGGCCTGCGGCGCCCGAGCGGCGAGGCGGCGGGGCCGATGCGGTCGGAGAGGTGGCCGACGAGGGGCTGAACGAGGAGGCCCGACAGCGGGCCGCACAGCCAGACGAGGCTGGCGAAGGCGTGCGGGATGCCCAGCTCCTGCACGTACGGGGTCAGCAGCGACAGCTGCAGCGCCCAGCCGAACTGCACCCCGCAGGCGACCGACGCCGCACGCAGCAGCTTCCGGAGGGGCACCTTCCGCGGCGGGGGCGGGGTCGCCGCCGGAGCCGTGCGCGACGGCATCCCGCTTCACGCGCCGCTAACTGAGTTGTTTGATTTTGATTCGGAATTCAATTCGGAACTCAAGAGGGGTGGAGTGGAGGTGGTCGAGTTATTATCCCTTCTACTCTTTCCAGTTCATACGAGGGGCAAGGAGAAGAGCTGCACCGCACGCACGGCGTCTAGTACTGGCTAAATGTTCCGTTTAGATCGCGAAAAAAAATTTATTGTCACATCGGATACGTCGAAAGGATATTAGGAGGGATTTTCAGATACTAATAAAAAAAATAAATTATAGAACTCGTCAGAAAACTGCGAGACGAATCTAATGATACTAATTAATTCGTTATTAGCACATGAGGCTTTTCATGGACTAATTAAGTTTAAAAGATTCGTCTCGTGATTTTCCTCGAGAACTGTGCAATTAGTTTTTTCGTCGACGTTTAGTACTTTATGCATATGTCTAAACATTCAATGTGATGGGTGGAGGCAAAAAGATGTTTTAGATACTAAACCAGGCCTTACTTTGCAATAGAACAAAATAATAATAATGATAATATAATATGTCAGTGTTTTTGGACCAACAAATATTTGGATCTTGGCGAATTTCGTTTGGTGTAAGGAGCAATCACAGTTGAGATGAGGTTTTTTATAATGGTTCGGGCTCTTGGTGGTCGAGTAAAAGCCTTTACGTCTAGTTGCTGCTGATTGTATTACGATCTCAGCGAGTACAAGGCTGCGTTTAGATGCAAAAAATTTTGCAAAATGCTCCTGTAGCACTTTTCATGGTTATTTGACAATTAGTGTCCAATCATGGACTAATTAGACTTAAAAGATTCATCTCATGAATTTCGTCTAAACTGTGTAATTAGTTTTATTTTTTTTTATCTATATTTAATGCTTCATTCATGTGTCCAAAGATTCGATGTGATGTGATAGGGAATCTTAAAAAATTTTGCAAAATTTTTTGCATCTAAACTGGGCCCAAGTTAGAATGTAGCTAAAGCCCTAGAATGGATTCGATATTAGATGGGGTAGGATTGCTAGCTATTTATATCTGGGATTAACTTGCCCTACGAGCTAAGGACTTGGCCCTATTTGGAATCTGGCCGCCGCCTTGAGGATATCCTTTCTAGAATAGAGCAGTCGTATCTCGTCAGGTCTTCTTCGATCCGGAGTCCGTTATCCAGCAATCTTTGTAGTCGGGGTACCCAGGTATATGGCACCGACAATAGCCCCCGAGCTTGTCTGCCAACAAAGCTCTAACGTTTTTGATGTTCGGGTTGTTTTGAGGCAGAGGGCTCGTACTTGGTACTCGAGGAGTTCCCAGCGGCCACTCGTGACCAAAATGCCCAAACTTTGTAAGTCAAAGAGTCGCACGATTGGAAGATGAGCTTGTAAGGCTCCGTTTGGATCGAAGGAACTTCAAAGGAAAATCGGAGGAACTGAAAACGGAGGAAAGGAAGTCTGCATGACCGTTTGGAACGGAGGAATGGGAAGTTCCTTTTCTTTGGAATACTGTGCCTCAGCGTTGATTTCGTAGGAAATAAAATATCCGCTCAGAGCTCTGGTTTTTTGCTTCCTTCGCATATGCCCGAGGCAGCAGCTGTGTTGCAGTACCAGCGGGCAGGTGACTTAGTCTGAGAAACAGTGGTGCTTGTTGCCAGAAGTTGGGACCCACGTGCACGGTCAATATGACAGTGCCTCAAATATGCAATTTCATGAAACCATGTGCCTGCCTACATTTTTTATAAGTGAAAACATAATAGTGCTTAGATCTTGTTTCCTATGTTACAAACGGTGCAAATTTTTTATTCCTATGGTTTTTAATCCTATAGTTTTTTTACTTTTCATTGTCCTCCATTCCTGTGTTTCCTACCATTCTTCTGTTTTACATTCCTTTATTCCAAACAGCCACTAAACAAGTGCCATAGCCAGGTAGTCTTGTCATGTCAACACTCCTTCCCACACATCCCGCAGAGGTCATGGTCTTCAGATACTCGAGTAGCTGAGCCGTCTCGTCTTCCGAGGAATACGCGTGGCAAAGATTTATTCACTTTTTTTTATTGCGAGCGGCGGTTGAGTTCACATAGCGTCGCCCGAGCTACTATTAAACTGGAGGACGCGTACTGGATCTGCACCCATTCTCCAATCTTCGCCATGGGCAAGAAAGCAACCATCCACCATTCCAAGGTCCCTCGTCTGCTCATGGGGGACTTGCCTGGTCGGTCTAGTCGGACATCCTCGTCGTCGTCGTCCCTGACGCCAGCGTCATCATCGCCGGCCCTAGGGTCTCCGTAGATGGCGTTGGCATTGCCAGCGCCTATCCCAGAGGCGACGTCGCTGGCTCCGAGATCGTCTTCTATAGCGCTAATGGTGTCGTCGCCAGCGCCGGCTTCAGCGCCCGCCCCGGCATCGACATCGCCGGTCCCGGTGTCTCCGTCTCTGGCCTCGACACTAGCGTCTCCAACCCCAACACTGCTGAACGTGAAGGCTGAAGTCATGGGCGTTGAGCAGCTAGAGCTCGACGCGTCGCCACTGCTAGAGGAGGTGGTGGACCTCTCCTTCGGCGATGAGTTGGGGAGCTTGGTTCCCATGGGTGCTGCTGCACACGCCGCCTCGCCTAGAGCCGGCCCTTCCACCTCGCGCGCCGCTGTCCCGCCAGACACGAGCGAGGACGAGGAGAACGCTAGGAAGCTCTTCGTCCTCCTCAACCGCAAGGAGATCGGGATCCCCGGTGATGGGGCCCTCATGAACCTAGTCAGCGACAATGAGGAGGAAGCGGCCGGCAGCAGTGGATTGCCGTCGCCCGGTGATGACGCTCCCAAGACAACACCAAGCGGTGAGGTCGCTTGGTGACGATCACCTTGGAGGTGTCACCGCCGAAGCCAGCTCTCCCGGGAAGATGACTAGTAGTTGTTTAGGGTTTTAGATTATCCATTTGTAAATCCATGTCATGAACTTTTAATGATCTTCCCACTTTTGTGTCATAATCTATGTTGTTTTCGTGATTGGATAATCTCAGATCATATCTGGTCATATTTTACACGTAGCAACAACTTAGATTTCGAGAGATTTTTAACTTAACGTGATTTCTGGCGAGATGTTATTTTCGCCCAAGCTAGTCAGGCTTTACAGTCCTCACTCATGAATTCCCGAACAGCCGTGTTTGGGCATTTTTACCTTGATCGATGGCAAGGTAAAAATCTTATCTTGTTTAATTTTAAAGAGAGAAATATTCCTGTTAGGAAGTAAATCCCTTGACACAACAACCGAAGCACACAATGTGGAAGTGGAGCAGTTTTTGGGGGATTGTGCCAGCCAAGAGACCATTTAACCCCTTGTGCAACCGCACACGCAAACCACTGTGCCCATTTCCATAGTTGCATTCTAGATTCACATTTCACCCCTTTGCCACTTCTTCAACCTTCGTCTGCCGCCATGGCCTCCACCTTAAAGCAATCCGCTAGCTCACCAAGCGCTAAAAGCCAGAAGCCTCAGGTGGCGGAGCCGTCGAAGATCATGGAACCCCATGAGTACTGGGCCAAGTCAACCACATGAGAGAAGAACCTAAAGAAGTTGAGGGAGTGGGGCCTGCTACCAAATCCAAAACTTTACGAGTGGGTTGCTACCAAAGGTCAGAGCCACCCCACCCCGGACACCCACCAAGTTGCTATTTTTATTGCCCATTTCCTCTGTGGCTTCGGGGTGTATCCATCAAAGTTCTTAGAACGAATCTGTAGGCATTATGGGATCGAGATTGCCCATTTGCTGCCCAACGCTGTAGGCATGCTCAGCGCTTTTGCTGTTCTTTGTGAGGCTTGGCTCAGTATAGAGCCGTATGTCGATTTGTGACATTATTTTTACTCAGCAAATTATTATCACAAGTGTTTTATGGTCAGGTCGGTCGGCTTTTCCCTAAGAAAGGCAAAGGAGTATATCCATTTTCCAATTGAAACCTCTTGGAAAGGTTATGAGAAGAAATGGTTCTACATCCGTCTTCCTGATGAAAATGTGATCAAGGGTAAAGGCCTAATGCCCATCATCAATGAGACGTGGAAGGCAGTGCCCCCATTTACCGAGAAGATGCAAGGCCACATCAAGCATGAGTGTTAGCGTCAATACTCACGAACGTATTGCATGAACAAGATAACGTGAATGCATATTAGACCAAGGTTCATAGCAGAGGTAAATATGGTATAGTTTAAGATAGTGTGACACACACAAGCTTACCTTAAGGATAAAAGGGAGAAGAAAGAATAAAGAATAAAAGAATGATCCTAATAGGAGCAGGCATAACCTAATACAACTATGCAAAGAATACCAAGTACATCATACAAATACATGCTTAAGATCTAGCTCTAAGCATGAAATAGATGGGGAGACCTTCGAGTACTGGTCTACCAGCAACCTCGTGAGGCAATTTACGAACTCCTATACGAATACCTGAATGTGGGGGATTACAAGGGACGGACAGGGCTGTCACCACCTGCCGCCTACCCCTCAACGTGGAGCACTGTCACATTTGAAGGTTCCTGATAATATGAGAACAAGAACATAGGAAGATTCTTCATATTGCTCATACCAAGATCACTCCTAGATGTTCAGGCTCTCTAATGAAGCTTAGCCTAGCTCCAAAGACTAAAAAGATAAAAGAGTACAAGTGGAGGTGAGGTATGTTGGCTCAAAGTGTGGTGTGTGTGTTGTTGTGAGAGGACCTGTAACACCCCGCTGTTAAGCTTGCTTTAGCATTTGCAAATCATGTGCATAAGCATCATCATGCATTCATAAGCATCCCATGAAATAATGATGTGAAACATTGCCTTGCAACATGTTTGGATATGCTATGTTTCAATGTGTGCCTATGCCATGCTCATACTTGTAATGCCATGTTTGTCTTTGTTTGGTCACCAAACCAACTTAGAAATATTAGGTGGCAATTTGAAGCAATGTTCATGTTAACCATTTTGCCTAATTAAGCTCCTAAGTGTGATAATAAATTAGGTTTTTGATTTAAAATCGAGTTGATTTTTGTAATTAAAAATCTATTGAGAATTTGACCTAGAACCTTTAAGCAAAGTTGGAGAGCATGAAAAATGGAGCAACTTTTATTTTTGGGACTTTTCTTAAAAACGTTTGGAAAATGCTCCAAATTTGCATTTTTATGTGCTGTCTTTGGAAAAGAATAAGAAAAAAGAATTTTCATTTTGTAATTGGGCCGCGCCCCTCCTTTTTGGCCCAGCTGCACAGCTGGCCCAGGCCTGCTCCCGCTCCTGCTCCTGCTCCTGCGCTCGGACGCGTGCTCGCCTTGCCCCACCCTGCGTGCCCCACGTGGCAGCCAGCCACCGGTGGCCGTGGGCGGTGCTGATGCTCTGACCGCGCCTTATGGCCGGTCGAGACAGCACCCAATGCCCCCATGCACTCCACTCCCTCCACAATGCCCCCCTCCCTGTTCGCCCTCGCTCTTGCATAGCGTAGCGGAGCAAGCAGCTACAGCAGCGCCGCACTGGCTCGCTGGCCACCGCGCCTCCACTGCCACGCCTTGCCCACCTCTGCTCTCACCGAGCTCCTCCCTCCTCTGTGTCACCTCCTTGACCGAGCCGTAGCTGAAGACGATGTACGGTGAAGCCCAATTGGGCTTTTTCGCCATGGCCACCACCACCGGAACTCCGATGAGCTCCCAGTTTGCCGTGGCCAGGGCGCCTCCGTCCCGTTCTTCCCCCTCTTTCGCGTGCTTCGTGTCCGCCTTGGGCCGTTGGTACTCAAGCCCTGGATGGTGTGATCGGCTTGGGCTCTAGCGTGCTGTCGCGCCACCGCATAGCTCCACCACCTGTCACCGTGCCTTGAGACCATAGCTAGCCACCGCATTAACTCCGACCAAGTAGCTCGTTAGGTTCGGGTTGTCGGGGGAAAGCCGTTAGGGGTACTCGTGTCACCGGAGACCTCACAGGTGGCGAGATCTCGCTAGTCAAAGCCGACCCCTGTCTCTATGTGGATGACAGGTGGGGTCGGGTCAACTGGCCGGGCCCGCATGGCAGCGGATCTGGGGATCCCTGCCCGGGTGCACCTAGCATTTAGTTTTAGTTTTTATTTTTGAAAATGAATTCCAGAATCTGTTTAATGCTTATAAAGTCCATATCTAGAGTTATACTAGTCCAAAATTTGTGAATTGTGTTTTCCTTGAGTAGATCTACCATTTAAAATTATAAAATGTCATTTTTGTGATACTTTTTTTAGGGATTTATTTAATTCTTTAAATGCTTGTAAACTTTGAAAATGCATATCTAATTATGTGAATGTCAGAAAAAATGTGGTTCTTGTTTTGTTAATCTTGTTATGTCATGTAGATTCTAGGAAAAATATATCACATGCCATGACTATGCAAGGAAATGGATTTATGAATTAAGTGGATTAAATGCTTGCCTCTTGTGAAATTTGTAGTAAATAAAATATGTGTGATTCATGCCTAATAATTTTTGTACACTGCTCTTGTGCTAAGAAGTAAGCAAGAAAAATGTGAAATCTGTTGTTTGACACTTTTTATAGTATAAAATATTTTCATGTGCATTTATGTCCTATTGTTTGCCATTTTTGTGTAGGCCAGTATGCTTATCATTTTGGCATGATGTTTTTATGATAAGTTCATATGCATATGTTTATGCTGTTGTAATTTTATAATAATTTTCTAGGCAATCTAAATATATGGTCCAGTTCTGTCCTTTTAGTGATATATGGTTAGTGAGGCTTTAATAATTTAATCTTGGCCATCCATGATACTTTTGTAAGCTTCTATAACATATGTGACCTGATGGTGTGATTGGTTGTGATCAGTTTGGAGTTTACATAGGTATCATGTATATGAGTAATTTATTAGTGTGCATGCATGCCTTGCTCATGAGTGTGTGTAGCTCTTTCATGCTTGTTTACAAGTGTTTAGTCTATGAGAAACATGATGTTATCTGCAGGTGATAAGTTGTTTGTCTTATGTTACTTGATCATGGTGAATATGTGTTATAAGTTGCTAGAGAAGGGATATGCACTTACTCGGTAAAATAGAGTTAGTTGCTTATCACCTAAATGTGACCAAGCTTATATGTATACAAGCATTCATATTCATCACGTCATATGCAAGTTCATTTCCAAGTGCATTCCTTATAATCATATATGCATATCGCACTTCCATGCATTTAGACATCTGCTTTATTGCATCTCATTTAGGTATGCGATATGCACGAGAAGGACGTGGTGTAGAACCAAACCCGAGACGGTGTCTACTGGACCATCCCAAAGGTGGAGGGACTGAACAAGTGCTAGGATCAGAGATGTCGACAAGTCAGTGCAAGCTAACTGAATTGACTCTATGTTGGATCCCAGGCAAGCCCCAGAGCATTTCTTCCTCGGTTTGCAAATATTTAATTATGCTTTAGTTAAATTGATGCATTAAGTTTAGGAGTTGTTTGCAACCGTTGTTGCATTTTACCTTGTCTACAATTTTTATACCATATCCTTGTTACCCTGGTATTCGCAGTCGAGTAAATGCTTAGTTGGCTTAGACCGGTAGAAGTCGGGTGATCTCTTGTCACCTGCGAGCTATAGGTAGTTACCTGGTTTTGTTTGGCTGAATGTGTCATCATGGAATATAAGTAAGTGTTAATTTGAAGTTGAGACCGGACGAAAACTTATAGGGTTTTAGACTGTAGTGATTTCCATCTGTGTCGATTAAGGACCGACCGTTATTGGGTCTCAGGTCATGTTGAATGCATGCCTCACATTTAGCTGACCAAATAATGTACCTTTCGACCGCGAAACTAGAAGATTATTCGGGCCTAGTAGATTGCCCGCAGCACACTGTACCGGAAAAGGTGTGGTAGGACACGAGGGCGCGATGATAAAACCAAAGGGCAGTCGGTTGGCCCCTAGGTACATGTGGTTCCTAGCAAATCGAGACTTTACCTGGATAGTTGGCTCAGTGACCAATATCTCACTTTAGCGGGTGAGTGAGGTTTGTGTGAGGAATAAATTACCAGCTGGTTAATAATCGATTCGAATCGCCATCGTTCACTGGATAGTGAACACTTGACTTGAGTTACAACATCATAGTAATGTTGATGGAACACTTGGATGGTTATAATGGATATGATATTATGGAAATGCTAATTATCACTGGTTATCATTAATTGCTTAATCATATGCTTGCTCTAGTATAGGTGCAATTGTAGCCGACAGGTTAAAAATGATTAACTTGATATAATGTTTCTAGAAAAAAGGGTTCTTGAAATGCTAAAAATGCCTTTTGCAAATGAGTCAGCTACCCCACTATAAAGTCCTTCATAATCCTTGGTGTCACTTTATTTTTGGTTATGTCGGGTAAGTCTAGCTGAGTACCTTCTCGTACTTAGAGTTTTATTTCCACTTGTTGTAGGTGGTCAGTTGTTTTACAGCTATTGCATCAACTGCCTTTACCCAGCTATGGGAGATGCATAGACCATGGGTGTGGTCAACTCTCATACTTAACTCAATGCTTTTGTGGATGTGATCAGTACCTAGCACTGTATTTGAACTAAGCGTGTGTGTGATGGATTGAAACTATTTGCTTTCGCTACTTTATTATGAACTCGGTTTGTAATAACTATGTTTAACTCCAATGTATTTGTGATGTAAACTTTTATGTAATTTGTGATGATGACCGCTAAACTTATTACGATCTTGGCTTGTGTGCGAGTTGGTTTGAAATCCTGCGTGATTTCATGAACTACTGGGTTATACAGGCTTAAGTTTGCTGAATTGTCTGCTCCGACGGGTGATTTTCTTACTTAATTTCGTATAATTGGTCGGTTCTGTTACAGCTGGTATCAGAGCAAGGTTTAGCATGTTACTGTTCACATGTGTATTTAAAACAAAAGAGTGTTTAAACCTATGATTTAAAACTTAATAGTGTGGCAGTGGTCATATCCTTTATGCCCAGTTAAGGACTCTAGGTGGCTTATTTAAGTACTGACTTGGGGTTCTTGCATCATATTTCTATTTCGTTGCTCATACGGCATGCTATTGTATGAGTGCCATTCGCTTGAGTGGTAATGTATGGATCAATTGCCTCTACGCCTCGGTAAGTGTGAGTTGTGAGAGCATGATCGGATACACCGCTGATTTAGGAAAGTGCTTATATGATGCTGAAGTATTTACATGTTCTACGCATGTTTTATAAAGGTATCCTAGAGTAAACTCGTAAACCAAAGAATAATAATAACAACGTACTTACTTAGTATTAGAAGTTGAATTGCCAAAGAATCCTAGAACCAAGCCTCGGGTTAGGAGACTTGATCCCGCAGGTACAAGCTGGAGAGGAGACATCGACATGCCGGGCTTCCTCCAACTCATCCCTCCACTCTAACTCTCTCAATCTAGAAGAAGAACTCTAATCTCATATAGAGACTACAAAGCTAATCTCTCTTGTATGTGCCCTAGGAGAGAGATCCATTCAAGGGACCCCTCCCAGCTAATCCTCACTGGAAATAATGAATTAGGGTTTCATAGGATTGCTCCTCCAGGGTCTAGGGGCCTTGCATATATAGCCCCCTAGGATGCATGATAGCCATTGGATTAAACCGACTTTAATCAATGGTGATTATTGATCCTCAAAGGCGGTGGAGGCATGATCCGCGTGATTGTTTCTCATTGGTCAGGAGGGGAGGGCAGGTGCCCACGTGGCTTGGGTGGGCGCCCTGTCATCCTAATAGGTGGGCCCCACCTTCCAGGGGGTGCCTTCCCGAGTCTTCTAGATTCTTCCTTTTCATGCGTGGGTCTTTCTCTCTATGTAATCATGACATGTGGGTCTTCTTTGGTTATTTCCTGATAACTCCCTATAGAAATAGACATTCACCAAAACTCGTGGAATTCTGTCAATGAACCCCCTATATCTATGTGGTATTTGCTTTTAGGTCTTTTTTCATGTTTCGTTGACGATTAAAACTGACACTTATCTACCATCAATAACTCGCCCAAGCTTACCCTTTGCTCGTCTCTGAGCAAAGATAAACTCAGTGATGGATTAGGAGTTGCTTCAATGCTTTCACGCCTCAAAAGTACACATGCGTTCAAACAAGAACTCTCCTCCGGATTAGAGTGAACTATTCTGACTTTCAAACTTATCCATATTAGCTTCCACCATGGGGCTTATAGCCATCACTTGGGTCTTGAGCAGTTGAAAGACAGAACGGTTAAGTCAAGTGCCATATTTCTAGCTCTTTGATCAACCATTATTCTAGAGTTTTATAGATTTTCAAATAAAACTCAGAGATTCTTTTGTATGACCCTCTCAAGTCTCTGATTTGTGGTATTTGTGGATCCTTACCAAGACATTGATGGTGTATGCCTTCTCTCTTCTCTCAAGATATGTGGTATTTTTGGTATAAGGTAGAGTAACATTGTGCCTTCTCTCTCTCACCCTATAACTAATAGGCTTATGTAGAGCTCATAGGTGGGGCGACAGCTAATACATACTTGCAAACATTTATTGCATAATCAAACCATGGATCTAGAGGAATGAGTCTAGCCATACAGTCAAATCAAGATGTGCATGTGTGTGGTCCTAAGTATATGGGTTGAATGGGTGTTGACGGTAATTAACCATCAACTTTATAAGTCAACAAGAATCAAAAGAATGGTTAAAATGAGCTTCACCATAGACTTAGGGGTTTTAAACTAATAATTTCCATGAGTTTTGGTGAATGTCTATTTCTGCAGAGGTTATCAGGAAAAGATCAAAGGAGACCCACATGTCAGATTTACATAGAGAGAAATCAACCCTACTACGAAAAAGAATAATCTAGAAGACTCAAGAAGGCACCCCCTCGAAGGGGAGGGACATTTGGGCTGACAGGTGGGGCGGCCGCCCCAGTAGGTTGACCAATCAGGTGCGACCTCACGGATCCTGCCTCCACCGCCTTTGAGGATGAATAAAAATCATAGATCAAGGTTGGTTTGATCCAAGGGCTGTGGTGCTTCCTAGAGGGCTATATAAGCAAGGCCCCTGACCCCAGGAGACACCCTGGAATTCATTAGCAATTCATTAGTAGAAGGAGCCATCAACAGAGCTAGGGTTTAGAGAGTTTCTCTCCACCAGAGAATTAGAATAGCTACTCCAATTCTTCAAGTTCTACATAGGTTTAGACTAGATAGAGAAAGAGTCGAGCAACTTGTGCTCGGGATTCGGATCTTCGTCATCAAAGTATTGGTATTATTTTATATCTTTGCTCTATGATTTTATTCTAATATTATTATGTTTCTATTTATTATGTTCCTAGTTTGCTCTAGTAGTAGATTTGATATGGTTATGATTGATAATGAGTTTATGTATATGTTTGCAAAGCGCTTAGCTCTCTTCGTGAGGGGGTTAAGTGGTAGATCACATGTAAGCGTGGTGCTTAGATGCTATTTACTTGCAAATGCACCCTATTAGCCGGGTCGTGTGGTAGTTCATGGAAGTGACAGTTCTATTGAGTCTTATATAGTCCACCCCCCGTTGATAGGACAGGCAGAAACAACGTTATGTAGGAAGTCATGCTATGTTCTGGCTTTCTTCAGTAATATTCCTTATACATAGATGAAGAGTCTTTTATGCTATATATGATGGTGTGTTTGCTAGAGTAGATGAATGACTTAGTAGATTAGAACCTACCTAGAATTCAATCTCTTGAACTAATCAGACATCAACCTACCTTTATGATGAGTAGTCTATCTCTAATCTCTACGTGTTTTATCCCTATGCTTTATAATTCATTTATACTTATTTATCATGGTTTTATCCCCCCTGCCAAAGTAAGCGACTGTGTAATTGATTCCTCATTAGTAGTCATATTTTGCAAATCCATCCCTTTAGGTTTAAGTCCTTAGTTCTTTTCCTTGAGCTAAATATAAATTAACGATACCTGGAATATTTCCAGGTGAAGTGCTACAATGGTATTTTATTTGTACGCTTGCGGATCCTATTTTTATTCTAAGAGGAGTAGTTCTATACCAACATTTCTGGTGCCATGCTAGGGATGACAACTTAGCTTAAGTGGTGTTAGAAGTGTCAACAATCATTTCTGGCGCCGTTACCGGGGAAGGAATAAACCTTTGAGAAAAATTGCGTAAATAGATACTTAGGAAATGAGAAATCATAACAAGGCACCTTTGCTTTGGCAGGTTCACCCTTGTTGTTTTTCTATGTTTGTATTTTATACAGTGTATTAGCAGGATTGATTCTGGTTCACTCAACTCTCCATCATTAGATTCGGATCAACCCAAGAAGGAGCTCATCACCAATTCATGAAGCTATGGCTACAAAAACCCTACGTGAATTCTCTGCTCCTACAGTTGAGAATATCCGTACAGGTCTAGCACTAGAAATAAATAATCTTGAGTTTGAGCTCAAGCCAAGCCTCATTAATATGGTGCAAGCTACCCAATTCAGTGGAAAGGTACATGAAGATGCAAGTGCACATCTGTAGAATTTCCTAGAAATTGGAAGCACTATCATCATTAAAGAAGTCAATCAAGATATCATACTACTTCACCTTTTTCCATTCTCACTAGCAGGAAGAGCGAAGCAGTGGTTTTATGGCAATAAAGAAGACATCAACACATGGGCAAAATGTTCGAAGGCCTTTCTAGAAAGATTCTTCCCGATAGGTAAGACCAATGCTTTAAGAGGAAGGATTACCAATTTTCAACAGCAGAAGATAGAAACCATTTTAGAAACATGAGAGCGTTTGCAATAATACATCTCAGATTGTCCTCATCACAGAATGGAAGAATGATTACTCATGCAAGGCTTTTATCATGGATTAACTCAGAAAGCACGTGAGCACCTAGATGCAACTGCTGGAGGATCATTTTTGTCACTTACAATTGGGAAAGCCAAGTTGCTTATGGAGAAAATATCAGAAAATCAAGGTTGGTCCCAAGACCACACTCAACATTGTCATCAGAGTGAAGAAACAATTGAAGAAGTGAATGCACTGTCTACCAAGATGGATGACTTGCTCAACTGGCTTGACCAGAGGGCTAAGTATAAGGAAGATCAAAGGGTGATTGAAGCAGCATACAAACAAGATATAAATTCCACGACCTAGAAGCCTTTGTATCAGCCAAATCAAAAATCGAATCGACAACCAACATTAAGGGTTGGGTAGTAGATCAAAATAAACAGTGGAATCAAAGTAAAGCTTGCCACCAATGATAGAATCCTAGAGGATATAAATGTCAAATTGGATAGTTTCTCAGCTGCCATCGAAGATCAGCTCAAGTTTAATAAGAAGATAGAAGAGAAGATAAAACAGCTAGCTGCGGTATTGCCTACTGCCACTAACCCTGAGCAAGTAAGAGCTATTACTACGAGAGGAGGGAGATCCACCAAGGATTCTCCCTATCCAAAAGGAGCAAGAAGAGCACCAGTAGTACCACCAATGGTGGAAGAAGAGAACAATAATGAAGTTGAACAAGATGTGCAACCTCAAGACACATTACAAGATCACGAGATGAGACAGAATTTTCATGATATGAACTACATACCGTTTCCTCACAGAATTAGAAGACCACAATCGGATGAGCAGTTTAGCAAGTTCGTAGAGGTTATTTAGAAGCTATATGTCAACATACCTCTATTGGATGCCATTCAAGTTCCTACATATGCTAAGTACATCAGATATATTTTGAACAAGAAGAGACCACTGCCATCCACTAAAGTGATCAAGCTAACCGAAGAGTGTAGTGCAGTTATCCTGAATAAATTATCAGAGAAGAAGAAAGATCCAGGATGCCCCACTATTGATTGCTCAATTAGAGATCAACATTTCAATAATGCACTATGTGACCTTGGAGCAAGTGTCAGTGTGATGCCTACTGCAGTCTATTACAAGCTTGACCACTTAGCACTCAAGCCAACATCAATGTACCTACAGTTAGCAAATCAATCAGTTCGGTACCCATTGGGCATTGCCGAGAATATTCTAGTCAAGATACGAGAATTCTTTGTTCCAGTAGACTTTGTGGTACTAGATATGCATCTAGACTCAAAAGTGTCACTCATCCTTGGGATACCCTTTTTGAGCACCGCCAATACACACATTGATGTCGGGAAAGGAGAAATCAAGTTCACCATAAATAGGCAAGAAGAACAATTTGCATTCAAGTTAAAACATGAACTCAATTCCTCTGCGAAGATGGTCGATCAAGACAAGATGGAAAAATCACCAGAGACATAATCTCTAGGATTGTCAGAAGAATAAAATATTGGAAGGTCTAGTTTGAAGGACTCTAAAAATTCAAACCCTTGCCGGAAGGTAACTTAGTATTTATCCGCATAATTTCTTAAGCATATTTACATTCACAGTACTGCATTATAAAAATTCTAGACCCATGTAAATAATTTTTACGGTGTGTAAAAACCCGTTAAAGGCATTTACCATGGTGGTACAAAAATATTTACTGCATGCATTTTAAGCATTTTTAGTTTCTACTCTTTTAATCTCCTGCAGTATATATATAGTGCATAGTGTACCCACCACTATGGGACCCACATGTCATACACTCCACCTTACATACATCACATCACATTATTTCATCCACTTCCACTCACCTCCACCATTTTCTCTTTTCCACTGCCAAATCCACCCACACACCTCTTTTTCATACTTAGCACTTAAGTGAGGTGGAGAGTTGAAAAATTCAGCCAGAAAGGGGACAGAAGTGGGGCGGCCGCCCCCTCCACTTGGGCACCCACTCAGCCATCTACTCCTCTATAAAAACCCCTTCACCCATTACTTCTATGCACCACCAAGACTCAGAATTTTTAGTGTACAAGCTGTTCTCAGTTTCGAGTTTCTTGCAAGAGCATAGGAGAGAAGGAAGAGAGTGGAAAGAAAGAAGAGAAAGGAGGGAAGAGAGGAGAGTGTCCTAGAGCTTAGAGTTGAGAGAAGGAAGGTTTTCTTTAGTGTTGCTATAATCTTTTATTTAGTGGTAGTGCTGCCAAGTTAGGCTAGAGCAAATTAAAATTTGAAGGGAGGTTCTGTCAGAAACCAACTAAAAATAATCTCTTGGACGACTAACCTCTGGACCGCTGACTCTGGACGGCTAACCAACTAACCCCTTCCTTAAGTCTCTCCATGAGTTTTGTCTTTGTCAGTTTTGTAGGATGAGTGGATTAAAGAAGTTTGCTAAGGGAGCTGTGGGAGCAGTCAAGAGCATTGGAACCAGGAGATCGACACGAGCATCATCAAGAGCTAGCTCCGACATGAGCATCGACCCTCCTGCTGCTCCTACACCTACTTCCTCTTCATCACCTACGCCAAAGATCCTTCACAAGCCAAGTCTGCTTGGACTGAGAGACTCTCATGAGAAAGAAGTATACAAGAAGATCAAAGACAAGGAGTTCACCCACACTCCAGCATTTGACCTTGCACTACTCCAAGAAGCAGGTATGAGTTCTGAATTCGATGTTATTTTCTCATTAATAGGATGGACATCTACTTGGTATGTCTCTGAGTTAGGGTCTAAGCTCTTAACCATATAATTTCTCTACACCTTAAGGGTCACCGAGTCAGGAGTCTATTTTAGGCTTTTCACACATGAGTTTTATTCTACTTGGAGAGAGCTTAGCAACCTCCTTAATTTTCCAAACAACATTCCACTAGATATAGATGAAACTTTAGAAGATTTTGAGAAGCATAAGTTTTGGACTGAGATTTCTAAACACTCTGTTTTCAATTCTCATCAGACTAGCGATATAGAACATTCAACCCTTATGTTCTTTCACAAATGGCTAGGCTTCACATTTTTCCCTCGTGATGACACACGCAAAGTTAGAAGTGTGGACCTGCAGCTGATGTATGCAGCTATCAAGAAGATCAAAGTCTTGCCTATCCGTTTGTTAGTAGCCCATTGGTTGATCGTTCCCTCTTACCGAGTAGGACCTGTTGGTATTTGTTCACTTGTTACTCGCATTGCTTCAAACTTAGACATGTTGCAAGGTGCCTCCCTTGAATTTATTGAAGAGCATCATGATACTTTTGGTTATGATCATCTTTTTCATGCCCACCTTCTAAAAAGAATAAACATTGAACTTTTTATGACATATGGTGAGACCAAGATCCGGTTACCTAACCCAGAGTTGGCCCTCTATTCTATCAGAACTTCCATATTGATTTATAGGCTCAACTAGTGAATGCTCGAGCACCTCAGAGGACCGCCTCTGAATGAGTCACACGCCACCAAGAACCAATTTGGCGCGGAGCTGACCCTAGCCAAGAACAGCTAGCTCATGCTAGCTATGATAGTTGGATGGATCACAACTATCGGGTTCTAAACCCATGGGAGTATCCTCCTCATCAGCCACATGAGGACTATGAGGAACTTCCTCCACCAACACAACCATTTGATCCTCATGGAGAGGGAACTTCATCAAGGGGTGAAAGGCATTCATTTGACCCCTATGGAGCAGGAACATCATCAGGTGGAGCACGAGAAGAGTTTGAGCGCGGACGTAGATCCGACGCTGTTGGGTTCCATTACACCCCACAACAGTACTATCAAGAGAACATGGCATTTCATCAGCGCACCGACAATGCCCTCCAAACACTCATAGATGGCCAAGCCTATAGCACCCAGATGTGGGAGGCACAACACCAGTGGAACCGCAATACAACCCAGACCTTTACTAGCATTCAAGAGGGACGAGAATAGAATGTCCAGACTATGGAAGAAATATTAGGGTACCTTCGCACGAACCGAATAACGATGGCAAGATCTAGCTTGGGGGAGGACCCCCACTACCCAAGATAAGTTTTCTTTTCCTTTGCAATTTCCCTTTCTGCAATCTCTTTTTGTTTACTTTTCATGTATTTAAAAAAACAAAACAAAATAAATATTTACTGTTTTTAGTGTGCCTGTTTTAGTTTGTTCTAAAAACATGAAAACCAAATAAAAAGAGTGTGTATAAGAGTATGTTTTTAATTTTGTTAATTAGTTTGTTAATAAGTATGTAGACTGTAACATCCTAGATTTTTGGGAAAACCAAAAATACGAACTTTTTAAATTTTTTCCTGCAACTATATGAAGCATGTAGCTTATAGGTCTAACTCGAGTCTGACCCACTAACAAAGCATAACATGCATATAGAATTGTTTGTAGGAGTGTGCCGGAGTTCTTTAGTTGGTTAGGGTTTTGTGTCGAAGTGCACAGATCCGCAACAATTCTTCTTAAATCCCCTTGGGAAATCTCGTAAATTCCCTATGCATCTCTCTCGAACTCTTTTCAAAATTTCCCTCCTCAATCCCGTCCTCGATTTTTCCTCGAGTATTATTTAAGTAATCCATCCCAATGACTCATCTTGATCACTTTCATATCAAATTGCCCCTTTTTGAATTTTCCTCTCAAGTCTGCTTTTGTAATCGTCTCAACTTCCTTCTTGAAATCCCCTCTTGTATTCCTTGAAATGTTATTTAGGAAACCTCTCTTTTCTTCTCTTTCGTTCCACCCCCTCTTGGTCTCTTTTGAAATATCCCTTCAATTCCCTTTCAAATCCTTCCCAAAAGGTTTATTTTGAAATTCCCCATCAAATTACTTTTGGCATTCCATCACAAAAATGCCTAAATCGTAAAAGGAAAATTCCTCCCCTCTTTCTTCCCCTGAATCCAGCCCAACTAGTACTCCCTTCCCTTCCTCCTCCCCTATCCATGCTAGGCCCAGTGCCCCTTTCTTCTCTTCCCTAGCCCAATCGCGCAACAACCCACCAAGGCCACAATGCCACCCGTGGCCTAGCCTGGCCTACCCTGTGCCCTTCCCTATTTGGCCCACCTTACAGACGAGCTCGCGTTGGCCCATTCCACCGAGTAGCCCAGCTGCAGCAGCTCCCACATGGCCTGCTCGGCCTAGCGCCACGACCGTGACCCACTAGCCCACGCGCCGGTCCCCACGGGCCTACTAGCGCAGCACCTAGCCCTCGCGGGCCTATTCGCGCACCCAGGGCTAGAACCCTAGCTGGAGCGCCCTCTACTCCTAGAGCCACCGCCGCCTGGCTGGTGAGCCGCGCCCTGCGCTCTGGACTTCGACCCGCGCCCACACGATGGGCACCACGCGTCCACTAGGTATGGACATCGAGGATGCCCACTGTCCGTCACCTCACAGCCCTAGCGCCGCGCCTACATAAAGCCAGCCGCCGCTCTGCCCCCTATCTCCCTACACTCGCTGCCATCGCCTTCCTGCTCCGCTCCTCCAGTTCCTCACCAAGGCCACAGCTTGGCTGCGTCACGCCTCCATAGTGGCTGCGATGTCACAGCCAGGCCACGTAGCTCTGCCCATCGCTGACCCCCCTTCCTCGAAGCAGCGTCGGCCACCAAGCCCACAATGCCGCTCGGCACCTCGCCGTGCCGCGTCGTCAGCCGAGCTCCACCTCGCCATCCATCATGCCCGCGGACCGGAGCCGCCTCGCCATCGGCCTATTGCCGACGTGCCACTGCCGGGTTTCCTCCCCGTGGCTGCAACCCCACGGCCATGCCTTGGCTCCCCCTCCATCAAGCCACGGGCGACACTGTGCAACTATGTCGAGTCTCCACTTGCTTCCCCACCAACGCCACGGTGCAAGGTCACCTCCACGTCATGCCTCTGCCCCCGACGCCGGCCGACCTTCCCCCAGCCATGAATAGCAGCAGCTGTTGCCATGCACTGTCGCCCAGGAGCACGCCCTTGTCATTGCCGCGACTATGATGTCGTGCCTCGGTTTGCCACCACCTACACCAAATGTCATCGACCAGCAGCACCTCCTCGGCGATCCGTGCCCTTCCCCAAACATTCGGTGAGCTGCCATCACCAAAGTCCCACCTTTTCTTCTCTCCCATCGTGTTCCCACCTAAAAACCAGCCTTCGTGCTGTGCCTTGTCACCATTGCAGGGGCGTTGGAATGCTGCTGTGCCACTGCCTACCTCACCGAAGACCCTTTGTCCGGCCTTCGAGCCGCTATCCTCTCTGTTGCAGGGAAGCCGTCAACCTTGCTTGCCGCCCGCTGGAGCTGGATGTTGCTGCCAAGCCTCGTCGACCAGCCCTGGCCACGTCCAGTGAGTCACAACTAGCCCGGCCATGCCTAGCTAGCCATCAATCAGTCGCAGCCAGCCCTAGCTAGCTGCAACAAGCCGTAGCTTGCCAGAGCACTTCACAATAGCCCTCCCATGTCAAGGTCGAGTTTTTGAACCCGTCGACGAGCCCTTACTATCATCTCTTTTCATTTCTATACTTGTCCGTATTGGGTACTTTATCTATCAATGTCATCATCTTGTTGCATGATCTATATCTATACCAATGCTTGCGCCATGCCTTCATGACGGTCCACCTCCTATGCATGATGTATCTCTTGTGTCACTATGGAAATGTGCTACTCCACTGTTGTGGTTGTGTCTTGGTTCTTGTGTAGCGTTGTCGGTTCTTGTGCTTGAGTTGGTTGTTGCCTGTGGACCGTGCCTTCGAGCTGGCTAGGAAGCGTTGTGTTTGTCCCTTCAGCCGGGGGTTTACCCCGCCTTGGATGTAGTGCCAAGCGTAACTCGTTTTCCATGTTTAGTTGTCTTCGTGGTGCCCTGGTCGCTAGCTCCTATCGACATCCCTAGGACACGGTCATAGTGGGCTCAAAGTCGATATCGACGCGGTTCTTATCCGCACATTTTGAGCCCTCTATGACCTACTCTAGTGGGATTGGAATTAGGGGATGGTAATCATGGAACGGCAAAGCCAACTTGTTAGGTTAAAGCTCATGGCCACAAGTCACCTCGCTATGACCATCAGGCTATTACCTCTTTTTCTCGTTCTTGTCCTAACCAACTCATATGTTTGTGCCACTTCTACCAGGGCATTTCTTAGCGATGAGAACCACATCACTATGAGCCGTAGGAATAGCCATGTGCCATTTGGTTGCATAGTTGTGGTGCCCTACGAGTGGGTTTGGATTATAGGATCATGCCTCTCTACTTCCAACCTTCACCCGTTCCATGGCTAGTTGGTTGAAGGAGTGTGAATTCCATTCTTTCTTTGTTCTTCTTTCATTCTCATTTCCCCGTCGATCCAGTAAGATGTGGGTTGAGCCTCTTCACTTGTTCGGTGTTTGTTGCTTTTTTGATTTCCTTTCTCTGATTCCTGTCGTTACTATAGCATGTGGATCAAAGGAAGAGGAGTCCCATGTCTCTTCTACCTTTTGCTCTTCATGCTCAATCCCTTGTATGCTTGTACCTTCATTAACTGTATCATTTCTATGGTTCTCACGGTGATAACCGCACCGCTCCGGACCCTAGAGATGTCTTAGTGCATTTAGTGCACCTAGGTCTTGGTACCCTACTAGTAGCTTGAGCACTTGTGTTCTATTGTGTGTCGCTCCTCTCCGATGCCTCGCCTTTTTCCATGGCATGTGTGTTGGGAGAAGTAGACCGCCTCTCTCTTATTTTCTTCCCTGTTCCGCCCTCTCTTTGTTCCCATCAATTACAATAGCGTGCAGATTAAGAGAGATTAGAACTGCTTTAGCCGCTTCCCTCGGTTTTCGGACCAAAAGCCGTGAGCCGTGGTGTTTGCTTAGGATGAGTTAGAGCCTATGCCATTTCTTTTTAAGCCGTACAGGTCGACTCGATTGACCCAGGAAGTACCGGCTAGGTAAAGACTTAAGCTCGTGCTTAGCGAACCGCCATTTGTGTTCTGTTTTGGCCTAGGGATCGGACATCCGCCGAGAGGGCTATGTCGTTCCCCTTTTCATGTTCTTTTGGTGTAGTTGCTCCTTTGTGCCTAGTCGCTTCTCTTTTCGTAGTCTTTCTAGGTTTAGTGTTCTGATTGCTCTTTCGCTTGTCGTTGGAACGAGGTAAATGCGTCGGGGTTAGCGTTGATCGGACCAAAGCTCGTTGGAGGAAGAGAAGGCAGAGGATAGCAGACCGATTGACTACACCAGCTGTCTGAGACTTGCACCTCTACTACCTCGACATCGTAGGTGTCATGGCAGCACCTTATCTTTAGAGAATCCTATTAGGCATGCAACAATGTAGATGCTAGTGCTTTACTTTTATGCAAATGAACTGTGATAGGGTGCATGGTGGATTGCTTGTGAGCCATTACCTTGTCGCAACCTTTTTCCCCTACACACCCGCTATTAGGCTAGACGCTCACTCGCTGCTTACTGCTTACTGCTTTACTCTTACTCGCATTATATCTGTGATGTGATGCTTGTGAGTGAGAGGCGTAATGAGATAAGCCACGAGGTGCCAATAACATGATAATAATGTGATAATGAACATGGGGAGATCTTGGTGTGAGTCTTGGGTGTGTGGTGAGGGTCAAGTCGACCGAGTAGGGTCTACGACGAGTCATGAGGACGAGTCTTGCCAAAGGGCGCTACCTAGGAGTTCGCCATGTGAGATGCCTGTGGCGGGCAACGTGACAGGGAGAGGTCCTGGGGTGGAGTGTCTTCATGGGACAAAGCCCCGAGATGGGAGGTGCTATGATGGCACGGGGTGCTGAGTGTCCCGTCGAGTAGGAAACGGTTGCCCCTTGTGAAGATATCCTGCTTAGTCGCCCTAAGGACTGATATGTCCTATGAACCGGGTCTTAGGAAGCCTTACACTCCCATTCGCTCTAAATGGGCACGAGGTAGACGTTTGACTTTCTAGTGTGGTGCCACTACTATTGGGAGGTTAGCATATAGTGTAGAGAGGTATGGACATCGAGCGCCCACACCCTCCTAAGACAGTGTAGTACCCGAGGGGCCAAGTACTACGTCTCACAGTCTCAGCATGCCGGTGTACGAGGTACTCCAACATGGCCCTAGTTCTAAGTGGTAGGGTGGCATCATGTCTAGTTGGAAGGCAGCCCGTTATCAGCCTAGACGACCCGGATCATCGATGATGGTGATCTTGTGGGTAGTGTAAACCTCTGCAGAGTTTTTAGTTGATCAATCGATACATATGCTAACTTGTCAGCAATGGACCTTTCCTAAGTACAACTTCACTTGACTAGTGAGAGGAGTCCTACCTTCCTTAGGTTTCAGTGTGTGATCTAGCCTAGGCCGTTGAGACATGGACGTGAGGGAGTCGTCCATGCCGATGAGAGAGTGAGATGAGATGTGATGGGATGGGAGAACATGTGTATGAGATGGGTTAAAACTTGATGAACTTTTATTATATAATTATTAACGAACTTGCATTATAGGAGACCCATAGCCAAATATTTAGGATCGCCAGATCCTTTTTCTCTTTTCCACTAAAGCTCATCGGTGCTGACCATGGCCTGCACACATCTAGCGGTGTGCAGATTTCCTAACTTGCAGTATTAGCAAAATTAGAAGGATTAGGTGGTCTCGCTCCTACGCTCAAGCTTGGTCGAAGATGGAGTCTATGCCCGCTGTCTTTCTACGCCAACTCTGATGATTATAGTGGAGAAGGAGCCTTCACCTGCTAGCGCGCTATAACAATTCTGATGAAGACACGTGAGTTTCCGCTAGATTACGATGTAATAGGTGTGTTAACAAGGGTTGTAAAACTTTTCACCTCTAATTCTACGATGTATGACTATGATATCATCTGATATTTGATAATGTGATGGGTTTCTCTCATGGGCTATCACATTATAATTCGTATCTGTGAATTTTCCCTTCGAGGAAAAATCGAGATCATTTCATAGACTTGAAGAATGCATGAAGGAAATGATGAACAGTTGCTCTATTGTAATTCTTTTCAAGTACCTAGTTTTCAACCTAGAATTCTCCTAGGGATTGGATAAACTGTTGACACACAAATTTACTCTACACTTTAAACCTGTGGGAGCGTATGCTTAATCTAAGTCTAGGTAATTGATAGACATGATATGATATAGTCTAAGCTACTGTTTATCTTGTTCCTAGTGACACTAAATTCTAGAGATTTATTTTAAAAACTTAAAATGCCACATGATGAGTTTCTTATATGACGAATGTTAAATTCTTACCACAGCCATACATGATTATTAGAATAGGAAACCTTTCACATATTTACTGCTTGTAATTGTATTGAGTTTGGTTAGGCTGTGTCGACCCCTAGGGGCTTGTCATGCGGTTAAAATCAAGATTCACACACACACATCATGCATCCTTGCTACTTCTACCCTGGAAGTAGGCACGACATATTTGTCCCATTTAGATCCACCAAAAATGTTCTACTCTTACACTGAGAATGAACACCAAAAATATTCCCCATAGGATTCCTTTTCTGCTAGCCAAATACCTTTATAATCGCTCCAAGTTTTCATCATCATTTCTCTCATATCGATTTAGTTCTTCGTATAAGAGACTTGTTATCCATTTTCTATTTAAAAAAAAGAGAAACAAAAGCAAAAGAAAAAGATGGACAAGGGTCCCAATGAAAAAAGTAAAAGAAAAGAAAGATATTTATACAGCCAAGTTTCCATTTATTTTCAAGATTTAGAAGAGAGAAGTTATTTTCAAGTATGGAGCATTGTAGAATTAGACTTTCACCTCTTTCTTTTTATCTCATTTATTCTCCATCATTTTAGCCACCATATCAAACCACACATGCACATCTTGATTTGATTGTATGATGAGTTCCTTTGGATCCATAGTTTGACTAGGCAATATATGCATTGCAAGTATGTATGAGCTATCTCCATACCCATGAACTCCACATAAGCCCCTTATTAGTTATAGGGTGAGAGAGAGAAGGCATACCCAAGATTTGCCTTGAACCAAAAATACCACATATTTTGAGAAGAGAGACAAGGCATAACCTTTCAAATGCCTTAGTGAGGATCCACAAATACCACATAGTGAGAGACTTGTGAGAGTCATATTTAAGGAACTCTGAGTTTTATATGCAAACATTTATGAAAACTCCAGGACAGAGGTGGAACAAAGAGCATGAGATATAGTGCTTGACTTAATTGTTCTGTCTTTCAATTGCTCAAGACCCAAGTGCAGGTAAAAGCCCCATGGTTAAAAGAAACATAAGTAAGTTTGAAAGTCAGTGCAGTCCACTCTAGTCTAAAAGAAGAATTCTTGTTTGAATGCATGTGTACTTTTAAGGCGTGAAAGCATTACAACAACTCCAGATCCATCTTAGGTTTAGTTGTTTGCTTAGGGACGAGCAAAAGGTAAGCTTGGGGGAGTTTGTTGATGGTAATTAACCATCAACTTTATAAGTCAACAAGAATCAAAAGAAGGGTTAAAATGAGCTTCAACATAGACTTAGGGTTTTTAAACTAATAATTTCCATGAGTTTTGGTGAATGTCTATTTCTACAGGGGGTTATCAGGAAAAGATCAAAGGAGACCCACATGTCAAATTTACATAGAGAGAAATCAACCATACTATGAAAAAAATAATCTAGAAGACTCGAGAAGGCACCCCCTTGAAGGGGAGGGCCATTTGGGCTGACAGGTAGGGTGGTCGCCCTAGGCCCTGATCGCTCACCCTAGTAGGTTGACCAATCAGGTGCGACCTTACGGATCCTGCCTCCACCGCCTTTGAGGATGAATAAAAATCATAGATCAAGGTCGGTTTGATCCAAGGGCTATGGTGCTTCCTAGAGGGCTATATAAGCAAGGCCCTGACCCCAGGAGAAACCCTAGAATTCATTAGCAATTCATTAGTAGAGGGAGCCATCAGCAGAGCTAGGGTTTAGAGAGTTTCTCACCACCAGAGAATTAGAATAGCTACTTTAATTCTTCAAGTTCTACATAGGTTTAGACTAGATAGAGGAAGTGTCGAGCAACTTGTGCTCGGGATTTGGATCTTTGTCATCAAAGTATTGGTATTATTTTGTATCTTTGCTCTATGACTTTATTCTAATATCATTATGTTTCTATTTATTATGTTCCTAGTTTGCTTTAGTAGTACATTTGATATGGTTATGATTGATAATGAGTTTATGTATATGTTTGCAAAGCGCTTAGCTCTCTTCGCAAGGGGGTTAAGTGGTAGATCACATGTAAGCGTGGTGCTTAGATGCTATTTACCTGCAAAGCACCCTATTGGCCGGGTCGTGTGGTAGTTCGTGGAAGTGATAGTTCTATTGAGTCTTATATAGTTCACCCTCCGTTGATAGGACAGGCATAAACAACATTACGTAGGAAGTCATGCTATGTCCTGGCTTTCTTCAGTAATATTCCTTATACATAGATGAAGAGTCTTTTATTCTATATATGATGGTGTGTTTGCTAGAGTAGATGAATGACTTAGTAGATTAGAACCTACCTAGAATTCAATCTCTTGAACTAATCAGATGTCAATTTACCTTTATGATGAGTAGTCTATCTCTAATCTCTGCGTGATTTATCCCTATGCTTTATAATTCATTTATACTTATTTATCATGGTTTATCCCCCATGCCAAAGTAAGTGACTGTGTAATGATTCCTCATAAATAGTCATATTTTGCAAATCCATCCCTTTAGGTTTAAGTCCTTAGTTCTTTCCCTTGAGCTAAATATAAATTGATAATACCTAGAATATTTCCCGGTGAAGTGCTACAATGGTATTTTATCTGTACGCTTGCGGATCCCATTTTTATTCTAAGAGGAGCAGTTCTATACCAACACTTCTGGCGCCATGCTAGGGATGACAACTTAGCTTAAGTGGTGTTAGAAGTATCAACAATGGGTATATGGTGACAGTGGCAAATTGTGATAATGGTAGATGTATGTAGGAATGAAGGGGTAAAGAGATGATAATGGTGAATACCTAATTCTACTTTTGCTCCTTTGAAGAATTACACTCCTCTCTTGATCTTTGAAGGACTTTGGGGAGAACTTGAACTGCTCAAAATTCCTCTAAGTTGGGATATTTGTCCTCTTGCTTTTATTTTTCTTTTCCTCTCTTTCTTCTTCTTCTCTTTTTTTTGAATGGAGCACCCAAGTCTCTTTTAGGAATATTGATGGAGGTAGTAACAAAGGGATATTTGGAGCTTTATTGGATAACAAAAGGGCTAGCAATGGATGAAGCAAAATTTTTGATGCTTACTCCCAGTGTAGGAGTAGAACAATTTTGGGATGTGTCTAAATAAAAAGTGTATGGATGCATACTTCCAGGGTAGAAGCAGCATATATGGGTGAAGTGTGTGTGATCTTGATTTTAACTACATGACCAATCCCTAAGGGTCGACACAGCTTGACCATACTTATTGCTCACAAGCAGTAAATATAAGTGAAAGTTTTCCTAGTCTAACAAAGCATGTATATATGGCTGTGGTAGGAATTTAAGCTCTCGTCATACAGGAACTCATCATACAACATTTTTATATTTTTCAAAAGATAAAATCTCCAAAACTGTCACACCCCAAAATTTTCAAATTTGGGTTGTGCTTAGAAAACACTAAATAAAATAAATAATTTCAATATCTGAATAAATTTATTAGATAAGTTAAGTTGCTGCTAATTTAAATATAGAAAATTGTGATTTTAAATTTTTTCATATTAATTTGATAATGTGGTGTTTGTGTGATGCTTGTCTTTGGTATTGGTGAGTGCTATTATTTTTTTAAATACCATAGGACGACGTTCGCTTCTCACCGGAAAACTTTTTCGTATTTTCTGGATTTAAAATTTCAATTTCCGTGCGCTTAATCTTTTCTCTTGATCTCTTCATTAATCTATTCATGAGCTTAAAATCATTTAGTTGAGTTCCTTATCCTTCCAAGAGTCCCTAGGATTTTTTCTGTGATTTTTCTGAGCTCCGAGCTATTTTTCGCGGCTTAAAAGGTAATTCTTGATTTTCTAGAATTATTTTTATTCACGAAATTAAAATAATCCCGAAATTAAGAAATTCTGAAAAGTTTCCAAACCCTAAAACTATATATATGCTGGCGTAGCCCTCGACGCCCTGGTTTCAGAAGTACAACCCTTATCGCGAGCCATCGCTCGTATCTCCCTCCATCTCTCACCGAAGTTCGTCGTGTATAGCTTGCGTTCCGGTGAACTTCCGGCGATGGTTCGGTGAGCTTTTGCGGCCACCTCGAACATCTCCGATGAATTTCGCTTCCACTGCGAGGTTCGTCTCGTCGTATTCCACACGGTAGATCGCTTGTTGGCATCAATCCATCGTCGTTTTACTGGTTCCTCTTCGTTTTTCCTTTTCCGGCGAGTTTTCCGACGAACTTCTCCCTGAACGGGCCTTCGTCTTCTCTGTTTTCTAGGCAACCATGGCCCTCACCCTCTCAGACCGTAGCAGCCCCGCTCTGCGTCGCCCCGAAGACCTGTGCCTCGGCCCTGCTCACGCCACCCCTGCATAGCACGTTCGCTGGCTACGCGCTTTGCCTGCGTGCGTGTAGTGCAGGTCGCCTAGCAGCTCCGGCCGTGCGGGCCAGCGTCGCCGCCGGCTGGCCGGCCGAGTTTCCCTCATGCTGGCGTCGCCCAGGTTCAAGCCGAGTCTGGCTCTGCCTTTTCTTTTGCCAAGCTGAAGCTCATGTCCACGCAGACTGGGAAGAACTAGATCTGCACAGACTAAGGTAGAAGATGATGCTATTTACAGTTTTGCCATCTATCGTTTTTCCTCCGCCGTTTATTCGTTTTACGTCCGATTCGAGTCGTTCAACTCGCGTTAGATTCATGTCGTCGCGCTTTACGCAGTAGTGCTAAGGTTTGTCATGTCACACAATTCTAAAAATTATTAACTTAAATACTAATTTAATTAATGACTATTTAATGCTTTGTTAATTAAAAACTATCTAGTTATTCAAATCCGTTCTTGTCGTGTTGCAGTCATGTCAACTGAAGCTACGCGTTAGCAACCCTATTTATCATGACCTGTGTTTATGAATTAGATAATAATAATATGATTTATACTGATCAAGTGTCTTTTATTAAAAACAATGTAAGCAAACATAGACCTTTATCAAATAAATATAAATATTAACTTGATTAATGCTAACATATGTGTTTATAGTTACAATTAGGATAGTATAACCGTGTTTTTAAAATTATGTTTTATTTAGCTTGAACTGACATCATATACAAATTGAGTAGGTGCTCTCACATGTCCTTTATATATTTGTGCAAAGTAATGTTTAACTTGCTCGATTTAGATGGTAAGGTTTATAAATAAAATATGAGTAGCTTCAACCCGACTTTTGAATTAAATTATGTTTTGACCAATCTAATATTAATAAGTTTGACATGGTTTGCTCAATTAAAATGAATCAAGCCAATAACACCGTGCATGCATGTCAATAATGCAAGCTAGCAAGCGCCGAGGATGATGAGTATGTATGCTTAGCAACGTGATCTTCTATCTAGAAGCGAAGGTTTCCCATGCCACATATTTATGTGTTTGATTAATATCTATGTAATTAGTTTTCCAAGTAAAAGAAATTTAGGGTTTTCACATCGATCTTTTATAAACACTTATTAATTTGATTAACGTCAACTTAATTATGTTTTCATTAATTATGAATTGTGTAGTTTAACCCTATTATATAATTTCAATTAGATGCTCACATAAATCTATCTTTTGTAAAGTTAATGGTACATCAATATTTATAAATAAAACAAGATTAGTTTTAAATTAGTTTCTAAACTAAAATATGATTTGTGTAATTTGAATTAATATTGCTTCATGTAACTTTACATAATTAAAATAAATCAAACAAAGTCTTTTATTTTCTTTCATAATGTAGTTGTATTCCTTTTTAACCGTAGTTCCCTTCTTGTAGATTCTTGTGTTCCCGTGATCGTAGCAACGAGCCATGCCGTTTAGTGCGCTCTCCTTTAAAGTGTCTCTTTTGATTGGTGTATTGTTCTTAGTTGTTTGATTGGTTGTCTATTTATGTTGCTTGGTTGCTGCGAGTAGAGGAAGCGTGGTTCGTTAGCAATGAAGACCAGGAAGTGAGGACCAACAAGTATAACAGAAGCTGAAGATCAGAGACAGAGGTTGAAGATTCTGAGCAGCTTAACTTTGGGAAAAAGGCAAGTATAACATGGGACCATCCTTGTTGTCCTATTCACTGAAATTATCATACATATGTATGTGTCCTCCTTGACAACCATAGAGATTATAACGTAGCTATTGATATCTTGTTCCCTTGTCACCTATGGGTTATGCATTTGGGTAGCTATTGCTAGTTCTTAATTATGAACAATGATCTTGTAATTTAACTAATGGATTAAGCAACCAACCATTAAGATAATTTTATTATTGTTGAAAGGGGGCTAGAGCAAGGGGTTATATTGTTGCTCTAGTTACTCTCTGTAAGGACTTACCTGTAAGTGATAACCGGGATTGACAGTACAGCTGTGAGGGCTATATGGCTCTGGCTTTAGTTATTTAAAAGACCTTTTCTAGCTTGTTAGTGGTTACCATAAATGGCGTAAGAATGGCTTGTCACGTTGGGTGTAGGACAACCTCTAGTCTATGAGTATAGCCGAGAAGGAATTGTGCCATTTGAAAAGGGGGTTCCTACATCTGCCTGCCGAGTGAATCTAATGGTCCTAACTTGTTAGACAAACTTTTGAATGACTTTATATGATTTTCAGTGTTTTGGGAGTAATTAACCCATGCATTTGGAAATCATGACTCACAGTGAAAGTGTACATCTCTGCGCAGAGTTTAATAAACTGGTATACTAGCCATGCTCATGGATACGAGTGGCCTTGGGGATTCTTACAGAATAGTTTATCACCATTATTATATCATGTTTAATTACTGTTGTATTTATTATGCTCATGTTAATGCTATTCATTATCCTTATAACAATTGATCATTGGTTCATTAATGGGAATTGGTTTATCTTGATGCTACTCAATTGCTAATTATATGATGATTAAAAGCTAAACATAGTCAAACAGTGTCTAGCCTTTTGTGCCTCATGAACCCTGTGTTATACTTATTGAGTTCGACATGGACTCACTCTTGCTATTTCCCCCATACTCCAGTGTGTAGTAAGGTGCTGCTTAGAAGAAGGATAAAAGCGTAGTGAAGTTTCTAAAAGTCTATCAGAAGTGTTTGGCATACGGAGCACCAGTCAGCCGTCCCTGAGAAGAATGAAGCCTAAAGTTTAGTCACCGTTCCACGATACTCTAATGTAAGTGTTAATGTAGCTATGTATACGTTATATAATAACATTGTTTCTAATACTTTTTTATTCTGACATATGTGTGGACTTCTTGGGCACACATATGATTAGCCTGGTTTTGTTCTTTAGAAAACCAGGTGTGACAAGAACTCTAGTATATCTAGGAGCAGGATAAACAGCAGCTCAGACCTTGTCATATCATATCCACCAACTACCTAGACTTAGATCAAGCATTCACTACCCACGAGTTTTAGGTTTAAAGCAAATCTTAGGTCAAAATAGTTGTGTCTAAAACTCAGGAGAGTTGGAGGTTGAAAACTAGGTACTTGAAAGGAATTACGGCAGAGCAACTATTCACCATTTCCATGCAAGTGATTATTCAGAGACTCCTCTTTTATTATCAACTTCTTTAAGAACAAAAGCAAAATAGACACACCCTTTTTATTTTATTTCTATTATTTTAGACCATTACTATTACTAAATAAGAAAACTCATAAAGAATAAGGTAAAACTAAGGAAAGAAAATACTTAGCTAGATACATGGGGGTGTTTTTCCCTAAGCTGGATGTTGACGTAGTCGTTCAATCTTATGAAGTAGCAGACTGGCAGCAGGAGTGTTCTTCCTCCTCTAGTGGAGCATTAATTGAAGTTGATGATTGTTGAGACAATGCTCTAGTAGTAGATAGAACATCCACTTGCTTGTCGGCTCTTCTTGGTCCTTCAAATCCTGTGGAACTCAAATAGACAACAAAACTTGTAGAATAGATTAAGCGTTAGTGGTTGGCCACTCAAGTCTTAATTGTCCAGAGCTTTTGAGATTTGTTCTTTATTCTTTCAAGCAGAATTTCAACAGGATTTCTCTCAAATATTTTTTATATTTTTATAATGCTGAGAAAGTATAACAAGATGAATACGTATTTATTTTTATTCTATGCCACCACAGTGAATATTCCTATGGGTTTTTGCATGCCACAAAATTATTCACATGGGGCTTATAATTTATAATGCAGCAAAGCAAACAAATAAATATTTATTTTCTTTTCTAATGCAATGCTAATGCAGAAAAGTAAACATGCAAAAAAATGATTATGCAAATGCTTGGAAGTAAATATGCAAAAAGGAAAATTGATTAATGCAATGATAAAAAGATAAATATGGATAACTACTGATTTTACCTTCCGACAAGGGTTCAGTATTTTAAGTCCTCTGAACAGGACCTCTTACCATATTCATTCTGTAGGTGCATCATCTGATCCCATAGTAGAGACCTTGATAGCTTGCACCTCTTGAGATGGTGTCACCCATGTTTCTTGTTCTTCCAGCAGTTTGAAGTGAAGTACTAGTTGTGGAGGCTGGTAGCATCTTGCTCAGTGTGCATGTTTATAGGTCTAGGACTTTCACTTGTAGGAATTGGGGAGTTGACAAACTCTTCCATATTTTGCTCAAAGTGTGTCCTACTCATAGAAACAAGGCAGAGATCAAGTGCATGGACTCTGTTGGTGGAAAAACACCAATAGAACTAAAACTATATTCATCTTCTCTAACCTTAGGCATTTTGAGCAAGAAAATAATGTTGATGTTTGTATGTTTTGCTCAATCTTAGCATGAGTGATATGATTAATGAATAATTATAGATGTAGAATTTAAAACATTTGGCAAATCAGATTACTCAACCTTATAAAAGGATAGTCTATCTATGCATATTGTATAATGATTTTATGATTATGACTGTCATATTCCAAAGATAAGATGTGCAACATTTTTAACTCATTGAATTAAGACCGTGAGATCAAGAAAGTGGTGGCAAGAACAAAGACTAAAGAACTAAACATGTTGAATTAATTATGTTAGATCAAGAATGGTTGTAACTCAAACATGGTTGGTTCTCTATTTATGTTATACTAGAATCGAAGAAAAGCTTTTTAAAGTACTGATCACTAACCTTGGGATATTACCTTTAATATTGGATCATGCTAGTACTGTGACACCATGTGGAAGCTTTCCTTTGTTGGTTGGTCTTGTGTCTTTGCTCATGCATTGTCTGTCTTCTGTTTCACTCCTTTCTTACCTTTAGTCATGCCATCTTTTGTTCTTTAATTCTTGCTTGGACTGTTAGCTCTTCTTATTGTTTTATTCCTGCAAATCATTAGTGGACAATGCATACCCAAAGGAATATACAACTAATAACAGGGGCATTGTTGTCATAAGGCTAAAGGTCACTTTCTATGCTATCCTAAAGTTTGTTTGAACATATTAGCATAGAACATTTACTATTACTTCCTTTCTAGAGGATTGATTTTATCTTATATTTGATTCTCATATATAGGCATTATGGAATAACTCAAACTTATAAAAATAAAGCAAAGTGAATTGAGAGATTGCAAACCAGCGTGTGGAGCGATGAGAGCATGAGAGGAGGAGCTTGATTGGTTCATCTTGAGGAGTTGGCCTTCCTTCCTCATGCGTCAGCTTTTCAATCTAGGAAGTGAGGGTGCAGAAAGTTGCATGTTCTGCTCTTATTAATCTCTTTTGATTCTCGATGATTAGTGGTTGACAAGAGAGTGCAACTAGAACTGCAACTCGAATTCCTCCACGATGGTCCTTGTCTTCAAGTGGCATGATGGAAATTTGTTCACCTATTTCCATGGAGTGCTTTAATTGTGGATCTTGTTTTATGGCACTCTTCTCCTTTCTCTTTGGCCATGAATGAGTTGTGTCTTCCTTGTGTAAGATTATTGTGTCTCTCTTCATCTCTAGTATGAGTTCATCTTAGGGCTTTCCCAATTTGAATTTGGGAGTTTCTCTGCAGGGGTTAGTCTAACAAAATATACCATTATCTATAATAGCAGTTTTTAGTTCAATAAACAAACTAGACTCCATGTCTAATCGGATTAAGGAAGGTTGTTTAATCTAAGCACCACGCTTAATTTAAAAGCCAATAGAAGCATGTATAGTACTTCTAAACTAACACTTACTAGGGTAGACAAGGGTAGCATGAAAGCATTATAGAGATTTACTCAAGTGGTGATGAAAGAGCATGATTGTTGTTTAGCAAATTGAGCATGTCTTAAAGGTAGGGATAACCAAGACAATGTACCAATATGGCAAGAGATATTTTTATGGAAGTGTATCCCCAAGATTGAATTTTGCAAAATCAAGATTGGATGAATGTGATTCAATGTTGCATAATGATTGGTTGGACATACCTTGCATTTGTCATTCCTTCAATCTTTTGCTCCAAACCTGGAAGGGTTAGTGACAAGAATACCTGATGGAATATTTTTACATTTATAGCTCTATGCTCATCTTACAAGGGCAGAAAAGTGAACACTCATGTCAAGGTTTGAATAGTGCTTATTTTAGAACACTAAGCTTGTCCTTGGAAAACCCTCAAGATATGAATTGGTGAAGTGGTTTCCCCTCCAACACCAATTTATGTGTACTATCTCAAGATTTAACACAATGAGATCTGTAATATCTATAATAAACATATGCGTCTACAGCCACCCTTTCAAAATTCTTAGGAATAAGGAGCATGAGGGGGTTGAAGATCTCGTGTGGGGCAATGTTAGAGAGAGACTAAGTGAATCAGGAGATATCTCATACGAGCAAGGATTTGATGGGGTCTTTATGAAGTAGCTTCCTTGCTCATTGAAGTCTCCGTTATTTCTAGCTTCCAAGGATGATTCGCCATAAATGTCCAAAATTTCCCTTGGATTGCCTCTCGAACTGGTCTCATATAAGGCCTCATCCACACATTCAATGACAATAGCACATAGGTTTTTAATGCTCTTAAGCTATTGATGTTGCTCTTCTCGATCTTTCTTATGGTCTAGATGATTCCTATATGTTGGATATCTTGGTGGATTTCTAGGATCACCCTGAGTCTTAGGAGGAAGAGCATAGGAGGAGTCATAGGGGTCAAGGATGGGTTTAAAGATGGGTTCAAATATTACATCTAGTGAGGGCATAGAAGGGGAAAGATTGGAGTGGATTCTAGATGATTTCACTCTCCTTCTATGGCATCACTTAACATGCCATCCTTGAGTATTTTTAAGTATCCTCAAAGGGATTGGATTTGAAAAGCTTTCTAAGAGATCCCTTCTTGAGAAGATTCAAACTATATGTACTAAAAGGTCTCTTATGAAGCAGGAAGTTTATGCTCCTCCCAAAATCATCATTAGAAAGGATTTTCAAGGGTAGAATTTCTTCTTCCCTTAGTGGATTTTGGAGTGTAACTGGTTTGGGATGGATAGCCAAATCATGGGGTTGGAATGTTTGTAATGTGGCTATAAAAACTTCCTCTTCTAGTTTGGTGGATGATTCCTTCTTTACCTCTAGGAGTTCATCATGAAGGCTAATGTAAGGAGTGTGTCCACTAATAAGTACAACCCTTGCTTCTCTAATGGATAAAGAAAGAAAAGCTCCTCCAAAGGCGATATTATCAAGACTCATATAAAAATATTGGAGAGGGACAGGGTCTTGTAAGGCTAGGTCTAAAACCTGAATTTATAGGAAGATTGAAAGATTCCCTTAGTGTAGCCAAAAGTTCATTATCTTATTGATCAGAACATAGGACCTTTGGTTCATTATCTTCTTGATTAGAAGATAGGACCTTGGCTGTAGAAAAGGGTTGGTTTTGACCTATTGCAACCAAACATGGGCGTAGCTCATAGCTAGATGCGAGAATTATGGGCTCTGGTGGCTCTAAGCTTGCGCTCATGGGTGCAGCATATTCATAGATAGGTGTGAAATTTAGGTTATCTATAAGGATAGAAAAGAAAAGGCAAAAGAAAAAGAGAAAAAGATAAAAGTATAATACAAGGTTAAGCATGACTTAAGGTTAACTCAGCTGACGTCTTTCTCCCTAGCAACAGCACCAGAAATGCTTGTTGATATTGGTTATGCACACGAAAGAATCTAAGAGAAATAATCTGCAAGCGCATGGATATTAGTGAGCACTTTACCCAGGAGATATTTCTAGAGTATCGTATTTGTTTTATCCACTAGGAGAAAGCGTGTGATGACTAGCCTAAATCTATACTTAACCCTTGGGCCGCACTACAAGGTAGCGAAGATATAAGCGATTAGAGAAAACTACTACGACAGTCTAGTTCCAACCTATGGTAAGCTATGAAACTACCATTCTATGGGGACATACCGTTGGAAAAGAGACACCACAGAGGATGCTTAACCCGGGCTTGGTCCTACCAAACCTTCTAATGGGAGGAGGCTCCAAAGGTAACAATGGGATTGTCAAGTCCCACGCTACTACACACCGATCCGGCCAGACAGGGGATATCTACGAGTATCCTAGCTCAAGCTGATGAGGACATCCTCCACTATTATCCGCTGGCAAAGACGTAACAAAAAAGGGCCAAGTGGCCTAGTTGTAGTCGGGCGGCGACTGTGTGAGCCTCTGAATAATCCCACCTTGCTTAGCTTGGGAGGAAGCCACCTTAAAAGAGAGAGCCACCCTTCCCCTATTAGACTAGTCTTTTAGGGACATTGGGCCTTTCCCCGAGTGGGTGTGCATAAGAACTGTTGGGGTCCGGGCAACCTTAATTTATTGGGCCTCGACCAACCCCACCTGGGCCGGATGCATCACAAGCACCACACTTACGCTATAGATGATTACCCTACCCTCTACCATGGAAGAGAATAGAGTAAACTCATAAACCAAAGCACAATAATAACAACGTACTTACTTAGTATTAGAAGTTGAATTACCGAAGAATCCTAGAACTAAGCCTTGGGTTAGGAGACTTGATCCCATAGGTACAAGCCAGAGAGGAGACACCGACATGCTAGGATTCCTCCAACTCATCCCTCCACTCTAACTCTCTCAATCTAGAAGAAGAAATCTAATCTCATATAGAGACTACAAAGCTAATCTCTCTTGTATGTGCCCTAGGAGAGAGATCCATTCAAGGGACCCCTCCCAGCTAATCCTCACTAGAAATAATGAATTAGGGTTTCATGGGATTGCTCCTCTAGGGTCCAGGGGCCTTGCTTATATAGCCCCCTAGGATGCACGATAGCCCTTGGATCAAACCGACTTTAATCAATGGTGATTATTGATCCTCAAAGGCGGTGGAGGCATGATCCACGTGATTATTTTTGATTGGTCAGGAGAAAAGGGCAGGCACCCATGTGGCTTGGGCGGGCGCCCTATCATCCTGATAGGTGGGCCCCACCTTCTAGGGGTGCCTTCCTGAGTCTTCCAGATTCTTCCTTTTCATGCGTGGGTCTTTCTCTCTATGTAATCATGACATGTGGGCCTTCTTTGGTTATTTCCTGATAACTCCCTGTAGAAATAGACATTCACCAAAACTCATGGAATTCTATCAGTGAACCCCCTATATCTATGTGGTATTTGCTTTTAGGTCTTTTTCATGTTTCGTTGACGGTTAAAATTGACACTTATCTACTGTCAACACCGAACTGATTGATCTGCTAATTGTAGGCACATTGATGTTGGTTCAAGTGCTGAGTGATCAAGCTTGTGATAGACCGCTACGAGCATCACACTGACACTTGCTCCAAGGTCACATAGTGCATTATTGAAATGTTGATTTCCGATCGAGCAATCAATAGTAGAGCATCCTGGATCTTTCGTCTTCTCTGGTAACTTATTGAGGATGGCCACACTACATTCTTCTGTTAGCTTGATCACCTTAGTGGATGGTAGTGGTGTTTTCTTGTTCAAAATATCTCTGATGTACTTGGCATATGTAGGAACTTGTATGGCGTCCAACAGAGGTATGTTGATGTACAGTTTCTGGATAACCTCCATGAACTTGCCAAACTGGTCATCTGATTATGGTTGTGGTCTTCTAATTCTACGAGGAAATGGTATATAGTTTGTATCATGGAAATCCTGTCTCATCTCTTGATCTTGTAATATGTCCTAAGGTTGTACTTCTTGGTCAACTTCATTGTTATTTTCCTCTTTTGCCGCTGGTGGTACTGTTGGTGCCCTTCTTGCTCCTTTTGGATAGGGAGGATCTTTGGTGGATCTCCATCCTCTTGTAGTAATAGCTCTTACTTGCTCTAGATCAGTGGCAACATGCAACATAGTACCTAGCTATGCTATCTTCTCTTCTATCTTCTTGTTAAACTTGAGCTAATCATTTATGGCAGATGAGAAACTATCCATCTTGACATTTATATCTTCTAGAATCTTATCATTAGTAGCAAGCTTTCCATTAATTTCACTGTTCATTCTAATTTGCTGTTTGACTAAATCCTTCAATGTAGGTTGTCTAGTTGAACCTTGATTTTGTTGTTGCTGTCTCCAACTTGGTTGATACAAAGGCTTCTTGACTGTGGAATTCGTATCTTGCTTGTATGCTGCTTTAATTGCCCTTTGATCTTCCTTGTACTTGGCCCTCTGGTCAAGCCAGCTGAGCAAGTCATCCATCTTGGTAGACAACGCATTTACTTCTTCAACTGTTTCTTCACTTTGATGACAGTGTTGAGTGTAGTCTTGGGACTAAAAGGTCTTGATGGCTAGAGGGGGGTGAATAGCTTTTTAAAAATTTCTACAAAGACAAGCTAAACAAGTTTATCAATATAACAAATAGCGTGATGCGAGTTTAGCTTAGCCTACGGGGTGTTTGCAAGCCACCTAACCAATTCACAAATCTAGTATATGCACTCAACCGCACAAGTCAAACCAAGAAGGTAACTATAACTACAACTAGCAAGTTACAAAAAAGGAGCTACTCTAGCAAGGCTAACTAGCTAGCAAAGATAACTAAGAAGGTAATGCGGAGTTGAGTTAGGAGAGTTTCATCGAGGGGTGAAGTATTGAGCCAACCAATATGATCAACAATGAATACCAAGACAACCGAACACTGGGATCAATCAATCACAATATGAAAGTGATGACACGAAGATTTATCTCGAGGTTCACGTGCTTGCCGGCACGCTAGTCCCCGTTGTATCCCTCTTCACCACGTGGTTCGGTGGCTAATCGGTCTCACACCGAGCCTCTCAAAAGGCGCCACAAGAACCTACCAAATGGCAAAATGTTGCAATGACACAAGCAATTTACTAACGTTGCCTTTGGCGCTTCGCCGAGGTAGGCACAAACCCCTCACAATCACCGAAGGTGGCCAAGAACAATCACCAACTCTTGCCAACGCCTCCAAGCTGCTCCAAGCCATCTAGGTGGCGGCAACCACCAAGAGAAACAAGAATCCCGCAGCAAATCAACTACCAAGTGCCAACTAGATGCAATCTCACAATGCAAATGCACTTGGATCACTCAATCTCACTTCGAATATGCAAAGAAGCAAGAGAGATGAGTGGGAGGGGAGTTGCTTAGCTCAAAGTGCTCACAAGTATGTCAAAAGTCTAAGAGAGGGAGGCTTGAGCCGGCCAATAAGTATTTATAGACGTACCCCTTCGAATATAGCCGTTAGAAACTTGAAACAGCCGAAGTCGCGCTGACCGGACATGCTGGTCAAACTGACCGGACGCGCTGATCGCGCAACGGCTAAGTTGCGAAGCACTGACCGGACATGCTCGTTGCGTGGACCGGACGTGCTGGGATCGACCGGACGCGCTGGTCCCGTAACTGACCGAACGTGCTGGTCAAGCAGAGACAGCGTACAATGAAACAGCGACCGGACGCGCTGCAGAACTGACCGGACGCCACAGTGCCAGCGTCCGGTTGGAGTCCAGTAAGCTCCCTAAATGACCAGACACGTCCAGTCGACAGTGTCTGGACGTGCCACCGTGTCCGATCAAAAATAGAAACACGCGTAGACGCTGAACATTCACCGGGTGCGTCCGGTCAAACAGAGACTGCGTTCGGTCCAGCGTCCGGTCATCTCTGTGACCTCCATTCGCCTCTGTTTCTTTTTTGACTTTCGGCATAGTGGAAAATAGTCATTTCAACTCCTCAAAAATGCCTAAATCCCGCCGACCCCAAACCCTCTCTACCGCTCAAACTCCACCGCCTTTGCAAACGTGCTAACACCACCAAGTGATCTCGTCATGTGCAAGTGTGTTAGCATTTTCACAATCATTTTTCGAGGCGATATTAGTTCTATCCAAATGCATATGATTATGAAATGCACACCTAGAGGCACTTAGGAGTTCAATAGCCGCGTCATTGCCCTCTTTATAGTATGACTATCTATCCTATAATGTAACCACACCCACTAGGTGTCTTGGTTACTAAAACACAACCCTTAAGCATATACCTTTGCCTTGATCATGTAGGGTTGCGTCCAAATCCAAGTGTGGCCATCATGTTCACCATGTCCATCTTGCCACCAACCTTGGAATGTACTAATCCTCATATGCTACATACAACTTAGGCATAGGATTCGTACTTAGGCATTGTCACTAATTACCAACACCAAACATAGGACTTTCAGGGACCAGCCTTGATTTTTTGATATCTTCTCTATATGTATTTTGGCTTTCCCAACTGTAAGTGACAAAAATGATCCTCCAGTAGTTGCATCTAGGTGCTCACGTGCTTTCTGAGTTAATCCATGATAAAAGCCTTGCATGAGTAACCATTCTTTCATTCTATGATGAGGACAATCTGAAATATATCCTTGCAAACGCTCCCATGCTTCTGAAATGGTTTCTGTCTTGTGCTGTTGAAAATTGGTAATCTTTCCTCTTAAGGCATTGGTCTTACCTATTGGGAAGAACTTTTCTAGAAAGTGCTTCGAACACTTCACCCATGTGTTGATGTCTTCTTTATTGGCATAAAACCACTGCTTCACTCTTCCCACTAGTGAGAATTGAAAGAGGTGAAGTAGTATGATATCTTGATTAACTTCTTCCATGGCGATAATGCTTCCAATCTCTAGGAAATTTTGGAGATGTGTACTTGCATCTTCATGTACCTTTCCACTGGATTGGGTAGCTTGCACCATATTGATGAGGCTTGGTTTGAGCTCAAACTCAAGATCTTCTGTTTCAAGTGCTAGACTAGTGCGGATATTCTCAACTCTAGGAGTAGAGAATTCACGTAGGGTTCTTGCAGCCATAGCTTTAGGAATTGGTGACAAGCTCCTTCCTTGATTGATCCAATTCTGATGGTGTAGAGTTGAGTGAATCAGAATCAATCCTGCTAATACCCTATATAAAATATAAATAGAAAAACAATAGGGGTGATTCTACCAAAGTAGAGGTGCCTTGTTATGATTTCTCATTTTCTAAGTATCTATTTATGTAATTTTTCTCAAAAGTTTATTCCTTCCCCGGCAACGGTGCCAGAAATGCTTGTTGACACTTCTAACGCCACTCCCACTAAGTTGTCATCCCTAGCATGGCGCCAGAAGTGTTTGGTATAGAACTGCTCATCTTAGAATAAATATGGGATCCACAAGCGTATAGATAAAATACCATTATAGCACTTCACCGGAAAATATTTCAGGTATCGTTAATTTATATTTAGCTCAAGGGAAAGAACTAGGGACTTAAACTCAAGATAGATTTGCAAAATATGACTATTTATGAGAAATCGATCACATAGTCACTTACTTTGGTAGGGGGTAAGCCATGATAAATAAATATAATGAATTATAAAGCATAAAGGATAAATCACGCAGAGATTAGAGATAGACTACTCATCATTAAGGTAGGTTGATGTCTGATTAATTCAAGAGATTGAATTCTAGGTAGGTTCTAATCTAGTAAGCTATTCATCTACTCTAGCAAACACACCATCATATATAGCATAAAAGACTATTTATCTATGTATAAGGAATATTACTTAAGAAAGCCAGAACATAGCAAGTCTTCCTACATAACTTCAATTCTGCCTGTCCTATCAATGGGGGTGGACTATGTAAGACTCAACAAAACTGTCACTTCCGCGAACTACCACACGACCTGACCAATAGGATGCATTTGCAGGTAAATTGCATCTAAGCACCATGCTTACATGTGATCTACCACTTAACTCCCTCGCAAAGAAAGCTAAGTGCTTTGCAAACATATACAAAAACTCATTATCAATCATAACCATATCAAATGATCTACTAGAGCAAACTAGGAACATAATAAATAGAAACATAATGATATTTAGAATAAAGTCATAGAGCAAAGATACAAGATAGTACCAATACTTTGATGATGAAGATCTGAATCCCGAGAACAAATTGCCCCACTCTTCCTCTATCTAGTCTAAACCTATGTAGAACTTGAAGAATTGGAGTAACTATTCTAATTCTCTGGTGGAGAGAACTCTCTCTAAACCCTAGCTCTGCTGATGGCTCCCTCTACTAATGAATTCTAGGGTTTCTCCTGGGGTCAGGGGCCTTGCTTATATAGCCCTCTAGGAAGCACCATAACCCTCGGATCAAACCAACCTTGATCTATGATTATTATTCATCCTCAAAGGCGGTGGAGGCAGGATCCATGAGCTCGCGCCTGATTGGCTCCGTAGCAGGGGCGGGCGCTATCACACCCGGCCCGATTTGGAATTTGGCCCATAGTGGCCCATGTGAATGTTATGAGATATTGTGGAGAGTTTAGTCCCACCTTGGTTATTTAGAGTGGGATAGACCAACATATAAGGCTTCTAGAGTCCATCTCACCATCCCCGGGTTAATCCTTTTACGTGAAGCGAGGACGAAAGTGTAAGTGGGATGGTGGTAGGTGTGGTTCATTCAGCGTGTAGAGTGGATCTGAGCCGTTTGGACTCTGGGGCATTACATGCGCCCAGGGCTAGGGGCGGCCACCCCACCTGTCAGCCCAGATGGCCCTCTCCTTCGCAGGGTTGCCTTCCCAAGTCTTCTAGATTATTCTTTTTTTGTAGTAGGGTTAATTTCTCTCTATAAATCTGACTTGTGGGCCTCTTTTGGTTGTTTCCTGATAACCCCCAGCAGAAATAGATACTCACCAAAACTCATGGAAATTATCAATTAAAACACCTAAGTCTATGATGTAGCTCATTTAACCCTTCTTTTAACTCTTTGTTGACATATAAAATTGATGGTTAAGAATCGTCAATAGGTACCGTGGTGGCCGTGACACTAGGGACTACTGATACAGGCGTCGTGGTAAATGTAAAACCTTGAGAACTTTGCCTTTCGGATATAGATTTGAGTAGATTTTTTTTCATGAATGTAGAACTATAGGCCTCACCCTAGGGAACTTGAATTTGTGAAATTAGGTCCCTAGAGATTTTTACAATAATAACTTATCATAGGCCACAAAGCCACATTTGTTTCGATGAAATCATGCAATTCTGTCAAAGATGTCTCGGTCCACTCGTGATACGAAATGAGTCGGTTGTGATAGGAATGGCACATCTCATACTAGGGTAGAGAGCTTAGATGAAGTTAGTATCGATTACATCACATAACCATGCTGTTAAGGTATCGAGATGGCCGCGACACCGAGAACTGCCGATGTAGATGTTGTGGCAACTGTAAAACCTTAAGAACTTTTCCTTCCAGACAAGGAATCAAGATAGTTTTTTTTCATGACTGCAAAACTATAGGCTTCACCCTAGGGAACCTAAATTGGCAAAAGTGGGTCCCTAGAGATTTTTCTAAATATAACTTATCATAGGCTACAAAGAAGTGTTTGTTTCAGTGGAATCATGCAATTCTGTCAAAGATGTGTAGGTCCACCTACATTATGAAATGAGTTGGTTGTGATAGGAATGGCACACCTCATTATAGGGTGGAGAGCACAAATGAAGTTTGTATCAATTATGTCATACAACCATGCCGTAAAGGTACTGTGATGGCCATGACACCGGGGACTACCGATGCAGATGTCGTGGCAAATGTAAAATGATGAGAACATTGTCTTTCAGACATGGAATCAAGATAGGTTTTTTTTCATAGTTGTAGAACTATAGGTCTTAGCGTAGGGAACCTGAATTGGTAAAAGTGGGCCAATAGAGATTGTTCTAAACATAACTTATGATAGGCAACACAGCAGCATTTGTTTCGGTGAAATGATGCAATTCCATCAAAGATGTCTAGATCCACCCGTGTTACAAAACAAGTTGGTTATGATAGGAATGACATATCTCTTGCTAGGGTGGAGAGCTTAGATGAAGTTAGCATCAATTACGTGGCACAACCATGCAGTTAAGGTACCGTGATGGCCACGACACTGGGAATTGCCGAAGCATATGTCGTGGCAAATGTAAAACCTTGAGAACTTTGCCTTCTGGACATGGAATCAAGTTAATTTTTTTTCACAACTATAGAACTTAGGCCTCACCATAGGGAACTTGAATTGGTAAAAGTGTGCCTCAAGATATTTTTCTAAAAATAACTTATCAAAGGCCATAAAGCAGCATTTATTTTGGTGGAATTATGCAATTCCGTTAAAGATGTCTAGATTCACCCGTGTTACAAAATGAGTTTGTTGTGATAGGAATTGTACATCACATGTTAGGGTGGAGAGCTTAGATGAAGAAAGTATCAATTATGTTGCATAACCATGCCATTAAGTTATCGTGATGGCCGTGACACCGGGGACTGCCGATGTAGATGTCGTGGCAAATGTAGAACCCTGAGAACTTTGCCTTCCATACATAGAATCAAGATAGGTTTTTTCTCATAGCTGTAGAACTACATGCCTTACCCTAGGGAACCTGAATTCAGAAAAGTGGCTCCCTAGAGATTTTTCTAAAAATAACTTATCATAGGCCACAAAGCAGTGTTTGTTTCGGTGAAATCATGCAATTCCGTCAAAGAAGTCTAGGTCCACCCATGAAATGAAACAGGTCAGTTGTGATAGGAATGACACATCTCATGTTAGGGTAGAGAACTTAGATGAGGTTAGTATCAATTACATCACACAACCACGCTGTTAAAGTACTATGATGGCCAAGACACTGGGGGCTACCGATGTAGATGTCGTGGCAAATGTAAAACCTAGAGAACTTTGCCTTCTGGACATAGAATCGATTAGGTTTTTTTCATGGCTATAGAACTACAAGCCTCACCCTAGGGAACCTGAATTGGCAAAAGTGGGTCCCTAGAGATTTTTCTAAAAATAACTTATCATAGGTCACAAAGCCGCATTTATTTCAGTGAAATCAAGTAATTCCATCAAAGATGACCAGGTCCACCCGTGATATGAAACACGTTGGTTGTGATAGGAATGACACATCTCATGTTAAGGTAGAGAGCTTAGATGAAGTCTGTATCAATTATGTCACACAACCATATCGTTAAGGTATAGAGATGGCTGCGACACCGAGAACTACCGATACAGATGTCGTGGCAAATGTAAAACCTTAAGAACTTTGGCTTCCGGACAAGGAGTCGAGGTAGGTTTTTCTCATGGCCACAAAACTACAGGCCTCACCCAAGTGCCCTTAAATTAGCAAAAGTGGGTCCCTAGAGATTTTTTCTAAATATAACTTATCATATACCACAAAGCAGTGTTTATTTCGTTGAAATTATGCAATTCCGTCAAAGATGTGTAGGTCCACCCGTGTTACGAAACGAGTTGGTTGTAATAGGAATGACATATCTCACATTAGGGTGGAGAGCTCAGATGAAGTCAGTATCAATTATGTCACACAACCATGCTGTTAAGGTACCACGATGGCCATGACACCAGGGACTGCCGATGCAGATGTTGTGGCAAATGTAAAATCATGAGAACTTTGCCTTCTGGACATGGAATCGAGATAGTTTTTTTTTTCATAGTTATAAAACTATATGTCTTAGCTTAGGGAACCTAAATTGGTAAAAGTGGGTCCTTAGAGATTGTTCTAAAAATAACTTTTGATAGGCAACAAAGCAGCATTTGTTTCCGTGAAATGATGCAATTCTATCAAAGATGTCTGGGTCCACCCATGTTATGAAACGAGTTGGTTGTGATAGGAATGACACATCTCATGTTAGGGTGGAGAGCTTAGATGAAGTCAGTATCAATTATGTCACACAACCATGTAGTTAAGGTACCATGATGGCCATGACACTAGAAACTGCCGATGCATATGTCATGGCAAATGTAAAACCTTAAGAACTTAGACTTTCGGACAGGGAATTGAGCTAGTTTTTTTCACAACTGTAGAACTATAGGACTCACCATAGGGAACTTGAATTGGAAAAAGTGGGCCCCTGCATATTTTTGGCAATAGTTTGTCCCTAGAAATTGGTCTAAAAATAACTTATCATAAGTAACAAAGCAGCGTTTATTTTGGTGAAATCATGCAATTCCGTCAAAGATGTCTGGGTCCACCCGTGTTACAAAATAAATTGGTTATGATAGGAATGGCACATCTCTTGTAAGGATGGAGAGCTTAGATGAACTTAGTATTAATTACATTGCACAACCACGCCGTTAAGGTACCGTGATGACCACAACACGGGGACCTGCCGAAGCAGGTGTCATGTCAAATGTAAAACCTAGAGAACTTTGCCTTTCAGAATGGAATTGAGCTAGGATTTTTTTTCATGGATGCAAAACTACGTGCCTCACCCTATTGAACCTGAATTAGCAAAAGTGGATCCCTAGAGATTTTTCTAAATATAACTTATCATAGGCCACAAAGCAGCGTTTGTTTTGGTGAAATCATGCAATTTCGTCAAAGATGTCTAGTTCCACCCATGTTACGAAACGAGTTTGTTGTGATTGGAATGACACATCTCATATTAGGGTGGAGAGCTTAGATGAAGTTAGTTTCACTTGTGTCGCACAACCACCCAATTAAAGTACCGTGATGGTTGTGACACCGGGGACTACCGATGCAGATGTCGTGGAAAATGTAAAATCATGAGAACTTTGCCTTCTAGACATAGAATCGAGTACATTTTTTTCATGGCTGCAGAACTACAAGCCTCACCCTAGGGAATGTGAATTGGCAAAAGTGGGTCCCTAGAGATTTTTCTAAAAATAACTTATCATTTTACACAAAGCCGCATTTATTTCAGTGAAATCAAGCAATTCCGTCAATGATGTCCAGGTCCACCCGTGATACGAAACAAGTTGGTTGTGATAGGAATGGCACATCTCATGTTAGGGTAGAGAGCTTAGATGAAGTCAGTATCAATTACATCACACAACCATGCCGTTAAGGTATAGAGATGGCCATGACACTGAGAACTACCGATGCAGATGTCGTGGCAAATGTAAAACCTTGAGAACTTTGCCTTCTAGACAACGAGTTGAGATAGTTTTTTTCATGGCTGCAAAACTACAGGCCTCACTCAAGCGAACCTAAATTGGCAAAAGTGGGTCCCTAGATATTTTTCTAAATATAACTTATCATAGGCCACAAAGATGTGTAGGTCCACCCGTGTTACAAAATAAGTTGGTTGTGATAGGAATGGCACATCACATGTTAGGGTAGAGATCTCAGATGAAGACAATATCAATTACATTGCATAACCATGCCATTAAGTTATCGTGATGGCCGTGACACCGGGGACTACTGATGTAGATGTCATGGCAAATGTAAAACCCTGAGACCTTTGCCTTCCGAACATAGAGTTGAGCTTGCTTTTTTCATAGCTATAGAACTATAGGCTTTAGCCTAGGGACCTTGATTTGGCAAAAGTGGGTCCCTAGAGATTTTTCTAAAAATAACTTATCATAGGTCACAAAGTTGGGTTTGTTTCGGTGAAATCATGCAATTCCATCAAAGATGTCTAGGTCCACCCGTGAGACGAAACGAGTATGTTATGACTAGAATGACAGATCTCATGTTAGGGGGTAGAGAATGTAGATGAAGTCAGTATCAATTACATCACATAAACATGCCATTAAAGTACCGTGATGGCCATGACACCGGGGACTGCTGATGCAGATGTAGCGGTAACTGTAAAGCATTGAGAACTTTGCCTTCCAGACATGGAATCGAACTAGGTTTTTTCCATGGCTGTAGCATTATAGGCCTCACCCTAGGGAACCTAAATTGGCAAAAAGGGGTCCATGGAGATTTTTCTAAATATAACTTATCATTGGCCACAAAGTAGTGTTTGTTTCAGTGAAATCATGCAATTCCGTCAAAGAGGTGTAGGTCCACCCGTGTTAAGAAACAAGTTGGTTGTAATAGGAATGACACATCTCATGTTAGGATGGAGAGCTTAGATAAAGTCAGTATCAATTACATCACAAAACCATGTCATTAAAGTACCGTGATGGCCATGACACCGGGGACTGCCGATGCAGATATTGTGGCAAATATAAAACCTTGAGAACTTTGCCTTCCTGACATAGAATTGAGCTAGTTTTTTTCATGGCTATAGAACTATAGGGCTCACCCTAGAGAACCAAAATTGGCAAAAGTGGGTCCCTAGAGATTTTTCTAAAAATAACTTATCATAGGCCACAAAGCCGTGTTGGTTTCGGTGAAATCATGTAATTCCGTTAAAGATGTCCAGGTCCACCCGTGAAACGGAACGAGTTTGTTATGACCAGAATGACACATCTCATGTTAGGGTAGAGAGCTTAGATGAAGTTAGTATCAATTACATCACACAACCACACCATTAAGGTACCATGATGGCCATGACACCGCAGACTATCGATGCAAATGTCGTGGCAGATGTAAAACCTTTAGAACTTTGCCTTCCAGACAAGGAATCGAGCTATGTTTTTTCATGGCTACAGAACTATAGGCTTCACCCTAGGGAACCTAAATTAGCAAAAGTGGGTCCTTGGTGATTTTTTTTCTAAAAATCACTTATCATAGGCCACAAAGCAGCGTTTGTTTTTGTGAAATTATACAATTCCGTCAAAGATGTCTAGGTCCTGCCGTGTTACGAAACAAGTTGGTTATGACAGGCATGGCACATCTCATGTTAAGGTGGAGTGCTCAGATGAAGTTAGTATTAGTTACATCGCACATCCACACCATTAAAGTACCATGATGGCTGTGACACCGGGGACTGCAGATGCAGATATCGTGGCAAATGTAAAACTTTGTGAACTTTGCCTTTCGAAAATGGAATCAAGTAGGTTTTTTCATGGCTATAGAACTATAGTCCTCACCCTATGGAACCTGAATTGGTCAAAGTGGGTTACTAGATTGTTCCAAAAATAACTTATGATAAGGAACAAAGCAGTGTTTGTTTCGGTGAAATCATGCAATTTTGTCAAAAATGTCTGGGTCCACCCGTGTTACGAAACAAGTTGGTTGTGACAGGAATGACACATCTCATGTTAGGATGAAGAGCTTAGATGAACTTAGTATCAATTACATCACATAACCACGCCATTAAGGTACCATGATGGCTGTAACATGGGGAACTGCCGATGCAAATGTCATGGCAAATGTAAAACCTTGAGAACTTTGCCTTTCGGACATAGAATCAAGCTAGGTTTTTTTTCATGGATGTAGTACTACAAGCCTCACCCTAAGGAACCTGAATTGGCAAAAGTGGGTCCTTGGAGATTTTTCTAAATATAATTTATCATAGTCCACAAAGCAACATTTGTTTTGGTGAAATCATGCAATTTCATCAAAGATGTCTAGTTCCACCCATGTTACAAAACGAGTTAGTTGTGATAGGAATGACACATCACATGTTAGGGTGGAGAGCTCAGATGAAGTTAGTAGCAATTATGTTGCATAACCACCCCAATAAGGTACCATGATGGCCGTGACACCGGGGACTACCGATGCAGATATCGTGGCAAATGTAAAACCTTAAGAACTTTACATTGCGGACATAGAATCAAGTAGGTTTTTTTCATGGCTGTAGAACTACAGGCCTCACCCTAGGCAACTAAATTGGCAAAAGTGGGTCCCTAGAGTTTTTTTGAAAAATAACTTATCATAGGCTACAAAGCCGTGTTTGTTTCGGTAAAATCATGCAATTCTATCAAAGATGTCTAGGTCCACCTGTGACATGAAATAAGTTGGTTGTGACAGGAATGACACATCTCATGTTAGAGTAGAGAGCTTAGATGAAGTCAATATTAATTATGTTGTACAACTATGCTGTTAAGGTACCGTGACGGCCGTGACATCAAGAACTGCCGATGCAGATGTCGTGACAAATGTAAATCCTTCAAAACTTTACCTTCCAGATAAGGAATTGAGATAGTTTTTTTTTTCATTTATGTAGAACTATAGGCCTCACTGTATAGAATCTAAATTGGCAAAAGTGGGTCCCTAGAGATTTTTCTAAATTTAACTTATCATAGGCCATAATGTTTTGTTTATTTCAATGAAATCTTGCAATTTCATCAAAGATGTGTAGGTCCACCCGTGTTAAAAACGAGTTGGTTGTGATAGGAATGACACATCTCATGTTAGGTTGGAGAGCTTAGATGAAGTCAGTATCAATTATGTTGCACAACCACGCCGTTAAGGTACCGTGATGGCCGTGACTCTAGGGACTACCGATGCAGATGTTGTGGCAAATGTAAAATCATGAGAACTTTGCCTTCTAGACATTGAATCAAGATATGTTTTTTAGAGTTGTAGAACTATAGGTCTCAGCTTAGGGAACCTGAATTGGTAAAAGTGGGTCTCTAGATATTGTTCTAAAAATAACTTATCATGGGCAACAAAGCAGTTTTTGTTTTGGTCCGCCCGTGTTATGAAACGAATTGGTTGTGATAGGAATGGCACATCACATGTTAGTGTGGAGAGCTTAGATGAAGTTAGTATCAATTATGTTGCACAACCACACAGTTAAGGTATCATGATGGTTGTGACACCAGGAACTACCGATGCATATGTTGTGGCAAATGTAAAACCTTGAGAACTTTGCCTTCCGGACAGAGAATCAAGCTAGTTTTTTTTGCAACTGTAGAACTATAGGCCTCACCATAGGGAACTTGAAATGGAAAAAGTGGGCCCCTAGAGATTTTTCTAAAAATTACTTATCAAAGGCCACAACATAGCGTTTGTTTTGGTGAAATCATGCAATTTCGTTAAAGATGTCTAGGTCCACCCGTATTACAAAATGAGTTGGTTGTGATAGAAATAGCACATCACATGTTAGGGTGGAAAGCTCAGATGAAGACAGTATCAATTACACTGCATAACCATGCCATTAAGTTAGCGTGATGGCCATGACACCAGGGACTGCCGATGTAGATGTCGTGGCAAATGTAAAACCCTAAGAACTTTGCGTTCCGGACTTAGAATCGAGCTAGGTTTTTTTTGTGGCTGCAAAACTATAGGCCTCAGCCTAGGGAACCTAAATTGGCAAAAGTGGATCCCTAGAGATTTTTCTAAAAAAACATATCATAGGCTATAAAGCAGCGTTTGTTTCGGTGAAATCATGCAACTCCATCAAAGTTGACTAGGTCCACCCGTGATACGAAAGGTGTTGGTTGTGACAGGAATGACACATCTCATGTTAGGGTGGAGAGCTTAGATAAAGTTAGTATCAATTGTGTCACACAACCATGTCGTTAAGGTACCGTGATGGCCATGACACCGGGGACTGCCGATGCAGATATCGTGGCAAATGTAAAACCCTAGGAACTTTGCCTTCCAGACATGGAATTGAGCTAGGTTTTTTCATGGCTACAAAACTATAGGCCTCACCCTAGGGAACCTGAATTGGCAAAAGTGGGTCCCTAGAGATTTTGCTAAAAATAACTTATCATAGGCAACAAAGCAGCGTTTATTTTTGTGAATTGATGCAATTCCGTCAAAGATGTCTAGGTCTACCCGTGTTATGAAACAAGTTGGTTATGATAGGAATGTCACATCTCATGTTAGGGTGGAGAGCTCAAATGAAGTTAGTATCTATTATGTCACACAACCATGCTGTTAAAGTACCATGATGGCTATAACACCACGGACTGCCGATGCAGATGTCGTGGTAAATGTAAAACCTTAAGAACTTTGCCTTCCGGACATGGAACCGAGCTAGGTTTTTTCAAAGCTGCAAAACTATAGGCCTCACCCAAGGGAACTTGAATTGGCAAATGTGAGTCCCTAGAGATTGTTTTAAAATGACTTATCATAGGCTATAAAAGCAGCATTTGTTTCAAGGAAATCATGCAATTCCATCAAAGATGTCTAGGCTCACCCGTGTTACGAAACGAGTTGGTTGTGACAAGAATGGCATATCTCATGTTAGGATGGAGAGCTTAGATGAACTCAGTATCAATTACGTCACACAACCACACTGTTAAGGTACCGTAATGGCCATGACATTGGGAACTGTCGATGCAGATGTTGTGCCAAAAGTAAAACCTTTAGAACTTTGTCTTTCGGACATGGAATCAAGATAGTTTTTTATGGCTAAAGAACTATAAGCCTCACCCTAGGGAACCTGAATTAGCAAAAGTGGGTCCCTAGAGATTTTTCTAAATATAACTTATCATATGCCACAATGTAGCGTTTGTTTCGGTGAAATCAAGCAATTCCGTCAAAGATGTGTAGGTCCACCCGTGTAACAAAATGAGTTGGTTGAGATAGGAATGGCACATGGAGAGCTCAAATGAAGTTAGTATTAATTATGTCACACAACCACGTTGTTAAGGTATCGTGATGGCCGTGGCACTAGGGACTGCCCATCTAGATGTAGTGGCAAATATAAAATCATGAGAACTTTGCCTTCTAGACATGGAATCGAGATAGGTTTTTTTACAGGTGCAAAACTATAGGTATCAGCCTAGGGAACCTAAATTGGTAAAAGTGGGTCCCAGGAGACGGTTCTAAAAACAACTTATCATAGGCAACAAAGCATCGATTGTTTCGATGAAATGATGCAATTCTGTCAAAGATGTCTGGGTCTACTCATGTTACAAAATGAGTTGGTTGTGATAGGAATGGCACATCTCTTGTTAGGGTGGAGAGCTTAGATGAAGTCAGTATCAATTACGTTGCACAACCACATAGTTAAGGTAACATGATGGCTGCGACATCGGGAACTATGGATGCATATGTCATGGCAATTGTAAAACATTGAGAACTTTGCCTTCTGAACATGGAATCGAGCAAGGTTTCTTTGACAGCTATAGAACTATAGGCCTCACCCTAGGGAACTTGAATTGGCAAAAGTGGGCTCCTAAATTTTTTTCTAAAAATAACTTGTCAAAGGCCATAAAGCACCATTTGTTTCGATGAAATCATGCAATTCCGTCAAAGATGTCGACGTCCACCCGTGTTACGAAATGAGTTGGTTGTGATAGGAATGACACATCTCATGTTAGGGTGGAGAGCTCAGATGAAGTCAGTATCAATTACGTCACACAACCATGCCATTAAGGTACCTTGATGGCCGTGACACCTAGGACTATCGATCCAGATATCATGGTAAATGTAAAACCTTGAGAACTTTGCCTTCTGGATATAGAATCGAGCTAGGTTTTTTTCATAGATGTAGAACTACATGCCTCACCCTAGGGAGCCTAAATTGGTAAAAGTGGGTCCCTAGAGCTTTTTCTAAAAATAACTCATCATAGGCCACAGAGCAGCGTTTATTTCGGTGAAATCATGCAATTTCGTCAAAGATGTGTGGGTCCACCCGTATTTCAAAACAAGTTGGTTATGACAGGAATGACACATCTCATGTTAGGCTCGAGAGCTTAGATGAAATCAATATTAATTATGTCACACAACCAAGCCGTTAAGGTACCGTGATCACAGTGACACCGGGGACTGCCGAAGTAGATGTCGTGGCAAATGTAAAATCATGAGAACTTTGCCTTCTGAACATGGAATCAAGATATATTTTTTTATAGGTGCAGAACTATAGGCCTCAGCCTAGGGAACCTAAATTGGTAAAAGTGGGTCCTAGGAGATTGTTCTAAAAATAACTTATCATAGGCAACAAAGCTGCGTTTGTTTCGATGAAATGTTGCAATTCCAACAAAGATGTCTAGGTCCACTCGTGTTATGAAACAAGTTGGTTGTGATAGGAATGACACATCTCATGTTAGGGTGGAGAGCTTAGATGAAGTTAGTATCAATTATATCACGCAACCACGCAGTTAAGGTACCGTAATGGCTACGACACCGGGAACTGCAGATGCATATGTCATGACAAATGTAAAATCTTGAGAACTTTGCCTTCCAAACATGGAATCAAGCTAGTTTTTTTTTCTCATGGCTGCAGAACTATAGGCCTCACCTTAGGGAACTTGAATGGGCAAAGGTGGACCCCTAAAGATTTTTCTAAAAATAACTCATTGAAGGAGCATCGTTTGTATCGATGAAATCATGCAATTCCGTCAAAAATGTCGAGGTCCACCCGTGTTACAAAATCAATTAGTTGTGATAGAAATGGCACATCTCATGTTAGGGTGGAGAGCTTAGATGAAGTTAGTATCAATTATGTCGCACAACCACGCCATTAAGGTACCATGATGGCTCTGACACCGGGGACTGCCGATGCAGATATCATGGCAAATGTAAAACCATGAGAACTTTGCTTTCTGGACATAGAATCGAGCTAGTTTTTTCATGGCTATAGAACTATAGGCCTCATCCTTGGAAACCTAAATTGGTAAAAGTGGGTCCTTAGAGCTTTTTCTAAAAATAACTCATCATAGGCCACGAAGTAGCGTTTGTTTCGGTGAAATCATGCAATTCCATCAAAGATGTGTAGGTCCACCTATGTTATGAAATGAGTTGGTTACGCAGGAATGGCACATCTCATGTTAGGGTGGAGAGCTCAAATGAAGTCAGTACTAATTATGTCACACTACCAAACCGTTAAGGTACCGTGATGGCCGTGACACTGGGGACTACCAATGTAGATGTCGTGGTAAATGTAAAATCATGAGAACTTTGCCTTCTTGACATAGAATCGAGATATGTTTTTTTATAGGTGCAGGACTATAGGCCTCAGCCTAGGAAATCTAAGTTGGTAAAAATGGTCCTAGGAGATTGTTCTAAAAATAACTTATCATAGGCAACAAAGCAACGTTTGTTTCGATGAAATGATGTAATTCTATCAAAGATGTCTAGGTCTACTCGTGTTACGAAATGAGTTGGTTGTGATAGGAATGACACATCTCATGTTAGGGTGCAGAGCTTAGATGAAGTCAGTATCAATTATGTCACACAACCACGTAGTTAAGGTACCGTGATGGCCACGACACCGAGAACTGCCAATGCATATGTCGTGGCAAATGTAAAACCTTGAGAGCTTTGCCTTCTAAATATGGAATCGAGCTAGGTTTTTTTCATGGCTAGAGAACTATAGGCCTCACCCTAGGGAACTTGAATTAGCAAAAGTGAGCCCCTAAAGATTTTTTGATAAAATAACTTGTGAAAGGCCATAAAGCAGCGTTTGTTTTGATGAAATCGTGTAATTCCATCAAAGATGTCTTAGTCCATCCATGTTATGAAATGAGTTGGTTGTGATAGGAATGTCACATCTCATGTTAGGGTGGAGAGCTCAGATGAAATCAGTATAAATTATGTTGCACAACCACGCCGTTAAGGTACCATGATGGCCGTGGCACTGGGGGCTACTAATGCAGATGTCGTGGCAAATGTAAAATCATGAGAACTTTGCCTTCTAGACATGAAATTGAGATAGGTTTTTTTCACAGTTGTAGAACTATAGGCCTCAACCTAGGAAACTTGAATTGGTAAAAGTGGGTCCTTGGAGATTGTTCTAAAAATAACTTATCATAGGCAACAAAGCAGCATTTGTTTTGATGAAATGATGCAATTTTATCAAAGATGTCTGGGTCCACCCGTGTTACGAAATGAGTTGGTTGTGGTAAAAATGGAACATCTCATGTTAGGGTAGAGGGCTTAGTGTTAGTATTTCTTAACTCGTACAGAAATAATCTACAAGCTCATAGAATTATTGTTGTAGCATTTCACCTAGAAGTATTCAGGGTATCGTATTTCCATGAGGAACGGAGGTGTAAGAGCCTCTTAGCTCATTCACCTAGGGTAGCAAGAAGAAATATAACATGGATCTTGAGGTTTTCTAGGGATAGAGATCCTAAGCCAAGATAGCTTTGCCACTACAGACTTGCTTCGGTCACCGGAGCATAGCTGGTCTGCCAGCTAATCCTGGCCTATGGCTCTACGCCGAACCACCAAGTGGGGGATTACAAGGGATAGACAAGGCTGTCACCACCTGTCGCCTATCCCTCAACCGTATGGCATACGACAAACGAAGGTAGCCTCTAGCCTAGACACCACATCTATGCTATTGACTACTACATCATACAGGGTTATCTGTCTTTATTGGGAGCCCTCTACTAGAGTATCCGCCATGGGGACGGACGATGAACCCACAAGTAAATAGTGAACAAGACTAACTTAAAGTAGAACTCACAATCAAAGATAAACATGAACCTTTGTACTTCAAATAGTACTAGATTCACCGAGGTACAAGTGAAGAGGGAGTCGATATTCCTGGCATTCCTTTTGCTAAGTGTACACGGGGCCCCGAGTACACAAGAGGAGGTAGCCAACAACTCCGGCACTTCTCCACTCTTACTCACTCACTCCCTACTACAACTAGCTAGAAGCTAAGATATGAGTGTGGCTCTACTTCTTGCTACATTATGTATCTTGTGTTGATCTTCCTTGATGATGAATGAATGGGGGAGTAGCTCTTCTTATATAGTGCTTCATGGTTGGTTTGGGTGAGATAAATGAGGAAACCACATGAAATCGACCCTAGGTGCATTAATGATACCACTAGAGGAGAGTGGACCTAGGAGGCAGTGGCCAGGGTGCACGCACACCCTAGGTACGGCCGCACCCAGGTAGAGCCACCCCATGACTACCTTCCTCTAGTTAGTTGCTACATGGGCCTAGACCCCTACCACGCTAGTATTTTGGTCCAGTTCGATGTTTGGGTGGGCTTGCTTGTTGTTTTGCTCAAATACGCCTTTTGGAAAGTGCATTTTAGTGTATTTCTTGATTTGTGCCCGCAAAACATACAAGTACCAAAACTCATGGAATATGTTAGTGTAAAATCCTATTTACTAAGTTTTGGTGTTTGTTTGTATAATTTTTGTGTAAAGTTGGCGGGTGAAAATATGAGTTAAGGACCACTAATAACTTCCCCACACTTAGCCCTTTGCTTGTCCTCGAGTAAAGTTTAAGGGACTAAGATGGGTCATCTCCTTGATACGATATCTACATACAAGTTATTCCAAGCCTCATCTTCACCTATGAACATTCGGAGTGTCTACCATAAAATCTTGAGTGATTGAATAATGGAACAGCATGGACTCAAATCCCCTTGCATCAATTAGCTCGGAAACTTAGGTTTTTATTTGATTTTTTAAAAATGTAAACATAGCTTAGCTCCTCAAATGATTCTCTCAAATCGCTCATATATGTGTTTGGTTCCTCACCGAGGCATATTATATTGTTGCCTTCTTTCTTTGCTACTTCTAAAAAGCTTATATGGATCCTTGGGTAGGGAAAGATATGAAGGCATACTTACTCTACATATTTTGGTGAGTCAAAGCTTAGATCCATAGAGAAAGATGTCATACCCTTAGATCAAGAAGTGCAAGTGTGTGGATAAAACTTTTCTAAATCTATACTATACTCCTTTTGTATGAGTGATCTCTCTCTAGCCTTTTATTTTGAGACATGGTTATCATCATTTTTTTTCTTTCTATGAGCCTTCATGTACTCATCTTTTTTAATACCTTGGGACCTTCATGTGTCCCTATTTCTTGGACCTTCATGTGTCCATATTTTTTTCTTTTTCATACTTTTGCATAGCTCATGTCTCTTAAACCACATATTGAGAGGGATCACTATCTTGTAAAACATGGAGTATTTTCCTAACAAACATTTTTTGTCTGCTCCCAGTGTAGGAGTAGAGTTTTTGGCGGATGGAGGCATGTTTTAGCATATTCTAGTGTAGGAATAGCTTATGTATGTGGGTGTATGTGATCTTGATCTTGGGGCATGATAACTCTTTCAATAAGGTTCAACAAGACTTGACAAAACTTAGTACATGAATAAGTAGCATGAAATTGGAGGTTTTAAGTTCTAAACACTAAATATGGCTTTGGTAGGAATTCGTTATCATTGAGGAGCATGCTATTTGAATTTTGATTTTGTAAAATAAATCCCAAGTACTTTGCCAAAGTGAGAAAGTTTCATTTTCATCCTACTATATCTCATATTCTAATTACCTAGATAAAATGGGGTCCCTATGATAAGTTATTCACAAGTTTAGGAATATTGGTGGGGAATAAAGTGTATGCAAATGTCTCATCAAAGGATAGCATGGAGATGAAGCATCATTTGTTTTATAGTTTAAATTTGTTCAATTTTAATCTTTACTTAATGTAGGGAGTGAGGGTATTGTTGTACAAACCATCATCGAAGAGAAGAAGGGACGGAGAAGAATCAGAGATGGTTTGGCAGAACTATAAGTTCAGCCAATCCTCTCTGTAGCCATTTGTCCTGTCCTTCCTGCATGTTGGCATGTCTGATGTTTGTGCAACATGTTGGTGGAAGATCTCACAAGTGTGTTCATTATGCATGAGAGATCTCTCCCACACTTATTTTTGTACCTATTTTATTTGACAAAGAAAAACAAAGAAAACAAAACAAACAAAGGCTCTACCAGCTTAAACACTAGGGTGCCTAAATTTTATTTTATTATTATTTATTATTTATGATTATTATATTTATTTATATATTTTTTATGCATTTGAGAAAAACATTTTATTATTTATTTTATTTCATTTGTTCACCTAACCTTTTATCTTTTAGCATAACTCAAACAAGGCTAGAGATAAAACTTGCAGAATAAACTTAGCCTTGGTTTATCTCCATTATAAATTACTTCGATTGTTTATAAAAATAATACTCCAAGTTCATTAACCAAAATGTAACACCATGTCAAGTTTTGATTAAAGAAGTTATTTTAACCTAAGCACCATGCTTAATTTAAAATGCCTAAAGATGCATTGCTTAGCGAATGCATCTAAACTAGAGCATATGACATGAACAAAGGAAGCATGATTTTATTTTTCATGGAGACAAACATGAGTAAAGAAGTTTGGTGAACCTTTATTTACCTTTGCATACCTAGGTGTACTTTTTTGACAACATTGATGGAAGCTTTTTGAGCCTGCTGCACGGTGGCTTGATTGTACATGGTTCTACTTAGGCAGGTACCAAGGCTAGGCCACACACATGGCTAGTGTGTATGGACCATGGGCCTTGGTGGTAAGCAAAGGCTTAGAGGAGAGCCCTTCTTGCTTGTAAGAGCAATGCTGGGTGGAGTAAGGTGGCACATTGGTGTTTATGTTGGCCATGTGGAGCCAACCTACTCCTTTTCTCTTCTCCTCTTTCTCTCTCTTTTTTATATCACTATTTTTTCTTTCTTTCTTTTTCTTCTTTTTTATAGCTTTCTTTTTTTTCTCCTTTTTTGTATATCATATATATTTATTTGTAGCTTTGTTTACTTTTAGCAAGGCAGAGCTACACATCATTTTTCTTTTTAGCCAAGTTGGCCTTTGGTGTGTGTGGAACTTTGGGATTCTCACCATCCTCCTCCACACTTGGACTTTTGTGTAAAAGTCAAGTGTGCGGGGTCAGGGTCTCCTCTTGAGTGTGTTCCATCACCAAAGAATATCATGGTGTATAGTTAATGCAGCTGTTAGCGATCGTTATCGACAGATTTATACCGTCAACATAAGCCCAAAAAGGAGGAAAATACACATCAATACACACATATACATATGCTTCTGACCTATTTCCAATTGTACTGGTAGAATTGATGAGAATGCAGAAATAGGCACCGAAAACAAGTGAAACATAGGAAAAGAAGGCGCTTTCTAAAAAGCGTAAAGGGGACAAGAGGAAGAAGAAGCCTAATAGAGCCAAACCTGGGCCAACCCACCTACCCACGCTAATCCAGGCCCAAAGGAGAGGCAGCAGCACGAAGCAGAGGCCGAGGGGGCCACCCTAGGCGCACGTGCCCTGGGCGTGGCCGAGCCCCTGGCACCCCTTAGGCCCATCCTCCACGTGCCAACAGTGATCAATGTGGAGGCTGGCAGTGTGGGGTGGATCTAGGGAATATTCCCCCCAACTGACCAGGCCAAGCCCCCTATATAAGAGAGGGGAGGGGTGCCTCACTCTGCACACACACCATAACTTGGGAGCACATCTCACTCCACTCTTCACCTCCACTCTTTAGCATAGATTAGAAGTAGAAATAGTAGAGGAGCAAGGCTTGAGCCACCAAGGAAGGCTTGTGTCATGGAATCATCCAAATTATAAGAGCACAAGTACAAAAACAATCACCGAAGTGATCAAATTCTCACACTTGAGCCCATATAACTCCGGTAGTCCAATGAAATCACAAGGAATTTCAAACCAACCAACATACAAGCCAAGATCATAGTGATTTAACATAACAAGTCACATGTTACATCCATTTCACAAGTAGTTCAACATACATCGGAGTTCAACATAGTTATTAAAACTTAGGTCAAAAAGTAGTAGAAGCAAAGTAATTTGAAACTGACATTACTCTTATTTTAATTACATGCCAGTACCAAGGTCAACTTTCAACAAAAGCATTAGAGACAAGATAACTTAGAAGGATCATGCCCATGATCACACTCCGCCTCTACGGCAGGAGCCAACCAACTCTTGCAGTCACCATGATACATCACAACCTGCAACAAGTGGGAATAAACCATGAGTACGAGAATGTACTCAGCTAGACTTACCCGTCATTAGCCAAAAATAAACTGACATCAAGGATCATGCAAGGTTGATATAAAGTGGGGCTAGCTTGACGCATAAACGCTTAATATAGATAAATAATCAGTAATGCTTAAGCATCAAGTTAATAATCATTAACCTGTCATCTATATTAGCACCTGTACTAGAGCACTCACTTGATTAGGAGCAAACAATATTAACCATAGCAGGTATAATTTGAGGCAACATTTAAATCATCATCCAATTAACCATCCGTTCAATTTAATTAAATCTACATTGCCGCTGCTCGAGTCAAGTGCTCACTAACCAGGAGCGACGGCGATTCGAATCGAGTTCCTATCCAGCTGGAGGGGTATTTCTAACACTCACCACGTAGACCCCACGCTAGGGTCGCACAAGTCACTTTTGGTACAGTTCAGGAAAGCGCGGGTTCAACTGATGCCGCAGCCCCAAGGGCAACACTCTGCTAGGTGATAGGGACATTAACCCCCTTGGTCTTATGCCAGTGTCCTCAAGCACATCCTTACTTCCTCCAGAATGCGCACTTGACCTCCCAATTCCCAGCCTGAACTGTATTACTCGGCTTCATGGTCGGAACGACTTATCCGGCCAACTAAGTGTTAGATTGCATTCAACATGACCCAAGGATGTACAACAAATCGATCCTTAAGTGACTCAGATGGGGATAGATCCACACGCAAGACCTCCATGCCTTGTTTCTTCACTATCGTCATCTCGCCCGGTCTCCTTTCATATTATTAGCACATGGTTCTTTTCCACGATAGCAGATATAGCCAACCATGCCACATATAAATATGCCTACATCTCGTAGGTGATAGGAAATCACCTGACTTCTACCGCTTAAAGCAGGGCTAAGCATCTACTCGATCCTGAGCTAATAGGATTCAGGTTCATATATTTGGACAAGGAGTGATATCGATGCAGCAAGGTTTTCACCCAACTCCTATACTTAATGCAACAATACATATAATACATATATAGTATTTGCTTTGAAAAGTAGAGAGTCTTATAATGCTCCAGGGCTTGCTTGGGATCCGACACTAGTCACTGTTTGTTAGATGACACTCGCTTGGCGAGTACCTCCCATCCTAGCACTTGTCCAGTCCTTCCATTTGCGGGATGAATCCACCAAACACCATCTTTGGGATTGGCTCCCACACCACATCCTTCATACGTTTTAGCTAGTGTAACTATATGAGGGGCAACAATGCATATGTGTGAATGCATAGAAGTGCGATAAACAAAGTAATCATGCAAGCATACCAAAGTTCTCATAAGCACCTAGAGCTAATTAACTTGATCCTCTCTAAGGCATAACATAGAAGATGACAAGCACATCAATCAAGACACAAGTCTCATAAGATCACAAGGTACCAACCCATGTACCATCAAGGATATGAGTCACACTTCAACACATAAGCATGGCAAAGTGAATAAAAGCACTAAAACTACAATCTGCCACCTTCTGGACATCAGAACAACAGCTGAGATCTACAACTCCAAATGATGTGCAACAAGATATTCTAGAAAGATTATGAAATTGTGTACAATTCATTTAATATCATCTAAGCCTGATTCCCAAGTTTAATAGGTCAAAAAGATAAAACTACAGAATCTGGTCTGCTCCAAACAGAGAGCAACCAAATCTGGGACCTGACTTTAAACATCTATAACTCAAAAACTACTTGGCCAAATGTCACAAAATTTTAACACATGCTAGTTTAATGAGTTATATACAACTTTGTTATAAGCCACTTTCGCAGCGAACATTATTAACATGGGGTAATTTACATTGCCCCCAGAACTATCCAGAAACTAATAATCGCAAGAAATAATTATTAACATATGTTGAAAACATGTAATTGGATGAAACCACTTTACCAATATGTCACACAAGACTAATGAACACTAGAAAACATAGTGTCACCACCTAAATAAATTAGTTTAATACATTTCTTAAGTTATCTAGATAATTAGGTGGAATTATGAACACATATCAAAAGTGTACAATAAATTCTACCAAAATTACAGTGGCTCCCGTATATTCCTAGTAGACTACTGTATGAATTTCGGATCATTTAGACATGTATATTAAACTTTATGAAAAAGACAAATAGCTATTGCAATAATCATGTGAGAGCAAGTTAAACCTACATCTCACTCATCCAGTAACCAAAGCTCATGACATTTTAACCACAATTCCCATATAACCTCAGGAGACTACCACAAAAAATTCACCTAAATTGGAGCACCACAACTCAAGATATAAAAATGACAAGCAATATAGTGTAGATTTCCTTATTTTTCAAGGTCAAATCAAAACCTTAAGAAAACAGTAAATGACTAGTATGTTTAATATTTTTCCTAGCAAGTACATGTCATCAAGAAACTAACAAAACAAGAATCACTATTTTTGGAGTTCTAAAACTCAAGATATGGCTCTGGTTAAGTTTATAAGCATTTTTAGAGTACTTTTCAAGGTTAAATAAAAACACCAGAAAACTTCTACAAACATATAACATTTTATGCTCTACTTCATAGATCTTTTCTCAAGGTTTCCAAAATGTCCACATTTGCTATTTTAGGAGGTTCTTAGCATGAGATATGGATTTTACAAGATTTAGTAAAATTCTAGAAAGAAAAACAGGAAAAAGAACTCAACCCTAGATCTGCTAGGCGCACTCGACTTGGTACCCAACTGTGCCACTCTTTACGCTGACTTGTGGGACCCGCTGTCCACCTGGCCCCACCTATCATTTAAACAGAGGGATACAGAGAGAGAGCGCCGGTCGTCTTCTTCTTCATGCCAGGCCGAGCAGAGGAGACGGGGATCGGCCGTTCTCCGGCGATGGAGTCATCGGCGGTGGCCATGTCAGGGTTGTGCGAGCAGAGTGGGGCTGACCTGCATCTGCTGGTGTGCTCCGTGTAGCCCAAGGCAGACCACATTGACCCAGCCATAGCAGTAGGCAGCTTACCGACCGGTGCTCCGGTGGCGGCCAACTGCGGGGGCAGAGTCGGTGAGGCGAGGAGCTCCGGAGGCGCGACGTGGTGCGAGAAACGTGACAGTGTGGTCGGTTCAGGTGGAGCAAGACTAAAGGAGACCGAACGATGGTGGCCATGGAGCTCGGTCGGCTGGCCATGGCGGTGGCGCGCTTTGGTGACCCAGAGCATGGGCAGGCGTGCGCTCAGGGCAGAGCATGATGCTGCGAAGGCGGTGGTGCTCGCTATGGGATGCAAGGGAGCCCAGAGTTGGAGGAACAGTGGCGATGGCACGGTGCTCCACTCGGTGGCTGCCATGGTAGTGTTCGTCCGCACGACGTGAGGAAGAGAGCGAGGAGAGCAGAGCGAGCGTGGAGACGAGTGTGGCGTGTCTGAGGGCCGCTTGGGAGCTCCAGAACAAGGTGAGGGATGGACGGGGCATGTGGCAAGGTGGAGGGCGTGCGGCGGCCATGCACGGTGGATGCGAGACCAAGCACCGAACACGTGGTGTGCGTCAAAGGGGTCAGTGTGGGACGCGAATTGGGCCGGCTACGGGCCAAGTTTGGACATGGGCCAAAAGGCAAAGTCAAAGCCCACGCAAGGATCTACAAATGTCATGAAGGCACCTAGATCATTAGGACCATAGATTAGGAGATAATTAAGCCCAAATTTGATAGTGTCAAAGACTTAGTAAGGCTTAAGTTAGAGCTCGATCTTTGATGATTTTGGGATGCCCACCTTGCTCAAACGAAGTCCAACTTTTTACATGCTCTTCTCCATCAAATTATCTTCAACTTCTATATTTGGCTCAACTCTAGTTGTTCAACAAAAACTCAAGAACGCGGGATGCCAATCAAGTTGTCACTAACTTGGACTTAAATATTTCTAAGTCTGAAAACATTTAGCAGATTTGAAATGGTGATCCCTGTTTGGTAGGCTTAGAGATAGATTTAGCCTTTGGTCTTTTAACCAAGTTTGTTGCATACAACTCAAGCTACAACTTTGATTAAAGGATCTTCTATTGGTTTTGCATAGTTAAGGAGATCCAAAGCTCCAAAGTCACACAATTTTGACTTAACCAAAAATTTGTGGCCCCAAAATAGCACTTCATTGAATTTTGGAAGCTCTATTTGACTAGGTTAGAGACCAAACTAGCTCTTGAACATTAAACAAAGTTTGTTCTACACAAGATGAACTACAACTTTTGTTTAAGGTCAAACCTCATAATTGGTACAGAAGTCAAACTTTCACTTTGGTCAAACCAGCAACTTAATAAAGCCTAGACTAGGGTTTTAGGCCAATCGGGGCTTTTTCTTGACATTTGCTCAATATGAACCCCTCATGACTTTTGTTGTAGAGTTCATCTAGAGTAATTTGAGCAAGGTTGCAAGGTTTGGATGATGATCTATAATTCCATTCACTTAATGGTGCAATTCTAATAGGAATAGAACTTATCATTTCATGTGACTTTTTGATTCTAAACTTCATAAAACTTTTATAGGGGTCACTATAGATAGAGAGTGATGTAAGACAAATGAAATAAGTGACATTAACACTCACTTGCATTACCAAGCATGAGCATCAAACAAACATACACACATTGAAACACAACCAACAAAGGTATGTTGCATATGTTTCAAGGAGATGTTGCAAGCACATTTCATATATACATGTTTCACTTGTTGCATTAGTATGTTCCATATGTTTCACTAGTGCGTTACGTATGTTTCATGCTCATATATATGAACGAATGATGCTTAACCTTATGCAATGCAAGTGCCAAACGCAAGTCTAACACCTGGGGTGTTATAGCCCTCCCCCTTAAAGGAATCGCGTCCCAAGATTCAGAACGGAAGACTTTTAAGGAAGAGAGACATGTTATCTAGTTTTCAACATCCGCTATAGCATTTAGCTACAATGCTTCAACATCAGTGGAACTAATTTGGTCTAGCAAATTTCTGGTACTTGATCTTTGTAATAACTTCTTGTTGATGGTAATTAACTATCATTTTAAACCGTCAACATAAGAGGAATAAATGATAAAAAAGGATCACCATAGTAGGTTTAGAGGTTTAAACTAACAAATTCCATGAGTTTTGGTGATTATGTGTTTTTCAGGGGCTAAGCTGCATAATACAGAACTAATCTCCTTCCAAGAGAAGAAACCGAAGCAATCAGCCTAATCTCCATGTCACGGATGCGGATAGGGATTCTAGAAGACCTAAACCGACTCTACGAGGTGACACGAGCCAACCCGCCGCCAGGTGGGGCCGACCGGCCCTAGGTCTAGGCCGACTGGCCCTCCCCTGCGCTGCCTCGGCTCCTTCTCTTGCAAGCTACCTATACCACCTCTAAGGATGCATCTAAACCCCATGCCAAGGTCGGTTTGATCCAAGGGCTACGGTTCCACGCCCTGGGCTATATAAATAGCCCCTAGGATCCCCTCTCAAGGAATCAATTGAAGAATTAGATCATCTCTTCTTCATTTGTGAAGGCAAGGCCAGAAGTTAGGGTTTCCAGAGAGAAAGAGAGTTAGAGTTCTAGTTCAAGTTTAGAGTTTAGTCTAGATTGATTCAAGTAGAGGCAAGCAACTGCTTGGGATCAGGATCGTTCGTTAGAGACTTGGTAATTTCGTTGTAATCATCATTCGACTTTATGCTACTTCAATATATTTCTATATTTCAACTTCATTCTGTTCTTGAGATTGTTCTTGTTCTACATCTTGATATGAATATGATTAGTAGAGAGTTTATGAATATGTTCGTAGAAAGCTTGATCCAATTCTGGATAGGATTGAGTGGCTAGCATATTGTAGGCATGGTGCTTAGATTATGCTTGTCTGCGAATGCACTCTATGCTTCGGGCCATGTGGTAGATCGCGGGTGTGACATTCCTATTGAGTCCTTTGTAGTCCACTCCTCGAGTATAGAACTTAGTAGAACGCAGTTACAGGGAAGAGATCATTACTCTGTTCTTGACTTTTCTCTCAGTAATGTTCCTTATTCATAGATGACATATTGATTATATCATAGATGATTATGTATAGCTAGATTGATTAATAGACTGATTGAATAAGAAATACTTATGATTTACATCTCTAAATTAATCTCCATGACTACTTGACTTCAATAATGTTAACTCCCTCTTGTCTCTGGAATACCCATGATTATCATTTACTATTTATCTTATTTGTCTTACCCCTTTCATGACAAGTGATTAGTTGTTTTGATATTTATTATTGAGTAAGTGCAAATGATTATCTCTACTACCATTGTAACTATTTATATAGTCTTGTTTTGATTTTCCTTTCCTTGGTAAAATTATAAATAACGATACTTAGGAAAACTTGGGTGAAATGCTACAATCGGTGTATTTATCTGTGCGCTTATGGATATATACTATAATATCTTTATTTAGTTAAATGGCATGAGTATAATACAACCACACTCTTGGTGTCATGTTGGGGATGACAACCTAACGCAAGTGACGTTAAGAAGTGTCAACACTTCTTTTGTCTAAAGAATTTCCTTCATTGGTTTTCATGAAGCATTGTTACTCTGGGAGGAATCCAAAGTAGCACAATACTTCATTCTTAGTGTACAGAGGTCATTTGGTCCATGAGCTAACCACTCACAAGTATCTAATTCTTTAGTGAACACAACATAGGCCATATGAACTTTACACTAGACCGAAATCTTCAGAAGTACACTCATTAAAATGACTCTATGTTCACAAAGTTTGAAAAGCAGTCCTCTACCATAGTGGCTTGAGCACAACCTTCCAAAATGGGTGAGATCATAGACGACAAACATCCTCTGAGGCTATAGGATACTGACTAACCAATAGATAAGGTCTATGTTGGTCGTAAATGTTCAATCATTCAGACACCAACTAATGGAAAACTACTTAAGGTTCCATGTGTGCAGTTCTCTTTCTCTGATGACAACACTATATTGTCTGAGTCTATTGGAGAAATAGTGAATGTGATAGCTAACTTTGTCGGTGGTATTTCTGCCAAATGTTACCTAAGAAGATTCTCTTATTCAAAGGCGACAGTTATCTAGGTTGATTCAGATGCAACCTTTTAGGTAAAACACTTATAAGGTACCAAAGATCAGTGAGTATTAGCAATTATTGCTAAATAAAATGGTAGCGAGGTCTGGAAGATAGCAAAAGTTGTAAGTATTTACCAACTTTGGTAGATAGCTCACTACTGAGCAAGTTGAGTACAATTCCCTTTGTGATGCAGTTGCACAGTAAGTTGAGTTGACTTTCATTGTGGCAAAACTAGCTTTGTCAGGCTAACTTTTCATCATGAGGCTTCCTCTTTTGGATCAAACAGTAGCTCTAAGATGGAAAATCTGTTGGTTGACACTTTTCAAATTGCTTTCGATTCGTGATGGTATACATTGATTTGTAGAACACCAAAGCTGCTCATAGATTGTTGATACGAGAACGCAAAAGAAATGAAAGAGTGTAAACTAGTGTCTTTGAGACCTCAAAAGGGGCATCCAACAGCAGATCTCATCCATGTCCCACAGTGGAACATCTACCACTATAATAACCTTCTCATGCGAGTAATGAGCACAGTCACCGGAAAAATGATAGATCCTGTACCCTTTGGTTTTCTGCTCATATTTCACAAACTACTGCTCCATTTGCATGAATTTTTGGTAGGCATATAGATCTATAAGTCCTATACTACTAACCAAATTTTAGCTCAAACGGACACCATTTGTCTATCCATACAATTCATTTGCCAAAACTGCTCTATTCTAAATTTGCAGCAAACCGATCTGATCGAACATCTCTTAAATCTGATGTTTTACTCACCAAATCCTCAACCAAATTAATACATTGAAGTGTCCTAAGTAAGGAGTGAGATTACCAAGTTTGGGTTCCATCCAACCTCGTTTGAGTCACTAATTGCTAGCATAAAGATAACCGATTTAGTGGCACCAACTTCGGGCAGATTGCTCTTCTTTTTCTTCGTGTCACACGTTGTGGTGTGTGTTTTCACTCTCTAACTCTTTGTACTACAACAGTAGCTTTCTCTCTAATTCTTTACTTTAGCTGATAGAACACCTTGCACTATCTTTGTCATTGTCCAAGATGGAACTGACTTGGTCACAATGGCTCTGGAAGATAGAGTATCACTCAAGCTGTTGGCTAGTTGATTAATTTCTTGTTGGTTATTGCTTTGTAAGACATAGCCTTCGTAGCTACCAAGGAGTTGTTACCTAGCTAGAGATTAACCTTCCTATTGGTAACTAATCAGTTGTCTCTCAACACTAAAAGCTCTAAATCTTCACTCTTGACAGCAACGATTGTGGTTGATGTAGAACAGATGGTTGCCATCGAAGTCTGCAGATAAGAAGTCACACCAGAGATGATTAATTCCAATTGTATGGTCATTATGCATACAAAGGTTAAGATTTGCATAATGTGATGATCAATTCTTATCCAATGGATGACTTGCCCAACATTAAATGTTGTGTGTCCTTTTTATCCAATAGAGATGAGATATGTTGCTCACTAGATGGTGGTCGTCAATACTAGGACAAATAAATAGAGTCACTTGTCTACCACCTCTTGCAGTCTATTAATGTTTATGTCGGTGACCTGTTCTTCAAAGGTTATCCTTTATGTATCTTCAGATGGAAGCTCTACTACTTTCGGTCTGAGATATGGAACTTACGATAAGATATGGGGAGATAACCAAGGAACATCCCACAAGAAAGCACACATCGATGTAGTTCCATAACGGGCCATGACTAGCAACCTCGATACCAGCGTGTGCCCAGCAGCACAACCATGTGCCGGCCGGTCACAAGGAGGCCCTAGGTCTCATTGTGGCACCGTAGAATGCTAATCGTAACACCATTACTGAATATACACCCGATGAGGAATTTCAAGTGGCACATATTGGGTCATCTGAACAAGCACCATACAAAGGAGGGATAGCAAGCAAAGGTAGTTACAAGGTTTGGAATCAATCAGGGAGCTATCCAAGATAAAAAAAATAGCTCAAGAGAACATAGCTCAATTGTCGAAGGCGACTGAGCATGAGATGTTTGCGAAATTCCACGCATGCCTTGTGTTCACCAAAGTGATGACAAGATGAAAGATTACCATGAGATTTGGGTCATGTTGGACAACAACATGAGATCAAGACTGATAAACATCCTAAGACTTGGGAAGGTGGAGAATGGATTAAGCAAACTTCAAGGGCGAAAACTGATATGTAGTCAGAGATTGAGTCGATAAGGTAGACACACGAATTTGCAAGCAAAATATTTTGAGGCCATAGCAGAGAGACGTTGCGTCACACTAGCTAACCTTTGGGAGAGGCAACCGGGAGGTCCAACATGGATTTGGTTATGGGCCTTACAACTTGGCAGTGAACAACTATGGCCAAAAGGAGGCATTTGTGAGAATCTATCTTAGTTGGTAGATCAAACAAAGGTATTCACGTGCGGGTGCAGGACAGCCATGGTATATGCAAATATTTAAGGGTCTAGCCTCGGGCTTACACATCAAGCAAAGGCATGGTGCACAAACATTCAAAGCAAGCAACCACGACTATAAGCTCAGGCTCATAAGGGAAAGAACCTAATTGGAGATGACACCAAGAGGTCATTTCATGTAACTCGAGTGTTGCTCTAAGATAAAGTTATTCGACACTCGTATGCTGACCGAGGACAAACGAGGTGACAACTATGGCACTGATTAGATAACAAGCATACATACAAACATCACAGTCAAGCATTTGAGAGATCCAATCAAATTAGCCTAAGCAACCATTACTAAGCACCAGGCTCACCCATAACAAGCTTTATCTAAAGAAAGAACTAACTACAATTTTAGCCCAAAACAAACGCTAGCTAAGGTAGCCAACTTAACATGTGCACAGAATCAGGACAACAACACAGTAGTTACTTGTTTCAACCATAACTGAGGTAGACATCCCACAAAGGTGATCCTAGACTTTCTAGAAATATTAGGAAGTTTGCCCCACTTTTGTTATTCATACCAAAGCAAATTCACAAATTAACATGATCAAATAGGCTAATGTTTCAGATCTGTACAAACATAGACATAAGACTGACATGAACTTCAATATTACGTAATTGGAATTCTAGGGACCCAACAAGGCTAATCCTTAACTTGATATAAAGCTTATTAAGTTTTCCATCACTTTCTTATTATCATATTAGAATGATTCTACAGCTAACAAGGACAAACATAACAAAGAAGACATCTCTGCCAGATTTGGATAGATTCTGTCATTCTATTTTGTAAGTTCATAACTGGAGGTTTAGACCACCAAAATTAGTGTTATAGGACATTTTGGAAAGCTTAGAAAAATTACTACACTTCTTCTATTATCTCCAAGACATGATTCCATATGCACACAGGTCAAACAAACCAACATTCAGATCTATTTAGAACATAAGCAAAACTGATAGTAAACTTCTAAAATTCATAACTCCCAAACCATAAGGCCTAGTGTCATGAAATTTTAGGACAAGCTAGATAAGTAACTTAGCTACAATTTTGGTATTCTCCATAATTATAGAAAACACCATTAAGACCACGAAAGCATCACTACAATAAAAACCATTCTAGTAGCCAATGTGCAACAAGCAAAACAAAGCTTGCCTTTGTTCTACTTAACAAGAGAGCACACAAACATATTATTCTAGTAGCTCTAAACATTGTTACCTTAGACCAACACTAATTTAATTCATTCATGAGAATCACAATTTCTGAAATGAGGTCTAAAGCATTTGCAAACGCTTAACAACATATCCACCACTTGGCTAAACTAGAGGACATTTATAGGTTCAAGCATGTAACCACAATTATTTCTAGCAAGGCAAAGTACCCACTTTTCTCAAGCGCTTCCTATTCAAGCAACATGGAATAAGGCATTCTTGTTTAACTTCACACAAGGAAGATAGTGTACCACATCAATCACAAGTTACTTACTATAAAACAAGGGTGAGAGGAGCATAGCTATGCATAAAGCAAAAATCATGAAGATGCATGCTTCGTCCTATTCGTCCTCATAAGATTGCCAACCTAAGGTAGCGATCACATTCTATGTCGGTGGCATAACACGCACTCTCTCGATATATAGCTAGTCGGTAGCTACATTCAACTTACGCATTCATGGTTAGTGTACCTGCAGAAAATTTTCATTGCAGCCTAACAATTCCCCAAATATGGCACACAATGAAAGCAGGAAAGTAAAATTCTAAGTACTCCTATATACATATACCCCAGTATATATACATGTAGCACCAAAACTACCCGAATTATCATATCACCCACAATTAAGTACCTTCATATATACATGTGTGTAACATGTAAATAATCTAGTAACCAAAACTAGCTCTCCCCTAAACCGCTGGTTGGATAGCCATGCTCTCACAACTCACACTTACCTGAGCGTAGTTGCGATGTTGCATAAAAGTAAACTATTGACATATATGGCTATTTTATATATGAAGGCTACCTCTAATCTGACACACTGGGTAGCATAGTGTGGGAGAGTCATCACACATACATAACTTGGCCTGAGCGTAGATGCATAAATGAAAACCCCCAAGTTAGTACTTGTAAAATCCACCTAATAATCCTTATATGGGCATAAGGAAATTAACCACTGGCATACTTAGGTTTAAAATTTAGATTTGACAAACCTATATATAGCTATAAGTTGATAAAACTGATTTTATAAAACAAACCATTTGTTTTAAATACACATTTGACAAGTTTAATGTTGAATCTTGCTCCGATGCCAGCTGTCACGGAACCATCCAAATTATAAGAGCACATGTACAAAAACAATCACCGAAGTGATCAAATTCTCACACTTGAGCCCATATAACTCCGGTAGTCCAATGAAATCACAAGGAATTTCAAACCAACCAACATACAAGCCAAGATCATAGTGATTCAACATAACAAGTCACATGTTACATCCATTTCACAAGTAGTTTAACATACATTGGAGTTTAACATAGTTATTGCAACTTAGGTCGAAAAGTAGCGGAAGCAAAATAATTTGAAACTAACATTACTCTTATTTCAATTACATGCTAGTACCAAGGTCAACTTTCAACAAAAGCATTAGAGACAAGATAACTCAGAAGGATCATGCCCATGATCACACTCCGCCTCTACGACAGGAGCCAACTAACTCTTGTAGTCGCCATGATACATCACAACCTGCAACAAGTGAGAATAAACCCTGAGTACGAGAATGTACTCAGCAAGACTTACCCGTTATAAACCAGAAATAAAGTGACACCAGGGATCATGCAAGGCTGATATAAATTGGGGCTAGCTTGACAACATTTTGCATAAATGCTTAATATAGATAAATAATCAGTAATGCTTATGCATCAAGTTAATAATCATTAACCTATCATCTATATTAGCACCTGTACTAGAGCACTCACTTGATTAGAAGCAAACAATATTAACCATAACAGGTATAATTTGAGGCAACATTTAAATCATCATCCAATTAACCATCCATTCAATTTAATTGAATCTACGTTGCCGCAGCTCGAGTCAAGTGCTCACTAACCGGGAGCGACGGCGATTCAAATTGAGTTCCTATCCAGCTGGAGGGGTATTTCTAACACTCACCGCGCAGACCCCGCGCCAGGGTCGCATAAGTCACCTTTGGTACAGTTCAAGAAAGCGCGGGTTCGACTGATGCTGCATCCCCAAGGCAACACTCTGCCTGGTGATAGGGACTTTAACCCCCTTTGGTTTTATGCCAATGTCCCCAAGCACATCCTTACTTCCTCCAGAATGCACACTTAACCCCCCGATTCCCGGTCTGAACTGTATTACCCGGCTTCGTGGTCGGAATGACTTATCTGGCCAACTAAGTGTTAGATTGCATTCAACATGACCCAAGGACGTATAGCGAATCAGTCCTTAAATGACTCAGACAGGGATAGATCCACACCCAAGACCTCCATGCCTTGTTGCTTCACTATCGTCATCCCGCTCGGTCTCCTTTCATATTATTAGCACATGGTTCTTTTCCATAATAGCAGATATAGTCAACCGTGCCACATATAAATATCCCTACATCTTGCAGGTCACAGGAAATCACCTGACTTCTACTGCTTAAAGCAGGGTTAAGCATCTACTCGATCCTGAGCTAATAGGATTCAGGTTCATATATCTGGACAAGGAGTGATATCGATGCAGCAAGGTTTTCACCCAACTCCTATACTTAATGCAACAATACATATAACACATATATAGTATTTGCTTTGAAAAGTAGGGAGTCTTATAATGCTCTGGAGCTTTCATGGGATCTGACACTAGTCAGTGTTTGTTAGATGACACTCGCTTGGCGAGCACCTCCCATCCTAGCACTTGTCCAGTCCTTCCATCTGCAGGATGAATCCACCAAACACCATCTTCGGGTTTGGCTCCCATGCCGCATCCTTCACACGTTTCAGCTAGCGTACCTATATGAGGTGCAACAATGCATATGTGTGAATGCATAGAAGTGCAATAAACAAAGTAATCATGCAAGCATACCAAAGTTCTCATAAGCACCTAGAGCTAATTAACTAGATCCTCTCTAAGGCATAACATAGAAGATGGCAAGCACATCAATCGAGACACAAGTCTCATAAGATCACAGGGTACCAACCCAAGTACCATCAAGGATATGAGTCACACTTCAACACACAAGTATGGCAAAGTGAATCAAAGCACTAAAACTAGAATCTGCCACCTTCTGGACATCAGAACAGCAGCTGAGTAATTTAATCATAACTGGAGATTTACAACTCCAAATGATGTGAAACAGGACATTCTAGAAATATTATGAAATTTTGTACAATTCATTTAATATCACCAAAGCCTGATTCCCAAGTTTAGTATGTCGAAAAGATGAAACTACAGAATCTGGTCTGCTCCAAACAGAGAGCAACCAAATCTGAGACCTGACTTTAAACATCTATAACTCAAAAACTACTTGGCCAAATGTCACCAAATTTTAATACAAGCTAGTTTAATGAGTTATATACAACTTTGTTGTAATCCACTTTCGCAGAAAACATCATTAACATGGGGTAATTTACATTGCCCCCAGAACTATCCCGAAACTAATAATGGCAAGAAATAATTATTAACATATATTGCAAACATGTAATTGGATGAAACCAACTTTACCAACATGTCACATAAGACTAATGAACAACAGAAAACATAGTGTCACCACCTAAATAAATTATTTTAATACATTTCTTAAGTTATCTAGATAATTAGGTGGAATTATGAACACATATCAAAAGTGTACAATAAATTCTACCAAAATTATAGTGGCTCCCATATACTCCCAGTAGACTACTGTATGAATTTCGGATCATTTGGACATGTATATCAACCTTTATGAAAAAGACAAATGGCTATTGCAATAATCATGTGAGAGCAAGTTAAACCTACATCTCACTCATCAAGCAACCAAAGCTTATGAAATTTTAACCACAGTTCCCATATAACCACATGAGACTACCACAAAAATTTCACCTAAATTGGAGTGCCACAATGCAAGATATAAAAATGACAAGCAATATAATGTAGATTTCCTTATTTATCAAGGTCAAATCAAAACATTAAGAAAACAGTAAACAACTAGTATGTTTAATATTTTTCCTAGCAAGTACATGTCATCAAGAAACTAACAAAACAAGAATCACTATTTTTGGAGTTCTAAAACTCAAGATATGGCTCTGGTCAAGTTTATAAGCATTTTTGGAGTACTTTTCAAGGTTAAATAAAAACACCAGAAAACTTCTACAAACATATAACATTTTGTGACTCTACTGCATAGATCTTTTCTCAAGGTTTCCAAAAAGTCCACATTTGCTATTTTAGGAGGTTCTTAGCACGAGATATGGATTTTACAAGATTTATTAAAATTCTAGAAAGAAAATCAGGAAAAACAACTCAACCCTAGATCTGCTAGGCGCACCCGACTTGGTGCCCAACTGTGCCACTTTTTACACTGACTTGCGGGACCCGCTGGCCACCTGGCCCCACCTATCATTTAAATAGAGGGATACAGAGAGAGAGCGCCGGTCGTCTTCTTCTTCATGCCAGGCCGAGCAGAGGAGACGGGGACCGGCCGTTCTCCAACAATGGAGTCACCGGCGCGCGGCCACGTCAGGGCCGTGTGAGCAGGTGTCGAGTACCACAATTAGGGGTACCCAAATTTAAGCGAAAGCCCACCACAAATCAAGCACCTGATCTCACCCTTTAAGGGAAAAAAATCAATAGGCGAAGACTCATTGGCCAAATCTCCCCTTGCTGGGCCCTCAGCAAGCCGCGTGAGCAAAGTAGCCCGGATCCCCTACCTCATCCGAGGCCTCCCACAGAGGGGTCTCGAAGCACCTCTAATTTTCCTGAGGCCTTAGAACCTAGGGTCTTGGACACAGGACGACCCTCAATAGTATCACCGCCTTGCCGGAGCCTAGAGACGGCATTGTCCACCTCTGACTCGCCCGAGACCGACCCCGCTCTCCCATTGGTGCACCTCTGATTCACTCGAGGCCTCGGTCCTTGGGGTCTCAGACACAGGATGACCCTCAATAGTATCACCGCCTCGCCCGAGCCTAGAGATGGCATTGTCCATCTCTGACTCGCCCGAGACTGACCCACAACGCCGCTCTCCCATTGTTGCGCTCGAGACCCCCTATGACGTCACCCACGTCCTCACGCCTGCCTAATCAGACAGGCTGGGAATGATCGGGGTCAAATCACCATGCCCACCACTACAACAAGCATGGGGAAGAGCTGCTGACCACTATGCCACCCATGACGGCACTATACGCACAATTCATGCGTGTATAGAGTACGGAACGACTGCTTCGGACCACTATTCCCATGATCAGAGCGAGATCGTGCCGCCTTTCCTGCCCTCGAGGCCTTGGCCCTCCACGCCAAGTCAAACTGCAAGGACCGAAACGCCATGCCGGCTACAGGACCAGGTATGATGGGGTGCACCGCTACAATACCAAAAGACAAAAACCACTCCCTTAGCAGTGGCACACCTGCCTCACCATGTAGCAGTAGTGCCAGGAGTATCGACGCCATGCCTCTACAGTATAGACCACGATGCCATCGGATAAGGCCTCCCGAGGCCTCAGGGCTGCTTCTCCAGCAAGGATCTCCTACACACCAACATCTTATAACCTTATACCTCCTTGAGGCTATAAAAGGAGCATGCAGGGACCGTTCTAGAGGATAGGATCATGAAAAAAGCATCACACGATCACATGATCACACAACTCTCCTAGACCTTGTGAGGGCTCCAGCAGAGCCACACACACACGCGCACTCCACTCATGACTTGAGACTTGGGAACCCCTCCCTCTCTCACATTCACTTGTAACCCCTACTACGAGCACTTCGGTGCAAGATAATACATATCTCTCCTCCCGCACTAGACATAGGGCATTCTTCAGCCCGAACCAGTATAAATCGCCTGTGTTCTTCTTGCACACTATAACACCCCAGGTGTTTGGCTTCCATATTTGCACTTGCATTTCATAAGCATGAGCATCATTCATCTCACTTGTGCAATTGAATTGTTTGCAACATGAGTGTGCAACCTTCTTTATCCAGTTGTTTTGTTAGCTTATGAAATGAGAATGGTACAACTTGTAGGTGCAACATGGGGGTCTCATACTTTGAAACATGGCAATGTTGGTAGTATAACATGACAAGATTACGGGTTGCAACTAGAGCTTGAAACATATGCAACATGGCTTGGCAACATTTTAGTTGAAAGAATTGTTTTGCTTGTTTCAACCTATGTGACACTTGGAATTGTGTGTGACCTTTGAGCACAGTGGTTAATTATGTCCTATAATGCCTTAATTTCATTTAGGGTAATTAGTGGAACAATTTTCTTGGTGATGGCTTGGGGTAATTAGGCACCTAGGTGCTGTTTTTCATGCTAATTAGTGAAGTAATGCAAACTGAACCCTCAGAATCTCCAGCTTAGAAGCCAAATCAGCTCAAGTCCATATTAACAAAGTTGTAGTAACTTTTGTAAGTTTCAACTTTGTCAATTGGCTCACTTCATGATTCAGTCCCTAAGCTAGTCAAATTCCCACTTTTCTGTACTACTGATTTTCTGTTGTCTCGCAAAAACAGATTCTGTTCCTTGCTCTATAACTCCCAATCTATGCTGATTTAGGTTTAGCTCATATTGATGAAGTTGTAGAGAATTTTATGAGCTACAATTTTGTTAATTAGCTCATCTCGTGATTCGGGCTGGTTTGAGAGCTACAGTGCTTCAAAGCTGCTGCTGTTCTGGAGATGCCCATGTTGCAATGTTGCAACGCTCTATTGCACATGTTGCAGTTCAAACTGAGGAAGGGGGGATGGCCGACCGGCCTCAGACCGTGAACGCCGCGTGGGCACACGGTGGCGCCTGTACGCCGGCCGTGGCCCCACGGGTGAGGCCACGAGGTCCTCAAGGACGCCATGGAGCCGACGCTCGCCCCTCACTCCATCTCCTTCCCTTCTCCCTCCCTCTGTGTGCGTCGGGGCGGAACCATGGCTGCTGCCATTGTCGCGAGCTCCGCCGCCACTGCGTGCACTCACCACCACACCACCGTCCTCCAAACCTCGTCCCTGGCTCCGTCACTACTCCCTCTACCTCACCCTTCCTTCCGAGTGCTCCTTTGGGCCGCAGGTGAGGTCACATTTTTGGATCTGACGCGGTCACCATGGGTGGGACCTCGTCGGAGTCCAAGCCCGCTGTGGTCAGGGTAGTTAGGAAGCCATTCATATCTATCCTTGTTCAGATATAGAACTTGTTACTGTATTAAATTGTAGGAGTTGAGTGGAAACACTTGTTGCATTATATCTATCCTTGTTCAGATATAGAACTTGAAATCCCAATATAAGTTTAGGCGCGTGTCAATGTTTAGCCCTGCTTAGTGCGGTAGAAGTCGGATGATTTTTGGTCATCCATGAGATGTAGGTGCAATGGGTCACGAGTGGCTATGTTGGCTATCGTGGATGGAACCATGCTGTAAAATGAATTTGAGACCAGGCGGGAGTTCGATAGTGCAGCCGCAAGACACTTCATGTCTTGGGTGCGAAGCTATGCCCGTCTGAGTCGTTTAAGGACCGATTCGCTGTACGTCCTTGAGTCATGTTGAACGCAGTATAACACTTAGTTGGCCGGATAAGTCGTTCTGACTGCGAATCCGAGTAAGACAGTTCAGGCCAGGAATCGAAGGGTAGGTCACATCTTGGCGGTAGTAAGGATGTGCTTGGGGACATTGGCATAAGACCAAGGGGGGTTAGAGTCCCTATCACCTGGTAGAGTGTTGCCCTTGGGGATGTGGCATCAGTCGAACCCGTGACTCCTGAATTGTACCAAATGTGACCTGAGCAGCCCTCGCCAGGCGTGTCTCGGTGAGTGTTAGAAATACCCCTCTAGCTGGATAGGAACTCTATTTGAATCGCCGTCGCTCCCGGTTAGTGAGCACTTGACTTCAACAGCGGCAACGTAGATCTCATTAAATTGAATAGATGGTTAAGTGAATGATGAGATAATGATGCCTCAATTTATACCTGCTATGGTTATTACAGTTTGATTATAATCAAGTGAATTTTTAGTACAGGTGCCAAGATAGATGATAGGTTAATGCTAAAAATAACTGCTAGTACAGGTTAAAAGAGTTCCAATTACTTATGCTTTTCTACAAAATATGATGTCAGCCAGCTCCACTTAAGAAAGCCTTCCATGATCCTTGGTGTCTTTTATTTTCTGTTTCGATGGGTAAGTCTAGCTGAGTACATTCCAGTACTCAGGGTTTATTCCCTCCTGTTGCAGATGACATGCTTTATCAGGGTTTCTGCAAGACTTGCCTCCACCTTGCGGGTGATGAGGACTAGATCACTCCGGCGTGATTGTCTGTTAGTTTACTTTCCTTAATGCTTTTGTGGGATGTTGATTTGTAAGACTGGCAGTGGTATTTGAACTAAGTGTGCGTGTGTTATGCTTCCGCTACTTTATAAACTAGATTTGTAATAATTGTGACTCCATGTGTTGTAAGTGAAATTCTGAATTACTTGTGAAATGTAACGTGTGATGTGTTATGTTGAATGATGCGATCCTAGTTGTAAACGAGCTGGTTTGAAATCCTTCGTGGTTTCGATTGACTACCGAGATTATATGGGCTCAAGTTCGAAAATTTAAGCGTTTCAGCGCTTGTTTTTGTACTTGTGCTCCTATAATTTGGTCGGTTCTGTTATAGTGATTTGAAAACCACATCGTATGGGTATTTGAAAACAAAAGTGTTTGTTTGTGAAAAGTGTTAAAAATCTGAAATTTATTTCTATAAGTATGCCAGTGATCACATCCCTTAGCCCAAATAAGGACTCTTAGGTGGCTTAGTAAAAGACTAACTTGGGGGTCTTGTTTGTTTCTGTTTCGTCATCCATACGACGTGATATTGTATGGATGCCATCCACTTGGGTGATAATGTATGGATCAAACACCTCGACGCTCTGGTAAGTGTGAGTTGTGAGAGCATGATCGTCCAACCGGCGGTCTAGGGGAGAGTAGATGTGGTTACTTGCATACTTACATGTTCAAATCATGTAATTATGAAAGTACTTAATTGTGGGTATATCTGTCGGGTAGTTGTGATACTGAAGTATATACATCAAGGATGTGTATATGGAAAGTATTTAGTTTACTACTTACTTGCGTGCTTATAATGGGAAGCTGTTGGGCTAAAGTGAGATTTTCTGCAGGTACATTAACAGCGCAAACGAGTAGACCGATAGTTTCACCTATATGAGAGAGCGTATGTATGCCACCGCCTAGCGTTAGGGTTTATGATTCTACTAGGGTGAGAGGGCGTACTGAACATGCATGCATCATGTTTAATTCATGTCATACATTCATTTTACTCCCTCCTTAAAATTTCAATTGTCCCGACTAAATTAAATTTCATATCCCCTAAATTATCCTCACCTTAAGTTATACCTTGTTGCTACAGATGGCTCGCACTAAGAGAACCGCTCGCAAGTCCACTGGAGGCCGAGCTCCTCAACACCAGCTCGCTCCACGTGAGCCCCGCCCTGAGCCCACCGAGGTGGAAAGGTTGAGGGCCGAGTTGGCTGAGGTGACTGCTGCTAGAGATGCAGCTCAGTGACAGCTAGAGCAAGTGATACATGATAGAGATCAGGAGACACTTGCGGTCTAGAGGTTGACTATGGCTCATCGCAACTGTCAGCGCATGCTGGTCCACGTAATGAACCAGCGGGATGAAGCCTGGCACAGAGAGAACATCCTGAGAGCTCGTCAGGTGGAGCTTGAGCAACAGTTAGAAGCTGCAAAAGAATACAATGAAAATCTTCACGAGGAAGTGCACCGCCTAAACAATCGGCTCAATCCTCTGATCCCTCATGACAATGACGAGGATGAGGAGATGGGCTCTAGAGTCTTCATGGCTGAAGGTGATGACGACATGGAGGTCAATGGGCCAGAGGATATTCCACTAGAAGAAGAAGAAGAAGATGATGATGATGAGGAGCTAGGGCCTGCTAGTGACGAGGATGGTGGGGAGGTCTTCGACACCGACTCGGAGGATGATGCTTAGAGTAGTCATCACCTAGCTACTGCGCTAGAGTTATCTTTTGTGCCCTCCCTATGTGGGAGTGGGGCTTTGTAATAACTTAGCTTTTAGGATGTAATATCGAACCCTATGTTATCCTGGATGTTGTTCGAACATGTTAAATTTCGGTCACAAAGGATGTCTCATTGTATTGTGTTCGGTGATGGTGTCATGATTAGCACCCTCTGGTGCCACGACGAAACTGAGGGCCTCCTGCGGCGCGTGACATAAGGCTATGCTGCTTGGCACATGCTGGTATCGAGGTGGCTAGTCATGATCCACCATGGAACACTACCAATGGGTTGTCTCCTCGTGGTCATTTCTTTGGGTAGCCTTTCCTATTTGGCTAGAAGTTTAGATCGAATCCGGACACCCCTGTTATGTAAGGTTGAAACCCCATTGATATGGATGTAACCTGTTTAGTCATGTTTGTGCTCCTTGTATGTGAGCCTTTAATAAATTCCATCTTTTCTTTGAAAGCTATAGTGTTTGTGAGGTACATCACATAATTGCATCAATTGATGCGCTTGATGAGGTTGTGTGGTTGTGATGAATTATTGTGCCTCGGTTGTTGTGTGGATTCATTTTCCCAATGAAATCAGTTCGGCATATTTACACAATTCATCTACAAATTTCCCACATCATCAGTGCTCATTGGCTATGCATTTTGCAGATGGCGTATAACCTCCGTCGTGGTCATGGCGTTGAGGAGGAGGAATAGCCGCCACCTCCACCACCACCCACCCTAGCAGGATTGATGTAGATGGTGGTTGAAGGGCAGCGCCTGTTAGCAGATGCCATGCGCCAGTTAGTCAACCAGGATGCTCGCCATGGTCGTCAGGGACCGGAACTAAATCACCATAGTGACTTCAAGGATTTTCTCGACACCAAGCCCTCACTCTTTAAGGAGGTGGAGGAACCTCTGCAAGCTAATGAGTGGTTGAATACCATTGAGCAGAAGTTCCGTCTGCTTTGTCTGACTGATGAGCTGAAGACCGAGTATGCTTCCCACCAATTGTATGGTCCGGTGGGTATTTTGTGGAGTCACTACCGCTCCATGTTGCCTCCTAATGTCCTGATCACTTGGGACCAGTTCAAGGTGGCCTTCCATGGGAATTACATTCCTTCAGGTTTGATGGCTATGAAGCACACTGAATTCATGAGATTAACTCAAGGCAATAAGAGTTTGACGGAATACCTACAAGCCTTTAACAACCTTGCAAGGTATGCAACTGAGTTTGTGGATACTAATGCAAAGAAGATTGCTAGCTTCAAGTGTGGCCTCAGTCCAAAGTTGATGAAGACCATGGGCACTAGCAAATGTGCCACTTTCAATGAATTTATCAGTGATGCCCTAACCCAAGAGAACAACAATTCTATCTATGCTACTTCTAAGAGCCGCAAGAGGGCCTTTGAGGTGGGTGCTTCTCAGTCCTGAGCTCTAGCTGCACCGAGGGCTCCTTCTCGTCCTCCTGCCACGGGTGCTAAGTTCCGTTCCCCACAGAAGAAGGCTCCAACTAAGACTGGGTTTCGCAAAGCATATACAGTGTCTCTACCAAAGGGTAGTTCTGGCCAAGGTAGCTCCAGTGTTCCTCCAAGCAACATGCCTTGCTAGAACTGCAACAAACCAGGTCATTGGGCTAGGAATTGCCCGTATCCTAAGAAGAATGCAAATCAAGGTGGCTATCAGGGGCATGTTCATTATAATAGTATTGAAGAAATTCCATCTAGTGAGGTAGTCACTGCTGGTAAGTTCCTAGTTGACCAACATTCCGCAGTGGTGCTATTTGATTTAGGTGCCTCGCATTCCTTTATCAGTCCTATGTTTGCCTCAAAGTTTGCACACAAATTACATACTGTTAAAGATGGGGGTTATTGCATTAGAGCTGCAAGTGGTAATATTTCCACAAGTCAAGTAGTGAAAGATGTAGAATTTGAAATAGAAGGGTGAAAGTACTTGCTTACCTTAGTGGTTTTGCCTGTACTAGGCATAGTTGTTATTCTGGGCATGAATTGGATGAGTCAGAATGGGATACTCATTGATACATCCACCCGGGTAGTTATGCTCAGAGATCCTACTGATCAAAAAGGTTTTCTAGTGCAACTTCCCTAGAAAATCGATCTTTCTAGTGAAGTTCATGCGGTGCAAGCGAAGTCATTAGCTGATATTCCCGTAGTATGCGAGTTTCCTGATGTTTTTCCTGATGATTTACCGGGATTGCCTCCGGTTCAGGATGTGGAGTTTAAAATAGAGTTGTTGCCTGGCATGGCACCCATCTCTAGAAGACCCTATAGGATGCCTCCGAATGAACTAGCTGAACTTAAGGTGCAGTTGAATGAACTTTTAAAGAAGGGGCTGATTTGTCCTATTTCGTCTTCGTGGGGATGTCCTGCTATCTTTGTAAAGAAGAAGGACCAGTCGTTCTGGATGTGCATAGATTATAGGCCTCTAAATGTAGTTACTATCAAGAATAAGTATCCTCTACCACGCATCAACATCTTGTTTGATCAGTTGTCTAAAGCTAAAGTCTTTTCCAAGATTGATCTGAGGTCTGGTTATCATCAAATTAAAATCCAACCTGAAGATGTTCCGAAAACTGCTTTCTCTACAATATACGGTCTCTATGAATATCTTGTTATGTCCTTCGGGTTGACCAACGCCCCCGCACACTTCATGTACTTGATGAATTCGGTGTTTATGCCTGAATTGGACAAGTTCGTGGTGGTATTTATTGATGACATCTTGGTGTATTCTGAAAATGAGGAAGATCACGCTGAACATCTGCGTATAGTCCTCACAAGACTACGTGAACATCAACTATATGCAAAATTCAGTAAGTGCGAATTCTGGCTTCGTGAAGTACCTTTCCTTGGGCACGTGTTGTCCGATGGGGGAATTATGGTGGATCCCACCAAGGTACAAGAAGTACTGAACTAGAAGGCTCCTATCTTAGTTCATGAGGTCCGGAGTTTTCTAAGATTGGTTGGCTATTATCGTTGCTTCATCCTAGATTTCTCTAAAATAGCCAAGCCAATGACTCGGTTGCTGCAAAAAGACACCAGGTTTGTCTAGACTCCTGAGTGTGATGCAGCTTTTCACAAACTGCGAACCCTCCTAACCTCAACTCCGGTTTTGGCGCAACTGGATATCGAGAAACCATTTGATGTGTATTGTGATGCCTCAGGCATAGGTTTGGGAGGTGTTCGGATGTAGGAAGGCCGAGTGATTGCATACATCTCTCGTCAACTTTGGAAACATGAGGTGAATTATCCAATGCATGACTTAGAACTCGCTGCAGTTGTTCATGCTTTGAAAGTATGGTGACATTATCTGTTGGGCAATGTTTGCAATATCTATACTGACCATAAAAGCCTCAAATATATCTTCACTCAACCCAAGTTGAATATGCATCAAAGAAGATGGCTTGAGTTGATTAAAGATTATAATCTCCAAGTGCACTATCATCCTGGCAAGGCAAACGTGGTTGTCGATGCTTTAAGCCATAAGTCTCATTGCCACTCCTTAGTTAAGTGATTTTCATTTGTCTCGCCTTCTACACCTAGCAGTTTTGCACCATATCACTGTCAGTTGCACTCTCAAGAGTAGAATTATTGAGCTCCAAAAGATTAACACCAGTATATTCCACATCAAGCATAAGATGAAAGAGCAAGAAACTAAACATTTCAGGGTAGATGAAGAGGGTGTGATGTGGTTTAAGGATAGGTTAGTTGTGCCTAAGGACCGAGAGCTTAGGAATCATATTATGTCTGAAGCACATTCCTCTAAGTTGTCCATCCATCCTGGTAGTAATAAGATGTATTATGATTTGAAGCCATACTATTGGTGGACCAAAATGTGGAAAGAGATAGCTGCATATGTTGCTAGGTGTGATACCTGCTGTAGGGTTAAAGTCGTGCACATGAAAGCTAGATTGCTTCAACCACTTTCTATCCCAGGTTGGAAATGGGAGGAGATAAGTATAGATTTCATTGTTGGACTTCCTCCTACTGTCAAGAATCACAACTCTATCTGGGTAATTGTAGATCGTTTAACCAAGTCGGCTCACTTCATTCCTGTCCGAGCAGACTATTGTCCTACTGACAATGCTGAGTTGTACTTCAATCAGATAGTCTGACTCCATGGGATCCCTCGCACTATCATTTCTTACCGTGGTTCGCAGTTCACTGCTCGTTTTTAGAGCACTTGCATCATCTTCTGGGAACCAAGATAGTAAGAAGCTCTGTGTATCACCCCCAGACGGCAGGTTAGACTGAACGAGTTAACCAAATCTTAGAGGATATGTTACGGGCATGTGTTATTTCGTCCAAGGTTTCATGGGAGAAATGGTTTCCTCTAGCTGAGTTTTCGTACAACAATAGTTATCAAGAGAGCATTAAGATGGCCCCATTCGAAGCTTTGTACGGTCGTAAGTGTAGAACCCCACTGAATTGGGTAGAAGCCAGTGAAAGAAGGTATTATGGTATTGATTTTGTCAAGGAAGTGGAAGAACAAGTTCGTACCATCAAAATACATATGGCTGTAGCTCAATCTAGACAGAAAAGTTACACTGATCGCCGGAGAAAACCGATTGAGTTTGAAGTTGGAGACTTCGTATATCTGAAAGTTTCACCTATGAAGAGTGTACAACGTTTTGGTGTGAAATAGAAGCTTGCACCGAGATACGTGGGTCCTTTCTAGATCATAGGAAAGAGTGGAGCTGTCGCATATAAGATCCAGTTACCTCCTGAAATGAGCGTCATTTTTAATGTTTTTCATGTATCTTAGTTAAAAAAGTGTCTTTGGGTTCCTGAAGAAAGAGTTCCATTAGGGGATATCAAGCTAGAGTCTGATCTAACTTACGAAGAAAAGCCAGTTCATGTGATTGACACTCAGGAGTGGGTAACTAGGAGTCGAGTGGTTAAGTGGTATAAAGTAATGTTGAGTAATCAGGGTAGTGAGAGTGATGCTACGTGGGAGCGAGAAGACTATTTACAAGATGGTTATAAGGAATTCTATCAACAATGGTACGCTTTCCAAATCTCAGGATGAGATTTTTATAAGGGGGGAGGGCTGTAACACCCCAGGTGTTTGGCTTCCATATTTGCACTTACATTTCATAAGCATGAGCATCATTCATCTCACTTGTGCAATTGAATTGTTTGCAACATGAGTGTGCAACCTTCTTTATCCAGTTGTTTTGTTAGCTTATGAAATGAGAATGGTACAACTTGTAGTTGCAATATGGGGGTCTCATACTTTGAAACATGGCAATGTTGGTAGTATAACATGATAAGATTACGGGTTGCAACTAGAGCTTGAAACATATGCAACATGGCTTGGCAACATTTTAGTTGAAAGAATTGTTTTGCTTGTTTCAACCTATGTGACACTTGGAATTGTGTGTGACCTTTGAGCACAGTGGTTAATTATGTCCTATAATGCCTTAATTTCATTTAGGGTAATTAGTGGAACAATTTTCTTGGTGATGGCTTGGGGTAATTAGGCACCTAGGTGCTGTTTTTCATGCAAATTAGTGAAGTAATGCAAACTGAACCCTCAGAATCTCCAGCTTAGAAGCCAAATCAGCTCAAGTCCATATTAACAAAGTTGTAGTAACTTTTGTAAGTTTCAACTTTGTCAATTGGCTCACTTCATGATTCAGTTCCTAGGCTAGTCAAATTCCCACTTTTCTATACTACTGATTTTCTGTTGTCTCACAAAAACAGATTCTGTTCCTTGCTCTATAACTCCCAAACTATGCTTATTTAGGTTTAGCTCATATTGATGAAGTTGTAGAGAATTTTATGAGCTACAATTTTGTTATTTAGCTCATCTCGTGATTTGGGCTGGTTTGAGAGCTACAGGGCTTCAAAAACTGCTGCTGTTCTAGAGATGCCCATGTTGCAATGTTGCAACGCTCTGTTGCACATGTTGCAGTTCAGACCGGGGAAGGGGGGATGGCTGACCGGCCTCAGACCATGAATGCCACGTGGGCACGCGGTGGCGCCTGTATGCTGGCCGTGCCCCCACCGGTCAGGCCGTGAGGTCCTCAAGGACGCCTCAGAGCCGACGCTCGCCCCTCACTCCATCTCCTTCCCATCTCCCTCCCTCTGTGTGTGTCGGGGCGAAAACAAGGCCGCTGCCATTGCTGCGAGCTCCGCCGCCGCCGCGCACACTCACCACCGCACCACCATCCTCCAAACCTCATCCTTAGCTCCGTCACTACTCCCTCTACCTCACCCTTCCTTCCGAGTGCTCCTTTGGGCCACAGGTGAGGTCACATTTTTGGATCCGCCGCGGTCACCATGGGCGGGACCTCGTCGGAGTCCAAGCCCACTATGGTCGGGGTAGTTAGGAAGCCATCCATCCCTCCTTCTCTGCTTGGCTAGTTCCACCGTGGTCTGGTGAAGCTTGTACCGAGCTCGGACGAGGCCGTGCGGCCTCGCCGTCGCTGGCGCCCTGTCACCAAGCGCCACCGTCCGCCTTGGTCGACGGCGAGTAGGTTCCGATGAGGTCAAGTAGGGAAGAGTAGCATGTCGGGGTGTGCTTGGTGTCGGGGAGCACGGTGGGGTGCTTGGCGCAGCCGTAGGAGCCACTGGCGGTGAGCTATTGCTCGCTGGAGCTCTCCTCTACTCCGGCCTATGGCTGACGCGCGGGCTCGGCCTGTCAGCCGGCGCGGGCAGGAGCGAGAGTAGGCCGAGGTCGTTGACCGCGCGTGATCTGGGCCGCGCTGGCATGTCGGGGCGGCCCAGTGGCAGTAGAGCTTTAGGGTTTTGAATTTTATGTTTTTCTTTTATTAATTTCATAGATCTACATGCAATGTTGTAAATTTCATATCTCCCATTTTATAGATCCAAATGAGGTGACTCCAATTGTGGTTAGTTCTAGATAAAGTGTAGTATTTAGGAAAAATATTAAATGTATATGTGCTATTTAGTTTCTGGAAGATTTAAATAGGTCTTTGATATGTGTTTTAAAATGAATGCAAACATGTTAAATGGATAACTTGAGTTGTATTCTTCCAAAAAAATATGAAATTTGCTGGGTATGCTATTTCATGCCTATACTAGCTCTGGTAAAAATTTGGGTACTCGTGCTTGAGTACTTTTCAAGTTATGATGTTGTCATGTTATATTAGAAGATACTTGAATGAATTTTAATAATTTTTCTGTATGTGCAATGCTCATGAAATTTTATGGAGAGTGTCCTGGTACCCTAAGGTTGCTAATAAAAATATGTTTTCTGTTGTTTGATACTTTTCAATATGATTTATTAATTATGCAAAAATGAGCCTTTTTGGCTTGTGAATTTTGTGTAGGGAGTTTCTATGAATAACTTTAGTTCAAATTTTTACAGTAGCCTCCTAGTAGGGTATAGAGTCTCCTGTAATTTGTGTAGAATTTTATGAGCAGTTTGCATATAAGTTTAATTTCCCACTTAATTAATTAAGTAAATTAAGAAAGGGGTTAAAATAAATGACTTGGGTGACCATACCTTACTTTATGGTGGTTTCATGACATATGTGACCTAGTAGTGTCATTAGTTTGGTCATAAGGGTAGTTTGACACATGAATAAATATTTAATTTTCCCATTTCTAGGTCCTCTGGACAGCGGGTAGCATTTTTGGGTTTGGGCCTTGATAAAGGTGTTTGCTGGGAAACTTGTGAATACCAAAGTGGTAGTAAACTTATTAAATTAGCTTGTGTCAAAAGTTGGTGGTATTTGGCCCAGTAGTTTAGGAGTTGTAGCTGTTTAAAGTGGCTATCCAGAAATAGCTACTCTCTGTTTGGAGATGACAGATTTCTGGAACATTAGAATTTCAACTAGGTAAACTTTGGAATTAAGAGTTGAGGTATGAAAGTGAATTGTAGAGCATTTTATAAGCTTTCCAGATTGTCTTGTATCATATCATTTGGATTTTTGAATCTACAGTTATGATAGAAATAATTAGCTGCTGTCCAGGATTTGTCGTTGTGCTATTTTGTGCTTAGGTTGGTGGTAACCTTAAGTAATGTTATTCTTGTTGATTATTAGGTGTTAGGACCTTAACTGAGGAGGAACAATTATACATTAGGTTGTGTAGATTAGGTAAGTACTTCTCTACCGGAGAAGAAAGATACACTTTTGTGAAGTGATTTGATTAGAGCACTAGGATTGCTGTAATACATTTTATTCTGAGCATGTTGCATTTCTTCTTATGCATCCATGAGATTTATTGTGCATTCATGCAATAGGTGTATCGGAGGGAGTCACACTCCTAGAGTTCGAGGGAGCAATTCTGGAGGAGGTTCATGAGCAGCCGGGAGAACCCGAAGAGGCAGCCAGCGAAGGAAACGCCATTGACGAGCTACCGGAGTGCCTAGACCATTGCCCTTCCTCGTTCTTGAAAGGCAAGCCCCGGTGCATGCTGACCCGATCTTTATATATATCAATCTTGAGTACTTTTACTTGTTACTGCATTAAGTTGTAGGAGTTAAGTGGAAACACTTGTTGCATTATATCTATCCTTGTCCAGATATAGAACTTGAAATCCTAATTTAAGTTTAGGCGTGTGTCAAGTCAGATGATTTCCGGTCATCCTAATCTTAGCCCTGGTTAGTGCTGTAGAAGTCAGATGATTTCCGGTCATCCGTGAGATGTAGGTGCAGTGGGTCACGAGTGGCTATGTTGGCTATCGTGGATGGAACCATGCTGTAAAATGAATTTGAGACCGTGCGGGAGTTCGATAGTGCAGCCGCAAGACACTTCACGTCTTGGGTGCGAAGCTATGCCTGTCTGAGTCGTTTAAGGACCAATTCACTGTACGTCCTTGAGTCATGTTGAACGCAATCTAACACTTAGTTGGCCGGATAAGTCATTCCAACCGCGAATCCGAGTAAGACAGTTTAGGCCGGGAATCGAAGGGTAGGTCGTATCTTGGCGGTAGTAAGGATGTGCTTGGGGACATTGGCATAAGACCAAGGGGAGGTTAGAGTCCCTATCACCTGGCAGAGTGTTGCCCTTGGGGATGCAGCATCAGTCGAACCCACGACTCCTGAACTATACCAAAGGTGACCTGAGCAGCCCTCGCCAGGCGTGTCTCGGTGAGTGTTAGAAATACCCCTCCAGCTGGATAGGAACTCGATTCGAATCGTCGTCGCTCCCGGTTAGTGAGCACTTGACTTGAGCAGCGGCAACGTAGATCTCATTAAATTGAACAGATGGTTAAGTGAATGATGAGATAATGATACCTCAATTTATACCTGCTATGGTTATTATAGTTTTATTATAATCAAGTGAATGTTTAGTACAAGTGCCAAGATAGATGACAGGTTAATTCTAAAAATAACTACTAGTACTAGTTAAAAGAGTTCCAATTACTTATGCTTTTCCGCAAAATATGATGTCAGCCAGCTCCACTTAAGAAAGCCTTGCATGATCCTTGGTGTCTTTTATTTTCCATTTTGACGGGTAAGTCTATTTGAGTATATTCTAGTACTCAGGGTTTATTCCATCCTATTGCATATGACATGCTTTATCAGGGCTTCTGCAAGACTTGCCTCCACCCCGTGGGTGATGAGGACTAGATCACTCGGGCGTGATCATCTGTTAGTTTACTTTCCTTAATGCTTTTGTGGGATGTTGATCTGTAAGACTGGTAGTGGTATTTGAACTAAGTGTGCATGTGTCATGCTTCCGCTACTTTATAAACTCGGTTTGTAATAATTGCAACTCCATGTGTTGTAAGTGAATTTTCGAACTACTTGTGAAATGTAATGTGTGATGTGTTATGTTGAATGATGCGATTCTGGTTGTAAACGAGCTGGTTTGAAATCCTTCGTGGTTTCAATTGACTACCGGGATTATATGGGCTCAAGTTCAAAAATTTGAGCATTTCAGCGCTTGTTTTTGTACTTGTGCTCCTATAATTTTTCGGTTCTGTTACACACACCATCCAGACCCCCGACGCGTAGACACTGATTACTTGTTGGTGCTAGGACCGCCGTTTCTTACACCAATAGTTGGCACACCATTTAGGGGATGTTTGCGCGTCACAGACTAACCATGTATGCAGGATTCAAAATGGCCATAACATCTCGCCTCTATCCGATGAACATGACCCTAGCGGCTAGAGGCAACGTCAGTCTCACCACGGGCTCCCACATCTGGTTCGGGAGTCTTAAGTTCATCATCACTGAGGAAGGTGGGAATCTCGACCTCGTCCCACCAACCAACAAGCCTGCGTGCTCCCCTGAGCCCACGATCGGCCTGTGACGCCGTTTGGATGAGCTGAAGAACACTTGGCCTGATAATTTTAGCCTGCCCGATCTACCACGAGCTACCCAGTCGGGCCATAATAAAAAGGATCGCAAGCCATCAACTAACATTCACCATCTCAGCCCCAAAGCAGGTAAAATACCAGAGGATCTACCACAATAGCTCGGACACGCCATCGCCGACACCCTGGCGTCAACAGAAACAAGCTCTAACTCTGACTTCGATGACGACTACCAAGGCAGTACCGATGAAGATATTTGAATGAATTTTAATAATTTTTCTATATGTGCAATGCTCATGAAATTTTATGGAGAGTGTCCTGGTACCCTAAGGTTGCTAATAAAAATATGTTTTCTGTTGTTTGATACTTTTCAATGTGATTTATTAATTATGCAAAAATCAGCCTTTTTGGCTTGTGAATTTTATGTAGGGAGTTTCTATGAATAACTTTAGTTCAAATTTTTACAGTAGCCTCCTAGTAGGGTATAGAGTCTCCTGTAATTTGTGAAGAATTTTATGAGTAGTTTGCATATAAGTTTAATTTCCCACTTAATTAATTAAGTAAATTAAGAAAGGGGTTAAAATAAATCACTTGGGTGACCATACCTTACTTTCTGGTGGTTTCATGACATATGTGACCTAGTAGTGTCATTAGTTTGGTCATAAGGGTAGTTTGACACATGAATAAATATTTAATTTTCCCATTTCTAGGTCCTCTGGACAGCGGGTAGCATTTTTGAGTTTTGGCCTTGATAAAGGTGTTTGCTAGAAAACTTATGAATACCAAAGTGGTAGTAAACTTATTAAATTAGCTTGTGTCAACATTTGGTGGCATTTGGCCCAGTAGTTTAGGAGTTGTAGCTGTTTAAAGTGGCTATCCAGAAATAGCTACTCTCTGTTTGGAGAGGACAGATTTCTGGAACATTAGAATTTCGACTAGGTAAACTTTGGAATTAAGAGTTGAGGTCTGAAAGTGAATTGTAGAGCATTTTATAAGCTTTCCAGATTGTCTTGTATCCTGCCATTTGGATTTTTGAATCTACAGTTATGATAGAAATACTTAGCTGCTCTCCAGGATTTGTCGTTGTGCTATTTTGTGCTTAGGTTGGTGGTAACCTTAAGTAATGTTATTCTTGTTGATTATTAGGTGTTAGGACCTTAACTGAGGAGGAACAATTATACATTAGGTTGTGTAGATTAGGTAAGTACTTCTCTACCGGAGAAGAAAGATACACTTTTGTGAAGTGATTTGATTAGAGCACTAGGATTGATGTAGTACATTTCATTCTGAGCATGTTGCATTCCTTCTTATGCATCCATGAGATTTATTGTGCATTCATGCAATAGTTGTACCAGAGGGAGTCACACTCCTAGAGTTCGAGGGAGCAATTCCAGAGGAGGTTTAGGAGCAGCCGGGAGAACCCGAAGAGTCAGCCAGCGAAGGAAACGCCATTGACGAGCTACCGGAGTGCCCAGACCATCGCCCTTCCTCGTTCTTGAAAGGCAAGCCCCGGTGCATGCTGACCCGATCTTTATATATATTAATCTTGAGTACTTTTACTTGTTACTGCATTAAGTTGTAGGAGTTGAGTGGAAACACTTGTTGCATTATATCTATCCTTGTCCAGATATAGAACTTGAAATCCTAGTTTAAGTTTAGGCGCGTGTCAATGCTTAGCCCTCCTTAGTGCGGTAGAAGTCGGATGATTTCCGGTCATCCGTGACATGTAGGTGCAGTGGGTCACGAGTGGCTATGTTGGCTATCGTGGATGGAACCATGCTGTAAAATGAATTTGAGACCGTGCGGGAGTTCGATAGTGCAGCCACAAGATACTTCACGTCTTGGGTGCGAAGCTATGCCCGTCTGAGTCGTTTAAGGACCGATTCGCTGTACGTCCTTGAGTCATGTTGAACGCAGTCTAACACTTAGTTGGCCGGATAAGTCGTTCCAACTGTGAATCCGAGTAAGACAGTTTAGGCTAGGAATCGAAGGGTAGGTCGCATCTTGCGGTAGTAAGGATGTGCTTGGGGACATTGGCATAAGACCATGGGGGGGGGTTAGAGTCCCTATCACCTGGCAGAGTGTTGCCCTTAGGGATGCAGCATCAGTCGAACCCACGACTCCTGAACTATACCAAAGGTGACCTGAGCAGCCCTCACCAGGCGTGTCTCGGTGAGTGTTAGAAATACCCCTCCAGCTGGATAGGAACTCGATTCGAATCACCGTCGCTCCCGGTTAGTGAGCACTTGACTTCAGCAGCGGCAACGTAGATCTCATTAAATTGAACAGATGGTTAAGTGAATGTTGAGGTAATGATGCCTCAATTTATACCTGCTATGGTTATTATAGTTTGATTATAATCAAGTGAATGTTTAGTACAGGTGCCAAGATAGATGATAGGTTAATGCTAAAAATAACTGCTAGTACTGGTTAAAAAGTTCCAATTACTTATGCTTTTCCACAAAATATGATGTCAGCCAGCTCCACTTAAGAAAGCCTTGCATGACCCTTGGTGTCTTTTATTTTCCATTTTGACGGGTAAGTCTAGCTGAGTACATTCCAGTACTCAGGGTTTATTCCATCCTATTGCAGATGACATGCTTTATCAGGGCTTCTGCAAGACTTGCCTCCACCCCGTGGGTGATGAGGACTAGATCACTCGGGCGTGATCGTCTGTTAGTTTACTTTCCTTAATGCTTTTATGGGATGTTGATCTGTAAGACTGGTAGTGGTATTTGAACTAAGTGTGCGTGACTTATGCTTCTGCTACTTTATAAACTCGGTTTGTAATAATTGCGACTCTGTGCGTTGTAAGTGAATTTTCGAACTACTTGTGAAATGTAACGTGTGATGTGTTATGTTGAATGATGCGATTCTGGTTGTAAATGAGCTGGTTTGAAATCCTTCGTGGTTTTGATTGACTACCGGGATTATATGGGCTCAAGTTCAAAAATTTGAGCATTTCGGCGCTTGTTTTTGTACTTGTGCTCCTATAATTTGGTTGGTTCTGTTACACACACCATCCAGACCCTCGACGCGTAGACACTCATTACTTGTTGGTGCTAGGACCACCATTTCTTACACCGACAGTTGGTGCGCCATTTAGGGGATGTTTGCGCGTCACAGACTAACCATGTATGCAGGATTTGAAATGGCCATAACATCTCGCCTCCATCCGATGAACATGACCCTAGCGGCTAGAGGCAACGTCAGTCTCACCCCAGGCTCCCACATCTGGTTCAGGAGTCTTCATTTCATCATCACTGAGGAAGGTGGCAACCTCGACCTCGTCCCACCAACCAACAAGCCTGCATGCTCCCCCGAGCCCACGATCGGCCTGTGACACCGTTTGGATGAGCTGAAGAACACTTGGCCTGATAATTTTAGCCTACCTGATCTACCATGAGCTACCCAGTCGGGCCATAATAGAAAGGATCGCAAGCCATCAACTAACATTCACCATCTTAGCCCCAAAGTAGGTAAAATACCAGAGGATCTACCACAATAGCTCGGACACACCATTGCTGACACCCTGGCGTCAACAGAAACAAGCTCTAACTCTGACTTCGATGACGACTACCAAGGCAGTACCAGCTTCATCGAGCTTCAGGGGATGCGACACTTCTTACACATCAGTGACTACCTCCTCGACGACGAGCTGCTCCCCAACAATTTCATCAATCGCTTCGATAGCTACGAGCTATCCTAGCCATGAAAGGGGTAATCAAGCTCTGACACAGCATTCGGTTTGCTGAAGCCTGTCCCCTGTCATCTTCATCGTTAAATACCACTTTTACTCGCTCTTAAAAGCTTCTGTGAACTGATTTATCTCTTAACAACTCCCTTATAATGTTATATGTGTAACTATATCATGCACAAGCATCATGTGCGCACATCATTCATGCCTCATACATGCATTTTGCATGTGTCATGTTGCATCATATGCACATGGTCCAACCCAGGGCTCAGAGTTCGTAGGCTGGCCCCACCAGGGGTTCGACAGCCGCTTTGGCCTAATAGAGTGAGGGATGGTTTGTGGGGAGTGGCACAATAGAGGTCAACACCTTGGTGCCTCGGGGCACCCTACGGGACTCCCTGAACCATGTTCGAGCCTCGACGTACTCTGATTTGAGGGTTTTTCACTGGAGAAAAGCAACGAGCCGCTGGGGTTGTGCCGAAATGACCCTGGTTATCCCAAATCGATCGTTGAGGGCTTAAGGTCAGTCACTAGATACCTACGTCGGATCCCAGCGAATGGGATTCGGGACCTCACTCGAAACGAAATACCCGCTAGCAACTCAAATAGACACCATGAAAAATGGCCCCATTCGAGGGGGATGACGTGCCGCTGTCTAGCTCCTCCTTTGCGAAAAAGATGCGAGAGGGAAATGCATTGGGCCCCTCGACCAGATCATACCCACGAGGCATGATTTTTGGGGGCCCAGTTTCATATGCACGGCCTACCGAGGCCCGCCGAGACCTAAAAAATGGGACAGATCACCCGAAGCCTGGAAAGTACCCTAGGGGCAAAAAAGTTTGGCCGAGAGACATCCCATCTTCATGACCAGCCCTGAGCACCATAGACCCCACCTCAAACCACGAGAACAGGAAGGATCGCGTCAGTTGTAAGACCCTAACTATGCCTCGAGGCACGTGCTCCCCCCTAGGGGACTCCGCCATGCAGACCACCGGCGGTGCTCCGGTGGCCGTCTTACTAATTCAACAAATAACAACAAATGACAAAAGAACTTAAAACCACTATGATTAAATCATTTCATACTGATAAGATAAAAGATGCTATGCGTCGACGGTAGATAAGCCTAACAATATAAAAAAGAAAAAGCCCTAAGGGGCAGCATTGCGGGGGAGCTCCGCCAGGATCTGCTGGGCAGGGACGAGGGTAGCCACCGCCTCCTTGGTCGGGCCATAGCGAGCCACCAGGTCCTCGTGAAGGCACAGGGGCTCCTCTATAGGAAACCTATCGACTTCAGTGAGATCAGCCCCCACCGCTAGCTCTGCCATTGCCAGGGAAACCCTGGTCCCGCGGTGGACGCCGCTCTCAATGGCGATAGTGATGCGACGGCGTGCAGCCCAGAGCCGGTCCTCCCTAGTGCCCAGGCCAACCCCTAGGTAGTCTAGAAAGGCATCCACCGTGGAACGGAGAGCCTCTAGCTCCATGGTCACCTCTGACACACATAGTTTCAAGCTCGATTAAGAGGCACCAGGCTGTAGAAGAATGAGGGGAAAGATAGAAAGGAAAAAAGAACCCACTGACACCACGACGATCAACGTCGCCCAGTTGGTGAAGAAGAGCATTCGCTCGCCCTTCGATGTCCATGGCTGCCGCATGAATAAGCGCCTGCTCCTCTGCCTAGTCCACCCTCAGAACTGATGGGCTAACCAGGGCCCCAGGAAGAGCAAAACAAGGCTAAATGCTCCCCATCGAGATGCCACCAGTGCGCAACTGGTGGCCCCTCTCGGTGAACACCTGGTCGTCTGTCCCGTGACACTACGTCGCTAGGGGACTGTCCACCTCCTCGGACCGCTGTGGCGAGTTGTCACGCGCCATCAGGGTAGTAGGATCGTGCTAGGTGAAGGCCGAAGAATGGTGGAGGGCAACAGATGTGGGGAGAACGAGCGCCGAGCCGAGTATAAATAGACCCTAGGCAGTCGGTTTGCTACGTGACCGCCCATGATCATCAATGCAATCTCGGAGCTCGAGCCGACGTTCCCACTTCTCGCTAAAAACTGAGTAATGGAGCCACCACCCTCCACTTCCCTAGATTAAAACTCAACGCTCCCACTCACTATAATACAACTATCTAGCTTCCAAACCATGAGCTTTCAAGGGGATGATGGGCCTTGCTAAAGATAAGCATTCTCCAAATAGGGCTGCCCCCAAACTCGATTATAGCCTAGAAGTCATTTGGTAATACCTAGCTTGGTTTGGCAACCTCTGGTCAAAGCCAAAGAACCCAAAAACGGAAGCCACAAGAGTAGAGGTAGACTAGTCACCAAGCGAGGCAAATGGAGCTAGTGGCTAACCCCACCAGAGGGTTAGCCGAGGGGATCGCCCCCTCAAGACCCTTCAAACTATCATAAGTCATAGGACACAGGGGCTGATCCCGCCATGATAGAATAGCGAAAAATTGAAATCACCTTCACCTTAAGTCACGTAAGAGACCAAGAAGGAGTTGGCCAGTGGGATCTCATTGGAGGGAGGCTCTGGGCCCTTAGATCCTATCGAACGGGTCTGGGACCTGCTGGACAACCCTCTGGCAACTTGGAAAAATGGCCAAGTCCAAGCCCAATAATTCAAAGGTGCCCCAAGCCATCCCCAGGACCCCCGTAGGTGTTGACCAATGGGATCCCATTAGAGGGAGGCATCGAGCCCTCAGAGCCCATCAAACGGCTTTGAGACCCACTGAACGACCCTCGGGTAACCTGGGGCAAGCCTTTGACAAACCTCTCGCCTTTGGCAGAGGCTCAAGGGCTGCCTTTTACTTCACTAACGATGCTTTGAATCCGTGCTCTACTCCAAAACGAGACCTTGGAAGCATACCCTATACTTCCAAGGCCTCAGGGGCTACACCCGCCGGGTGCGCTCGCGCGCAACCCCCAGAAAAAGGCACCCAATGTCAGCCGATGGCACGAAACTTAGCATGAGTCAACTTAGCTCCTAGCCAACATACAACCTCTTAAGGAGTATACCTACTCCTCCATAGGTTCGGGGGCTACACCCGGCGGGTACCCTCATGCGCACCCTCTGAAAAAAAGCAACCAAAAAACAAGCCAAGGCCTCAGCAATGACTGAGCCAAACCTCAGTGACATAGCCAACGTACAGCCTCTGAAGGAGTATACCACTCCTCCACAGGCTCGGGGGCTATTGTCGGGTACCACAAATCAAGCACCCAATCTCACCCTTTAAGGGAAAAATCTACAGGGGAAGACCCATGGGCCAAATCTCCCGTTGCTGGGCCTCCAGCAAGCCGCATGAGCAAACTAGCTCGGATCGCTCGCCTCGTTTGAGGCCTCCTATAGAGGGGTCTCGGAGCACCTCTGATTCGCCCGAGGCCTCGGCCCTTGGGGTCTTGGAAATAGGATGACCCTTAATAGTATCACCGCCTCGCCTGAGCCTAGAGATGGCATTGTTCATCTCTGACTCGCCCGAGACCGACCCCCGACGCTGCTCTCCCATTGGTGCGCTCGAGACCCCCTATGACGTCACCCACATCCTCGCGCCTGCCTAACCAGACAGGTCGAGAATGATCAGGGTCAAATCACCATGCCCACCACTAGAACAAGCATGGGGAAGAGTTGCTGACCACTATGCCACCCACGACGGCACTATACACACGATTCATGCATGTACAGAGTACAGAACGACTGCTTCGGACCACTATTCTCACGATCAGAGCGAGATTGTGCCGCATTTCCCGCCCCCAAGGCCTCAGCCCTCCATGCCAAGTCAAACTGCAAGGACCGAAATGCCACGCCGGTTATAGGACCAAGTATGATGGGGCGCACCGCAACAATACCGAAAGACAGAAACCACTCCCTCAGTAGTGGCACGCCTGTCTCACCATGTAGCAGCAGTGCCAGGAGTATCGACGCCATGCCTCTACAGTACAGACCATGACGCCACCAGATAAGGCCTCTCGAGGCCTCAGGGATGCTTCCCCGGCAAGGATCTCCCACACACCAACATCTTGTAACCTTGTACCTCCTTGAGGCTATAAAAGGAGCATGCAGGGACCATTCTAGAGGACAGGATCAGGAAAAAAGCATCACACGATCACACAATCACACAACTCTCCTAGACCTTGCGAGGGCTCCAATAGAGCCACACACACGCGCGCACTCCACTCATGACTTGAGACTTGGGAACCCCTCCCTCTCCCACATTCGCTTGTAACCCCTACTATGAGCACTTCGGTGCAAGATAATACAGATCTCTCCTTCTCCACTGGACATAGGGCATTCTTCGGCCCAAACCAGTATAAATCGTCTGTGTTCTTCTTGCACACCATCCGGACCCCCGACGCGGAGACACTCATTACTTGTTGGTGCTAGGACCGTCGTTTCTTACACTGACAGCAGGGCAGGGCTGACCTGCATCCGCTGGTGTGCTCTGTTCAGCTCGAGGCAGACCACAGTGACACGGCCATGGTAGTAGGCGGCTTGCCGACCGGTGCTCCGATGGCGGCCAACTACGAGGGCGGAGTCGATGAGGCGAGGAGCTCCGAAGGCACGGCGTGGTACAAGAAACATGATGGCATGGTCGGTTTGGGTGGAGGAAGACCAGAGGAGACCGAACGACGGTGGCCATGGAGCTCGGTCGGCTAGCCATGGCGGTGGCGCGCTCCGATGACCTAGAGCATGAGCGGGCGTGCACTCGGGGCGGAGCACAACACTGCGAAGGTGGAGGTGCTCGCTGTGGGATGCAAGGGAGCCTAGAGTTGGAGGAATAGCGGCGGTGGCACAGTGCTCCACTCAGTGGCTGCCATGGCGGCGTTCATCCACACAGCACGAGGAAGAGAACGAGGAGAGCAGAGTGAGCGTGGAGATGAGTGTGGCATGTCTAAGGGCCGCTTGGGCACTCCAAAATAAGGTGAGGGATGGATAGGGCATGTGGCAAGGTGGAGGGCACGCGACGGCCATGCACGGTGGACGCGTGACCAAGCACCGAACACGGGTGTGCGTCAAAGGGGTCAGTGTGGGACGTGAATTGGGCTGGCTATGGGCTGAGTTTGGACATGGGCCAAAAGGCAAAGTTAAAGCCCACACAAGGATCTACAAATGTCATTAAGGCACATGGATCATTAGGACCATAGATTAGGAGATAATTAAGCCCAAAGTTGATAGTGTCAAAGACTTAATAAGGCTTAAGTTAGAGCTCGGTCTTTGATGATTTTGGGATGCCCACCTTGCTCAAATGAAGTCCAACTTTTTGCATGTTCTTCTCCATCAAATTATCTTCAACTTCTATATTTGGCTCAACTCCAGTTGTTTAACAAAAACTTGAGAACGCGGGATGCCAATCAAGTTGTCACTAACTGGGACTTAAATATTTCTAAGTCTGAAAACATTTAGCATATTCAAAATGGTGATCCCTGTTTAGTAAGCTTAGAGATAGATTTAGCCTTTGGTCTTTTAACAAAGTTTGTTGCATACAACTCAAGCTACAACTTTGATTAAAGGATCTTATACTAGTTTTACATAGTTAAGGAGATCCAAAGCTCCAAAGTAGGGTATCCAACTGAAACACAGTTTTGACTTAACCAAAAATCTGTGGCCCCCAAAACAGCACTTCATTGAATTTTGGAAGCTCTATTTGACTAGGTTAGAGACCAAACTAGCTCTTGAACATTAAACAAAGTTTGTTCTACACAGGATGAACTACAACTTTTGTTTAAGGTCAAACCTCATAATTGGTATAGAAGTCAAACTTTCACTTTAGTCAAAGCAACAACTTAATAAAACCTAGACTAAGGTTTTAGGCCAATCGGGGCATTTTCTTGACATTTGCTCAACATGAATTCTTCATGACTTTTGTTGTAGAGTTCATCTAAAGTCATTTGAGCAAGGTTGCAAGGTTTGGCTGATGATCTATAATTCCATTCACTTAATGGTGCAATTCTAATAGGAATAAAACTTATCATTTCATGTGACTTTTTGATTCCAAACTTCATGAAACTTTTCCAAGGGTCACTATAGATAGAAAGTGATGTGAGACACATGAAAGAAGTGACATTAACACTCACTTGCATTACCAAGCATGAGCATTAAACAAACATACACACATTGAAACACAACTAACAAAGGTATGTTGCATATGTTTCAAGGAGATGTTGCAAGCACATTTCATATATACATGTTTCACATGTTGCACTAGTATGTTTCATATGTTTCACTAGTGTGTTACATATGTTTCATGCTCATATATATGAATGAATGATGCTTAAGCTCATACAATATAAGTGCCAAATGCAAGCCTAACACCTGGGCTGTTACAGCTTGTCTCCTTGGAAGAAAGGATCTTGGGTATGAATAATACTACTATGTTTTCTTCCAAGTTCAAGCTTTCATATCTTTTATATAGTTGTGCTATAGATCTAGTGTATAGTTTTCATGTTATAATCTTAACATATGAACTAGCATATAGTTTGTGTGTGATGATCTTAACATGTTCATATGACATGATCTTAGCATATGAACTAGACTATAGTTTCTATGCTAGGGTTTCATCATATAAAACTTTATGCTTAAACATTCATACTATATGTCTGTTGGGGTTTAGAGCTAAGTATAGGTGGCGGTTCATCATGCCTTCGGGTACGCCCAAGTTCTTTACCCGTCGATCCGTAGGGTCAGGGATCGCGGGGGACTTAGGTGGTCACTATATACACAAGCAAGGTGCCCGGGTATATAGGGGCTGGTGATTGCATTTCCCTTTCTACGGTCGAGGGGTAGTATAGGGTTATGAGGGTGCTACGCTAGCCATAAAATCAAAATTTTCAACCTCATGAACTAGGATCTACTGCTAGTTACAGGTTACGGGATTACCACTAGATGTGCAGGTGCAGCGGAAGTGACTCAATGTAGTCAAACATGTCGTAGTAGTGCCGTGCAGTTGTGTGGTCATCCATCACATCCACCCTCTGCTCACGGATCATCCCTCTCATGCGGTTCGTCCTTGTGCTCCAAGATGCAGCACCTCTGAGGTATCCCACACGTACGGGAGGAAGCGTTGTGCCTCCAGATTGCTAGATCCGTGAGGAGCAGTAGGCGTGAGCATGGGGGGTGACGGCGGCTGCCTAATGGCATGAGTCCCCTTGGCCACGCCCCCTCCCTCTCTTATATAGGTGCCTCTAATCAGCCCCAAGTTGGAGGCCCAATTAGAAAACCCTAAGCCTAGTCAAATTTGGGTCCAACCCGAATTAGGCTTCCAGCCCCTTAAGCGTGTGACCCTATGGGTTCGCGCACATGTAGACGTGGCCCAAGTATTCCTACTCGACCATTAGTTGATAGCAGTCTCTAGCAAGACGTGTCAACTCCTATGTGTACGCAAAGATCATATCAGACGAACCATCACAAACCATATACATGTTATTCCTTTTGCCACACGATATTTGGTCCAACTCATAGGTTAACACTTAACCTAAGCACGACCATGCATTTGTTGATCAAATCATTAGATTGTTCCATTGATATCTCTCTCACATAGAGAGGGGCAAATTCTATCTTGATTGTCTATGTCTCACAGCATGTTTCTTGACAAACCCGAAGACCACCTTTATAACTACCCAGTTACGGAGTAGCGTTAGATAGTATCTAAGTAGGTCATTTCACATCTTGAGTACATACAACAATCTCAGGTCTAAGGACATAATGTACATGATGTGAATCAAGATAATAACAACATCTCATGTTGGGTCAGTCTAGCCTACATGTCACACATGTGCCCACATTATTAGTTCGACATCTCTATGTCTATGACTTGTAAAACACAGTCATCAACTAATAATGTGCTGATCTAATATTCATGTGCATCCTAACATGAACTCCGATCAGGGACCATTCTAGAACAACCATACAAGTAAAAGAGTTTCACAAACATTTCACATAATTGCTAATTGATACAAGTTGTCTTTAATGGATATTCAATGGACTCATAATATGTCATGGATACAAGGCAATACAATCATCTCTATAATAACCTCTAGGGCATACTCCCAACAATCTCCCACTTGCACTAGAGTTATTCTCAAAGATATCTAATACCCATAGTTCTCACGTGCACCTCATGCTTAGGCTGTGGAAGAGCCTTTGTCAAAGGATCTGCAACATTTGAATCCATGTATATCTTGCACATCTTGATCTCATCTCGTCTAATAAACTCTTGAATGAGATGAAATTTCTGCAGTACATGTTTGTTCTTCTGGTGATTCCTTGGCTCCTTAGCCTACGCTATCGCCCCATTATTATCACAATGTAGATTCAATGGGCTAGACGCATCAAGAAACACACCAAGCTCAATGAGGAACCTCCTCATCCAAACACCTTCCTTTGCAGCTCTAGAGGCTGCAATGTACTCGGCTTCTACTGTAGAATCGGTCACTGTCTCCTGCTTGGAACTTTTTCAACTTACAGCACCACCATTTATTGTGAACACAAAACTTGATTGAGATTGTGAATCATTCGTGTTAGTTTGGAAGCTAGCATCGGTGTAACCATTTACAATGAGCTCCTCCTCACCTCCATAGACTAGGAACACATCTTTAGTCCTTCTCAAGTACTTAAGGATGTTTTTTGACAAGTGTCATGTGCTCCTGCTCTTCAGCTGTCGAAGGACACTATTTCTCGCTAAAGCGCATACCATGTGACATAGGCAAGAACCCTTTCTTGGACTGCTCCATGTTGAACCATTTCAACACCTTGTGAATGTACGTATCTTGGCTTAAACCTATAAGCCTCTTTGATCTATCTCTATAGATTTTTATGCCCAAAATGTATGTTGCTTCTCCTAAATCCTTCATAGAAAAAGTATTATTCAGTGAAGTATTTACAGATTGCAACATAGGAATGTCATTTCCAATCAATAGTATGTCATCCACATACAAGATTAGAAATACTACAGCGCTCCCACTTTCCTTCTTGTAAACACAAGGTTCTTCATCATTCTGACAGAAGCCAAACCCTTTGACTGCCTCATCAAAATGAATATTCCAACTCCGAGATGCTTGCTTTAACCCATAAATAGATTTCTTACGCTTGCATATTTTTCCAGCATTATTAGGATCAACAAAACCTTTAGGCTGTATCATATACATGTCCTCTTCCAAATTTCTATTTAGAAAGGCTATTTTAACATCCATCTATCAAATCTCATAATCGAAATAAGCAGCTATTGCTAGAATGATCCAGATAGATTTAAGCATCGCTACTGGCGAGAAAGTCTTGTCGTAGTCAATTCCTTGAACTTGCTGAAAACCCTTTGTGACAAGTCGAGCTTTATAGACATGAACATTTCCATCCATATCCTTTTTATTTTTATAGATCCATTTGCACTCGATAGGTTTAACCCCATCAGACTAGTCAACCAGGTTCCAAACTTGATTTTCACTCATGGAATCTATCTCGGATCTCATGGCACTTTGCCATTTCTTAGAATCTAGGTCCATCATTGCTTTCGCATATGTCGCAGGTTCGTCATCGTCTAACAATAACAAATCGCCACGTAATGCACGGATTCTAGCTAATCTTCGTGGTTGTGGCGGTGTCTCTGTTGCCATAGGTATTTCAACTTGTTCTGCTACATTAGCATCACTCGTAGAATCATTTCCTATTGGCTCATCCTGAACTTCTTCAAGATACACCTTCTGTTCACTTTTTTCTCTTTTGAGAAACTCTTTTTCTAAGAAAACACCGTTTCGAGCAACAAACACTTTGCCCTCTGATTGGTTGTAGAAATAATACCCTAAAGTTTCCTTTTGATATCCCACGAAAAAGCACTTATCTCATTTGGGTGTTAGTTTATCTGATATAAGTCGTTTGACATAAACTTCATAGCCCCAAATTTTCAGAAAAGACAAACTGGGACTCTTACCAGTCCACATCTCATATGGTGTCTTAACTACGGACTTAGATGGTACCCTATTCAGTGTGAAAGCGACTATTTCTAGAGCGTATCCCCAAAACAATAAAGTAAGGTCCGACTGGCTCATCATAGACCGAACCATGTCCCACAAAGTCTGATTACGTCGCTCGGACATGCCATTTCTCTGAGGCATTCCAGGTGGCGTAAGGTGCAGAACAATTCCGCAACTCTTTAGATGATTGCTAAACTCGTGGCACAAATATTTGCCTCCATGATCAGATCACAAGACCTTAATTTTCTTGCCACATTGATTCTCTACTTCATTCTAAAATTCTTTGAACTTTTCAAAAGTCTCAGACTTATGTTTCATTAAGTAGACATAGCCATATCTACTAAAATCATCAGTGAAGGTAATGAAGTATTGAAATCTGCCTCTAGCTATCGTGCTCATTGGTCCACATACATCAGTATGTACAAGTTCCAACAAGTCTGTCGCCCTCTTAGGAAAACCTGTGAAAGGCACCTTGGTCATCTTTTCCATTAAGCAAGCCTCACACGTCTCGTATGATTCAAAATCAAACGAAGTTAGAAGCCCATCAGAATGGAGCCTCTTCATGTGATTCTCACTTATATAAACTAAACGATAATGCCACATATAAGTAGGACTTAACTCATTAAGCTGAGGCCTTTTAGCATTAACATTACAGACAGGTGCATCATCAAGATTTAAAATAAATATCCCATTCACAATGGATGCAAAAGCCATAAACATATCATCCTTGGAGATCACACAACCATTGTCTTTAATCGCAAATGAATAACCATCCTTCATCAAACATGAAGGTGACACAATGTTTCGACTTATACTAGGAACATAATAACAATTATTCAATTCCAAAATAAATCCTGACAGCAGGTGGAGTTGTATCATCCTGATGTTCAACGCAGCAACTCTTGCATTATTGCCCACATGGAAATCAACTTCTCCTTTTCCCACACTTCTACTCCTTATCATTCCCTACATTGTATTGCAAATATGAGCAACCGATCCAATATCAAATACCCAAAAATTAATATAAGAGTTAGCGAGTAAAATATCCGTAATATAAACAAGTGTATGAGCAACAGTAGTACCTTTACCACCATCCTTCTTTAAGGACTCCAAATACAGATTGTAGTTCCTCTTCCAATGACCTTTACCCTTACAATGAAAGCACTCTTCATCAGTAGATGGTCTAGCCTTAGGCGCAGGTGGGTTTGGCTTAGAGGTCTCACCTTTGGCCTTGCCCTTGCCCTTTTGCTTCCTCCAAGCATTACCCTTCTTCTTAAAGTTAGGCTTGTTTTGGACTGCCATCACATGGCTAGTGCCAGCACCTTTCTTAATATCAGACTCAGCTATCTTAAGCATGCCACACAATTCATTCAAGCCCTTCTCCACCCCATGCATATGGTAGTTCGAGATGAAGTTCCCAAAGCTGGGTGGAAGAGACGCGAGAATGAAATCAGTAGCCAACTCTGGACCAATTGGAAAGCCTAGCTTCTCCAACCTTTGAGTGTGACCAACCATTTTGATCACGTGTGGCCCGATAGGTGCGCCCTCTGCAAGCTTAGTTTCAACAAATGCCTTAGAGACATTGAACCTTTCAGTCCTAGCTTGAGCCTGAAACATATCATTCAGCGCCATGATCATATCGTGTGCTGCATGGTTGTTGTCAAACTGCATCTGCAGATCTGGTTCCATACATGCAAGCATAAGGCAACTCACTTCAAGATCAGCATCACATGCCCTTTTGTAAGTGTTTTTCTCAGCAGCGGGCGCATTGTCAGCAGGTGCTTCATATAATGGGTTGTCTAGAATTTCTTCCTTTTTCTCAGCCCTAAGAACAATTCTCAGGTTGTGGATCCAATCCGCATAGTTTGTTCCATTCAACTTATCTTTCTCAAGAATTGAACGCAAAGTAAATGGTTGATTGCTAGGCGCCATTTATCTACAACAAAAGTAATGCAAAATACTAAGACAAAGTATCCAAGACAGAGTAAATCATATTAAAATCTTAATAGAATCTACTCCCACTAAAATCAATATCCCTCAATTGAAACTTAGTGATTCAAGACCCACAACTAACAAGTCGACTAGTGAGCTTTAGCATCACCGCTAGAAGACATGGTAGATCGGTAAGCAACTCTTTGCTAATCATATCACATATGACTCTTGTTGTTGGGTAGCATCTCTATGCTATGGTGCCCAACTCCTTATGCTCCAAGGTCCCTAACTGTTAGGATGACCTTGTTCAAGTAACCAACCCTTCGGCTGTAAGTATCCGATACGAACCTACCTAGTCAAGGAAAATCAGTGGCACCCTAATTTCATAGACCCACCACCGATTGTACAAGACATGTGATAGTGCAAGGTTTGGGGAAGCATTATAACTTAAACATTGTTGAGGGATTGTTCTACTTCACTATCGCATATGTAGACAAAAACATTATCACGTGAAAGTAGAACATAATAGTAAGAACGACATTATCACATATATGACTTGGTATAGCCCATTGTCACTTTGGGGATCTCCATCTCCATCAATCTGTACATCATGATGATCTCCATCTCCATGATCCATGTACACCGTCCATCAGTGATGAATCCACCAAGACTATCTATCACTAACGCAGGGCAGTGAAATATAATTACATAGTCACAGTCATCACAGATTGGCACGCAGGCCATTACATTAAATTAATAATATCTACTTGGCTCTAGCCCATATTGTCTTCCTCATGATGTGCAAGCCATGAATTAATTACATACATGCATCACATACACATAAGGGCTATACCAGCCATGAAATCCTGCAAAACAGAGTTAACCGATTCCAACGTCCAATCTTAAAACGCCAAAAACACCATCTTCCTAGCCTTTTTTTTGCAAATCTAATTTCGCCAAACTTGACAAAGTGAAGGAGCATTGGATGTAAAGTTTTCTGTAGATCGATTTTCATATAAAATGCATCTCAATCCGAGGTCGTATGCAAAAGTTATGGCTGTTTTACCGAACAACACCTTTTCTGCACCCTGGTGCCCGGCGGTAGATCCAATCTACCAACACCGCACATCATATGCACTCGGTAGTTGACCTAGGTTCAATTTGATCAATCTGATTGATCCCATCTTATCATAACTAGGTTTACATGTATCACTTAACTTAGATGGTAGAATTCCGACCGGTATGAGTAGATCGTTACAAGACCAACACAGCAAGAGCACAAACCATGATCAGAGACTCATCTACAATCGTGCATATCTCCATATGCATATAACCGAACCTATAACGAGGTAGCTATGGCTCTGATACCACTATAGGGTTATGAGGGTGCTATGCTAGCCATAAAATCAAAATTTTCAACCTCATAAACCAGGATCTACTACTAGTTACAGGTTACAGGATTACCACTAGACACGCAGGTGCAGCGGAAGCGACTCGATGTAGTTGAACACGTCATAGCAGTGCCATGCAGTTGCACGTTCATCCATCATGTCCACCCTCTGCTCGCGGATCATCCCTCTTGTGCGGTTCATCCTTGTGCTCCAAGATGCAGCACCTCCGAGGTATCCCACACATACGGGAGGAAGCATTGCGCCTCCAGATTGCTAGGTCTGTGAGGAGCAGTAGGCGTGAGCGTGGGGTGGTGACAGCGGCTGCCTAATGGCATGAGTCCCCTTGGTCGTGCCCCCTCCCTCTCTTATATAGGCGCCTCTAATCAGCCCTAAGTTGGAGGCCCAATTAAAAAACCCTAAGCCTAGTCAAATTTGGGTCCAACCCGAATTAGGCTTCCAGCCCCTTAAGCGTGTGACCCTATGGGTTCACGCACACGTAGATGTGGCCCGAGTACTCCTACTCGGCCATTAGTTGATAGAGATCTCTAGCAAGACGTGTTGACTCCTATGTGTACATAAAGATCATATTAGACGAACCACCACAAATCATATACATGTTATTCCTTTTGCCACACGATATTTGGTCCAACTCATAGGTTAACACTTAACCTAAGCATGGCCATGCATTTGTTGATCCAATCATTAAAGTGTTCCATTGATATCTCTCACATAGAGGGGCAAATTCTATCTTGATTGTCTATGTCTCACAGCATGTTTCTTGACAAACTCAAAGACCACCTTTATAACTACCCAGTTACGGAGTAGCGTTAGATAGTATCTAAGTAGGTCATTTCACATCTTGAGTACATACAACAATCTCAGGTCTAAGGACATAACGTACATAATGTGAATCGAGACAATAATAACATCTCACGTTGGGTCAGTCTAGCCTACATGTCACACATGTGCCCACATTATTAGTTCGACATCTCTATGTCTATGACTTGTGAAACATAGTCATCAACTAATAATGTGTTGATCTAATATTCATGTGCGTCCTAACATGAACTCTGATCAAGGACCATTCTAGAATAACCATACAAGTAAAAGAGTTTCACAAACAATTCACATAATTGTTAATCGATACAAGTTGTCTTTAATGGATATTCAATGGACTCATAATATGTCATGGATACAAGACAATACAATCATCTCTATGATAACCTCTAGGGCATACTCCCAACAGGTAGGTGGTAGGTGGTGACAGCTCTGTCTGTCCCTTGAACCTCCCCACATTTGTCTAGGGTGTAGGAGTCTAAATTATCACATGAGGTTGCTGGCAGACCAGTACTTGGTAGCCTCTCGACCCATTCTCATGCATAGCTCTAACTCTTAACCATGTATATGTATGATCATCAACTGTTCTTTGCACGACTATATTAGACATGCCTGCTCCACTTAGGAATATTCTTTTATTCTTTGTTTTCCCTTTTATCCTTGAGGTTAGCCCATGTGTGTGTCACACTATCTTATGCTTATCATGACTTACCCCTGTACTGAGTAGTTGTCATTTATGCAGTCATATTATCTTGTCCATGTCCCTACTAGAAACTTATACACCATGCCTTCCTTCAGGAAAAATATAAATAATGATACCCTGAATACTTCCAGGTGAAATGCTACAACGATAGATCCGTGCACTTGCGGATAACATCTATAATTGTTAAGACCTATCGGGTGTTTCTAGCATTGTTACCCTAGGTGGGTCTAAACCCCCATTCTTGGTAATGACGCTAAGTGTTGACATCGTTTTTTAGCACGTGTCAAGATGGTCAAGAAAGGCTAATCAGCAGGGGAAAGATTATTGTGTAGATTGATAGCTGATGAAAAATGGGTTTGCTTATGAGTGGTAACGACGTATGGGTTCAAGTTGAAATGTTGCCGATAGGGTTAAGGGTATTATTGCCAATACCGATGAAAGATGGTTTGAAGGTTGCTACCGATGGAACAGGAATTTTGCCGATAAAAAGGAAGTCGATGAGAATACCATCATGACTGAGGCGGACTATGGAATAAGATAGGAATTAAATTCCTTATATATGTTTAATAGAGTTTGAGTTGTGTCAAAGTCGTGTGTTTCCATAGATGTGGATTTAGTGTCCTAGTCATATTTGGTTATGTTTCTGTAGATCAGGGTATAAATATAGGGTGAAGGGCAATGTAAGAGACATCAATCAATATATCAAAAACAACTTTTATTCTTATTTACATCTACTTTCGACGACTTCGTCAATTTACGTATTTTTTTCTTTTTTATTATGAGTTCTCATCGATTCGGCGAGTTGCATTGCTCCAGTGCAATCTTCGGCAATCCTCGAGTTTCGCGTGAGTACCTCTTGGCCGTGACTTCCGGGTGTATCGCTGTTGTCAGGACCAAAGTGCTCGTATCTTCATCCTTGTCGATTAACAGGTCAAATCGACTGGCACGCTTTGGATATCGAATTCGGGTATTAGCCCTTTGTGTTTGCAGATCTACTTTTGCATCAACACATCTTTTGGCACGCCCGGTGGGACAGATCTAGTCAAGATGCTTAATCCTGAGATCGATGCGGGGAACATCATCGCGGTGATAGAAGAAGATCTTAAGGATGATCAGAAGCAGGCTATGAAAAGAGCTATACAAGAATACAAATAGCTCTGCTTGAAGTCATTCAGTTTGAACAAAAGTGGACAAGTCATCCAGAAGCAAGACTTGTCGTTGCCTCGGCAAGTTACCTTTGATTCTGATCTGGGTAAACTTCAAGAGATGGTTAATTCTGCAGTGAATCATGCTTTAATTAATCATTCTAATGTGCTGTCCAATACTGTTCATAATGCTGTGATTCGAACTTTCAAAGAAGGGCAAGCGTTACCTCGTTACGTTGGACCTGCTTATCATCAACCAAAATCAACATCTGCTATTGCTCCATCGGCTCCCCCGGCCGTTGCGGGTATAGAGATTTCTTCTCTTCCGGTATCAGCAGGTTTATCTAATGTACAATCTACACCGATGCGTCCGGATTCAGCATTATCAGGACGAGTTCAGCTTAATACAGATCTATCAGCATTGGTTTTATCAGGCCCTGTACCACAGAATAATCAGACTCCTGCTAATTGGTGGAGATATGGTATGCCTCCAGAGCCATCTGCTTTTAACCACGGTTCACCTCAAGTGTTTGATGCAACGGGAAAAGCTCCTATGCTATCGGTCGGTTCACCGATAGCTCAAGTACCTCAATATACTACAGCAACTACTGTACAACCAACTCTAGGGGGTTTCTAGGTGTCTTTGGGAGAAACATCTAGTTCAAGTCCATCGGTAAATTTGTTATCGATGCAACAGAAGGATCCAATCGTAAGTCAACCTGGAGTCTAGGTTTTACCTCAAGTTAATTGTAATTATCCGGCAATGCAAACAAGTTACCAACCATCGGCAAATTTTGTACCGATGAACACTAATAATTAGCCAGGGCAGTTTCCTACTCAACATTCAGTTCAGCCAAATTAGCAAACCACAAGTGTTCATCAAGGTCACATGCATGCTGTTTTTCAGAATCAAACATCGGCAGCTCAACCGATGAACCCTTTTCAGCAGGTTAATGGACCACAGATAGTAACAAATATGCCAATTGCTGGAGATCATGAACCACAAAGATATGCAGAAGGGTATCAGCAAGTACCTCCAGTGGAGATTCAACCATATCGTCAACAAGATGTTGATGCTTTTTGGGCTGATAAAATAGCAGAGATCATGAAGGATCAGTTTGGGATCAAGCCCAAAGTTAATACTTATTCTTATCGGACGCCGTATCCTCTGGCATATGATTTAATTCCTCTCCCAAATCATTACAAGGTGCCAGATTTCACCAAGTTTTCTGGGCAGGATGATACATCAACCATGGAGCATGTTAATCGTTTTATTATTCAATGTGGAGAGACAACTTGTAGAGATGAATTAAGAGTTCGTTTGTTTTCATCATCTCTATCTGGATCAGCATTTACATGGTTTATCTTACTACCGCCAAATTCTATTATTACTTGGGCTGATCTGGAAAAGGAATTTCATAAGTATTTCTTTGCTGGGGTTCACGAAAAGAAGCTTACCGATTTGGTAAAGATGAAACAACGCAATGATGAATCGGTAGAAGGCTTTGTGCAAAGGCTACGAGATGTAAAGAACAAATGTTATAGCCTGGTGTTGGATGATCGGCAGCTTGCCGATTTGGCCTTTCAGGGATTATTGCCACATCTTAAGGATAAATATGCTTCTCAGGAGTTCAAAAGCCTAAGTCATCTAGTGCAAAGAATTTCTGATCAAGATACTAGGGTTTTTGAACCTAAAAGGAATTGGAATAAGAAAGTTTCATTTGTCGAAGAAGTAGAAAATTCTGATTCGGATGAAGAACCAGTTATCGGTTTGGCTGAGTGGGTTAAGAATAAAAAACCGGTATCTTGTCCCTTTGGTCACAAAGAGCCGGAGAAGTTTACTTTTGACGTCACCAAAGCCGATAAGATATTTGATCTTTTGCCTCAGGAGGGCCAGATTAAGTTGTCACCTAATCATGTGATCCCATCGACAGAAGAATTGAAACATATGCTGTATTGCAAATGGCATAATGCAACTTCACACAGTACAAATGAGTGCAAAGTATTTAGACAACAATTACAGTTAGCTATTGAGTCTGGGAGAATAAAATTTGGCAATTCCAAAATTCAGAAGCCGATGAAAATTGATCAACATCCTTTTCCAGCAAATATGTTGAATACTGAAGGTAAAATTAAGGTGTTGACATCGGAAGTGGCTAAAAAGAATGCATCAGTAGATCCCCAACATCATATAACTACCGATGATGCAAAAGGCAAGGGGCTATTGACAGAAGGTGGCAGTTCTGGAAAGCCTCCTCGATCTAGCATCATGAATATTCAAAGACAACAGGAAGGCTGGCGTCAGCGAAGGGATCGATATCGACAACAACAAGAGGAAAGACGTCAAGAAGAATGGAATCGGCATAAGGATCATTGGAATTGTCCGTTTTTTATTCATTGTTGGGAGAAAGGTATTAAGTTACCTACTGTTGAAGATTGCCCAGAGTGCAATGGTTATTATGGAGTTAATCATCCTATAAGGAGATTTCGATCTGGTAATCAAGGTTTGTCCATTAATGAGCCGATCAGAAGGAGAGCATCAGCATATGATCAGCTTGGGGGCAGGCTTAGTGTACATGAAAGGCTTGGTAAACACGGTGCATATTTTCCGAGAAACTAAGAGGAACTTGAAGAGATGGCAAATGCAAGAGTTCCCGATGAAGAAATATTTTACAGGGATCCTAATATACGTCGTGTAGAGACAACCAGGACCTATCAGCTAGTGTGGAAAACTAAACTTCCTCAATGGTGTCCAGAGGGTTTGACAAAGACATAGAAGAGGAAATTGCAGCGAGAGCATCAAAAAGACTTTTACCAAGAAGGAAGTCCCTCCAATAAGAAATCTGGTAATCAGCAGTGGCAGATAAGGCACAAAAATAAAAGCCCATCGACAGATATCAATATGGTGTTTATGTTGCCGATGGAATTTTTGGCTCTATCTAATAGCGAAGAAGAAGTTGTTTTCTCTGACCAAATAGCTCAATTAACACTAGATCCAATGATGGCTATTTTTGAGAAGCCTATCGATGATGAGAGACAACACCTCAAGGCTTTATTTGTAAAAGGCAGAGTTGATGGGCAGCCTATATCTAAGATACTTATTGATGGAGGGGCTGCAATTAATATTATGCCTTATATGATGTATCGAAAGCTTGGTAAGGGAGATCAAGACTTAACTAAGACTGATATGATGCTAAAGGATTTTGAAGGCAATGTATCACCAGCTAAAGGGGCAGTGTGTGTTGAATTGACCATTGGCAGTAAAACCTTACCGACAACTTTCTTTGTTATTAATGGCAAGGGTGCATATAATCTGCTTTTAGGAAGGGATTGGATTCATGCTAATTGTTGTGTTCCTTCTACAATGCATCAGTGTCTTATACAATGGGTTGGAGACAAAATTGAAGTTGTTCCTGGTGATTCTTCTTATATCATCACATCGGTAGAATCAGACACTTATGAGCGGACTAGATGCATATCAGGAGAAGCTTGGGAAAAAGAGTTCCTCAAGGTTGCTGATTACGAAATTCTACCGATCCAAGCAGTCAGTTCTGAAGAAGAGTTTTAATGGATAGATTTGCCGATGATGGAAAATTAGGTCAAGGATTTACATCAGCAGATGATTTAATAGAAGTAGATATTGGTGAAGGTGATGCGCCAAGGCCCACTTTTATTAGCGCTAAGTTAAATTCCAAGTGTAAACAACAACTAGTTGATTTGTTAAAAGAATATAAAGATTGTTTTGCTTGGGATTATACTGAAATGCCTGGGTTAGACCGATCTATAGTTGAACATCGGTTGCCTATTAAATCTGGATTTCGGCCACATCAGCAGCCAGCACGCCGCTGCAATCCTAATATACTTCCTGATATTAAGGCCAAAATAACTAAATTAATTGAGGCAAAGTTTATTCGGCAATGTCGATATGCAGAGTGGATTTCTAATGTAGTTCCTGTATACAAGAAAAATGGGAAACTTCATGTTTGTATTGATTTTAGGAATCTCAATAAGGCTACACCGATGGATGGATACCCAATGCCGATTGCTGACTTGTTGATTGATGCTGCAGCAGGGCATTAGATTATCAGTTTCATGGATGGTAATGCAGGTTATAATCAAATATTCATGGCTGAAGAAGATATTTCTAAGACTGCTTTTAGATGTCCAGGACATGTGGGATTATTTGAGTGGATAGTTATGACATTTGGTTTGAAAAATGCCGGTGCTACTTATGAAAGAGCTATGAACTTTATTTTCCATGAATATATCAGCACGTTGGTGGAAATCTACATTGATGACATAGTAATTAAGTCTGGAGACATCACAAAGCATCTAACCGATCTACAGAAGATATTGGAGTGCACAAGAAAACATGGATTAAAGATGAATCCTAATAAATGTGCATTTGGTGTATCGGCAGGACAATTCTTGGGTTTTATGGTGCATCAGCGGGGTATTGAAATTAGTAGAAAATCTATTGAGGTAATCAACAAGATTGTTGCTCCTACCGATAAAACTGAATTACAATCCTTGATCGGTAAGATTAATTTCATCAGAAGATTCATATCTAATTTGTCAGTGTTAGTTCCACCCCAACATGGAAAACCTTTCAGATTGTATTTATCAACTGAAGATACTGTTATCGGTTCAACTCTTATTCAAGAGTTTGAAGGAAAGGAGCGTGTTATCTATTATTTGAGCAGACGGTTAATAGATGCTGAAATCAGGTATTCGGCCATTGAGAAATTATGTCTATGTTTATACTTTTCTTGTATTAAGCTGAGACATTATTTACTATCGGCTGAATGTACTGTCATATGCAAAGATGACGTGGTCAAGTATATGTTGTCAATGCCGATATTGAATGGTAGGATTGGTAAATGGATTTTAGCATTATCATAATTTGACCTATGTTATGAATCGGCTAAGGCAGTTAAAGGACAGGTTATGGCCGATTTCGTTACTCAACATTGCAACACGGTGGATTCCCTGGAAATTGCTCCGTGGACACTTTTCTTTGATGGGTCTACTTGTGGTGAAGGGGCAGGCATTGGTATCGTATTAATTTCCCCTCAGGGGAAGAAGTATGAGTTCTCATTACCGATTGTTGCTACATCGACAAACAATCAAGCTGAGTACCAAGCCCTGATAAAAGGGTTAGAATTGCTCAAGGAAGTACGTGCTGATGCTGTTGAGATCTTCGGTGATTCTATGTTAGTTATAAATCAGTTGACTGGGGTTTATGAATGCCGAAATGAAATTCTAATTTCATATCATGAAAAGTGTTTGAAATTATTAAAAGGGTTCAGGAGTTTTCATCTGGAACATATTTCTCGGATGCATAATGAAGAGGCTAACCGATTGGCTCAGCATGCTTCAGGATATCAACCTGTTCAAGAAATATTAATATCGGCAGCTGATACCGATGACTGAAGGAAGGAAATTATTGATTACTTAAAAAATCCATCTAAAAAGGTTGAAAGACGTATAAGGTTCCAAGCTACCAAGTATGTACTCCTCAATGATGAATTGTATTACCGTACCATAGATGGAGTTTTACTCAGGTGTGTTAGTATAGAGGAATCAAAAGGCCTGATGGGTGAAATTCATGAAGGAGTATGTGGGGCTCATCAGTCAGCCTTCAAGATGAAATGGATGATCAGAAGAAATGGATATTATTGGCCGACTATTCTTGAAGATTGTTTTAAATATTTTAAAGGATGTCAGAAATTTGGTAATATTCAAAGAGCACCCGCATCGGCTATGAACCCTATAATTAAGCCTTGGCCGTTCCGGGGTTGGGCTATTGATCTCATTGGTCAGATTTATCCACCATCGAGTAAAGGGCATAAGTTTATTCTGGTTGCTACCGATTATTTCACAAAGTGGGTTGAAGCAATTCCTTTAAAAAAGGTGACATCGGCTAATATGATTGATTTTGTGAAGGAGCATATTGTTTACCGATTTGGCATTCCTCAAACCATCACTACCGATCAGGGCACTATGTTTACATCGGGTGAATTTGATGAGTTTGCTATAGGAATGGGGATTAAAGTTTTGAATTCTTCACCGTATTATGCCCAGGCTAATGGTCAGGCTGAAGCATCTAAAAAAGGAATTATCAAGCTTATTAAGCGCAAGATTAAAGAGTATCCTAAGAAGTGGCATACAGTATTAAATGAAGCTTTGTGGTCATATCAGATGGCGTGTCATGGTGCAACCAAGGTAACACCTTATCAGTTGGTGTATGGACATGATGCAGTCTTACCTTGGGAAATTAAAATTGGTTCTAGGCGAATACGCTCTCAAGATCAATTGACAGCCGATGATTATGATATCCTTATGAAGGATGAGTTGGAAGATGTAGCAGGTCATCGGTTAAAAGCTTTAGTTAGCATCGAGGAGAATAAGAAAAGAGTAGCTAGATGGTATGACAAGAAGGTGAAGGTAAAGAAATTTGTCGATGGAGAATTGGTTTGGAAATTGATTTTACCGATTGGGACTAAAAGTTCTAAGTTTGGCAAATGGTCACCTAATTGGGAAGGTCCATATCGGATAAATCAATCTGTTCCTGGTAATGCATATATTCTTGAAACTCTTGAAGGAATTGTATTTCCCAGAGCATTAAATGGAAAATATTTAAAGAAATATTATCCTAGTATCTGGATGGATGCATAAAAGAGTAATTGCCGATAACAATCCTATCGGCTAGAGTCAAAACAAAGTATCAATCATTGCCGATGCGTTAATTTAACAAAGCATGGATAGCTGATATCGCACGCAGATGAATTTCATCGGTTTCTTTTAATTCCTTGGCATCTTCATCGGCACTTCCTTCTACAGGCTTGAGTTTCTTCTTGAGAACCAGGGCCTTGCGAGCTTGGACGTCTCGTTCTTGTTGAAGGGTCTTGATAGCGTCAGGAAGATGGTCTTTTTCTTGCTTGACCTGAGTCAGGGTTGTTTCAACCTTTTCCAGTTCAGCTAGCAGAGCTGCCCTTTTTGCCGATAGGTCTAAAATTTTCTGTTCAAGATCAGCTTCGGAGGCTTGCAAGTTGCTGATGTTTTTATGCTTCTCATCGGCAGTTTGTTTCAGCTGTAGCATTTCTTCCTTAAGTTGAGCTTGAGCTGCTCTATCGGCAATACGATGAATAGCCTTTTGATATTGAAGTTGTCTGCTCTCCAGATGGACTGCTGGGAAGATGATTTCTTCAACATCGGCAGGGACTTAGCCACGGAGTGTTTTAAAGATGGTCCTTGCAGGATCTGAATCAATCACCAGTTGAGCAGTATCTTGTTGCAGCAGATTCAGGAGAACTTCTAGTTTGCCATAGGTATCTGCCGATATTGCTCCCAATGCCAGGGAAGAGCTCGCTTCTTCTCCGTCATCATCGGAGATGTCGATAGCAAAAGAAAACAAGCTATTGAGAGAATCTTGTTCCTGTGAAATAAAGGGAGTTAGGAATCCTATTTGTGATGTCTGGGGATATTATAAACCAAACAGTTAATCGGTTTACCTGCTTCAGGGCAATTTCTTAAACTTGGCTTGAAGGAGCGGTTTGAAAAAGATCATGCGAAGGATCGACAAGGGATGCCGATGGAATGTCTTCTACAACTTCATCAGTAGTCGGCCCTTGAAGTGTTAGAATGGATGAAGGAGCTGGTGTAGATTTCTATCGCTTTTGTTGAGCTTCAGCATCGGTTAAAGCTTTGCGCTTCGTTTGGACCTCAGCGACAATTGGCTGGGGGGCATTGACATGTACTGATTGGGGAGCTTGCATACTTAGTGTGCTTGCCGATGTGCCCGTTTGTTGCTGCAAAAACGAGTATAAGATTGGATATTTAACAGAAAGAATGTAAAAATAAGAGAATACCTCTGAAGAAGGAGTAGAGGTCATGGTGCTTGATATTGGAAGATTTACTGATGATGATCCAGCTATAGCTCTCACGTCCTGATAGTTATATGTTAATATAGTATGCATCGACAGAAAAACAAAGTAAGCAAGGTTATTACCTTAAAAGCCTTGATTAGACTTGAAGCGGTAGCCATTGGAGTGGCCTTGGATGTTGCTAGTCTTGGTCTGGAGGTGATAGTTTTGGCACGAGTCCTCTGGAAGGTTAGGGCCTCTAAGGTAGGGGCGTTGTAGCCAATTGTTGAGGCTGGAGAAATAGGGTGGAGGTTGAAGGGTCTTCCACTTTTGCTTATTGATGAAACTGGATTATCGGCCTGTTTCAGGGAAGATTAGTTACTAATATACATATAAAAGGAAGGAGAGAGACGAAAGTTAAAAGGAACTCACTGCATCGTCAGGAACAGCGTAGTCGGGATCGATCATGTGCCGATATGTATGAACGGATGTTGAAAACAACTGTTCTTTCCACTCTTGCCACCATTGCTTATATGACTCTGTGATGAAAGACGCTGGTGACCAGGCGGAGAGATCAACATTTGAAATATTGGCATCAGGAGCAAGTCTTACTACTCTACTCCATTCAGTCCCAGTTGTAATAATTTCTCTAGGCTTAATTACATCGGCAAAGCATAGTTTGATCGGCAATTGCCCAAAGGCTAATTGGCGAGACACTGCCGATGGATTGTAGAATTCATAAGTGATATGGAAATTCTTCCCGCTGCCAAATGTGTTTACTGGGATTGCTCTGGGGGTAATAATAGCCATCATAAGATCATTATCTTGGTTCAGATCACTATCGGCAAAATTGAAAAGAAGAGGGAACTTGTTATCCTCATCGATATAGGGTACCCAAGCTCTGAGATCACGAGGGAGACCATGGTAGAAATTCTAAAAAAACCTGCCAATTTGATCTTCATTGGATTCTGTTCCAGGAAGGACGATTATGGCTTCGCCGAAGTTGAGAGGAGGGCGTGTTGCCGATTCATCGTCTCCAAGGATGTAATCTTCGGCGATCTCTCATGGGAATTCTTGGGCAAAGAAATCCCATTGTAGACGTTTATGCATGTGAGCGTTTAACCACATATTGATGAACCACCACGGGCCTCCCAGATTGCCGATGGGTTCACCAAGTAGAAGCTTCTGGAACACTTGGTGGAGAAGGTAGTAAGATGAGCTCAGGAGGTATCGGCCAAGTGGGAATCTGACACCGTTGGCCAAGAGTTCCGCTGCTGGAAGGAAGGCGTTAGTTGGTCCTACCGATCAACCACAGAAGATAAACTTCTCCAACCACATATTCAGGAATATGGCGTGTTCCCTTTGGTTGATAGTACCAGTTTTTGGTACTCTTGGATGTATCCTGTCCAGCCTCCAATGTTGCGTGTATTTACTCTATACTCAGTTTTTCTACCAAAAATGTGGCCTTCATCGACAGTTGAGATATCCAAGCCAGTGAGCATATATACATCGGCAAGAGTAGGGGCACATGGGCCATGACCGAACATGAAGGTGTTTGTGGTATCTGACCAAAAATAAGCGACAGCTATCATCATGGATTCATTCCTTTGCATATCGACAATGGATAGCCTGATACATTGATCTATCTTCCGTTCTGCCTAGAACACTTGCATTGATCTGTTGACTCTCAAGTACCAGTTTTTCCACCCTCTGGTAGGTTTGGGCCAAGATCGAAATGTATCTTTCCATAGATTCAAAGAGAAATTTTGAGCTTTGAAGGGAATACGATTAGCTTCTGCGTTGATCAGGTCAGTTGGATCTGGATCACCCATTGGACCTAGGCAATGGAGGGGAGGTTGATTGGTTGGAATAACCAGTGTGTTGCGGAGTTCCTGAGTTTGGAAGATCAAGAAAATGGAAGAAGTAAAAAAAATATACCAACTGTAAGAATTCGCAAGGGGCTAAAAGGGTCGAAGTAAAAGTAATGAAAACGAACCACAGGGACGTTGAAGTTGACCGCCATTGTTTCAAGAAGAACGAGGGCATGAGCTGGTGATTGGAAAATGACGATGGAGTGAGCTCTGGTGGGTTGAGGATGCGCAGTTAGGGTTGCCGCTGGAGAGAGAATGCTAAAGGTTGCAGTTTGAAGGTAGAAGATGAGCAGTTCGGAGAAATCTATTTATAGGCCATTTGGGGTAGGGGTATTCTTGACTTATCTCTATGCCGTACGCGGATGGATCAAGGTGGTTCAGATAGATATGGTAACTATTCGCACGATAATCAAGGGATTGTGCAGAAGATTTGATGGCATGGCAAGTAATCATGACTTGAAGGATATTCTGATACAAGATCTTTCTGTTTTAAAATGGTGATGTTGCTATGATAAGATCTTGCCGATGGATTGTTATTTTGGGAAAAATGTGCGATATTTACTGAGATACATGGATTAGATTTAGATTTGATTAAATTTGGTAACAAATCATGTTATGCTTGGAGAATGGGTTGAAAAATAGGTAATGGCAGGCATTATCTGGAGTAAATTTTGGAGCATTAATATCTTATACTCCGAAATTGGGGGGCATGTGTTGACATTGTTTTTTTAGCACGTGTCAAGATGGTCAAGAAAGGCTAATCAGCAGGGGAAAGATTATTGTGTTGATTGATAGCTGATGAAAAATGGGTTTGCTTATGAGTGGTAACGGCGTATGGGTTCAAGTTGAAATGTTGCCGATAGGGTTAAGGGTATTATTGCCGATGCCGATGAAAGATGGTTTGAAGGTTGCTGCCGATAGAACAGGAATTGTGCCGATAAAAAGGAAGTCGATGAGAATACCATCGTGACTGAGGCGGACTATGGAATAAGATAGGAATTAAATTCCTTATATATGTTTAATAGAGTTTGAGTTGTGTCAAAGTCGTGTGTTTCCATAGATGTGGATTTAGTGTCCTAGTCGTATTTGGTTATGTTTCTGTAGATCAGGGTATAAATATAGGGTGAAGGGCAATGTAAGAGACATCAATCAATATATCAAAAACAACTTTTATTCTTATTTACATCTACTTTCGACGACTTCGTCAATTTACGTATTTTTTCTTTTTTATTACGAGTTCTCATCGATTCGGCGAGTTGCATTGCTCCAGTGCAATCTTCGGCAATCCTCGAGTTCTGCGTGAGTACCTCTTGGCCGTGACTTCTAGGCGTATCGCTGTTGTCAGGACCAAAGTGCTCGTATCTTCATCCTTGTCGATTAACAGGTCAAATCGACTGCCACGCTTTGGATATCGAATTCGGGTATTAGCCCTTTGTGTTTGCAGATCTACTTTTGCATCAACACTAAGAAATATCAACAAGCATTTCTGGCGTCGTTGCCCAGGAAGGCATTGGTTAAAAAGAATCTAGTAGGACATGTTCATGATAATGTGTATGTATGGTAGCAATTGCTCTTACAGGATAATCTTGCATGTTTTCTCCTGTTGTGGATGAAAACAGGATAGTGTAAGAGTGGTTTCAACATGTCGGACAACTTCATTCCTGATCCAGAGGCACTCCTAACGAAGAAGGGGTCTCATGCCTCTACTTATTTTGCCACTCCACTGACAACTGAAATACTCACCCCTGTACCAGCTGCTACCACTACTATGGCCTAGAAGTGATGAGGACATTGCCACATTGGACACACCAACATTATGGTCTTCCCCAAGTTGCAATTCGTCCCCAACTCAGCTGCCACGTCACCCTCGGATTCAGTAGACACATCGTCACTATTTCGGTCATAACTCTCTCATACGACATCAAAACGGAGCGTTCTTAGATGCGTTGGAAAGGGAACGACGACGCCGTTGTTTTGGATCTAGTTCTAGCTCCAGAAGGTCCGTGGATCATTCTGTGTGACAATGACAAGGTGTTGCGTCACCTATTTGGGCCAACTTGGCCATGTATCGTGTCGGCCCTTAAGCCCAAGTTGTGGGCGCCCAACCCCTAGCCATTCCCAACCCTAGGTCGAGTCTTAGACTATAAACACAGCTGCCACCGCTGTTAGACAATTGGGTTTTTGTTTAGAGTTTAGTTTTCCATCGAGAAACTAAATCGTTCATTGTAACTGTGATGACAAATCCTTTTACAGTGATCCAGGGCCCCTGTTCTTGATCTCCTCCACTGTGTTGATTAGTCCTTTGGAACCAAGTTCTTGAACCCTCTATTGATATTCGCATCATTCATATTTGCATTTTTAGATTGCGTGTTTTTATCTTCTTTCTTGTGCTCTTCGATTCACTTGCAGGAAAAGCCTTCTTAGCGAGGTCAATCAAGTTGTGCTTGGTTGATAACCAACGAAGCTGTGGTATAACGGTTGCAGGGTTCGAATCATGTCTGATTTGAAGCCGGATCGCCAACGTCGAGATCTCCACAAGTCGAACTTACCGGTTACCTCTCGGAAGATTGGGCCAGTACTCATCAATTGATATCAGAGCTTTCAGGTTTACCACGAGGTATAATCTCGTTTGCCTTAGATTCATATTTGTTCATTACCTAGAGTCCACAAAAAGCCCAATAATATTTCAATTTCCGCTGTCCTATCACCTTTGTGCCTTTGCAATTTTGTTTCAGATTCGCATTGTTGAGTTTGTGTCCGTGGTCGAGTCTTGTTGCTGGTTTAGGATTGTGTTCGTAGTCATAGTTCAATCGCCTGTTGCTATGATTTTTGTTTTCCGCCGCTATCCCATCCTTCATTTCCAAACAACAAGTCAAAGCCACCACATTACTCGATTTGCCCCGCTAGCCGCCTTGTGTAACTTCTCGCCACCGCGCAAACCCTAGATAGGTTGCCAGCTGCTCTTATTTTGCCTGCATCGCAGCCCTCTTTACATCATCAGGCGAATACCTACTGCTGTTAGTCATAGGGATGATCTTGTGATTGGTGTTTGAGTTTAGGGACGCTTTTCCCTAACAATCACTGCCGTGTTGTGCCTTCCGGAAACTTGAGATACCTTCGGTAAAACAGGCATAACTTTTCGCTCGTTTATTAGAAAAATCTAAAATTTTTACAGTAGCTTCTTGACACCATTTGGAGCCGACCCAAACTGTTTGGTTTCATCAAAATTGCCAAAAAAATTCGAGAAAATAAAGAAAAAAATTGTCAAAGTTTTTGCACGCTTTTCAGAGAACGTGCTGTATTTCTATAGACCACATCCCACCTCAGTTGTAGGTGCCAATTTTTGTGGTTGCATTTTTTATCCTTGTTCAGAGAAAAATTTAAAAAAATAGCAAAAAAATAAAAAAAGTTTGATTCCTACTAGTGCCTTTTGAAAAATTCCAGGAAAAAATCAGGAAAAAGGAAAAAAAATAGGTTATTTGCTTGTTCTGTGAGTTCTTTCCATCATCCTTTGTTTTCACCTTGTTGCGCTGCGTCTCGACACATCTTAGCCAGCACCTGTGATTTGTACTTTGGATCCGGATTGAACAATCATTAATCTGCATTCGTTAATTGCTAATCCTTGCTGTCATATTGTGTGCCTACCCATAGCTCCACATATTCTTCTGTCAGCACAGGTTCATCTTGCAACTGTTACCCACGCTCAACAATAGATTACTTCGCCACTTTGGTTTGGCTCCTGTTTGGCAATGGTAAGAATACAGGCAAGACGGTGATAAGCCGCTTGTGATTTTGCATTCCACTTTCACCACCACCACCACCACTTGTTTCTTTTTAGTTGATAGGGATAATATTTTAGTGTTGTCTTTTTCTATCTTCTAACCATGGCAGGATCTCCGACGGACTTCAATGAGTGCGTGTCCAAGGGCGAGCTTGCAACGTTCATGACTGAACAACACAATCTTATGACTGAGCTGACGCGCAATGTGAACAATCTGGTCACCCGCATTGAACAACTCGAGCAACGCCCTCCACCTCATCGTGCTGATGATGAAGCTACAGATGATTTTGGTGATGAAGATGTGGATGCTAACGGTTATGCCCGTCGCCGCCTCAACTTCATCCGTCGCGGTATGGGAAGTAATATTCAAGGTAATAATGATCCTTTTGCTAAAATTAAATTTAGCCTTCCTCCTTTTGCTGGTAATATTGATCCAGAGGCTTAATTAGATTGGGAGCTTGTTGTTCAACAAAAATTTGATTCTCATAATGTTCCTGCTGAGCATAGAGTTAGACTTGCTACTAGTGAGTTTACTAATTTTGCTTTGTTCTGGTGGAGTGATCTTTGCAATGCTAATAATGTTGCTGCTGTGCCTCAAACTTGGAATGCTTTAAAGCAATGTATAAAATCTCGTTTTGTTCCTCCTTATTACCAACATGATTTACGTTTGAAACTACAAACTTTAAAACAAGGTGATAAAGGAGTAGAAGCATACTATCAAGAATTTCTTATTGGTTTAGCCCGTTGTGGTATAAATGAAGATAATAATTATTCTAGTGCTAGATTTTTGGTGGTTTAAACCATGATATACAGAACATACTAGATTACAAAGAATGGCGTAATTTTTCCCAATTGTATCATCTTGCTATTAAGGTAGAACATGAAGTACAGGGCCATAAACAACACCAGCCTTTTAGGTCTAACAATGGGAGGAATTTTTAGCAGCGTTCAGAGCCAGAGACGCCCAAGATTCCTGTTGCATCACAGCCATCTACACCTCCATTTTCTTCTAGGGTAAGTAAATTGTCTAATGTGCAGAAGAAAGGTGCCACTCCGGGTGCTTCTCCTAGCTCCTCCTCGTCCAGCTCTAAAATCATTTGCCACCGATGCAAAGGCATGGGACATGTCATGAAGGATTGCCCCAGTTGTCGTGCTTTCATTGCTACCGAGGATGGATATGTAAGTGCTAGTGATGTTGAAGATGATTTAGCCCTTGCTGCTAACATTGATGCAGATTCCACCGATGGCGATCAAGACAAGGAGGCCATCATCATTGACTCTGTGGCTGCTGCCGCAGACTACCCTAGCCTTCTTGTGCAGCATGTGTTGAGTACACATGTGGGACATGAAGAAGAGATGACGATCCAATGCCACAATTTGTTCCACATGTATTTCACTATGCAGGGTTGTCGTGTTCTCACTATCATTGATAGCGGGAGTTGCAATAACTTGGTGAGTTCAGATTTGGTTGAGAAGCTTGGCTTGACCACACGACAACATTCGTATCCATATAAACTTCAATGGTTCAATAATAGTGGTAAGACTAAGGTAACTAAATCAGCACGCATTAGCTTTTTCACAGGCTATTATCATGATACTACTGATTTTGATGTTGTCCCTATGCAAGCTTGTTCCATTTTGTTAGGTCACCCATGGGAATTTGATAATGATGCTTTACACCATGGTAGAACTAATACATACACTATCATACATAAGGACAAGAAAATTACATTGCTACCTTTGTCTCCTACGGATATTATTAAACATGCTAATGAGATTAAAAATAAACCTCCAACTAACATTGCTAAAAATAATGGGATTAAGTTAAAAGGAGGTACTTTTCTTGCTACAACTTCTACTACTGCTGAGTTATGTGATAATCCTAATGCGCCATGTTATACTATGTTTTGTCAACCTATTATGTCTGGTGCATTGCCTGTTGTCACTAACCTTTTGCAGGAGTTCGCTGATGATGGGATGAAGTCAAGGACGACTCCAATTGTAGAAGGAGAGGATGATGAGGACATCACCAAGATGGAGTCGAGGACGACTCCAATTCAAGAAGGGGAGGATGATGAGGACATCGCCACGCTGGACACACCGACGTTATGGTCTTCCCCAAGTTGCAATTCATCCCTAACTCAGCTGCCACGTCACCTTCGGATTCAGCAGACACGTCATCACTATTTCAGTTATAACTCTCTCATACGACATCAAAATGGGGCGTTCTTGGATGCATTGGAAAGGGGATGATAATGCCGTCATTTTGGATCTAGTCCTAGCTCCAGAAGGTCCATGGATCATTCTGTGTGACCACGGCAAGGTGCTACATCACCTATTTGGGCCAACTTGGCTATGTATCGTGTCGGGCCTTAAGCCCAAGTTGTGGGCGCCCAACCCCTAGCTGTTTCCAACCCTAGGTCGAGTCTTAGACTATAAACATAGCTGCCACTGTTAGACAATTGGGTTTTTGTTTAGAGTTTAGTTTTCCATCGAGAAACTAAATCGTTCATTGTAACTATGGTGACAAATCCTTTTACAGTGATCCAGGGCCCCTGTTCTTGATCTCCTCCACTGTGTCGATTAGTCCTTTGGAACTGAGTTCTTGAACCCTCTATTGATATTCACATCATTCATATTTGTAATTTCAGATTGCGTGTTTTTACCTTCTTGCTTGTGCTCTTCGATTCGCTTGCAGAAAGAGCCTTCTTGGCGAGGTCAATCAAGTTGTGCTTGGTTGATAACCAACAGAGCAGTGGTGTAACGGTTGCAGGGTTCGAATTGTGTCTGATTTGAAGCCGAATCACCAACGTCGAGATCTCCACAAGTCAAACTTACCGGTTACCTCTCGGAAGATTGGGCATGTACTCATCAAGAAGTAAGTTTGTGAGTTCTCTATCCTGGCTATTGCCAACGTGCCCATCGAGCCCGCTGTCAACATTAGTGACAAAAACTTTGAGATTAGGACTGAGCTGATCACCATGGTACAGGCTAGTCCATTTTGTGGACTGCCGAATGAGGATGCCAACGCACACCTACATTCCTTCCTTGAACTATGCGACACAATCGTCATCAAAGACGTTGCACCTAATTCTATAAGGCTCCGTCTGTTTCCTTTCTCCCTTGTGGTGAAGGTGAAATAGTGGTTGTACAAGGATAAGGAAGCTATCAATACCTGGAGCAAATGCTCTGAGGCGTTCCTCACAAAATTCTACCCCATAGGCAAAACCAATGCCCTGAGGGAAAGAATTACCAATTTCCAGCAGGAATCAACAGAAACCATCCCTGAGGCGTGGGAGAGGCTGCAAGAATACATTCAAGCATGTCCACACCATGGGATGGAAAATTGGCTCATGCTCTAGAACTTCTATAATGGGTTAACACCCATGTCAAAGGAGCACATTGATGCCATTGCTAGAGGTGCATTCCTCTCACTCACCCTCAATGAAGTCACAACTCTCATCAATAAGATGGTAGCCAATGATGGGTGGATTAAAGAGTGAAGCCCACCTAAACAAGAAGACATGCACACTATGAAGGAGACAGATGTGCTTGTCACAAGAATGGACCTCCTATTGAAAAGGCTTGATGAGCGTGCCACCAAAAAAGAGCAATGTATGCCACCGTCAAGGCCATGGACTCGCATATGATGTGCGAAGTCTGTGACGGTTGTAACACCCTAGGTGTTAGCTCACACAATTGCACTTGCATTGCATAGCATGAGCATGTACATCTCTCATTCATGCATAATCATGAGCATCACACATGAAACATGTCAATGCAACAGGTGAAACATGCAACTAAAACCCTTGAAACATTACCATGCAACATTATGTTTCAAACACTTGCTATTCTATGTTTCAGTACATGAGCTTTTGGCTTGTGAGTTGGGGTGATGCAAATATGTGCAAAATGTCATCATAACATCTTAGTCATGTTTAGAATACCAATTGAAACCAAGTTTGTATTGGTAGTATGGTCAAATTCAAATTCAATTTCAAGTTGACCTTGTTGACCATTTAGAGTGCCTTGGTTTGACCTAAATTGAATGTTAACTTAGAGACTTTGCATGCAAGTGGCACCTTAACAAAAGTTGTAGACAACTTTACAAGTAACAAAAGTCATTTAGTGACCTTGAACTAGTTTTATGCAGAACCTATTCAAAAGGGGCCCACAAGTCAGAATTAGGGCTTTTTTGACACAGCAAATTTTGCTAAGTCTTAACTGACTTTTTAGTTTCATGTAGCCATGTTTAGCAGTTCCTAGCTCCTAATCCAGGCTGAACTGGATCATGTGCCTATGAACAAAGTTGTAGCCTGAGTGTAGATCTCCAACTTTGATCACTGAAGTTTTTGCTAATGACGCACGGTTTGGGAGATATAGGAACCTAAAGTCGCGTTGTCAGACTGCCAACTCGGCCTGATGGCTGGACTCACTGCGTCGGTCATGGCCGACCGACTATAGATCATGGCCGCCGCGTGGCGCCACGCGCCATACGCTGCCTCCACCACAGCGCGCACTAGCCAGATGAAGCTAAACGAGCGCTACTGCAGCCCTCCACTCCCTCCATTTCTTGCTCTCACTCTCGCTACTACTCACGCAGCCAGGTGGAGCCATGCCGCTCGCCATTGACACCGTGCTCTTCACGGCCGCGTAGCACCACCACCGTAGCCCCCATTATCGAATCCACCATGCCACCAGTCACGCCTCGCCCCGCTCTACCACCTCCACCCACCAGCATCGCCATTCGGGCTCTAGTAAGGCGCGAAAGCGCATCGCCACTGCCGCGCTGCTCATCGGAGCACCGCCACGCATAGGCTCGCCGTGGGCAGCCTTGCTCGAAGCTCCTCCTCCCTCCCTGTCTTGTGTGTCTGGGTCACCGTGTAGTATAGATGCTTGTGCCACAACTAGTTTAGGTGCTACTGCAGCGCGCTCGCTAGAACATGCTTGCACACCGCCGTGCCATGGCCGCCGCCGTGGCGTGCTCATGGCCAAGCTCAACGTTGTCACCTCTGTAGCTCTAGGTTGCCTAGATTGGTCCGCTTCATCACCATGAAGGCGTAGCCGCCTTCACCTAGCCTCACCATGGCTGGGCACAGCCGGCGCACTACCGAGCCACACCGCCAGGCCGCCATGGCCGGTGACGACCCCTCTCCGGTGTGCCCGAGCTCCAACCACCTATACCAATCGACGCGGGAGAGTGAGAGGGTCACGTTGGTGAGGTTGGTCTCACCAGAAAGCTCGTCATTGGCGAGCTAGCGCCGCCCGACCATCGCCTCTGCTCTCGCTATCGCTGACGTCTAGGGCCCATGCGTCAGTGACTGGCTTCAGCTTTTCCCTTTTTATTTCTTTTCAAGAAAAGCTAATGAACTTTGGAAAATCCTAGGAAATTGCAGAAAAATCATAAAAAGGCAATTGAGGACTTTTTGGAATCCTTAGAAAATAACCTATGCAATGGAGTAATAAAATGTTAGTGGTTAGTAGATAGTTTTCACAGTTTTTATTTATTCTTTTTAATTAGGGAGAAAATACATATCTAGCTTTTTTCTTTTTGTAGAGGATGTTGCACTTATTGAAATGTTATGAAATTTTTACAGTAACCTAGTGGATGCATGTGGGTGCCATTGTAATTTTTCTAGATTTTTCTATGCACTTTTGCTATATGTTTATAAATTTCCTTAATTATCTACATAAATTAATAAAGGTAATTAAATGAAAAGATTAAACTTGACCATCATGGTAAAATCAATTTCAGATTCAACACAAGAAGAGGTTTAGCCAGTGGCACCACTCGAGCCATCCGAGGTGCCCTAGAAGGATTGAGCAGACAAGAGATCCTGTTCAGAGGACTTAAATCACCAAACACTGTGCCAAGAGGTAACTTGGTAGTTATCAATATTTCCCTTTTTCAATTCTGCATTTACTTTTTTCGCATCATATTTACTTTCCCCAATTGCATGTTTAGTTACACTTTATTTCTGCATAGAAAAAGAAAATAAATATGTCTTGCATTGCATCCTAAAACTGCTAAGCCCCATGCAAATAAATTTATGCCATAAAACCCATAAGTCTAGTTGCTATGGTGGCATAAAAATAAATAAAAATGCATTCATCATTCTTTATAAATTCCTTCCATAGTATAAAATATAAAAGTATAAAAATATAGCTGCAAGAGATCCTGCTAGGAAGATACTTATAAGGTTCTAGATGTTCAAGGCTTGGAGGTTCATCACTAACACTTAATCAAGTTCCACAAGCTTTGTTGTCTATTTGAGCCCTACAGAATTCAAAGGATCAAGGAAAGCAAATAGACAGAAGGACGATCTGTCCCATATCAGAGTGCTGCCTCAATAGCCATTATTACGAGCGCTCCAACAAGGGAAGTACACCTTCACTGTTTGCCAACTTCATCAGGCAAGACTACGTCAACATCTAGCTTGGGGGAGAGCATCCCCCGTGTATCTAGCTAAGTTTTTTTTACCTATCTATTTACTTATATATTTCTGCTTTGATTTATGAGATAAAAAGATGCATAACCCTTAGAAACCCAACTAAATGTTTTCCTATATATGTTTTTCTATATGATCTTTAAGTTTGTTAAATAAATAAAGGAGAGTGTGCTAAGTTTCATCTTGCTAAAATGAACCCCTAGAACAAACTCTCATTTGGAAATGATGAATAGTTGCTCTACCATAATTCCTTTCAAGTACCTAGTTTTTAACCTTGAGTTCTCCTGAGTTTTTGATACAATGGTTTTGATTTAAGATTTGCTCTAAACCTGATCTTGTGGGTAGCGAATGCTTGATCTAAGTCTAGGTAGTTGATGGATATGATATGGGAAGGTTTTGAGCTGCTGTTTATCATGTTCCTAGAGATACTAGAGTTTATCATGTTCCTAGAGAAGGTAGTGCTACTATGCCTAATACCATAAATACTACATATCTTGAGAGGAGAGAAAAGGCATACACCATAAAATGCCTTGGAGAGGATCTAGAAATACCACAAAGGAGAGAATTGAAAGGGTAATACAAAGAAATCTCTGAGTTTTATTTTAAAAATCTTACAAAACTCCGGAACAATAGTTGATCAAAGAGCTTGAGACATGGCGCTTGACTTGACTGTTCTATCTTTCAACTACTCAAGACCTAAGTGATGGCTACAAGCCCCAAGGTGGAAGGTAATATGAGTAAGTTTTTCATCAGAATAATTCGTTCTAATCCGGAGGAGAATTCTTGTTTAAATGCATGTGTACTTGTAAGGCATAAAAGCATTGTAGCAACTCCTGATCCATCAATGCGTCTATCTTTGCTCAGGGATGAGCAAAAGGTAAGCTTGGGAGAGTTTGTTAATGGTAGATAAGTATCATTTTTAACCATCAACATAGGATGAAAAAGGACTTAAAATATAATTACTATCTAGATATAGGGGTTACACTAACAGAATTCTATGAGTTTTGGTGAATGTCTATTTTTGTAGGGGGTTATTAGGAAACAACCAAAGGAGGCCCACATGACATATTTACATAGAGGGAAAAGGGCCACATATATAAAAAGAATAATCTGAGAGGTGGGAAGCACCTGTCACTATGACACGGGCAGGTGCCCCCACCCCCTGGGCGACCACCCCACCTAGGTGGCCAATCAGGGCCAAGCTCATGGATCGTGCCTCCATCGCTTTTGAGGATCAATAATAATTGTTCATCAAGGTCGGTTTGATCTGAGGGCTGTGGTGCTTCCTAGAGGGCTATATAAGCAAGGCCCCTGGCCCTAGGAGAAACCCTAATTCATTAGCAATCTCATTCCAAGATATAGAGCTTTCATCTAAGGAGCCCTAGAGCCATCATCTCAATTAGATCTCTATAGTTTAGCATAGCTACATAGGATTAGAACTAGAAGGAGGCAAGCATCGCTTGGTTTCCGGATGTGTCAAGAGAAATACTTGGTAATTCTCTCCTACTTTTATATTCGTTCTTGTATTATTTATCTAGTTCATCATTTGTATGAATATGACTTTAGTCCATTCTATCATATTGGATATGACTTTGCTCTATTTGATTATGTTCTCAATTATATTGTTCTTAGTCTACTTTGATTATATGCTTGGCATAGTTTGATCAGAATTATATTTAAGTATAGGATCGTATAGCGCTTGCTCATTGGTACTATGGGTGAGTGGTCAATATTGTGTAGGTGTGGTGCCTATACCGTATTCTAGAGAAGCATTTGCATTTATTAATACCAGCACCTCTGGCGCCATGCTGGGGATGACAACCTGGCGCATTTGCATATTTATTTTATCATGCATAGGAAACTAAAAATAAAATAAATAATAATAGTAGTAGTAATAAAATAATATAATAAATAAAATAAAATAATAAACAAATTCCACTCCATACATATGTGTTGTAGAAATGTTGATTCCATCCTTGTTGAAATGATGAATAGTTGCTCCGTCTTGTGTTTTAAACTATGCCTAGCTTATAGCTTAGTCTTCTCCAATGTTTGAGTCTATTGGCTTAAAAAAATATTTACCCTATAAAACTTGAAACTTGTGGGTGCAAAATGCTAAATCTGGTCTAAGTAGTTATTTGACATGACATAGAGAAATAGACTTTGCTATGAGTTTGTTCTAAGAAAGACTTGACATCCGGAGATTTCATTTTCAAAAACTAAAAGTTCCTCAATGATCCAAAATTCCTACTAAAGCCATATGACACATTCGTATATAAAACCTTAGTCATATGCTACTTGTCTTCATGGTGAGCTTTGTCAAATTGTTGTGACCAATGTTGAGATTCTTTTCATGCACCTATGATCAAGATCCACGTACACTTTATAAATAAAACTCTATATTAAATATTTTTCTCCAAAAGTTATCTACAAAGTATGGGCTAAAAAATAATATATATATATATATGAGAATAAAAGATGCCATGCTAAAAGGGCATGAGCCAAAAATATATATATAGAAAAAGAGAGAGAAACAATGGGTACCTTGATGCCCGCCAAAAAGAAAGAAAATAATGGGTGCTCTGACACCCACTAGTGAGAATAAAGATAGCCCATACTCTCAAAGATTTCAAAAAGAGAGAGGTATGACATTTGAGTTCATAAAAAAATACAAAAAATATTACACACTTGCACAATCTTGATCAAGGTATATGACTAGTCTCTCCTATGGTCTAGTTTTTGACTTAGCTACATGACATGATGGAAGTATGCCACTTTTATCCCTATCAAGCTCCACAAAAGTCTTATTAGATGGTAGGATGAAAGAAAGGCAAAGTCAAAAAAGCCTTTGGTGAGGAATACATACACTTTTGAGCGATCGAATGTATCATTTGAGGAACTACATTTTGAATTTCAAAACTTTTTAAAATCTTTGCAAAGATAGTCAATTAGAAGAACAAATGATAAGCAAATCTGTTTATCTGTTCCATCTTGCAACCACCCAAGACTTGGAGAAGGCCAAAAAGCTCCACATGTAATAAGGTAATAACGGGTGAGCAACAAGCCAATTCATTCAAATTGTGGTAGAAAACTTTGTTATAAACCTGGCATATTTGAAATATAATTGGCATAGTAGCAATTCCTGATCAACAATCAACGTCTTAGCTTTTGCTCTAGGACGAGCAAAGGGTAAGCTTGGGGTAGTTTGTTGGCGGTCATTATCGACAAATTTATACCGTGAACATAAGCCCAAAAAGGAGGAAAATACACATCAATATACACATATACATATGCTTCTTACCTATTTGCACTTATACTAGTAGAATTGATGTGAATGCAGAAACAGGCGCCGAAAACAAGTGAAACATAGAAAAAGAAGGCGATTTCTGGAAAGCATAAAGGGGACAAGAGGAGGAAGGAGCCCAACTAGAGCCAAACCTAGGCCAACCCACCTATCCACCCTGATCCAGGCCCAAAGGAGAGGCAACGGCGTGAAGCGAAGGCCGAGGAGGGCCACCCTAGGCGTGTGCACCCTAGGCGTGGCCATGCTCCCCCTGGCACCCCTCATGCCCATCCTCCATGTGCCGACAGTGATCAATGTGGAGGCTGGTGGTATGGGGTGGATCTAGGGAATATTCCCCCAACCGACCAGGCCAAGCCCCTATATCTCTTTAGCTTAGATTAGGAATAGAAATAGTAGAGGAGCATGCCTTGAGCCACCAAGGAAGGCTTGTCTCCTTGGAAGAAAGGATCTTGGGTATGAATAATACTACTATGTTTTCTTCCAAGTTCAAGCTTTCATATCTTTTATATAGTTGTGCTATAGAACTAGAGTATAGTTTTCATGTTATAATCTTGACATATGAACTAGCATATAGTTTGTGTGTGATGATCTTAACATGTTCATATGACATGATCTTAGCATATGAACTAGACTATAGTTTCTATGCTAGGTTTTGTCATATAAAACTTTATGCTTAAACATTCATACTATATGTCTATTGGGGTTTAGAGCTAAGTACAGGTGGCGGTTCATCATGCCTTCAGGTACGCCCAAGTTCTTTACCTATCGATCCATAGGGTCAGGGACCACAGGGGACTTGGGTGGTCACTATATACACAGGCAAGGTGCATAGGTACATAGGGGTGGGTGATTGCATTTCCCTTTCTATGGTCGAGGGGTAGGCAGCTAGTGATGACAGCCCTGTTCGTCCCTTGAACTCCCCCATGTTTGTCTGGGGTGTAGGAGTCCAAATTGTCACATGAGGTTGCTAGCAGACCAGTACTCGGTGGCCTCCTAACACATTCTCATGCATAGCTCTAGCTCTAAACCATGTATATGTATGATCATCAACTATTCTTTGCACGGCTATATTAGACATGCCTGCTCCACTTAGGAACATTCTTTTATTCTTTGTTTTCCCTTTTATCCTTGAGGTTAGTGTAGCACCCAGTTTTCTAGAGAAGACCAAGTACTCACTATATGTGCACCTAGGATGTCCAAACACACATATACTTCACAAATTGTATAGATATCAAAGTAAAGTACTTTATTACATTGTATATCTCATTACATTGTTATTACATAGACTTTGCACATCGGCAACATTAATACATAAGCGGAAGAAAACTAAAACTGAGCCCTATCTGCCACAGGGATGCCAACTGGTGAACGTCGGCCTAGAACTCCAAGACACCTCTTGGTGGCTCTTCTCATCAGGCATCTGGTACCCATCTGGGATTTTCATTATGTATAAAGCAAGTGTAAGCGCACCATGCTTAGCAAGAATAACAAAGGGATCTATGAAGGCTCAAAGGCTTGACACGGTTTGACTATGGTAAGAAATTTTAGTTGGTCATATTTTATTAAACCTATAACACTACTTTAGTGAATAAACCATCCCAAGTTATTGTAATGATTAGTCAACATTAAATCTCTCCCAAACCACCATAGTAACCCCTAATCAAGAAAGGTCCAGGCCGCTCGTGTCCGTGAGCATGACTGTTATAACAGTTTTATACTCTGCAGAGTTTGTACATCTTTACCCCTGAGCCGTGATTCCAATTGTCGGGGTTCATGAGGCCCACATCGCCTCTACCAAGGAAACATGGCACGAATTCACTACTTAACCTTTCACAAGACACCCTAACAAGTAAGTGGCCACTAGGTTTCAGTTACCTAAGCATCATGGACACCCTCCATCAAGGTGGCACACCTCGACCTTGTCCAGCACACACCTTGTCGGACAGGGCCCATAAGCATCATGGTACCCCCCTTTTACGCCTTTTGGTAACCACTACCAAGCTAGAGACGTTCAAGTTATATGATTAAGGCCAGAACCATGTGGCACTCGAGGTTGTACAGGACCTCCTGGGTTGTCTGTTCATTGACTGAGTCCTTATGGAGAGGTACCAGAGTACTCATAAAACCCCAGTACTCTAGCCCTCTATATAGGTTGCTAAAAAGCACAATTTTACAATATTGCATAAGTCATTAATCAATATTATTATAATAGTTGGTTATGCGCGGTAGCATCTATCCAAATGCAGAACTAAACCCTAGGTAACAAGGATATGTGGTACAATAGTAATCTAGGTAAAGTCCTTAAAGGTGATTCAAATTAGACACATGCATATGAATGAATTATAGAGTTCATAGGAATAAGGAGCCTTTGTTACACTTGCCTTTCTCAAAGAGACTTGTCTAGTGCTGCTCACAAGCTTGTTGCTTGGAAAACTTGAGAGGATCAACTTCTAATTGAGTTGTTCACCAATCAACCATTCATTCCCAATCATCACATCTAAGCAAATATACTTCTATTAGAATAGTACACCAAATAGTGAAAACAGTAACTAAAAAGTTTTACAAACACGTGAGCGAAAGAATCACTCTAATCGGAGTTAAAACGTGAAAGTTATGCATAAAATAAGGTCTAGTGGCATTGTTGTAAAACCGAATTTTAGCGTGCATTGGACCGTGCATCCTATTTTTCAAAAGATTAGGGGCTAAACCGAAAGAAAACAGAAATCATTTTGATCTAGGTTGGATGGCGGGTTGATTTCAGAAAAGACGAGGGGCTTAAGTGCAAAAGGTACTCGACTGACCATGGTTGACTGCGTCACTGCTGACGTCAGTGCCACGTGGCGTCCTGTGCTTAGCGCGGTGCACCACTGTGCTCGTGGACCGGAGCATGCGGGGGTGTGGACCGAGTCCATGGCCTATCTGGTAGACCGATTACACACCCCGAAGGGGTATCTAATCTCGGCCATCAAAGATAGATCAGACGGCTCAGGTGAAAGGGGAGGTTTTCCCTGCCGACGCATAGTGCAGCGGCGACAGTGCCATGAACACCGACGACCGAGCATGGTGGTGGTTCACCGGAATGGCATTTTCGACCACGTAGACTTGAGCCGAGGGCACGGTTGTGTCAAGCACGAGCCCACGAACTTGATTTGGCTAGAAGCAAGGGCAGGAGTGCACGCTGGGATGGCGGCCTGTGATGACGACATGACTGGGGCATACGGGAGCTCATGAAAAAGGTGCTCTAGTTCTCTAAAAGTAAAAAGAACGGCATGGGAATGGAGAAGGCTATACCATGAGTCTAACAGAGAGGGTGGTGGTGTCCGAGGAGGGCTCTGAGGGGTTCGTCGATGGCGGCAATGAACTAGAGAGAGAAGAGGCCATGGATGAGCATGATTCAAGCCAAACCATGATGAAAATGAGGAGGGGAAGGCACCTACAATTGGGAGAGGCAAAGAGTGTGCTCGTGTCGAGAGCAGAAGGGAAGAGAGGAGGGGCTCGGTGGGGGCTTATATAGGTGGGAAGGGAGCGGACCACGTGGGCGATTAATGCCGAGGGGTTAAGGAGGTGCTTGAAGGCCTCCTTGGTGGCCTCCGTTACTCGAGCTATGAAGGAGGAGTAAAGGGGAGCTTCAAGACCAATCGGCATGGCCGGTGAGCGGAGGAAGAAAGAGGGTGGGTGTGGCTGACAGGCGGGGCCGGGTGGTCAGCGAGAGTAGAGAGGGAAGGATGAACAGGTCGCTCCGCTTGGATGTGAGCAGGCCACGGGATGGGCCGGAGTGAAGCTGAGCTAGGCCACTCATGAAAATGAGGGGGGAAATGAGGGTGGGCTGGCTAGCCACCAAGGCCCAAGGTCGAGGTGGGGAAAGGAGCCGGGGTGGGGAGGCTGTTGGGCTCAGCCCAGGCGGGTGCTGTGCAAAAGGGAGGAAGGAGAGGGAGCAGGCCGGGCTGGTTGCGACTTCAAGCCAAAAAGAGAGGAGGGAGAGAAGGAAAAAGAAAACCTTTTTCTTTTATATTTTCACAAACTTGCTTCAAATTCAAACAAATTTTAAATTCAAAGCCACACAACTTTAACCCTACACAACCAAAATATTTATGCACTAGCATGAATGTAACAAACATATTTCTAAATCTTATAGTTGATTTTAATTATCCAAAATTATTATTTTACCTAGATTAAATGCACCAAAAACTAAATAAATGCTCAAATTTAGTTACTAAATTGTAAATAAATTTTTAGGGTGTTACAGTTAGCCCATGTGTGTGTCACACTTTCTTATGCTTATCATGACTTACCGCTATACTGAGTACTTGTCTATTATGCAGTCATATTATCTTGTCCATGTCCCTACTAGAAACTCATACACCATGCCTTCCTTTGGGAAAAATATAAATAATGATACCCTGAATACTTCTGAGTCAAATGTTACAATGATAGATCTATGCGCTTACGGATAACATCTGTAAACGTTAAGACCTATTGGGCATTTCTAGCATTGTTACCATGGGTGGGTCTAAACCCCCATTCTTGGTAATGATGCTAAGAAATGCCAACAACAACTCCCATGTTTTCAGGCGTCGTTTGTCCCCTGTTCTTCTTGTTCTTAACCTAAAATGGTTAGTAAACAAGAATACCCGAAGGTGCATACTTACTTAAAAACATGTTCTTGCTTTTATTGATAACAAGGTTTGTTTTTAAGATAATCTAGGGTATTACCTAGCAGTGCTTACTTTATGGTCATAAGCTTGACCACCAAAGGTAGGACGAAGTTCATAGCCAAAAGCTATGATTGGCTTTGATTGATGGTGGCTCTAAGGACTCATCCTTAGGAGCAAAAAGGTTTTTGAATGTAGGTTGCTACAATGGAGAAGAAGAAAAATAGAAAAGGGTTTTTTTGAAAGGTAAAACACAAGGATACATAGGTGAACTAGGTTTGATGATAATTACAAGAACCATTCCACGGCAATGGCACCAGAAATGCTTGTTGGTATTTCTTAACGTATACAGAAATAATCCGTAAGTGCATGAAATTACCGTTGTAGCATTTCACCCGGAAGTAGTTAGGGTATCATATTTCCATGAGGAATGGAGGTGTAAGGGTCTCTTAGCTAATTCACCTAGGGTAACAAGAAACATAGCATGGGTCATGAGGTTTTCTAGGGATAGAGATCCTAAGTTAAGATAGCTTTGCCACTACAGACTTACTTCGAGCACCAGAGCACAACTGGTCTGCCAGTCGATCCCGGCCTACGGCTCTACGCCGAACCACCACGTGGGGGGTTACAAGGGATGAACAGGGCTGTCACCACCTATCACCTACCCCTTATCCATATGGCACGAGGCAAATGAAGGTAGCCTCTAGCCTAGACACCATGTCTATGCTATCGACTACTACTCTAGCGCCATACAGGGTTATCTGTCTTTATCGGGAGCCCTCTACTAGAGTATCCACCACAGGGATGGATGATGACCCCACAAGTAAATAGTAAATAAGACTAACTTAAAGTAGAACTCACCACTAAAGATAAACATGAACCTTTGTACTACAAATAGTACTAGATTCGCCAAAGTACAAGTGAAGAGGGAGCCAACATTCCCAGCATTCCTTCTGCTAAGTGTACACGGGGCCCCAAGTACACAAGAAGAGATAGCCAACAACTCTAGCACTTCTCCACTCTTACTCACTCCCTACTACAACTAGCTAGAAGCTAAGATATGAGTGTGGCTCTACTTCTTGCTACATTGTGTATCTTTTGTTGCTCTTGCTTGATGATGAATGAATGGGGGAGTAGCTCTTCTTATAAAGTGCTTCATGGTTGGTTTGGGTGAGATAAATTAGGAAACCACCAAAAACTGACCCTAGGTGCATTGATGAAACCGTCAGAGGACAGTGGGCCCGGGAGGCGGTGGCCAGGGTACGGGCGCACCCTGGGTGCGACCGCACCCAGGTAGAGCTGCCCCACGACTACCTTTCTCTGGTCGGTTGCTATGTGGGCCTAGACCCTTGCCACACTGGTATTTTAGCCTAGTTTGATGATTGGATGGGCTTGCTTGTTTTGCTCAAATACGCCTTCTAGAAAGCGCATTTTAGTGTATTTCTAGATTTGTGCTTGCAAAACATACAAGTACCAAAACTCATGGAATATGTTAGTGTAAAACCCTATTTACTAAGTTTTGGTGTTTGTTTGTATAAATTTTGTGTAAAGTTGATGGTTGAAAATGTGAGTTCAGGACCACCAACACTTAGATGAAGTCAGTATCAATTACATCACACAACCACGCAGTTAAGGTACTATGATGGCTGCAACATCAGGAACTACCGATGCATATGTCATGGCAAATGTAAAATCTTGAGAACTTTGCCTTTCGGACATAGACTCGAGTTAGGCTTTTTTCACAGCTGCAGAATTATAGGTCTCACCCTAGGGAACCTAAATTGGCAAAAGTGGACCCCTAAAGATTTTTCTAAAAATAACTTATCAAAGGCCATAAAGCAGTGTTTGTTTCGATGAAATAATGCAATTCCGTCAAAGATGTCTAGGTCCACCCATGTTACGAAATGAGTTGGTTGTGATAGGAGTGACACATAGGGTGGAGAGCTCAGATGAAGTCAGTATCAATTATGTCACACAACCATGCCATTAAGGTTCCACGATGGTCGTGACACCGGGGACTGCCAATGCAAATGTCGTGGCAAATGTAAAACCTTGAGAACTTTGCCTTCTGGACATAGAATTGTGCTAGTTTTTTCATGGCTATAGAACTACAGGCCTCACCCTAGGGAATCTAAATTGGCAAAAGTGGGTCCCTAGAGATTTTTCTAAAAATAACTTATCATAGGCCACAAAGCAATGTTTGTTTCGGTGAAGTCATGCAATTCCGTCAAAGATGTGTAGGCACACCCGTGTTACGAAAATGAGTTGGTTGTGGCAGGAATGGCACCCTCATGTTAGGGTGGATAGCTCAAATGAAATCAGTATCAATTACATCACACAACCATGCTATTAAGGTACCGTGATGGTCGTGACACCAGGGATTGCCGAAGCAGATGTTATGGCAAATGTAAAACCTTGAGAACTTTGCCATCCAGACATGGAATCGAGCTAGTTTTTTTTCATGGCTACAAAACTATAGGCCTCGCCCTAGAGAAGCTAAATTGGAAAAAGTGGGTCTCTAAAGATTTTTCTAAAAATAACTTATCATAGGTCACACAGCAGCATTGGTTTTAGTGAAATCATGCAATTTCGTCAAAGATGTCTAGGTTCACCCATTTTTCTAAATGAGTTGGTTGTGGCAACAAAGCAGTGTCTGTTTAAGTGAAATCTTGCAATTTTGTCAAAGATGTCTGGGTTACCCATGTTATGAAATAAGTTGGTTGTGATAGGAATGGAACATCTCATGTAAGGGTGGAGAGCTTAGGTGAAGTTAGTATCAATTATGTCACACAACCACACTGTTAAGGTACCGTGATAGCCGCGACACCGGGAAGTGTCGATTCAGATGTCGTGGCAAATGTAAAACCTTGAGAAATTTGTCTTCTGGACATAGAATCAAGCTAGGTATTTTTTCATAGATACAAAACTATTGGCCTCACCCTAGGATACCTAGATTGGCCAAAGTGGGTCCCTGGAGATTTTTCTAAAAATAACTTATCATAGGCAACAAAGCAGTGTTTGTTTTGGTGAAATCATGTAATTCTGTCAAAGATGTCTGGGTCCACCCATTTTATGAATGAGTTGGTTTTAATAGGAATGGCACATCTCATGTTAGGTTGGAGAGCTTAGATGAAGTTAGTATCAATTATGTTGCACAACCATGCCGTTAAGGTACCGTGATGGTCGCGACACCGGAAACTATCGATTCATATGTCGTGGCAAATGTAAAACCTTGAAAAAAATTGCCTTCTAGACATAGAATCGAGCTAGTTTTTTCACAACTATAGAACTATAGGCCTCATCCTATGGAACCCAAATTGGCAAAAGTGGGTCCCTAGAGATTTTTCTAAAAATAACTTATCATAGGCAACAAAGCAGCGTTTGTTTTGGTGAAATAATGCAATTCCATCAAAGATGTCTGGCTCCACCTGTGTTATAAAATGGGTTGGTTGTGATAGGAATGGCACATCTCATGTTAGGGTGGAGAGCACTAATGAAGTCATCATCAACTACGTCACACAACCACGCAGTTAATGTACTATGATGGCCGCGACACTTGGAACTACCGATGCATATGTCGTGGCAAATGTAGAACATTGAGAACTTTGCCTTCTGGACATGGAATCAAGCTAGCTTTTTTCATGGTGTAGAACTACAGGCCTCACCCTAGGGAACCTGAATTGGCAAACATGGGTCCCTAGAGACTTTTCTAAAAATAACTTATCGTAGGCAATAAAGCAGTGTTTATTTCGATGAAATCATGCAATTCCATCAAAGATGTCTGGGTCCACCCATGTTACAAAACGAGTTGGTTGTGATAGGAATGGCACATCTCATGTTAGGGTGGAGAGCTTAGATGAAGTTAGTATCAATTATGTCACACAACCATGCCATTAAGGTACCATGACGGCTGTGACAGCAGAACTATCAATTCATACATCGTGGCAAATGTAAAACCTTGAGAAATTTGCTTTCTGGACATGGAATCAAGCTAGGTTTTTTTCATAGCTATAGATCTATAGGCCTCACCATAGGGAACCTGAATTGGTAAAAGTGGATCCCTGAAGATGTTTCTAAAAATAACTTATCATAGGCAACAAAGTAGTGTTTGTTTAAGTGAAATCATGCAATTTCATCAAAGATGTCTAGGTCCACCTGTGTTACAAAACAAGTTGGTTGTGATAGGAATAGCACATCTCATGTTAGGGTGGAGAGCTTAGATGAAGTTAGTATCAATTATGTCGCACAACAATGCCGTTAAGGTACCATGATGGCCATGACACTGAAAACTGCCGATTCAGATATCGTGGTAAATGTAAAATCTTGAGAAATTTACCTTCTGGACATGGAATCAAGCTAGGTTTTTTTCATGACTACAAAACTATAGGCCTCACCCTACAAAACTTGAATTGGCAAAAGTGAGTCCCTAGAGATTTTTCTAAAAATAGCTAATCATAGGCAACAAAGATGTGTTTGTTTTGGTGAAATCATGCAATTCTGTCAAATATGTCTGGGTCCACCTATGTTACGAAATGAGTTAGTTGTGATAGGAATGGCACATCTCATGTTAGGGAGGAGAGCTTAGATGAAGTTAGTTTCAATTATATCACACAACCATGCCATTAAGGTACCGTGATGGCCGCAACACCAGAAACTGCCGATTCAGATGTCGTGATAAGTGTATAACCTTGAGAAATTTGCCTTCTGGACATGGAATCAAGGTAGTTTTTTTTCATGACTGTAAAACTATAGGCCTCACCCCAGGGAACCTTAATTAGCAAAAGTGGGTTCCTAGAGATTTTTCTAAAAATAACTTATCATAGGCAACAAAGTAGCGTTTGTTTCGGTGAAATAATGCAATTCCATGAAAGATGTCTGGCTCCACCCATGTTATGAAATGAGTTGGTTGTGATTGGAATGTCACATCTCATGTTAGGGTGGAGAGCTCTGATGAAGTCAATATCAACTACGTCAGACAACCACGCAGTTAATGTACCATGATGGCCGTGACACTGGAAATTGCCGATGCATATGTCGAGACAAATGTAAAACCTTGAGAACTTTGACTTCTGGGCATGTAATCAAGCTAGTTTTTTTCATGGCTACAGAACTATAGGCCTCACCCTAGGGAACCTGAATTGGCAAAAGTGGGTCCCTAGAGAGTTTTCTAAAAATAACTTATCATAGGTAATAAAGCAGTGTCTGTTTCTTTGAAATCATGCAATTCTATCAAAGATGTCTAGATCCACCCGTGTTAGGACGGAGAGGTTAGATGAAGTTAGTATCAATTATGTCACACAACCACACTGTTAAGGTATCGTGATGGCCACGACACCAGAAACTACCGATTTAGACGTCATGGCCAATGTAAAACCTTGAGAAATTTGCCTTCTGGACATGGAATTGAGCTAGGATTTTTTTTCATAGCCTCAGAACTATATGCCTCACCCTAGGGAACCTGAATTGGCAAAATTGGGTTGCTAGAGATTTTTCTAAAAATAACTTATCATAGGCAACAAAGTAGTTTTTGTTTCGGTGAAATCACGCAATTCCATCAAAGATGTCTGGGTCTATCCATGTTACGAAACGAGTTGGTTGTGATAGGAATGGCACATCTCATGTTAAGGTGGAGAGCTTAGATGAAGTCAGTATCAATTATGTCACACAACCATGCCATTAAGGTACCATGATGGCCATGACACTAAAAACTGCCGATTCAGATGTTGTGGCAAAAGTAAAACGTTGAAAAATTTGCCTTCTGGACATGGAATCAAGCTTGGTTTTTTATGGCTACAAAACTATAGGCCTTAGCCTAGGGAACCTAAATTAGCAAAAGTGAGTCCCTAGAGATTTTTCTAAAAATAACTTATTATCGGCAACAAAGCAGTGTTTGTATTAGTGAAATCATGTAATTTCATCAAAGATGCCTGGGTCCACCCGTGTTACGAATGAGTTGGTTGTGATAGGAATGACACATCTCATGTTACGGTGGAGAGCTGTTGGTGTTTCTTAGCATCACTACTAGAATTAGCAATGATGTCAAGAACCACCTCAATGATATTTCTACACAGTTACAGAACGGGTTCCGCAAGCGCACGGAATTATCATTGTAGCATTTTACCTAGAAGTATTTAGGGTGTCGTATTTATATTTTTCCCAAAGGAAAGCATGGCTAAAGGGATTAACATAAATATATACCATGGTGACATGTGTGTATATGATAAACCAAAGTTTATAGCAGGGTTAACAATTTATGGTTTGGATAGTGATCATACATACCCACGAGCTTTAGATAAAGAAGACAAAATAAAGAAAGAAAGAATAAAGAATAAAAGAATGATCCTATAAGAGCAAGCACGATCTATTCTTAGCAGAGTGATACTTCTACGCCATGAGCTTGGGTCCTGACAGAGACAACCTAGATCACTAACTAACTTGCTTCGGGCACTGGATATAACCTGGTCTGCCAAGCTATGCTGGCTTCTAGCTCTATGCTATACCCGAATGTGGGTGAATACAAGGGACGAACATGGCTGTCACCACCTGCCGGCCTATCCCTCGACCGTGGGGCATGAGGCAAACGAAGGTAGCCTCTAGTCTAGACATCACATCTACACTATCGACTATTGCTCTAGTGTTGTACAGGGTTATCCTGTCTTTATTAGGGGCCCTCTACTAGAGCATCTGCCACGGGGATAGATGACGATCCCGCAAATGGATAGCTAATCTAGAATATCTATATAGGAACTCATGGACATGGATATATCCGCTAACTCTATCTGTTTTCATATATGAAATATTATTTAGATTAAAGTTCTAATGTTGAGATCAAAGCATGAAACTATAGTCTAGTTCATATGCTAGGAATGTAAAGATCATAGCAATACACTATATTCTAATCACATGCTACGAACATAATAGAAGAACTATAGTCTATAAAATAGGACAAACTCTAGAGAAATAATAGATACCATTGATACCGATGTCTCTCTCCAAAGAGTGGGCCCCTCATGATAGCAAGCTCTTCTACTACAAAAGGTTAAAAGGAAGAGAGAGAAAGAGAGAGAGAGAGAGGAAGGGAGAGAGGGATCTAGGAGCTACATGGTGTATGTGATGATAAAAATGAGGCCTCCCCTTCCTTATATAGCAGTTGTGGCCGGCTCCTAGGAGGCCAGGTTCAGTGAACCCATGCCCGCACCATCCTCACTACATTAATTGTAGTCGGTGGGAGGAGGCCGAGCCACGTCGGTGCCACATGAGGCGCGGCCGCGCCTGGGGCGTGCGTGCCTGGGTTGTCCCCCCTTGGGCCCGTCTTTGCGTGGCCGCCTCTCCTTTGGGCCAGCAATGTTATGGTGTGGTGGGCTTGGTCCATTTCTATGCTGGAATGGCCTTTCTCCTCTCTTCTCTCCTTTATGCTTTCCAGAAAAGCGTATTCTTGCTCCTGTTCTGCCTGTTTCCACCCTATGTTCTACATTCCTGATAATTCTATGGTATAAGTGAAAAACATTATCACATGTATATGTGTGTAGCAAGGTGTGTTTTCCTCCTTTTTGGTAGAATGTTGGCAGTAAATATCTGTCGATAACGATCGCCAACAAACTCCCCCAAGCTTACCCTTTGCTCGTCCTCAAGCAAAAGCTAAGACATTCGTTGTTGATCAGGAGTTGCTACAATGCCAATTACACTCCAAATATGCATAGTTTATAACAAAGTTTTCTACTGCAATTTGAATGAATTGGCTTGCCTGCTTGCTATTGACGGTAGATAAGTATCATTTTTAACTATCAACATAGCATGAAAAAGGACCTAAAACATAATTACTATCTAGATATAGGGGTTATACTAACAAAATTTCATGAGTTTTGGTGAATGTCTATTTCTACAGGGGGTTATCAGAAAATAACCAAAGGAGGCCCACATGTCATATTTACATAGAGAGAAAAGGGCCACGTATATAAAAAGAAAAATCTAGAAGACTCAAAAAGCCACCCCCTAGGAGGTGGGACCCACCTATCACTGTGACAGGGGTGGGCACCCCCACCCCCTGGGTGGCTACCCCACCTAGGTGGCCAATCAGGGCCAAGCTCGTGGATCATGCCTCCACCGCCTTTGAGGATCAATAATAATCATTCATCAAGGACGGTTTCATCCGAGGGTTGTGGTGCTTCCTAGAGGGCTATATAAGCAAGGCCCCTGGCCCCAGAAGAAACCCTAATTCATTAGCAATCTCATTCTAAGATACAGAGCTTACATCTGAGGAGCCCTAGAGCCATTATCTCAATTAGATCTCTATAGTTTAGCATAGCTACATAGGATTAGAACTAGAAGGAGGTAAGCATCGCTTGGTTTCCGGATCTATCAAGAGAAATACTTGGTAATTCTCTCCTACTTTTATATTCGTTCTTTTATTATTTATCCAGATCATCATTTATATGAATATGACTTTAGTCTATTCTATCATATTAGATATGACTTTGCTCTATTTGATTATGTTCTCAATTATATTGTTCTTAGTCTACTTTGATTATATGCTTGGCATAGTTCGATCAGAATTATATTTAAGTATAGGATCATATAGCGCTTGCTCATTGGTACCATGGGTGAGTGGTCAATATTGTGTAGGTGTGGTGCCTATATCGTATTTTCCTGTGATTGCACCCTATATTCTAGACCGTGTGGTAGATTGCAGGAGTGATAGTCCTATTGAGTCATTCGTAGTCCACCTCCTGAGTATAGGGTAGGCAGAACACAACTATTATAGGGAAGTGATTGCTATATTCTTCATCTTCCTTTGTAATATCACTATGCGTAGATATAACCTTTTCTTGCTATGATTGCCAAGTGTAATTGCACTAATCATTGTATACTTTGACCTTATAGTTAGAATAACTTAGGATTTATCATTGTAGTTCATCCTAATCCATGCTAGTGCTATAAGCTTAGAGTAATCTATTGAGATGTTTATCATTTATTATGTGGCTATGTGCTTATCAGTTATTCTTTATCATTTATATATACTATTATCTTGTGACACTTATCATGTATGAGAAGATCGATAAAGACATGGTTATACTCTTCATTACCACATGCAGTGATGCTCATTGCTCATTATCCTTAGCATTCCATTCTCCATGGTAAAAATATAAATAACGATACCTGGATTACTTCCGGTTAAAATGCTACATCGGTATTATCTGTGCGCTTGCAGATTTCATATTTATTCTAGAGGAGCATTTGCATTTATTAATATCAGCACCTGTGGCGCCATGCTAGGGATGACAACCTAGCTTAGGTGATGTTAGAGGTGTCAACATGCATTTTTGGTGCCATTACCGGGGAAGGTTGATTAGCTATTTAAAGGATAATGAGCCATCACTTGCATCCACTAATGAGATTAAGAAACCATCATCCTTCTCTACTCATACAGCCTTACCCTTATCTCTTATATATTTATATATCATATATAGGGTAATGTATGAAAAGGTTTGACCTTCTAGATAATTTCATCGACAATCCAGAAGCATTAATTAGAAGGACGAGAGCCAAGCTAAAGAAAGTTCGAGCTGCAACAGCAACATCATCATCATCTCAACTTGAGGCTCTACCTTTTGAGTTGGAAGATCAACCAAGCATATTTTGAAGCTTAACACCAGAGTTCGATGCCATGGTCAACAAGTCACTCTGTGAGTTCTTAGCTCCCACTACGAACAACATCCATATTGGACCTGCTGTAGACATTGAGAAGTCATTCGAGCTCAAGCTGGCACTGATCAACATGGTGCAAGCTAGCTAGTTTTGTGAAAAGGCACATGAAGATGCTAGTGCTCATCTCCAACACTTCCTAGAGATCTGCAGCACTTTCACCATCAAGGATGTCCCTAGAGATGCCATACTACTTCGTCTCTTCCCATTCTCACTCTTGGGGAGAGCAAAGCAGTGGTTCTATGCAACTAAAGAGAAGAATATTGCATGGGTACTCTACTCCACCAATTTCCTAGTGAAGTTCTTTCCCATGGGCAGGACCAATGCTTTTCGTGGGAAGACATCAAGTTTTCAACAACAATATGATGAGTCAGTCCTAGAAGCATGGGAGCACTTTCAAGACTACATCCTAGAATGTCCTCATCATGGAATGGAGAATTGGCTACTCATGTAGACCTTCTATCATGGGCTCACCAACAACACCCGTGAGACTATGGATGTTGCCGCTAAAGGAGCATTCTTATCACTTACAATTGCTCAAGCCATAGCTCTTGTGGAAAAGATGGTGTCCAACCAGGGTTGGAGCGAAGAAAGAACTCAAACCCACAAGAGAGGTAGAGGTATGCACCAGCTGAAGGAGGTAGACAGGCTGTCTGCCAAGATGGATTTACTTATGAAGAGGCTCGATGAGAGAGCCGACGAGAAGAATGAAGTCATGCACATCCATGATTCTCACATGACTTATGAAGAGTGTGGAGACATTGGGCATTCTGGCAGTAATTGCCCAGAGCTACAAGAGGATGTGAACTACCTCAACAACAACTACTACTACTATCATCCTCAACAAAATCAAGGTTGGAACCAACAACAAAGGCCTAACTACTTAGGTAACTACTCAAATAACTATCAAGGTAATAACTCTTACAATAATTTTAATCAGCCACCTTTGAGAGAGTTAGTGCTTAATCAAGGCAAGTTAATGGACAACCTATCTAAGAAGTTAGCATCCAATGATATAGTGCTAGAAATAATTAATATCAGGATGGATAACTTCTCTACTACCATTAAGAATTAGCTTAGCTTTAATAAGATGCTAGAGTCTCAGTTGCAACAGCTTGCAAATGTTGTCCCTCTTGCTAACCAAGGTAAGATTCTAGGATAACTAGAAGATCTAGAAACTACAAATCTTGTAGACATATTCAATGCAGGAAGCTACTAGAGTGATCCTATATCCAAAGGATGGAACAATGAGACTCTGCCAATCAAGAAAGGTGACCTAGGAAGACCGGTCATCTCGATCTCCATTGGAAGCATAAACTTCAATGAGGCTATCTGTGACTTCGGTGCAAGCATCAACATCATGCCTAAGGTGATCTATGACAAAATGTTCAATTATCCTTTATTGTATACAACCATGTGCTTGCAACTTGCAGATTAGTCATTATGCTACGCAAAAGGAATCCTAGAAGATATCTGTGTACGAGTTGGCAGCTCGTATGTCCCTATAGACTTCGTGGTAATAGAGACAGGTGGTGATGAGAGGTCACTCATCATTTTGAGACTACCATTCTTGAACACCGCCGAAGCTATCATGTACGCCAACACTACCAAGATCTGCTTTAACATCAAAGGTAAGAGAGAAGACCTTCTTCTTCAAGAACAGGGTGCTATAGTTCCCTGCACACCCCCAACATCCGTACGAGCCAAAGAAGAAGAAGAATCAGAAGAATAAGAACAAGAAGCCATAACAAATGGAGTCAATAAGGATGATCAATGCAGTCCATGGAGAGCATGATCATTAGCTCAAGTCCCCCTACCTGATCCAGAAGGACGACCTAGGTGTCCCAACCATAGAGTCCACAATCAACAGAAGCTCCTTTTAGAAAGCTGTCTATGACACGAGATCGGGCATCAACATAATGGCCAAGGTAACTTATGAATATTTATATGGTACTATGCCCTTGGAACCTACCTATGCACAGCTATAGATGGCGGACCAAACATTTTACTTCATGGAAGGACTAGTAAAAGATGTCCCAATTCAGATCGATGACCACTTCATCCCGACTGACTTCCTAGTCGTCGACATGGGAGAGGATGAGTATGATCCACACATCATCCTAGGAAGACCATTCCTGAGCACCACCAAGGCCATCATCTACATTACAATGGGAGAAGTTCATTTCTAATTTCTCTCAGAGAAGGTATGCTACCATTTCAATAATAATTATATAGTTGATGAAGAACCCAAGAAGAACAGATCAAGAAGAAGGTGTCGCACCCGTAACCAGAAGAGCCAGCCAACTATGGATGGCTGGGCTGACTATGAAGGAGAAGTAACAAGACATGAAGATCAATTCCCTAAAGACAATGCATCTCCTGAGGAGGAAGCAATACCACCAACAGAAAGTGACCCAGTCACTGATGATCACACAAAAAATAAGACAGAAGAGCAAGCTTCTCCCTCAAAGTCAACCTCACCAATAAAATAGGTATAGAAAGTAAAGGTAAAACCAATTTCAAATTCAACATAAGAAGAGGTTCAGCCAGTGGCACCACTCAAGCCATCCGAGGTGCCCCAGAAGGATTGAGCAGACAAGAGGTCTTGTTTGGAGGACTTAAATCACTGAACACCGCGCCAAGAGGTAACTTGATAGTTATCAATATTTCCCTTTTTCAATTCTGCATTTACTTTTTCCTCATCATATTTACTTTCCCCAATTGCATGTTCAGTTACACTTTATTTCTGCATAGAAAAAGAAAATAAATATGTCTTTCATTGCATCCTAAAACTGCTAAGCCCCATGCAAATAAATTTGTGGCATAAAACCCATAAGTCTAGTTGCTGTGGTGGCATAAACATAAATAAAGATGCATTCATCATTCTTTTTAAATTCCTTGTATAGTATAAAATATAAAAGTATAAAAATATAGCTACAAGAGATCCTGCTAGAAAGATACTTATAAGGTACTAGATGTTCAAGGCTTGGAGGTTCATCACTAACACTTAATCAAGTTCCACAAGCTTTGTTGTCTATTTAAGCCCCACAGAATTTGAAGGATCAAGGAAAGCAAACAGACAGAAGGACGATCTGTCCCCTATTGGAGTGCTGTCTCAACATTCATCATCATAAGCACTCCGATGAGAGGAGTACACCTTCACTGTCTGTCAACTTCATCAAGCAAGACTACGTCAACATTTAGCTTGGGGGAGAGCATCCCCCGTGTATCCAGCTAAGTATTTTTACCTATCTATTTACTTATATATTTTTGCTTTTATTTATGAGATAAAAAGATGCATAACCTTTAGAAACCCAACTAAATGTTTTCCTATATATGTTTTTCTATATGATCTTTAAGTTTGTTAAATAAATAAAGGAAAGTGTGCTAAGTTTCATCTTGCTAAAATGAACCCCTAGAACAAACTCTCATATGGAAATGATGAATAGTTGCTCTGCCATAATTCCTTTCAAGTACCTAGTTTTCAACCTCGAGTTCTCCTAAGTTTTGGATACAATGGTTTTGATTTAAGATTTGCTCTAAACCTGATCTTGTGGGTAGTGAATGCTTGATCTAAGTCTAGGTAGTTGATGGATATGATATAGGAAAGTTTTGAGCTGCTGTTTATCATGTTCCTAGAGATACTAGAGTTCTAGAGAATTTATCTTTTGAAAATTAACTTACTACATGATGAGTTCCTGTATGATGAGAGATTAAATTCCTACCACAGCCATATACATGCTTGTTAGATTAAGAAACCTTACATTCATATTTACTGCTTGTGAGCATTGAGTGTGGTTAAGCTGTGTAGACCCTTAGGGACTGGTCATGCGGTTAAAATCAAGATCCACATACACACTCCTCCTATACGTGCTACTTCTACCCTAGAAGTACGCATACATATCCATCCGTATACATCCACCCGTATATTCTGCTTCTATCCTAGAAGTACGAATCCACATATATATCCCATTCAGATCCACCTAAAAAATAGTTCTACTCCTACACTGGGAGTGAACTGTCCAAAAATACTCTTACCATCCATGATTATCCCTTGCTAGCCAATAAAGCTCCAAATATCCATTATGCTACCTCTTGTTATATCCCCAGAAACAGGCTTGGGTGCTCTAAAAAAAGAAGAAAGAGAAGAAGAAAAGGAAAAATAAAAGAAAGAGGACAAATGTCCCACTCAAAAAAAAATCATTGAGCAGCCCAAGTTCTCCCCAAAGTCTTCAAGTTTTCGAGAGAGGTATGAGAAAAATTCTCAAAGGAGCTAAGTATTCACCATCACTATTTCTTTACCCCTACATATACCACTTACTATCTATCCACCACCTACCATATAGCCTATACACATGCATATCTTGATTTGACTGTATGACTTGTTTCTCTAGATCCATGGTTTGACTGTGCAATATATGTTTGCAAGTATGTATTCACTGTCTCCCCACCTATGAGCTCCACATAAGGTGGACTAATCAACCTAAGCACCATGCTTAATTTGAGAAGTCTATGAAAATATGTTTGTGTAAGAACCATATTTTCAAACCAAAGCTTACTAGTATAGGCAAGAGTATATTTAAAGTAGTAAATATTTTTTTGTCTGGTTAACCATCCAAAGTTCTATACTTGGCAAGTTTTAAGACAATGATCAAATTTGAAATTTAATCAAGGTAGGCATTTTAGTCATTGCATATGCTAGATTGAAAGGCCTATGAAGACATGATGATTAAATCATGCTCCAAGCTAAAACATGCTTCATATAGGACTTAGAAGATTAACCAAATTTTATCAAGTTTTGAAATATTTTTGTTTTCATGTCATATGCAACCACTTCTAACTCTATATCAGACTAAGAACTTAGCATGATCAAGGTAGGTTGAATAATCCAAGCACCATGCTTGCATTATGAACCTATGGGGTGGTGACGGATCTAGCATCACTCCCCCAAGCTAGATGGTTATATATGGATGAAGTTTAAGTTTTGAGAAATAAATATTTTTTTCTATTTTTATGTCTTATCATTACTATACTAGTAATGTTTTATTTAATGCAGAAAATAAAAAGGGTCATTTACCTGCGGCGAGGTTTCATAGTTTTAAGTCCTATGAATGTAACACCCTAAAAATTTGAAAAGAAGAAAAATAGGAAAAACATGATTTTTATATTTATTTTTGTGAAGCATGCAAAATTTAGAATAAGAATAATTTTTATAAATTTAAAATCAAATATATGGGTAGAAACATGTTTGTGCATTCATGCTGCTGCATTTGAAGTTTTGTATTGAGTGGTTTCAATCAAATTCAAATTTGATTTGAAAATCATTTGAAAAAGGAATTTGAAAAAAATTGGAAAAGGATTTCTTATTCTCTCTGCTCTCGGGCCGTTTCTCCCCGCAGCCCAGCGTGCGCGGCCTGTTTTTCCCTCCCTCCCGGCCGGTCTTCTCTTCCTGGGCCGAGCCCAAGTCACGGCCTGTCGGCCCGTCACCGCGCGCGCGCTCGCGTCTCGCAGCGGCCGCGTTTTTCCACCCTGAGCCGCTGACATGTGGGCCCCGATTGTCAGTGACTCTTCTCATCTTTCCTTTCTTCTTCCTCCGGCTCCGCACCGCCTTCTCTCTTTCTTCTCCAATTCGGTGAATCAAATCCACCGCGCATCTTCGTTATTTCCTTGTTTCCTCGCGCCTCCGGGCTATAAAAACGGAACCCCTGTGCTATTCCGCATCCAACCCGTCCCTTTTGAGCCGTTTTGGTCGTCTCGTCGAGCCACCGCACGTGCCACCGCCGCCATACCCGCCACCGCAAGCACGCCGCCGTCTTCGTCCACCACGTGCCCTAGTTCTTGCCTGGGGTGAGTTCGCCTTGATTCCAGCTACCTCCCGGTGTATCTCTTTCGTCGAATAGTGTCCGGAGCCGTGTTTTAGCTTTTTCCAGCGATGGCGCCGCCGTGGAAGCTCGCCGTCGGGCTCGATTCCGGTCGGAGCGCCGCCCGTTTTCCCCAGATTCAATCTGGACCGTTCGTTTTAGATCTAACGGCTGTAAATAGAAGATACCGGTTCGCTGGTGATTTTGCAAAAGAAACCCTGAAGTTTTTAAGTATGTAACCCGCGGTCCAAAGCGTAATCTGGAAAAATACGTTTTGATTTATTGAAAACGTAATTCGTTTCGGAAAAAGAAAAATACGCTTTCTGATATTTACAGTTTTGCCATTCAGATTGTTTTAGTTGTAGAATTTTCGTTTTAACTCCGATTTGGTCCATTCAAATTTCGTTAGATTCATATTTGCGAACTCTATGTAATTATACAACTGTACAGTAGGTTTGGATTAATTTATTTACGAGTTTTTATTAAAGTATTTATTCTTCTATAGGAAATCTTTGGAAATTCATAACTTTGTCGTTTTAGATCCGATTTTCGTGATCTTCGTGTCTGTGTGATCCTAGCAAGTTGTAGATTCATTTTAAAGACTTTTTATTTTATTTTCTTACTGTTGGTGTATTTTTCTAATTATAGTCTTGTTTGTCTATGCATGATTGCCTCTGGATGTGTGTTGTTGATAATGGTTGATCAAGTATAGACGGTGAGAAATTCGTTGGAGATCAAGAGCTTTACTACGAGCAAGATCTTTAGGACCAGTTCGAGCAAGGCAAGTATAGCATGGGATTATCCTTGTTGCCCTATTCACCTTATGCAAACAATATCATTATGCATTTATTCCTTGTTAAGGATGACTTAGCGATTGATCCTTTACCTTGGTACCCATTATATTGCATTGAGTAGTGTGGCTAGTGCTTAAACATGGACTATGATCATGTAAATTGATTAGAGGAATATGCAACAAACATTAAAAGATGATTTTGATTAATGTTTAAAGGGGATTAGAGCATGGGGGTTACTTTCGATGCTCTAATTGCTCTCCATAAGGACTCATCTATAAGCGACAATCCGGGATTTACAGTACAACTGTGGGGGCTATATGGCTCTGGCTTTAGTCATATAGAAGGACCTTTTCTAGCTTGTTAGAGGTATTCCTTTATGGCGTAAGAATGGCTTGACGAATCGGGTATAGTGCGGCCTCTGTCCTCATGTGTATAGGCTGCGTGTTATTGTGCCATCAGGAAGGGGGGCTCTACATCTGTTTGCCGAGTGAAATCTAATGACCCCAACTTGTTAGACGAACCTTCGAAAGACTTCATAGTGTTTACCCTGCCTGCTCACCTTGGTAGTGTTTTGGGAGTAATTAACCCGGACATTTGGGTAACACGACTCACAGTGAAAGTGTACAACCTCTGCAGAGTGTAAAACTGTTATAATAGCCGTGCTCACGGTCACGAGTGGCCTTGGACCCTTATGGAATAGTTGAATAATTGTTTATGATTATGTTTTTGCTATTCATTAATCATTTCACATGGATCATATGTTTAATGTTTATATTGAGACGTTTTGATGCTATTGTTATGCTAAAATCATGCTAACTAAAAGCTACATGCTGATAAACCAATGAATATGCCTTTTTGAGCCTCATGAACCCCATGTTACACTTGTTGAGTACGAGATGTACTTACGCTTGTTTATTTCTTTTACTTGGATAAAAATCCCGGATGGGTAACAGATGGAGGTAATAGTGACTACTACGCCTACTTCCCTGAAGATTACTAGTCTTGCTGTCAACCAGTCAATGTACCTGTGACTGGAGCTACCACGAGAGATTTTTTATTTATACTTCCGCTACATTTGTGTTAAGACTATGTGTTTAAATATCGTGATGTAATAACATTTGTGATGATACTTTTGTTATAATTTGTGAACTTATGTGTGATTGATCTCTGGGCGCACATAAGGGTATGCATTCCATTTGGTCGATAAATGGGTGTGACAAATTGGTATCAGAGCTCTTGTTGACTGTAGGACGCAAGCCTAGCTAGGAATGGTCGATTTAGTATCATCTTTACACTATTTTTATGCTCACTATCTTGCTCTTGTTATTTGATAAATTTTTATGCTTCTTATGTCACATTCTATTACGAAATGTTGCCTCTATTCTAACTTAATCTAAAAATTCTGTAGATGGCCCGTGACCGTAAGACTGCCCGCATTAGCTCTGGAGGATACTACCCACCTCGTGCTCTGCATGCAACTGAAGAGCCACAAGAGCTAGAACCTCAGGAACAGGAGCAGACTCCTGTAACACCAGTCCAAGCACCAGCACCTCCCCAGGAAGAGCCTGAGTCTGAAGAAGATCCAGAAATCGTCAAGATTGAAGATGATGAAGAGGAAGCTAATGGAGGAGTACAACCCCCGCCTCCATCACATGAAGTTTCTGAAGATATGCCACCTGCTCCAATGGGGTGGACTGTGAGGATCTACCACAGGAATGGAGGGAATGCTGTCTCTCATCTTCGCCTGGTGGGGATGCTCACTGCTTACTTCGCTGATTGGCATCCAGCTGTGGAGTACGTCTGCTGGGAGTACACTCATCCACTGGAGGACACATACTGGAAGGAAAGGGCAAGCATCTTTGCCCATAAGGAAGACAAGGGAGCATATCAGCTGGACATGATGTTCTCTCACGTGGGGCATCGAGCTACTATAGAGGATAGCATTGAAGATGCTGCTTTTGAAGCATGTATGGGTCTCCGCTATCTTCGCTTTAACCTTATGAAGCATGACATTCATCGCTTCTTTCCTCGTGCACACCCCGAACTTGGATGGGCTATGACAGATCCAGTGCAGCTAGAGCCACTACCTCGGGTGATGGTGAACTTTGTCTATGATATGATGGATAGGAAGCTGCAGTTAGAAGAGATGGTGAAGGCACAAGGGAAGACTATCAAGAGGTGCCAAGCAACCATTGATGAGCTCCGAGCAAACCAAGGCATGCCCAAGATTTATGAGACATTAGAGCATGAGCCACTTCCTTAGGAAGTAGGAGTCCTTTATGTAATAAGAACGTTCTTAGTAACGTCAGTTGAGTCAGTCGAGTCTGTCGTGTGGTTTGAACCTTGGTGTGCTAGTTGCTTTATTATTATGTTTATGTGTGAGTTGGATCTTTGTTTGAGTGTCGGGACTTGTAGGCATGTCTACAAGTTCCATTCTTAAGAATAATAAGTTTAATAGTCAAGGAATAATAGTTGGGTTTGATATTATCACGTTTCTGTCCTTGCTGTTTTCTGGAGCAGTCTTCAATGTTTCTGCTATAGTTTAAAAACGGTTCGTGCAACATTTATGAAATTTTTATGAGAGAAACTAGACTCAAGCATCTTTCAAATGCCACTGGAATCACCTTTTTATCTGATCTGGTTCGAGAGATATAATTTTTACAAGTTAAAGTTTCTGCACAGACTGGAATCTGGAACAGTTTCTGTTACGCCTTATTTTTCATAGACTTAATGACAGAATTTGATCTTGAGGTCTGAATAGAAATTGTGGATAATTTCATAAGCTTTCCAACCACGTAAGGCACGCCTCTTTTGGATTTCTGTAGCTCGAGATATGATTGAAATACTGAACTGTCAACATTGCTACTCGTCCAGAAAACTTTCAGATCTCCTTCTTAATCTTATAAGTGGTTGAAATCATGGAATTCTTAAAGTTTGCATGTTTATGGGTGGAAGATGGCCGGAAGAGGAAGAGGCAGAGGTCGTGGGAACATTCCCCCAAATCCACCACCACCACCGCCACCAACTATTGAGCAACTGTTGGCGGTACAGACGCAGTTGATGCAGCAACTAGTGCAAAATCAGCAAAATCAGCCAGTTATTGGGGCTCAACCACGTGATAAGCGTGGTGAGTTTTTGAAGGGTCGTCCCCCAGTGTTCACACATGCTGCTGATCCTTTGGAGGCCGATGATTGGCTTCGTGCTGTGGAGAAACAACTCATTATTGCCCAATGTGATGACCGACAGAAGGTGTTGTTTGCTTCTGGGCAACTTCAGGGAGAAGCTCAGGATTGGTGGGAGTCATATGAGTATGGTCGTCCTGCCAATGCTCCTGCAGTCACCTGGCAGGAGTTTAGGGAGAACTTCAGGGCTTACCATATACCTGAAGGAATGATAGAGTTGAAGGCGGAGGAATTCAGGAACCTGACCCAAGGGTCAATGACTGTAGCTGAGTACCGTGACAAGTTTGCTCAATTGTCACGATATGCTCCACATGAGGTGGCTAATGACAATGATAAGCAGCGCCGCTTCTTGAAGGGATTATATGATGGACTACAGTTGCAGTTGATGTCCAATACCTACCCTAATTTTCAGACGCTTGTAAACCGCGCTATCGTGGTGGATAGCAAGCGCAAGGAAATGGATGCAAAGAGGAAGAGGTTACAGGGACAAGCCTCTAATAGCAACACCCGTTTGCATACTGGTTTTCAGCAGAATACTCAGCAGAGGCCTCTCTCTGGACAGTGGAATCGTGGTCAGGCCCCATTCCGTGGACAGTTTCCGCAACGTCCCCCATTCCAGCCACAGAATAGCAACCAACGTCCACCGCAGCAGAATGGAAATCAAGCGCATCGTCAGGGTCCTACCAATAACACTCCTACGAAGACTAGTGCTCCCAATACTCCCAACAAGTGTTTCCGATGTGGAAAAGAAGGTCACTTGTCTTACAATTGCCCGGAGAAGCTTAACCAGCAGACTCCCCAGAGACAGAGCAGCCACCAGAAGACCGCACCTAACTCAGGAAGGGTGAATCACTTGTCCCAGGAAACTGCAGTGGAGGAGCCAGAAGTTATGCTTGGTACGTTCGATGTCCACTCTACTCCCGCCACTGTTCTTTTTGATTCTGGAGCATCACATTCTTTCATATCGCAATCATTTGTTAGAATACATAGAATCCATTTGTGTGCCATGAAGAATCCTATCTTAGTAAACTCACCTGGTGGAAGCATGCCAGCATCTTATCGCTGTCTTCCTATTAGTCTCAACTTAAGGGGGGTAGAGTTTACAGTTAGCCCTATAGTATTGAGAACAGCTGGGATTGATCTTATATTGGGAATGGATTGGATGATGCAACAACAAGCAGAGATTCAGTGTAAGGATAAATCAGTTGTACTGACAACACCAAAGGGTGATAGAGTCAAGGTTGAAGTAAAAGTACAAAAACAAGAGACTGCTACAGTGAACCAGCTTAATGATGGTGCCAACCAGGAAGATCCAGTTGTGGAGGAGTTTCCAGATGTGTTTCCAGAGGAATTGCCAGGTATGCCACCAGACCGTGACATTGAATTTATTATTGAATTATTACCTAGAACTGCACCTATAGCTAAGCGTCCATATAGAATGGGAGTAAATGAATTAGAAGAACTTAAGAAACAAATTAAGGAGTTGCAGGATAAGGGTTTTATTCGTCCTAGTTCTTCACCTTGGGGAGCACCAGTGATTTTTGTGGATAAGAAAGATGGAACTCAGAGGATGTGTGTAGATTATCGGTCTCTTAATGAGGTTACTATTAAGAACAAGTATCCATTACCTAGGATTGATGACCTGTTCGATCAGTTGAGAGGAGCTTGTGTATTTTCCAAGATTGATCTTCATTCTGGATATCATCAGTTGAAGATTCGTGCTAGTGATGTACCAAAGACAGCTTTTACTACACGGTATGGGTTGTATGAGTATACAGTGATGTCTTTTGGTCTGACTAATGCCCCTGCATACTTTATGTATTTGATGAATAAGGTATTCATGGAATATCTGGACAAGTTTGTAGTGGTATTCATCGATGATATTCTAGTATTTTCCAAGACTGAGGAAGAACATGCGGAACATTTGAGGTTGGTTTTACAGAAGCTTAGAGAACACCAACTTTATGCAAAGAGGAGTAAATGTGAGTTTTGGTTGAAGGAAGTTTCTTTTCTGGGTCACATTGTCTCTAATGGAGGAATATCAGTAGATCCTGGCAAGGTGAAAGATGTATTGAATTGGAAACCACCCATCAATGTGAGTGAGATCCGTAGCTTCTTGGGATTAGCTGGTTATTATAGAAGATTTATAGAGGGATTTTCAAAGCTTGCAAAACCAATGACTGCATTATTGGAGAAGAATGCCAAGTTTGTGTGGTCCGAGAAGTGTCAGGCCAATTTTGAGGAGCTAAAGAAGAGATTGACGACTGCACCCGTCTTAGTTTTGCCAGATCTGAGTAAACCTTTCTCTATCTATTGTGATGCATCTCGATTGGGTTTGGGATGTGTACTGATGCAAGAAGGTAGAGTTGTGGCATATGCATCAAGGCAGTTGAGGAAGCATGAGTTAAATTACCCTACTCATGATTTGGAATTAGCTGCAGTAGTTCATGCATTAAAGATATGGAGACATTATTTGATTGGACACAAGAGTGATATATACACTGATCACAAGAGTTTAAGGTATATCTTCACTCAAACGGATCTGAACTTGAGGCAGCGTAGATGGTTGGAGTTGATAAAAGACTATGATCTAGAGGTGCATTATCATCCAGGAAAGGCCAACGTTGTTGCTGATGCTCTTAGTAGGAAAAGTTATGCAAATGAAATACAAGTAATGCCTATGCCAAAGGAATTGTGTGCCGAGTGCAAGCATCTGAATTTAGGATTTACTACCAATGCAGTGGAATTAGTATTAGAGCCTACTCTAGAGCAAGAGATCCGTAAAGGTCAGCAGAAGGATGAAAAGTTGAGAGAGATAGCTGAAAACATAGCGAAAGGTAAATCTCCAGGATTCCGTAAGGATGATAATGGTACGCTATGGTTTGGAAAAAGGCTATGTGTGCCCAAAGATAAGGATATCAGAATGGTAATTCTGCGTGAAGCTCATGAGTCAGCTTATTCCATACATCCGGGGAGTACTAAGATGTACTTGGATCTGAAAGAGAGATATTGGTGGTACGGTTTAAAGAGAGATGTTGCTGAGTATGTTGCTTTGTGTGACACTTGTCAAAGGGTGAAAGCGGAACATCAGAGACCTGCAGGATTGTTACAGCCTATGCAGATACCCGAGTGGAAATGGGAAGAGGTTGGTATGGACTTTATAGTTGGGTTGCCACGGACTCAAAGAGGATATGATTCAATTTGGGTGATAGTGGATCGTCTGACTAAGGTTGCTCATTTTCTGCCTGTGAAGACTACATACAGCAGTGCGAAGTTGGCAGAATTGTATATGGAAAGAATAGTGAGTCTACATGGAGTACCTAAAAAGATTGTGTCTGATCGAGGTACTCAGTTTACATCTCATTATTGGCAAAAGATACATGAATCATTGGGAACCAAATTAAATTTTAGTACAGCTTATCATCCTCAGACAGATGGTCAAACGGAGAGAATTAATCAGATATTGGAAGATATGTTGAGAGCTTGTGCTTTACAATATGGTACTAGTTGGGATAAGAGTTTGCCTTATGCAGAGTTCTCTTATAACAATAGTTATCAGAAGAGTCTTCAAATGGCACCGTTTGAGGCTCTGTATGGACGAAAGTGTAGGACCCCGTTGTTCTAGAATCAGACAGGGGAGAGTCAAGTGTATGGGCCTGATGTATTAAAGGATGCTGAAAAGAAAGTGAGAATGATTAGAGATAATCTAAAAATAGCACAGTCCAGACAGAAAAAGCTATGCTGATACTCGCAGAAGGGAGTTGACATTTGAGGTAGGGGATTATGTATATTTGAAAGTATCGCCAATGAGGAGTGTGAGAAGGTTCAACATGAAGGGTAAATTGGCACCAAGATATATTGGACCTTTCAAGATTATAGAGAGACGTGGTGAAGTGGCATATCAGTTGGAATTACCTGAAAGTTTGGCAGGTGTACATGATGTGTTCCATGTGTCTCAATTAAAGAAATGTTTACGAGTACCAGAGGAGCAGATTTCATTAGAGGAACTTACTGTTAAGGAGGATCTTACATATGAAGAGTTTCCGGTTAAAATTTTAGAGACTGCGGACAGAGTCACAAGAAGTAGAACAATTAAAATGTGTAAAGTACAATGGAATCGGTACACAGCAGAAGAGGCTACTTGGGAACGAGAAGAGGATCTGAGAAAAACCTACCCGCAACTGTTTGAGTAAGCATCGGTCGAATCTCGGGACGAGATTCATTTTAAGGGGGGTAGAATTGTAACACCCTAAAAATTTGAAAAGAAGAAAAATAGGAAAAACATGATTTTTATATTTATTTTTGTGAAGCATGCAAAATTTAGAATAAGAATAATTTTTATAAATTTAAAATCAAATATAAGGGTAGAAACATGTTTGTGCATTCATGCTGCTGCATTTGAAGTTTTGTATTGAGTGGTTTCAATCAAATTCAAATTTGATTTGAAAATCATTTGAAAAAGGAATTTGAAAAAAATTGGAAAAGGATTTCTTATTCTCTCTGCTCTCGGGCCGTTTCTCCCCGCAGCCCAGCATGCGCGGCCCGTTTTTCCCTCCCTCCCGGCCGGTCTTCTCTTCCTGGGCCGAGCCCAAGTCACGGCCTGTCGGCCCGTCACCGCGCGCGCGCTCGCGTCTCGCAGCGGCCGCGTTTTTCCGCCCTGAGCCGCTGACATGTGGGCCCCGATTGTCAGTGACTCTTCTCATCTTTCCTTTCTTCTTCCTCCGGCTCCGCACCGCCTTCTCTCTTTCTTCTCCGATTCGGTGAATCAAATCCACCGCGCATCTTCGTTATTTCCTTGTTTCCTCGCGCCTCCGGGCTATAAAAACGGAACCCCTGTGCTATTCCGCATCCAACCCGTCCCTTTTGAGCCGTTTTGGTCGTCTCGTCGAGCCACCGCACGTGCCACCGCCGCCATACCCGCCACCGCAAGCACGCCGCCGTCTTCGTCCACCACGTGCCCTAGTTCTTGCCTGGGGTGAGTTCGCCTTGATTCCAGCTACCTCCCGGTGTATCTCTTTCGTCGAATAGTGGCCGGAGCCGTGTTTTAGCTTTTTCCAGCGATGGCGCCGCCGTGGAAGCTCGCCGTCGGGCTCGATTCCGGTCGGAGCGCCGCCCGTTTTCCCCAGATTCAATCTGGACCGTTCGTTTTAGATCTAACGGCTGTAAATAGAAGATACCGGTTCGCTGGTGATTTTGCAAAAGAAACCCTGAAGTTTTTAAGTATGTAACCCGCGGTCCAAAGCGTAATCTGGAAAAATACGTTTTGATTTATCGAAAACGTAATTCGTTTCGGAAAAAGAAAAATACGCTTTCTGATATTTACAGTTTTGCCATTCAGATTGTTTTAGTTGTAGAATTTTTGTTTTAACTCCGATTTGGTCCATTCAAATTTCGTTAGATTCATATTTGCGAACTCTATGTAATTATACAACTGTACAGTAGGTTTGGATTAATTTATTTACGAGTTTTTATTAAAGTATTTATTCTTCTATAGGAAATCTTTGGAAATTCATAACTTTGTCGTTTTAGATCCGATTTTCGTGATCTTCGCGTCTGTGTGATCCTAGCAAGTTGTAGATTCATTTTAAAGACTTTTTATTTTATTTTCTTACTGTTGGTGTATTGTTCTAATTATAGTCTTGTTTGTCTATGCATGATTGCCTCTGGATGTGTGTTGTTGATAATGGTTGATCAAGTATAGACGGTGAGAAATTCGTTGGAGATCAAGAGCTTTACTACGAGCAAGATCTTTAGGACCAGTTCGAGCAAGGCAAGTATAGCATGGGATTATCCTTGTTGCCCTATTCACCTTATGCAAACAATATCATTATGCATTTATTCCTTGTTAAGGATGACTTAGCGATTGATCCTTTACCTTGGTACCCATTATATTGCATTGAGTAGTGTGGCTAGTGCTTAAACATGGACTATGATCATGTAAATTGATTAGAGGAATATGCAACAAACATTAAAAGATGATTTTGATTAATGTTTAAAGGGGATTAGAGCATGGGGGTTACTTTCGATGCTCTAATTGCTCTCCATAAGGACTCATCTATAAGCGACAATCCGGGATTTACAGTACAACTGTGGGGGCTATATGGCTCTGGCTTTAGTCATATAGAAGGACCTTTTCTAGCTTGTTAGAGGTATTCCTTTATGGCGTAAGAATGGCTTGACGAATCGGGTATAGTGCGGCCTCTGTCCTCATGTGTATAGGCTGCGTGTTATTGTGCCATCAGGAAGGGGGGCTCTACATCTGTTTGCCGAGTGAAATCTAATGACCCTAACTTGTTAGACGAACCTTCGAAAGACTTCATAGTGTTTACCCTGCCTGCTCACCTTGGTAGTGTTTTGGGAGTAATTAACCCGGGCATTTGGGTAACACGACTCACAGTGAAAGTGTACAACCTCTGCAGAGTGTAAAACTGTTATAACAGCCGTGCTCACGGTCACGAGTGGCCTTGGACCCTTATGGAATAGTTGAATAATTGTTTATGATTATGTTTTTGCTATTCATTAATCATTTCACATGGATCATATGTTTAATGTTTATATTGAGACGTTTTGATGCTATTGTTATGCTAAAATCATGCTAACTAAAAGCTACATGCTGATAAACCAATGAATATGCCTTTTTGAGCCTCATGAACCCCATGTTACACTTTTTGAGTACGAGATGTACTTACGCTTGTTTATTTCTTTTACTTGGATAAAAATCCCGGATGGGTAACAGATGGAGGTAATAGTGACTACTACGCCTACTTCCCTGAAGATTACTAGTCTTGCTGTCAACCAGTCAATGTACCTGTGACTGGAGCTACCACGAGAGATTTTTTATTTATACTTCCGCTACATTTGTGTTAAGACTATGTGTTTAAATATCGTGATGTAATAACATTTGTGATGATACTTTTGTTATAATTTGTGAACTTATGTGTGATTGATCTCTGGGCGCACATAAGGGTATGCATTTGTAACACCCTAAAAATTTGAAAAGAAGAAAAATAGGAAAAATATGATTTTTGTATATTTTTGTGAGCATACAAATTTAGGATAATAATAATTTTTATAAATTTAAAATTTAATATAAGGGTAGGAACATGATTGAGCATTCATGCTGTTGCATTTGAAGTTTTGTATTGAGTGGTTTAAACCAAATTCAAATTTGATTTGAAAAATCTTTTGAAAATTTGCTTGGAAAAATTGGAAAAGAAAAAAAGAAGAGAAATGCCATTCATCTGGTTTTCGGCCCGTTTCGGCTGCCTTGGCGCGCGGCCCGCTCACTCCCGCGGCCTCCTTCTCCTTCGCGGGCCGAGCCCAGCCGCAGCCGCCGGCCCAGTATCGCGCGCGCCTTCCCCTCTCCTTCCCATCGCTGACGATGCGGGCCCACGTGTCAGGAGCACCTTCCTCCTTCCCACGCCATCGCTGGATCCTCCTTTCCGAAAATCACCGACGCCGAATCCACCTCCGATCTCCCCTTTCCTTACTCGGTGCGCCTCCAGGCTATATAAGCATGGGCGTCGTGCACAGCCACCCTCATCGAGCCTTTTCGCAGCATCGGCCAAGCTCCTGAGGCACCACCGCGAGCTAGAGCCCTAACCCGCCACCACCGTCCGCCTCTCCGAGCCGCGCGTCCTCTTTGTCTCGTCATCGGCTTCGTTTTCGCTCGTGGTGAGTTCGCGTTGATGCGCTCTACCCGTTGGTGTATTTCTTTCGCGAGGTAATGCTCTGTAGCGCGAGGAAGCCATCTCCGGCCATGGCGCCACCGCGGGACTCACCGTCGGCCGATTCCGACCGGAGCGCCGCCGGCTGATTCCCGATCCAATCCGATCCGTCCGATTTGAATCCAACGGCCGAGGATCAAAGATACCGGTTCGGCCAGCACTTTTGCTCAAGAGACCCTGGGAATTTCAAGTATAGAACCCGCACTCCAAGACGTATTCTGAAAATACGCTTTCTCTTTCCGAAAACATAGATTCGTTTTAATAAGTTCAGAATACGCTTTCACTTATTTACAGTTTTGCCACTGAGTTTGTTTTAGCCATAATTTCTCCGTTTTAACTCCGATTTGATCCATTCAAATTGCGTTAGATTCGTATTTGTGAGCTCTACATGATGATAGAACTGTACAGTAGGTTTGAGATAATTTATTTTCGAGTTTATATTAAAGTAATTATTTATCTATAGGAAATCTTAGAAAATTCATAACTTTTACGTTTTAAATCCAAATTTCGTGATCTTTATGTCTATGTGATCGTAGTAATGTGTAGAAGGGTTTTACAAACTTGTTATACTGTTAGTGTTACTGTTGGTTAGGTTTTCTATCTTTAAGTTCCGATGTGAGATTTAATCTATTACTTTAATAAAGTAGATCTTGTTTAAATCATATCTTCTACGTTTTAGATCCGTTTTAGCTCATTCGAGTTGCGTTAGATTCATAGCAACGAGATTTACGCATTAGTGACAGTATTTGCCATATTACTAATTCTGAAATTTTATTGTTTAAATCATATCTTGATTAATAATTATGTAACTGGGTTTTGTAAATAAAATATGATTTGTTTTACTTTAGTTTCATAATTTGAATCTAAATTTGACTTAATTCCATATATAGTATCTATAAAATATCTTATATATGTTATTATATAATTAAAACACATGAAGCTAATAGTTTTATATTTTCTTCTATGAGCAAATCTTTCGGTAGATGTATCTTTTCAACCGTAGCTCTGATTAGTGTGCTTTTCGCGTCTGTGTGTTCGTAGTGATGCGTAGAATCGTGTTTCAAACTCTTTTATTTATTTTCATATGTTTGGTGTACTGTTCTAATTTAGATCTATTATTTGCTTCGTGTATGATTGCTCGATGTGTGTGTGGTGATTTATTGATCAAGTCCAGTCGGTGAGATATACGTGGTTATCAAGAAGAAGAAGAAGAACGTTGAAGATTAAAGCTTACCGAAGGATCGGTGTTTAAGGCAAGTATAGCATGGGATTATCCTTGTTTCCTATTCATCTTTAATATATTTAATTCATGTGCATGTGTCTACCTTGTTACCATTAAGGATATCCTAGTTTTTGTATCTTGTACCTTGACACCTATGGGATATTGCATTGGATAGTATTTATGCTAGTGCTCAAGATAAATAACCATGATCTATAACTTGACTAATGGTATATGCAATAAACGTTTAAAAGATGCTCTATAGAAACATGGCTCAAGAGGGCTAGAGCATATTTGGTTGTTTTTATGGTGCTCTAGTTTCTCTCCTTAAGGACTTATCTGTAAGCGAACATCCAGGACTTACAGTACAACTGTGAGGGCTATATGGCTCTGGCTTTAGCTCAGTATGAGGACCTTTTCTAGCTTGTTAGAGGTTACCCTTGTGGCGCAAATGGGGTGAAGCAGACTGTGGATCCCTGCGTGGTGTATCACACGGACTGACTTCGGAAACCTAGCGGGCCTAACTTGTTAGACGAACCTTTGAAAGGCTTCATAGTGAACCCTGCCTGCTCACCTTGGGTGTGTTTTGGGGATTGGCCGCCTCGGGCATATGGGTAATCACGACTCACAGTGAAAGTGTACAACCTCTGCAGAGTGTAAAACTGGTATATCAGCCGTGCTCACGGTCACGAGTGGCCTTGGACCCTTACAGAATAAATGATGAACACTGATGATAATGATAATACTGATGATATTAAAGCTCACTAATGATTATTATTTCTTGCTATACATTATTCTTGTTTACATGATCATGAGGTTATTTGGGATTATGTTAAACTTGTTGCTACTCAACTGCTAAAAAGATGACTCACTAAAAGCTATTGCAGTAAACCCGTGTCAAACTTTTTGAGCTTCATGAACCCCATGTTATATTTGTTGAGTTCGACATGGACTCACTCTTGCTATTTCCCCACATCTCAGGAAGAGTACCAGACTGTTAGATTCTGGAATTGTTAGGCTTGTGATCAACCAGTTAGTTTGATCCTGGAGTGAAGGTTGCACCCAGTGTTCGGAGTTGTCTTTCCGCTGTGTTGCTCTCTAAGGTATATTTTATACTATTGTGTTATGTATATTAAGCATTTGTCTTTTGATATTACACTTATCTGTGGCTATATGTGAGATTTGTCTTCTTTATTTCACATATGGTGTATGTCTGGTTTTGTCCTTAAAACCGGGTGTGACAGATTGGTATCAGAGCAATGCTGACTGTAGGACGCAAGCCTAATTAGAAATCGGTCGTATTAAGGTTTTAAAATTGCTATAACTTCCTTGTCTATAAACCTTGATATTTCTTCTCCATTATATCCCCGCCCTAGATATTCATCTTCTCCATGATGCTTGTTTTAAGCCTTTGATCTCATCTACACTCCTTGATTTGATATGCTTTTTAGAACCATTCCTCACCCCCTTCTTACGAAATCGAAAGAGGAGCTTTAGGATCTTTACCCTTGGTATGAAGAGAACGATAGTATCGTAAATTGAGTCAATGATTGTTTTGTGCACCTTTATTGCTTGTTGAATTATAATTATGCTTTTGCTTGATTTGGAGCTTTGTAATGATTGCAATGAATTTGTGGATCCCACAATTTCATTTAGTTTATAGGCCTAAGGTATAAGGATTAATGAAATAAATAGTCGGGTTGGTTTTGTTGTTTCTGCCTTATCCTGTCTTTCCGGAGCAGTCTGTCTTCTTCAGCTTATGCCTCTGTTCTTGGATGACCACAAATCATGGAAATTTTCTGGACAATAGTAGACTTCAACATGTTTTCTGTGACCGTAAGAATCACCCTCATAGCTATTCTGGTTTGGGAGTTATGAAAATCACAAAATGATGAATCTGTGTTGTCTGAAACCTGGAACAGAATCTGTTATGTGTTGTTTTCGGTCAAGTTAACTACAGAATCTGGAAGTGTGTTCTATAAGAAAGTTGCAGAGAATTTTATAAGCTTTCTATCGGTGTAAACTATAGTTTCATTGGATTAACAGAATGAGAGTTACAGCTGTTTTACTGCACTGCTAATTTTCTGCTCGTGAGAAATTTCAGATTTCTTGTTCTTACCCATACACAAGAGTATTATTGGGATGTCAGAACACTTTTATGCTAAGTAGCTCATCTAGAAAAGGGTTCAAAGCTACCTTATTTGGTGTCCCTTATTTTAAGGGGGGTAGCCAATGTAAAGAAGGATTATTAAGATTGAACTCTTTAGTTGGAAGTATTGGTTAGTCTCCATGATTGAGTTGCCACCCTTGAGCAAAACTGTCCTGTGAACAAGGTTGATAATTTTGGATCCATGGAGACGAGAGTTGTTCTTTTGGATAGTTCATGATTATGATCATCTATACTTGCTCGTGTTTCTGATGTTGGTCACTTGATGACAGGAAGTGTAGTGTCTCATGACTCAGGAGCCCTATATGACGTCTCGCACTAATATGTGGAAAAAGATTGATGTTTCTGCCATTGAAGGATGTTATGGGTATGATGAAGCCGAGCACTATCAAAACAACAATGTTGAAGAGCAAGTTGGGAGTGAACTAAGTCAGAATCCACAACAACAAAAGCGAAAAAGGAAAGCCCATAAGAAGCCTGCTCAAGGAAGCAAAGCGCAGCCAAACTATGTCAATGGAAGACTGAGCAATGTGGATATGGATAAAATTCATGGAGTTACCAAAGTAGTGAGAGGTTATATTCAAGTAAGCTCAGTACAAGTTTTTGCTCTATTTGACCCCAGTGCTTCGCATTCTTTCATTTCCGCCGACATGGAAGAGACGTGCAAGATGGTGAAGTGTCCAATGAGGAGGCCTTTGCTAGTTCAAACCCCAGTGGGAGAAATGCAGACAGATCAGATATGCCCGAATGTCAGTCTTATCATAAACAAAGAAAACTTCACCGCGACACTCATTGTGTTGGAATCACTTAAAATTCGCGTGGTTCTTGGTAATGGATGGCTCTGTGCATACAAAGGAGTGATTCATGGTACTCGGTGCACAATGCTCTTAACAACACCGTCAGGAAAAAGAATTGAGTATCAAGGTGGTCGACTTTTACCTGAGGGAGATGAGAATGATCAATTAGAAGATAGGTACACCAAGGATAGCAAAGTGGACCATGAGTTTACTGAAGTTATAGCAGAGGAACAAATAACTTTGGAGGAGCTCAATAGGAGAGATGATCATGCTTAGGCAGATTAGTTAGTCAGTATATGAGAAACTGTCTCATGACTCTGCACGAAAGAGTAATTTGGAAAATGAGGATCAAATAAAGACAAAGTGTCATTATCTCTTTTGTCATCATCTTCCGAATCTCGGGACGAGATTCATCTTAAGGGGGGTAGAATTGTAACACCCTAAAAATTTGAAAAGAAGAAAAATAGGAAAAATATGATTTTTGTATATTTTTGTGAGCATACAAATTTAGGATAATAATAATTTTTATAAATTTAAAATTTAATATAAGGGTAGGAACATGATTGAGCATTCATGCTGTTGCATTTGAAGTTTTGTATTGAGTGGTTTAAACCAAATTCAAATTTGATTTGAAAAATCTTTTGAAAATTTGCTTGGAAAAATTGGAAAAAGAAAAAAAGAAGAGAAATGCCATTCATCTGGTTTTCGGCCCGTTTCGGCTGCCTTGGCGCGCGGCCCGCTCACTCCCGCGGCCTCCTTCTCCTTCGCGGGCCGAGCCCAGCCGCAGCCGCCGGCCCAGTATCGCGCGCGCCTTCCCCTCTCCTTCCCGTCGCTGACGATGCGGGCCCACGTGTCAGGAGCACCTTCCTCCTTCCCACGCCATCGTTGGATCCTCCTTTCCGAAAATCACCGACGCCGAATCCACCTCCGATCTCCCCTTTCCTTACTCGGTGCGCCTCCAGGCTATATAAGCATGGGCGTCGTGCACAGCCACCCTCATCGAGCCTTTTCGCAGCATCGGCCAAGCTCCTGAGGCACCACCGCGAGCTAGAGCCCTAACCCGCCACCACCGTCCGCCTCTCCGAGCCGCGCGTCCTCTTTGTCTCGTCATCGGCTTCGTTTTCGCTCGTGGTGAGTTCGCGTTGATGCGCTCTACCCGTTGGTGTATTTCTTTCGCGAGGTAATGCTCTGTAGCGCGAGGAAGCCATCTCCGGCCATGGCGCCGCCGCGGGACTCACCGTCGGCCGATTCCGACCGGAGCGTCGCCGGCTGATTCCCAATCCAATCCGATCCGTCCGATTTGAATCCAACGGCCGAGGATCAAAGATACCGGTTCGGCCAGCACTTTTGCTCAAGAGACCCTGGGAATTTCAAGTATAGAACCCGCACTCCAAGACGTATTCTGAAAATACGCTTTCTCTTTCCGAAAACATAGATTCGTTTTAATAAGTTCAGAATACGCTTTCACTTATTTACAGTTTTGCCACTGAGTTTGTTTTAGCCATAATTTCTCCGTTTTAACTCCGATTTGATCCATTCAAATTGCGTTAGATTCGTATTTGTGAGCTCTACATGATGATAGAACTGTACAGTAGGTTTGAGATAATTTATTTTCGAGTTTATATTAAAGTAATTATTTATCTATAGGAAATCTTAGAAAATTCATAACTTTTACGTTTTAAATCCAAATTTCGTGATCTTTATGTCTATGTGATCATAGTAATGTGTAGAAGGGTTTTACAAACTTGTTATACTATTAGTGTTACTGTTGGTTAGGTTTTCTATCTTTAAGTTCCGATGTGAGATTTAATCTATTACTTTAATAAAGTAGATCTTGTTTAAATCATATCTTCTACGTTTTAGATCCGTTTTAGCTCATTCGAGTTGCGTTAGATTCATAGCAACGAGATTTACGCATTAGTGACAGTATTTGCCATATTACTAATTCTGAAATTTTATTGTTTAAATCATATCTTGATTAATAATTATGTAACTGGGTTTTGTAAATAAAATATGATTTGTTTTACTTTAGTTTCATAATTTGAATCTAAATTTGACTTAATTCCATATATAGTATCTATAAAATATCTTATATATGTTATTATATAATTAAAACACATGAAGCTAATAGTTTTATATTTTCTTCTATGAGCAAATCTTTCGGTAGATGTATCTTTTCAACCGTAGCTCTGATTAGTGTGCTTTTCGCGTCTGTGTGTTCGTAGTGATGCGTAGAATCGTGTTTCAAACTCTTTTATTTATTTTCATATGTTTGGTGTACTGTTCTAATTTAGATCTATTGTTTGCTTCGTGTATGATTGCTCGATGTGTGTGTGGTGATTTATTGATCAAGTCCAGTCGGTGAGATATACGTGGTTATCAAGAAGAAGAAGAAGAACGTTGAAGATTAAAGCTTACCGAAGGATCGGTGTTTAAGGCAAGTATAGCATGGGATTATCCTTGTTTCCTATTCATCTTTAATATATTTAATTCATGTGCATGTGTCTACCTTGTTACCATTAAGGATATCCTAGTTTTTGTATCTTGTACCTTGACACCTATGGGATATTGCATTGGATAGTATTTATGCTAGTGCTCAAGATAAATAACCATGATCTATAACTTGACTAATGGTATATGCAATAAACGTTTAAAAGATGCTCTATAGAAACATGGCTCAAGAGGGCTAGAGCATATTTGGTTGTTTTTATGGTGCTCTAGTTTCTCTCCTTAAGGACTTATCTGTAAGCGAACATCCGGGACTTACAGTACAACTGTGAGGGCTATATGGCTCTAGCTTTAGCTCAGTATGAGGACCTTTTCTAGCTTGTTAGAGGTTACCCTTGTGGCGCAAATGGGGTGAAGCAGACTGTGGATCCCTGCGTGGTGTATCACACGGACTGACTTCGGAAACCTAGCGGCCCTAACTTGTTAGACGAACCTTTGAAAGGCTTCATAGTGAACCCTGCCTGCTCACCTTGGGTGTGTTTTGGGGATTGGCCGCCTCGGGCATATGGGTAATCACGACTCACAGTGAAAGTGTACAACCTCTGCAGAGTGTAAAACTGGTATATCAGCCGTGCTCACGGTCACGAGTGGCCTTGGACCCTTACAGAATAAATGATGAACACTGATGATAATGATAATACTGATGATATTAAAGCTCACTAATGATTATTATTTCTTGCTATACATTATTCTTGTTTACATGATCATGAGGTTATTTGGGATTATGTTAAACTTGTTGCTACTCAACTGCTAAAAAGATGACTCACTAAAAGCTATTGCAGTAAACCCGTGTCAAACTTTTTGAGCTTCATGAACCCCATGTTATATTTGTTGAGTTCGACATGGACTCACTCTTGCTATTTCCCCACATCTCAGGAAGAGTACCAGACTGTTAGATTCTGGAATTGTTAGGCTTGTGATCAACCAGTTAGTTTGATCCTGGAGTGAAGGTTGCACCCGGTGTTCGGAGTTGTCTTTCCGCTGTGTTGCTCTCTAAGGTATATTTTATACTATTGTGTTATGTATATTAAGCATTTGTCTTTTGATATTACACTTATCTGTGGCTATATGTGAGATTTGTCTTCTTTATTTCACATATGGTGTATGTCTGGTTTTGTCCTTAAAACCGGGTGTGACAGCATTCCATTTGGTCGATAAATGGGTGTGACAATGAACAAGACTATCTCCCCCTTTCATTGCTTGCTGGATGAAGGGTTGTTCATACTCGAGGGACTGAGTACGGATGTCTCCTTGGGCCTCCACACCTTCTTCTTCTTAGTTGCCGGTGTGGTGGTGGATTTGGGAGATTGACTCCCCCACACTTGATTCAAAGTGTGTTCTACTCATATAGATAAGGTAGAGATCAAGTGCATAGGCTCTGTTGGTGAAAAAACACCAACAGAACCAAACTTTGTTCATTGTTCTCTAACCTTGGGCATGTTAAATATGTTTAGGTTGATATGACGTGCATTGTTCATAACATTGATGATGGAATCAGAAAGATGAGTTCATTTTATTTAGACTATGAAATCGAGATGTTATGAACATGACATGTTGAGTTAGTTAGGATGTGTCGAGCAAAATTGCAACTCAAAACATGTTTGTTTCTCTATTTATCAAGAAAAGTTTTTTTGTATACTAATGATAAAGGTGTTTCTTTTAGGATTACATTAGCATAGTTTTTGGTTTATCATTTTTTTCTTTTGTATGATGGCTGCACTCTAACATGGTTCAAGACAAAGGTGACTTGCAACAAAAGACAAGGTGGATAAAAGTTGATGCTTACCTCTCTTCCATCTAGGATGAAAGATTGTGTCTTTTGCGCAAAGTTATTTGGAGTTCACTTGTGCCTTGCTCATCTCCAATGTGAATACATCTCTTGACTTACCCAAATTGAATTTGAAAGTTTTCTGCAAGGGTTAGTCCAAAATAGCCAATGTCTACTAGAGCACACTTTAGGTTCAAAGATCAAACTAGACACCACGTCTAATTTGATCTAGGAAATTATTTTAAACTAAGCACCGTGCTTACTTCAAAAGCTTTTGGAAGTAAGATTATCACACCTCTTGTTTCATAAAGCAAACTAGATGCCATGTCTAATTTGGTTTTAGAAAAACATTTTAAACTAAGCTCCATGCTTAAGTTAAAAAGGTGTATAAAGATCTTCCTAACCTAAGCATACTATGGTAGATAGAGGTATCATGAAACATATAGAGATTTATTCAAATGGAGATGAAAGAATGATCATGGTGAGGAATTTTATTTACTTGTTTTTTTAAATGCAAGCAATATGAATGTATGCATGGAACTTGAACATGTTGTGGATGCAAAAACTCAAACTAAACGGAGTGGATGCATGACTTGTTGAAAGTAGACATGCAGTTGAATGCAAGAATTAAAAGATAATTGCTCATCAAATTTAAAGTCCATGAGCAAGACCCTCTCACCTTTCGGATCAAACTTACCATGACTCATAACTTGAATTTGAACTTTGTGAGTAGAGTTGCTTTTATTGTCATCACTTAAGATGGAACTTTAAATTCTTGTGACGATGATTTTTTTAAACAAATGCATGCTTATATATATTTTTTAAAGTTTTATTTTATTTGTTCATCCAACTTTATTAAAACTTTACTCAAGCAAGGCTATGGTAAAATTTGCAAAAGATTCTTAGCCTTGATCTATCACCATCATGGATTATTTCTATTGTTTATGAAAGTAGTACTCAAAATTCATTAACTAGAATCTAACACCATGTTAAATTTTGATTAAAGAAAGCTATTTCAACCTAAGCACCATGCTTAATTTGAAATGCTTATGGATATACCACATGTGCACATGTAAATATAACCAAACCAGAGCATATCTCTAAAACAAGAGAAACATGGATTTGTATATTCAAATGGTGATAAGCATGAGTAAAGGAGTTGGTAAACATCATTATTTATTTTTATCATTTTTTAATAAAGTGTTTTTTTAATTTTCAAATTCATAATTGTGAATATATTTTCAAATGCAGGATTATGAATTTCTTTATTTTCTTTTCAAATGCATGATTATGAATTTTAAATGCATGATTATGATATATTTTTTCTTTTTATATGCACTTTGAAAAATAAGAATGCATTACAAAATTAAATATGAGATAACTATCAATTTACCTTCAGCGAAGGAGATAACTACCAATTTACCTTCGGTGAAGGACCCATCGTTTATCGTTTGTTGGGCCGAACCTTCCCCTTTTTTTGGTGGTGTACATCTGCAGGTGGAGTGATGGAAGAAGAAATGGGTTCCTCCTTCGGAATGCCTCCATATTCTCATGTAGTCTTTCCTACAGATTGTAACCACACATATACTATCCCAATGATCTTGCATGAACTATGAGTACCATCATACTCATGGTCATGATAATATCTATGTTAAATCTTTTGGAACCAATGCTTTCCCCGGTAACGGCGCTAAAAATGCTTGTTGGTATTTCTTAGCATCACTACTAGAATTAGCAATGATGTCAAGAACCGCCTTAATGATATTTCTGCAAAGTTACAGAATAGGTTCTGCAGGCGCACGGAATTATCATTGTATTTTACCAGAAGTATTTAGGGTGTCGTATTTATATTTTTCCCAAAGGAAAGCATGGCAAAAGGGATTAACATAAATATATACCATGGTGACATGTGTGTATAAGATAGACCAAAGTTCATAGCAGGGTTAACAGTTTATTATTTGGTAGTGATCATACATACCCACGAGCTTTAGATAGAGAAGATAGAATAAATAAAGAAAGAATAAAGAATAAAAGAATGATCCTATAAGAGCAAGCATGATCTATTCTTAGCAGAGCGATACTTCTACGCCATGAGCTTGGGTCCTGACAGAGACAACCTAGATCACTAACTAACTTGCTTCGGGCACTGGATATAACCTGGTCTGCCAAGCTATGCTGGCTTCTAGCTCTATGCTATACCCGAATGTGGGGGAATACAAGGGACGAACATGGCTGTCACCACCTGCCGGCCTATCCCTCGACCGTGGGGCATGAGCCAAACGAAGGTAGCCTCTAGTCTAGACATCACATCTACACTATCGACTATTGCTCTAGTGTTGTACAGGGTTATCCTGTCTTTATTAGGGGCCCTCTACTAGAGCATCTGCCACGGGGACAGATGACGATCCCGCAAATGGATAGCTAATCTAGAATATCTGTATAGGAACTCATGGACATGGATATATCCTCTAACTCTATCTATTTTCATATATGAAATATTATTTAGATTAAAGTTCTAATGTTGAGATCAAAGCATGAAACTATAGTCTAGTTCATATGCTAGGAATGTAAAGATCATAGCAACACACTATATTCTAATCACATGCTATGAACATAACAGAAGAACTATAGTCTATAAATATAGGACAAACTCTAGAGAAATAATAGATACCATTGATACCGATGTCTCTCTGAGTGAGCCCCTCATGATAGCAAGCTCTTCTACTACAAAAGGATAAAAGGAAGAGAGAAAGAGAGAGAGAGGAAGGGAGAGAGAGAGAGGGATCTAGGAGCTACATGGTGTATGTGATGATAAAAATGAGGAGGCCTCCCCCTCCTTATATAGCAGTTGTGGCCGGCTCCTAGGAGGCTAGGTTCAGTGAACCCATGCCCGCACTATCCTCACTGCATTAATTGTAGTCGGTGGGAGGAGGCCGGGCCACATCGGCGCCATAGGGGGCACGGTCGTGCCTGGGCTAGCCCCCCTCGGGCCCGTCTTCACGTGGCTACCACTCCTCTGGGTCAGCAAGGTTGTGGTGTGGTGGGCTTGGCCCATTTCTATGCTAGACTAGCCTTTCTCCTCTCATCTCCCCTTTATGCTTTCTAGAAAAGCATCTTCTTGCTCCTGTTCTGCCTGTTTCCACCCTATGTTCTGCATTCCTATTAATTCTATTGTATAAGTGAAAACAACACATTATCACATGTATATGTGTGTAACAAAGTGTCTTTTCCACCTTTTTGGTAGAATGTTGGTGGTAAATATCTATCGATAATGACCACCAACAAGAGCTTAGATGAAGTCAGTATCAATTATGTCACAAAACCACGCCGTTAAGGTACCGTGATGGCCGCGACATCGAAAACTCCCGATTCAGATGTTGTGGCAAATGTAAAACCTTGAGAAATTTGCCTTCTGGACTTGGAATCAAGCTAGGTTTTTTATGGCTATAGAACTATAGGCCTCACCCTAGGGAACTTGAATTGGCAAAAGTGGGTCCCTAGAGATTTTTCTAAAAATAACTTATCATAGGCAACAAAACAGTATTTGTTTCGATGAAATCATGCAATTCCATCAAAGATGTCTGGGTCCACCCGTGTTACAAAACGAGTTGGTTGTGATAGGAATGGCACGTCTCATCTTAGGGTGGAGAGTTTAGATGAAGTCAATATTAATTATGTTGCACAACCATGCCGTTAAGGTACCATGATGGCCGTGACACCAGAAACTGTCGATTCAGATGTCGTGGCAAATGTAAAACCTTAAGAAATTTGCCATTTGGACATGGAATCAAGCTAGGTTTTTATAGCTATAAAACTATAGGCTACACCATAGGGAACCTGATTTGGCAAAAGTAAGTTCCTAGAGATTTTTCTAAAAATAACTTATCATAGGGAACAAAGCAGTGTTTGTTTTAGTGAAACCATAGGAACAAGATAAACAACAACTCAGTCCTTCTCATATCATATCCGTCAATCACCTAGACTTAGATCAAGCATTTGCAACCCACAAGTTTCAAGTTTAGAGTAAATCTTAGGTCAAAACAATCATTTCCAAAACTCGGGAGAGTTCGAGGTTGAAAACTAGGCACTTGAAAGGAATTACGGTAGAGCAACTATTCATCATTTCCATGCATAGAGATTTGACCAGGTTCTTTTTATTTACAAACTAATTCAACCAAACTTGACACACTCTAACTAACACATATTATTATGACATAACACAATATAAAACAAATACTCGACTAGATAAAATAGATAGTAAAAACTCTATAGATATATAAAGTGAACCTTCATGTGCTCACATTTTTTTATTTTTGGATTAATTTATGTAAAAAAGAAAACATAAGAGGATAAGGATACTTACCTGGATACATGGGGGTGCCCTCCCCCAAGCTGAATGTTGATGTAGTCATTCGATCTTATGATGTAGCAGACTAGCAGTGGAGCTATACTTCCTCTATCGAAGCATTGATTGGTGTTGACGACGGATGAGACAGTGCTCCAACAATGGATGGAACATCCACTTGCTTGTCATCTCTTTTTGGTTTTTGAATCCTGTGAAACTCAAATAGACAACAAAACTTATGGAATGGATTAAGCGTTAGTGGTTGGCCACTTAAGTCTCAGTTGTCCAAAGCTTTTGAGATTTGTTTGTTATTCTTTCAAGCAGAGTTTCAATAGGATTTCTTCTCAATATTTTTGCATTTTTATATTTTCTATGATGCAAAGAAAGTTTAACAAGATGAATGCATACATATTTATTTTATTTTTATACCACCATGGTGAATATCTCCATGGATTTTTACACACCACAAATTTATTCACATAGGGCTTTAAGATTTATGATGCATCAGATAAATATTTTTATTTTCTTTTTATAATGCAATGCTAAAGCAGAAAAGTAAATATGCTAAAAATGATTATGCAAAAAAGATAAATATGGATAACTACCGATTTTACCTTCTGGAGAGGGTTCAATGTTTTAAGTCCTCTAAACAAGACTTTTCACCTTGTTTATTCCTTAGGTGACTCATCTGACCCCAAGGTGGAGACCATGATATGTGCACTTTCTTGATATGGTGTCACCCATGTTCTTCGTTCGTCCAGCAGTCGTTTGAAGTGAAGCATTAATTGTGGAAGCTAGCCGCATCTTGCTTAGTGTGCATATTCTTATAAATTTAGGACCTTCACTTGTAGAATTTAGGAGTTGACCAACTCCATGTTTTGCTCAAAGTGTATCCTGCTCATAAAGACAAGATAGAGATCAAGTGCATGGGCTCTGTTGGTGGAAAAACACCAACAGAACCAAAAAGTTTTGTTCATTCTTCTCTAACCTCAGACATAGTGAACAAGATAAAGTTAAAGTCCATGACATGGGTGATAAGATTAGAAGATGAGCATGAAAGTTGCATTTCAAAAAAAAATTGACAGATGAGATTGCTTAACCCATGGAAAGATTGTCTAGGATTGTGATTATCATCTTCCAAAGGTTGGATGCACAACATTTTAGCTCATTTAGTGATATTATGAGATCAAAAGAGTGAAGCTAAGAAATGCTTAAAGAACTGAACATGTTAAGTTAATCAGGATGGGTCAAGAGGTTACAACTTAAACATATTTGGTTCTTCATTTATGTGCATACCAAGATCAAGAAAAGCTTTTTAAATAGTGATTATATACCTTAAGATGGTTACCTTATCATTTCAAGGGTGATGGTACCGAACCACCTTGTGGAAGCTTCTCTTGCTCAGCTGGTTGTGCTTGTGAATGGCTTGTCTTCTCTTGCTTATCTCACAGTGTGCTTTAGTGATGGGAGCATCTTTTTGTTCTCCTGATCTTGATATTCTTGATAGTCCTTGCACTCCCTTCAATGTCTTGAGAATTTTCCTATGATGGCCTTTGTCTTGAAGGGGCTTGATGGAGATTTGTTCACCCTCTTTCATGGAGTGAGTGTAGATCTTGTTTTGTGGCACTCATCTTCTTGTTCCATGGATCTCTCCATGATGCATGAGCTATATATCCCTTGTGCAAGGTTGATGAAGTTCATGTATCTCTTTTCTCTCCATGTGAGTTCATCTCATGACTTCCTAGTTTGACTTTTAAAAGTTTTTCCTGCAGGAGTTAGTCCAACAAAAATATACAATGTGTACATAAGTAGTTTTTTGTTCAGTAACCAAACTAGACTCCATGTTTAGTTAGATTAAGGAAGGTTGTTTAACCTAAGCACCATGCTTACGTTAAAAGCCAATAGAAGTATGTCCAGTACTTCTAAACTAATACTTACTTATGATGGACAAAGGCACTATAGAGATTTACTTAAATGGTGATGGAAGAGAACATGACAAGTGTATAGCAAATTGAGCATGTCTTAAAGGTAGGGACAACCAGAATAGCAACATGGCAGGGGATGTTCTTAGAAAGTTATCCCCAAGCTTGAATTTTTGTAAAATCGAGATTGGATGAATTTAATTCAATGTTGTATGATGATTGGTTGGACATACCTTGTGCTTGTTATTCCTTCAATCTTTTTGCTCCAATCCTAGAGAGGTTAGTGACAAGAATACTCAAAGGAATATTTTTATAATTAAATCCCTAAGCTTGTTTCATAAGGGTAGCATAGCAGAAAGGTGAACACTCGTGTTAGGATCTAAAAAGTGCTTGTTTTAGGACACTAAGCTTGTCCTTGGGAAATCTTCAAAATATGATTTGGTGAAGTGGTTTCCCCTCTAACACCAACTTAAGTGTACCTATCTCAAGATTCAACATAATGAGATTTGCAATATTTATGATAAACATATGCATCGACAACCACTCTTTTAAAGTTTTTACAAATAGGGAGGATAAGGGGGTTGGAGATCTTGAATGTGATGGGGTTGGAGAGACCAATTAAATTGGGAGATATCTCATATGAGCATGGATTTAATGAGGTTGTTATGGAATAGGTTTCATGCTCATTGATGTCATCTTCGTCTCTAATCTGAATGTTTAGAATTTTGCTTGGATTAGTGACTCTTGAATTGGTCTTGTCTAGGGCCTCTTACATAGATGGATGAGTCTCGTCTTCATAGGGAATTGAAACCTCACCATTTGAAGCTAAGTCAAGGTTGGATTCCATTAAGGCTTCTTCCTTGTCTATCCATTCTATACATTCTAGCCACTGTCATAGCATCTCTTGGTCATCCTCGTGGTCTTCATGACTCCTATGGTTTGGTTGTCTTAGTGGATTTTTAGGATCATCATGAGACTGAAAAGACGAGCATAAGAGGGATCTTCAAAGACAAGGATGGATTTAGAGATAGGTCTAGAATTTGTGTCATCTATGAACATAATAGGACAACAGATAGGATTTTCCTTATGGCAAGGTTGTCCTTCTATGGCATCATTTGACATGCCATCCTCGAATTCTTTCTATTAGGAATAAGGACATTTTATAAAAGATCCCTTCTAGAGAGGATTTGAATTATATTCGCTTGAAGGTCTCTTATGAAACTAAAAGTCTAAACCATTAGTATCAGAAAGATCAGAGCTTTCCAAAGGTAGAATTTCTTCTTTCCTTGGAGGATTTTAGGGTGATGGTTTAGAATTGATAGCTAAATCTTGGGATTGGAGTGGTTGTGATTTGACTATCAAAACTTCCTTTTCTTATCCAAGTATTGATTCCTTATCTTTTGGTTCAGGGCTAGGCTCGATTTCTTTTTCTTCTTTGGGGAACTCATCAAAAATGCTAGTGTAAGGGGTGTTTTCAAGGATTTTCTCTAGAATGGCTTTCCCTTCACTAATGAGTTTATGTGAGAATGAACCTCCTGAAGCGATGTCGAGATGTAGAGCAGCTTCCTTGCTAAGACCATGATAAAAGTGATAGTGTAGGACATAGTTAGGAAAGGCAATGTTTGGATTGGAATTGATAAGGCTTGTGAACCTAGCCCAAGCTGCTCCTAGAGTCTCCTTCTCTTTTTGTTTAAATGTAAGAACTTCTATTCTAAGATCAGCGATTCAAAAAAGAGAGAAGAATGCAAGACAAAATTTGTCTCAGAGTTCATCCCAATTTCCATTTACGTCTCTTACAGAATGAGCATACCACTTTTTTGCTCTTCCTAGTAGGGAGAATGGAAATAATTTCCATTTAAGGGTCTCTTGTGTCATGCCAGCAATTATTAGGCAAGAACACAACAGCTCAAATTTCCTAAGGTGGGTGTATGGATCATCATCTACTAACCCAGAGAAGGATTTCTCCTGAACCATGGCTATGAAAGTAGGGCAAAGCTCATAGCCATCTGTAAGAATAGGGTGTGATTATGGTGGAGGCTCCAACAAGTTGCCCTTTGGAGCAAAATTTAAAAATAGGCATGAAATCCATGTGGTTTGATGGTGGTGATAAAAAGGTAGTAAAAAGAAAAAGAAAAGGATGAACTTTGGCTCGAAACTAGCACAGCTACCATTCCCTGGCAACAGCGCCAGAAAGCTTGTTGGGTAATTTAATGCACATAGGAAAAGATCCACAAGCGCATGGATACCGATGTAGCTTTCACCTAGGAGTATTCCAAGGTATCGATTTTCACGGGGGAACATGAAGTGTGCTAGAAGAATTAGGAACATCCAAGGAAAGGGTAATTATAGGGTAGAGATGGTTTTTAGGGTTTTCTAAGTGGTTCTATCTTGTCGAAGACTTACTCTATTTTACCTACTTTGGAGCAACAGTACCTTTCTGACTCTCGAAAAAGATTGGGAAGGAAGTAGTCGAGGAAAGGCTGCCAAAAAGCTCTATGAAACACCAACCCTAACGTGGTGGATTACAAAGACCGAACAGAGCTGTCACCTCTGTGGGTTACCACAACTAACCGGAGGATTGGGCACAAACTCTGGTAAACCCTAGTTTAGATGCCATGTCTATACTAGCGCTTACTACTCTAATTACCTAGGATAACTAGAGCACTCAATATGAGTGGGGATCCAGTAAATACAATAAAGCAAGAACTAAAACTAAATAAAATACTTAGAAATAAATGTTAAAGAACCTGGAGATTGCTCAAGATGAACCAGATGCTGTAGAAGTACAATGTCAAGGAAGATCCGACAGATCTGGCTCCTCCTTAGCTCTCTCCTCTCTTCTCTCCCTCTTCTCTAGTTTACATATAGATGAACTAGAACTAGAACTAGAAGTTGAACTAGAAGAACTAGAACTAGATGATCATTTAGAGGGATCTCTACTTCTACTTGGATGGAGGGGTGAAACCCTAGCTTTTTCTCTGGATGTAGCTAATCAAGATGGAGATGGCCTGAGGGAGGGGGTCTGCCCCTATTTATATAGCCCGGTGGGGTGAACCGCAGCCCTCAGATCAAACTGACTTGAAATAATGGTTGAGATGCATCGTAGAGGTCGGTTGGAGGCCGTTACGTGAAGCTAGTCTCACTTGGAGGTGGGCCCAGGCCGACCAGCTAGACATGTGGGGCCAGCCGGCCCCACTTGTTAGCCTTCGGGCTCCTGCTTCGTTCCCGTGTCTTCTCGTGTCCTCTAGAACCTTCCCATTAATTTCCACGGAATTCTGACTTGATTTGGTTTGGTTTCTTGACTCCTACTCCTTCTTGGCTTATTCTGTTTTTATCCCTAAAAATTCACAATTCACCAAAGCTGTGGAAATTGTTATGTTAGTCCCTAAAACTCTTGCTTGGTGATGGTTCTGGAGTCTTCTATAATCTTCCGAGTCGTATCCATCTGGGACTTTCTCTCTAGAACTCTAAATATAGCAAATGATATGTCTGTTTCGATCGTCTCGATGAGCTCTTCACAATGGTGTGCTCTATTTCATCACTTGAGGTACTTTTATGTGGTAAAATATTAAATATCCTACAAAACAAGTGAGAATAACACAACTTATGGAACTTGTTAGAATAAAACCCTACAACTATGCTTTGTGGTTCATTTCATTCTTTTTCATGCAATAGTTGATGGTTAAAAATGAGCATTAGTGACCATCAACAGTTAGTATCAATTACATCATACAACCATGCAGTTAATGTACCGTGATGGCCACGACACCGGGAACTGCCGATGCATATGCCGTGGCAAATGTAGAACCTTGAGAACTTTGCCTTCCATGCGTGGAGTCAAGCTAGTTTTTTTTCATGGTTGCACAACTATAGGCCTCACCTTAGGGAACCTAAATTGGCAAAAGTGGGTCCCTAGAGACTTTTCTAAAAATAACTTATCATAGGCGACAAAGCAGTGTTTGTTTCGGTGAAATCATGCAATTCCATCAAAGATATCTGTGTGCACCCATGTTATGAAACGAGTTGGTTGCGATAGGAATGGAACATCTCATGTTTGGGTGGAGAGCTTAGATGAAGTCAACATCAATTACATCGCACAACCATGCCATTATGGTACCATGATAGCCATGACACTAGGAACTACCGATTCAGATGTCGTGGCAAATGTAAAATGTTAAGAAATTTGCCTTCTAGACATGGAATTGAGCTAGTTTTTTTATAGCTATAGAACTATGGGCCTCACCCTAGGGAATCTCAATTGGCAAAAGTGGGTCCCTAGAGATTTTTCTAAAAATAACTTATCATAGGCCACAAAGCAATGTTTGTTTCAGTGAAATCATACAATTCCATCAAAGATGTGTAGGTCCACCCATGTTACAAAACAAGTTGGTTGTAGCAGGATTGACATATCTCATGATAGGGTGGATAGCTCAGATGAAGTTAGTATCAATTACATCACACAACCATGCCATTAATGTACCGTGACAGCTGTGACACCGGGGACTGCTGAAGTAGATGTCACGGCAAATGTAAAACCTTGAGAACTTTACCTTCTAGACATGGAATCGAGCTAGTGTTTTTTTCATGGTTGTAGAACTATAGGCCTCACCCTAGAGAAGCTGAATTGGCAAAATTGGATCCCTAGATATTTTTCTAAAAATAACTTATCATAGGTAGCAAAGCAGCGTTTGTTTCCTTAAAATTATGCAATTCCGTCAAAGATGTCTAGGTCCACTCGTGTTACGAAACAAGTTGGTTATGATAGAATGGCACATCTCTTGTTAGGGTGGAGAGCTTAGATGAAGCCAGTATCAATTAAATCACACAACCACGCTATTAAAGTACCATGATGGCTGTGACACCGGGGACTGCTGATGCAGATGTTGTAGTAAAAGCAAAACCTTGAGAACTTTGCCTTTTAGACATGGAATCGAGCTAGTTTTTTTCATAGCTATGGAACTATAGGCCTCACCCTAGGAAACTTGAATTGGTGAATGTGGGTCCCTAGAGATTGTTCTAAAAATAACTTATCATAGGGTACAAAGCAGCGTTTGTTTTAGCAAAATAATGCAATTCCGTCAAAGATGTCTGGATCCACTCATGTTACGAAACGAGTTGGTTGTGACAAGAATGTCACATCTCAAGTTAGGATGGAGAGCTTAGATGAACTCAATATTAATTATGTTGCACAACCACGCCGTTAAGGTACCATGATGGCTACGACACTGGGAACTACTGATGCAGATATCGTGGCAAATGTAAAACCCTACGAACTATAGGCCTCACCCCTAGAAACCCAAATTGGTAAAAGTGGGTGCATGTAACACCCGGGGTGTTATCTTGCCTCCTAATACACTTGCTTTACATGAGCATAGCATTATCATGAGCCTCTTATCTTGTTTGTTAAGTTAAGCTAATGAAACATTGCTTTGAACTAATGCAACATTCTAATTGAACTAGTGCAACACCTTTGTTTCATTAGTGGAATGTGATTGTTGTTTTATGTTTCATTGCCTTGTAATGATAGGATCATGTGTACTAATGCAAGTGATGGCCATGAGTGTTTGTAAACACCTTAGGAGTACTTAATTAGTCTTTTGTAACATTTCTCATGTTGGGTGGTTATGCTAATTAAGCACCCAAGTGTTGTTTTCCAAGTTGATTAGTGGAGTGATCCAAACTGACCCTTCTGAATCTCCAACTTAGGGTTTGAATCTGTGCAAGTCAACTATAATAAAGTTGTGGCAAATTTTATCAGCTCCAACTTTGTTAATTGGCTCATCTCATGATTCAGCCTCTAAGTCCCTCAAAAGACCAATTTTCTGTTCTGCTGGAATTCCAATGTTTCCTCAAAACAGGTTCTATTCTTGCTCATTATCTCCCAAACTATGCTGATCTGGTCTTAGCTCATATTAACAAAGTTGTAGAGAATTTATTGAGCTCCAACTTTGTCAATTGGCTCACCTCAAGATTCAGGTTGGATTCTAAGTTACAGAGGCAAGAAGTAGCTGCTGTTCTTGAAGAGCAGAAAATATTTTTCAAGTCTGAATTCAGTTTCGGGTACCCATATTTGGAGCCTTGTATCTTCCTAACCAGGCTGAGCTAGACGAAGGTTCTTTAATAAAAGTTGTAGCTTAGTTTTCATAGAATAAACTTTGTTCAAAGGTCAAGATTTGGTTTAGTCTCTAACCTAATATAACAGAGCCCCCAAATTGGAACTCGGTGCTGTTTTCAGGATCCCAAATTTTGGCTAAGTCTGAGAACTAGACTTCGTCAGTTTCAGTTTCATTGTAGCCCTCTTTGGGAATTAATATCTCATAAACCATTTTGAATTGGACCAAACTCCTTTAATAAAAGTTATTGTACTCATATAGCTCTATCACATCATGTGTTTGGTTGCTCAAATAACTAATTGGTCTGAGAGATATGGAGGGGAGAAAATAGAGTTTCAGTGGTATATTCGTGGTAGTATTAGCAGCTCGTCAGTTTTTTGAATCGGTACAGGAGTGTTGTGGCCGACCGCCCGCAGTGCCCTGCTACCGTGTGGCCTCTCACGCTCGCCTGCATGCATGCCGCGTCGCCCAGCTCATCGTTTTGGAAACCTGAGCGCTTGCTCTCTCCCATTCTCTCCCTCACTCGCTCTCCCTCCCTGTTCGCTCTGTCTCGGTCTCGCTCGCCATGGAGGTCAAGCACGAGCAGAGCACCGTAGCCACTGCTTTGCCACCGCTGCTCCTCCTCTACAGCCACCACCGCTTACTACTCCTCCCACCTTGTCATGTCCTCGAGCCATCACCGCCGCTAGTTGCCGCTGGCCGCCATAGCCGACCGACCGGGCTGGGCGCTACAGGCCGCTGCCAGCCACCTCCGACCATGCTGCTGCTAGCTACTGCCAGGCACGCGCCACAGCTGGCCGCGGTTAGGCTGGGTGGCCCTCCCGAGCTGCCCTAGCGCCGTCTCCCCACCGTCGACTCCTATGCTCTGCTCGGTCCAGGGAAGAAGAAGGGTCGAAGTGCAAATAGAAACTTTTGGTTGGGTCTAGTTGTGAAATTCATGACTCATATGAACAGTACTAAACAGTACAAGTAGAGCGCGTGTTGATTTCTAGAAACTCCAGGGGTCTCAAGGCAAAAGTGTTTTCCTTTTTCCTTTTTCTTTTATGTAGATTTTTGGCTGAACTTTGGAAAATTATAGTAATTCATAGAGAAATTATAAAATGGCAAATGTAGATTTTTTTGGAATCCTTGTGAAATTTTCTATGCACTAGATCTATAATATGTCATGTTTTAGTTTAAAGTTTTAGTTCTAAAAATAGATCTATGCTTCTAGGTTTTCAATGCTAGTTGTATTTGTTATTTTCATAACTGCAAATGTAAGGCTCCAAATGAAGTATAATTTTTTGTGGCATGCTACTCATGTGATGTTTGATGTATGGTAAAAATTTCATGAATTTTTGGTGCTGTATGAGTGAGTTATTAGTGTATCTTGCTCTCACATGATTTATTGCAATAGCCATTTGTCTTTTTCATAGAGGTTGATATATATGTCCAAATGGCTTCCAATTTGGACAGTAGACTATTGGGAGCATATGTAGGCCACTGTAATTTTGGTAGAATTTATTGTACAATTTTGGTATGTGTTCATTATTCCACCTAATTATCTAAATAAATTAAGAAAATGCATTAAAAGAATTTATTTAGGAATGGACACTATGTTTTCTGGTGTTAATTAGTCATGTGTGACATGTTGGTAAAGTTGGTTTTATCCAATTATATGTTTGCAACATAAGTTAATAATTATTTCTTGCAAATGAGATTTCTGGACAGATCTCGGAACTTGGCAAAGTTCTTCATGATAATCTGCTTTGTTGTAAAACTTGTTTATACAAAAGTTGTAGATAATTTATGTATCTAGCTGCTGTTAAAATTTGGTGGTATTTACCCATGTGGTTTAGGAGTTATAGCAGTTTAAAGTTGGGTTACAGAATTGCTTGCTCTCTGTTTGTCAGGAACAGATTCTGGAACTTTGTAATTTTGACTTATTTAACTTATGAATCATGTTGTGATGACATTATATGAAATGTAGATAATTTCATAAGCTTTCCATAATGTCTTCTTGCAAGTCATTTGGATTTGTGTAACTCTAGTTATAGCTAAATCTTATAGCTGTTGTTTGCATGTCCCGAAATTGACAGATTCCAATTATAGTCGTTTGCTTGTATATTGTTAAGTGGGACTTATGCCTTTGAGGGTGGTTAAGCTAATACACCTGAGATCTTGTAAAATTTGTGTGCCATGTCTAGTATGCTTACTATATTCATATGTTGTGCTTGGGTGATGAGTTAAATGACTTAGGTAATCACAATTGTTGGTATGAGGTTGTTTTACTTGCTATCTTAGCATGATGATTAGTGTGATGTTTAATTAAGCAATGTGAAGTACTTATGTGTATTTAGCATAACCTCGTACTTGCCTTGATTACTGTATGTGATGCATTGTCTATTGCACTTCCATGTATTCATACACTTGCATCTTGCATCTCATCTAGGTACGCTAGATGCACCACGTGAAGGATGTGGTGTTGGAGCCAAACCCGAAGACGGTGTTTGGTGGAACTATCCTGAAGATGGAAGTACTCGACGAGTGGTGTCTGACAAACACTGACTTAGTGTTGTATCCCAAGCAAGCTCCGGAGCATTATAAGCCTCCTACTTTTAAAGCAATTAATTATATATGTTATATATGTATTGTTGCATTAAGTGGTAGGAGTTGATTGGAACCCCTTGCTGCATTATATCATTCCTTGTCCAGATATATGAACCCCTAAATCCTTAGAATTGATGATATGATGATGGCCTTATTATACCTACTATGGTTAATATTGTTTGCTCCTAATAAGTGAGTGCTCTAGTACATGTGCTAATATAATTGATAGGTTAATGATGATAAACTTGATGCTAAGATTAATTGGTTACTTATGCTCATAAGCTCTTTTATGCAAAGGCGTCAAGCTAGCCCACTTATATAAAGCCTTGCATACTCCTTGGTGTCACTTTATTTCTTGTTTTTGATGGGTAAGTCTAGCTGAGTACCTTCTCGTACTCAGGGTTTATTCCCACTTGTTGCAGGTTGTGATGGATCATGGCTACTGCAAGAATTGAATGACTCCTGCTGTAGTGGCGGAGTGTGATCACGGGCATGATCCTTTTGAGCTATCTTGTCTCTAATGCTTTTGTTGGAAGTCAACCTTGGAACTGACATGTATTTGAAATAAGAAGTAATGTTAGTTTCAAATTACTTTGCTTCCGCTACTTTTCAACTTAAGTTGTAATAACTATGTTGAACTCTGATATATATTGAATTACTTGTGAAATGGATGTAACATGTGACTTGTTATGTTGAATCACCATGATCTTAGCTTGTATGTTGGTTGGTTTGAAATCCCTCATGATTTCATTGGACTACCAGAGTTATATGGGCTCAAGTGTGAGAAATTGATCAATTCGGTGATTGTTTTTGCACTTGTGCTCTTATAATTTGGACGGTTCTATGACAGTGCCTAGATATTGTTCTAAAAATAACTTATCATAGGCAATAAAGCATTGTCTATTTTGGTGAAATCATGCAATTTCATCAAAGATGTTTGGGTCCACCCGTGTTACAAAATGAGTTGGTTGTCACACAACCACGCAGTTAATGTATCATGATGAACATGACACCAGGAACTATTGATGCATATGTCGTGGCAAATGTAGAACCTTGAGAACTTTGCCTTCCACACATGGGTCCCTGAAGACTTTTCCAAAAATAACTTATCATCGACAACAAAGCAGTGTTTGTTTCGGTAAAATCTTGTAACTCCATCAAAGATATCTGGGTCACCCATGTTACGAAATGTCACACCCGGTTTCAAGGACAAAACCAGACATACACTATATGTGAAATAAAGACGACAAATCTCACATATAGCCACAGATATGTGTAATATCAAAAGACAAATGCTTAATATACATAACTCAATAGTATAAAGTATACCTTAAAGAATAACACAGCGGAAAGACAACTCCGAACACCGGGTGCAACCTTCACTCCAGGATCAAACTAACTGGTTGATCACAAGCCTAACAATTCCAGAATCTAACAGTCTGGTACTCTTCCTGAGATGTGGGGAAATAGCAAGAGTGAGTCCATGTCAAACTCAACAAATATAACATGGGGTTCATGAAGCTCAAAAGGTTGACACTGGTTTACTGCGATAGCTTTAAGTGAGTCATCTTTTTAGCAGTTGAGTAGCAACAAGTTTACCAAAAACCCAAATAACCTCATGATCATGTAAACGAGAATAATGTATAGCAAGAAACAATAATCATTAGTGAACATCAATATCATCAGTGTTATCATTATCATCAGCGTTCATCATTTATTCTGTAAGGGTCCAAGGCCACTCGTGACCGTGAGCACGGCTGTTATAACAGTTTTACACTCTGCAGAGGTTGTACACTTTCACTGTGAGTCGTGATTACCCATATGCCCGAGGCGGCCAATCCCCAAAACACTCCCAAGGTGAGCAGGTAGGGTTCACTATGAAGCCTTTCAAAGGTTCGTCTAACAAGTTAGGGCCGCTAGGTTTCCGAAGTCAGTCCGTGTGATACACCACGCAGGGATCCACGGTCTGCTTCACCCCATTTGCGCCACAAGGGTAACCTCTAACAAGCTAGAAAAAGTCCTCATACTGAGCTAAAGCCAGAGCCATATAGCCCTCACAGTTGTACTGTAAGTCCCGGATGTTCGCTTACAGATAAGTCCTTAAGGAGAGAAACTAGAGCACCATAGAAACAACCAAATATGCTCTAGCCCTCTTGAGCCATGTTTCTATAAAGCATCTTTTAAACGTTTATTGCATATACCATTAGTCAAGTTACAGATCATGGTTATTTATCTTGAGCACTAGCATAAATACTATCCAATGCAATATCCCATGGGTGTCAAGGTACAAGATACAAAAACTAGGATATCCTTAATGGTAACAAGGTAGACACATGCACATGAATTAAGTATATTAAAGGTGAATAGGCAACAAGGATGATCCCATGCTATACTTGCCTTAAACACCGATCCTTCGGTAAGCTTTAAATCTTCAACGTTCTTCTTCTTCTTCTTGATAACCACGTATATCTCACCGACTGGACTTGATCAATAAATCACCACACACACATCGATACAATCATACACGAAGCAAACAATAGATCTAAATTAGAACAGTACACCAAACATATGAAACAATATGTGAAAAGATTTTAAAGAGGTTCTACGCATCGCTATGAACACACAGGCGCGAAAAGCACTCTAATCGAAGCTACGGTTGAAAAGATACATCTACCGAAAGATTTGCTCATAGGAGAAAATATAAAACTATTAGTTTCATATGTTTTAATTATATAATAACATATATAAGATATTTTATAGATACTATATATGGAATTAAGTCAAATTTAGATTCAAATTATAAAACTAAAGTAAAACAAATCATATTTTATTTACAAAACCCAGTTGCATAATTATTAATCAAGATATGATTTAAACCATAAAATTTCAGAATTAATAATATGGTAAACACTGTCACTAACACGTAGATCTCGTTGCTATGAATCTAACGCAACTCGAATGAGCTAAAACGGATCTAAAACGTAGAAGATATGATTTAAACAAGATTTACTTTATTAAAGTAATAGATTAAATCTCACATCGGAACTTAAAGATAGAAAACCTAACCAACAGTAATACTAACAGTATAACAAGTTTGTAAAATTCTTCTACACGTTACTACGATCACATAGACATAAAGATCACGAAATTTGGATTTAAAACGTAAAAATTATGAATTTTCTAAGATTTCCTATAGATAAATAATTACTTTAATATAAACTCGAAAATAAATTATCTCAAACCTACTGTACAGTTCTATCATCATGTAGAGCTCGCAAATACGAATCTAATGCAATTTGAATGGATCAAATCGGAGTTAAAACGGATAATTTATGACTAAAACAAACTCAGTGGCAAAACTGTAAATATTAGAAAACGTATTTTTCAATTACCGAGACGAATTACGCTTTCCACAGATCAAAACGAACGCGGGATAATACGTTTTGGACTGCGGGTTTACAACTTAGATCTTATAGGGACTCTTTAGCAAGATTCACAGGCGAACCGGTATCTTTAAATAACGGCCGTTGGATTCAAAATCAACGATCCAGATTGAATCTGGGAAGGAGGCCGGCGGCGCTCCGGCCGGAATCGGCCGACGGTGACTCTCCGCGGCGGCGCCATCGTCGGAACACGCGAAAACACGACTCCGGGCACCATTCAACGAAGGGGAAACACCGGGAGGTAGCTTGGAGCATGGCGAACTCACCTCGGACAAGAACGAGGGCACGGGATGGACGAAGACGGCGGCGTGCTTGCGGTGGCGGACGGTGGAGGCGGAGCTTCGGGCGTAGCCACCACAGGGTATTGGGGCTGCGATTTGTGGGCGAATGTGGAGCGGGGAGACGCGGGGGTTCCGTTTTTATAGCCCGGGGGCACGCGGAAGCAAGGAAAGGGGAGGATTCGAAGATGGATTCGATCTCCGTATCCGGTAGAGAGAGGAAGGCGGCGGTGTTCGTTTTTGGAAAGCGCCGGAGGAAGGAGAAGGAAAGGGGAAAGTGTCGCTGACCGGTGGGACCGGCTCGTCAGCGGCTCGGTGCGAAAGAAGGCCGCGCGCGCGAAGTGGGCCGATGGCCGCGGCTTGGGCTCGGCCCAGGGAACCGGAGGCGAGAGTGAGCGGGCCGCGCGCGGGGAGGGCAGGCCGAGGCGTGGGCTGCGGTAGGAGAAAACGGCCCGAGAAGAAAAGAAATTCCTTTCTTTTTTTCTTTTTCTAATTTTTCAAAGCCAAATTTCAAAGAATTTTCAAATCCAAACTTGAATTTGATCAAACCACTCATCTCAAAAATTTAAATGCAACAGCATGAATGCTCAATCATGTTTCTACCCTTATATTTGATTTTAAATTTATAAAAATTATTCTTATTCTAAATTTGCATGCTCACAAAAATATAAAAATCATATTTTTCCTATTTTTCATTTCTTCAAAATTTCAGGGTGTTACAATTCTACCCCCCTTAAGATGAATCTCGTCCTCGAGATTCGGAAGATGATGATAAAAGAGATAGGGATAGTTCGTCTCTAGATTGTTCTTTACTTCATCATGTAGTTCCATCGTCTTGATAAGAATTCCGTCTTACTTTGCATACATGTAACTAATTCCAAGATTTTTGACAAATGCTCCAAACAATACTCTGGTATCTCCAATCACTAGGCACCTTTCCTATAATATGAATTTTCTTCCTTAAAATACTTATCTTCCAACAGAGCCTGACGAATCTCTTAGTCAGAAGAAATTTCTACTACCAACCTTCAAAACATTAATGATTCTGGTCAAGTTGCTCAAATTTGGAATACGATTCTTAATCCTTGGTGTCACCCGAACCTTCTTAGCATTATTCTCCATTGCTAAGGGCATCGGCTGCGACTTTTACTTCTCCAAGTAATAGCACTTTTCTAAGTCCTAATCCATTTCATTCCAACGAGGATATCACAAATTCAAGACCAACTTAGCAAAGATGTCCTGTAGATTCTTGTGACCCTCCTATATGTCACTTTTCTTCCAAAAGACAGTACTCCATAGTGGAAAACTCCAGATAACACGTTAGGTAATTCAACCCACACTTCCTTAGTTGACTTAATGAACAAGGTACTATATTTTTCTTCTTGCATAAGGACACATCCCAAACCTTGATAAGGTGCATTATTGTAGATATGAAGCTCTTGTCTGGTTCTGACAAAGCTAATACTTGGGTTTTACTTCAACCTTTTCTTAGACTCCTTCAAACATTTGCCTGAGGTCTCTTGATCTAAACGAACTTAAAAGCTTCTCCAAAGTTATTTGTTCCTCTGCTATGACTCCAGTAAACTCATGGTCCACTTTGCTATCCTTGGTGTACCTATCTTCTAATTGATCATTCTCATCTCCCTCAGGTAAAAGTTGACCACCTTGATACTCAATTCTTTTCCCTGACGGTGTTATTAAGAGCATTGTGCACCGAGTACCATGAATCACTCCTTTGTGTGCACAGAGCCATCCATTACCAAGAACCACGTGAATTTTAAATAACTCCAACATAATGAGTGTTGCGGTGAAGTTTTCCTTGTTTATGATAAGACTGACATTCGGGCATATCTGATCTGCCTGCATTTCTCCCACTGGGGTTTGAATTAACAAAGGCCTCCTCATTGGACACTTCACCATCTTGCACGTCTCTACCATGTCGGCGGAAATGAAAGAATGCGAAGCACTAGGGTCAAATAAAGCAAAAACTTGTACTGAGCTTACTTGAATATAACCTCCCACTACTTTGGTAACTCCATGAATTTTATCCATATCCACATTGCTCAGTCTTCCATTGACATAGTTTTGCTGCGCTTTGCTTCCTTGAGCAGGCTTCTTATGGGCTTTCCTTTTTCGCTTTCGTTGTTGTGGATTCTGACTTAGTTCACTCCCAACTTGCTCTTCAACATTGTTATTTTGATAGTGCTCGGCTTCATCATACCCATAACATCCTTCAATGGCAGAAACATCAGTCTTTTCCCACATATCAGTGCAAGAAGTCATATAGGGCTCCTGAGTCATGAGACACTACACTTCCTGTCATCAAGTGACCAATATCAGCAACACGAGCAAGTATAGATGATCATAATCATGAACTATCCAAAAGGACAACTCTTGTCTCCATGGACCCAAAATTATCAACCTTGTTCACAGAACATTTTTGCTCAAGGGTGGCAACTCAATCATGGAGACTAACCAATACTTCCAACTAAAGAGTTCAATCTTAATAATCCTTCTTTACATTGGCTACCCCCCTTAAAATAAGGGACACCAAATAAGGTAGCTTTGAACCCTTTTCTAGATGAGCTACTTAGCATAAAAGTGTTCTGACATCCCAATAATACTCTTGTGTATGGGTAAAAACAAGAAATCTGAAATTTCTCACGAGCAGAAAATCAGCAGTGCAGTAAAACAGCTGTAACTCTCATTTTGTTAATCCAATGAAGCTGTAGTTTATACCGATGGAAAACTTATAAAATTCTCTGCAACTTTCTTATAGAACACACTTCCAGATTCTGTAGTTAACTTGGTCGAAAACAGTACTTATCAGAAACTGTTCCAGGTTTATGACAGCACATATACATTGCCTTATGCTTTTTGTATCTCCCAAACCAAAACAACTATGAGGGTAGTTCTTGCATTTAGAGAGAGATGTTGAAGTCCACTCTTGTCCAGAATTTTCTCATGATTTTTGGTCATCCAAGAACAGAGATATAAGTTGATAAAGACAGGCTGCTCCGAAAGACAAGATATAGAAAGCAGGAGATAACCAAAACCCAGCTATTTATTTCATTAATCCTTATACCTTATACATATAAACTAAATGAAATCATGGTCAAAGCCCACGAGATCATTCCACTCATTACAAAATTCCAACTCAAGCATAAACATAAGCACAAAGCAACTAAACACTTAAATGTTCATTAGCCACACATTAAGACGACTCAACTTGGCTACTAACGGTTTTATTACACGGGACATAACTCCTATTCCTTAAACATGGTGTGATTGTAGCAGCTTCCAGAGTAGATAACGTCTCTTACATTCCTTATTGCTTTATATGGACATCTGAATCTCTGCATCTACCATTCTTATAACTCATACCTTAAGATGGGTCAACTTGGTATCCCTCAGGTGTAGATTTAATACCCTCATACTTAATCCTTTCTCCTGAAAGTGTAGTTATAAACACTGAACATTGGGCATACTCAATCACTCCTTTACAAGTAGATAACCAGTCTATTCCAAGGATAACATCAATGCCCATTAATTCCAAAACAATGAGGTTTACCTTAAAATTTACCCCCTTTATGTCCAGACTAACTTTTGGGCATACGCGGTCTGCCTTTATTTCACCTCTTGGAGTTTCAACCATAACTGTTTTCCCCCTTGGAAGCATAAGTATGTTATGATCTTTTACATATTGTCTAGATATGAACGAATGTGAGGCACTGGGGTCAAACAAAACCTTGGCATTTCCTGAACTTACTGGAATTGATCCAAACACGACCTCCTTAGCTCCAGAAATGGTGGAAATATCCACATGTTTCAACCTTCCATGATTGTAATTTCTTTTTAATTTATTTCCCTGCACATGCTCCTTTTGGACATCCTGTCCTGGGTCTTGCTGTTGTTGATTCTTCTGTGGGCAAGATTTGATATAATGTCCTTCCTGCTGGCAATGATAACACTTTCTCTTAGCTGGATCTTTTGTGATGTCATACTCCAAGGAACTGTTGTTTGGTATGCTGCTATCTTGCTGGCCATAAAAGTTCACCTTCGTCCCTTTGGCTTGTTTCCTAGCTTGTTTGGCCTTTCGGGGTTGATACTCCTTATAGGTAATTGTCCACCCATCTATGACTACTTCATGGGGAGTAGTTTTAGCGGGAGAGGCTTCTAACTCTTCAGGGTTTGGATTTGTTTGACAGAGGATCAGGGCTGCATGTGATAATGTAGTATAACTCGCTTGCTGATTGCTTTCCACAAGTGGTTCTAATGAGATTGCATTTCTCTTCTTGTCCATGTTGATCTCAAAATTTGGATCCACCTTGACTTTCCCCTTATTAGACTCGTTTCGAAGACAGGGAAAACCATAATGCTTACAGCAGTGACATTGTTCCTGCTCTCCAAATGCCTTACTATCAACATCTTTATTGGATTTCATATTCTTCCAAACTTCTGCTACTTCTATCTTCTCTGACCCCTTGGATATGTTGGCTTGACCTTGAGATAAGCATCGTTGAGAATTCCCATGTTGAGCCATTTCTTCTAGTAATTGGTTTTGCATCGCTAATGGTTTCTTGTCAAAAGTGAGCAAGAGCGACACAATTCAGTCCTCTTAACCTCTGAAATCCATAGTCTTCTCGTCACGAGCCGTCTAATAGACAAGGAGAAAAGGTTCAAATAGAGACAAGGTTTTTATAACAGAACGGGGATAGAATTAAGCATAACTTTGAGAAAATAACAAAGTTAAAGAGAAGCAAGAAATAGGCAACAATGAGAACATGCTAAACGTCCAGTTCTATTTAGGCTTGCGTCCTACAGTCAGCATTGCTCTGATACCAATCTGTCACACCCGGTTTCAAGGACAAAACCAGACATACACTATATGTGAAATAAAGACGACAAATCTCACATATAGCCACAGATATGTGTAATATCAAAAGACAAATGCTTAATATACATAACTCAATAGTATAAAGTATACCTTAAAGAATAACACAGCGGAAAGACAACTCCGAACACCGGGTGCAACCTTCACTCCAGGATCAAACTAACTGGTTGATCACAAGCCTAACAATTCCAGAATCTAACAGTCTGGTACTCTTCCTGAGATGTGGGGAAATAGCAAGAGTGAGTCCATGTCAAACTCAACAAATATAACATGGGGTTCATGAAGCTCAAAAGGTTGACACTGGTTTACTGCGATAGCTTTAAGTGAGTCATCTTTTTAGCAGTTGAGTAGCAACAAGTTTACCAAAAACCCAAATAACCTCATGATCATGTAAACGAGAATAATGTATAGCAAGAAACAATAATCATTAGTGAACATCAATATCATCAGTGTTATCATTATCATCAGCGTTCATCATTTATTCTGTAAGGGTCCAAGGCCACTCGTGACCGTGAGCACGGCTGTTATAACAGTTTTACACTCTGCAGAGGTTGTACACTTTCACTGTGAGTCGTGATTACCCATATGCCCGAGGCGGCCAATCCCCAAAACACTCCCAAGGTGAGCAGGCAGGGTTCACTATGAAGCCTTTCAAAGGTTCGTCTAACAAGTTAGGGCCGCTAGGTTTCCGAAGTCAGTCCGTGTGATACACCACGCAGGGATCCACGGTCTGCTTCACCCCATTTGCGCCACAAGGGTAACCTCTAACAAGCTAGAAAAAGTCCTCATACTGAGCTAAAGCCAGAGCCATATAGCCCTCACAGTTGTACTGTAAGTCCCGGATGTTCGCTTATAGATAAGTCCTTAAGGAGAGAAACTAGAGCACCATAGAAACAACCAAATATGCTCTAGCCCTCTTGAGCCATGTTTCTATAAAGCATCTTTTAAACGTTTATTGCATATACCATTAGTCAAGTTACAGATCATGGTTATTTATCTTGAGCACTAGCATAAATACTATCCAATGCAATATCCCATGGGTGTCAAGGTACAAGATACAAAAACTAGGATATCCTTAATGGTAACAAGGTAGACACATGCACATGAATTAAGTATATTAAAGGTGAATAGGCAACAAGGATGATCCCATGCTATACTTGCCTTAAACACCGATCCTTCGGTAAGCTTTAAATCTTCAACGTTCTTCTTCTTCTTCTTGATAACCACGTATATCTCACTGACTGGACTTGATCAATAAATCACCACACACACATCGATACAATCATACACGAAGCAAACAATAGATCTAAATTAGAACAGTACACCAAACATATGAAACAATATGTGAAAAGATTTTAAAGAGGTTCTACGCATTGCTATGAACACACAGGCGCGAAAAGCACTCTAATCGAAGCTACGGTTGAAAAGATACATCTACCGAAAGATTTGCTCATAGGAGAAAATATAAAACTATTAGTTTCATATGTTTTAATTATATAATAACATATATAAGATATTTTATAGATACTATATATGGAATTAAGTCAAATTTAGATTCAAATTATAAAACTAAAGTAAAACAAATCATATTTTATTTACAAAACCCAGTTGCATAATTATTAATCAAGATATGATTTAAACCATAAAATTTCAGAATTAATAATATGGTAAACACTGTCACTAACACGTAGATCTCGTTGCTATGAATCTAACGCAACTCGAATGAGCTAAAACGGATCTAAAACGTAGAAGATATGATTTAAACAAGATTTACTTTATTAAAGTAATAGATTAAATCTCACATCGGAACTTAAAGATAGAAAACCTAACCAACAGTAATACTAACAGTATAACAAGTTTGTAAAATTCTTCTACACGTTACTACGATCACATAGACATAAAGATCACGAAATTTGGATTTAAAACGTAAAAATTATGAATTTTCTAAGATTTCCTATAGATAAATAATTACTTTAATATAAACTCGAAAATAAATTATCTCAAACCTATTGTACAGTTCTATCATCATGTAGAGCTCGCAAATACGAATCTAATGCAATTTGAATGGATCAAATCGGAGTTAAAACGGATAATTTATGACTAAAACAAACTCAGTGGCAAAACTGTAAATATCAGAAAACGTATTTTTCAATTACCGAGACGAATTACGCTTTTGTCACACCCATTTTTAAGGACAAAAATAGGATGTATAAAAGACTCATGTGCGCCCCAGGAACCAGTCGCACACATAAGTTGACAAATTACAAAGTATCATCATAGTGCTTATTACATAACGAATAAGTATTTAAGACATAGTCTTGAACGATAGATAATAATAACTAATAATAATTCTTCAGCGGAAACTCCACACAGGGACACGGTTGACTGGTTGACACCAAGACTAGTACTCATTCCGATAATCTTCCTCATTATCTTCATCTGTTATGGTGGAAATAGCAAGAGTGAGTCCATGTCGAACTCCACAAATATAACACAGGGTTCATGAGGCTCAAAAAGGCTAGACACTGTTTAACTGCGTTTAGCTTTTTAATCATATATTAGCAATTGAGTAGCATCAAGATAAACCACTTCCCATTAAAGATCCAATGATCAATTGTAATAAGGATAATGAATAGCATTAACATGAGCATAATAATAATCAACAATAATTAAGCATGATATAACAGTTATGATCAACTATTCCATAAGAATCCCCAAGGCCGCTCGTATCCGTGAGCACGGCTAGTATACCAGTTTTTAACTCTGCGCAGAGGTGTACACTTTCACTGTAAGTCATGATTTCCAAATGAGTGGGGAGATCAAACCCAAACACCCGAGAACCATATAAAGCCACTCAAAAGTTCGTCTAACAAGTTAGGGCCATTAGATTTCACTCGGCAGGCAGATGTAGAACCCCCCTTCCCTGTGGCACAACAACCGCAGCCTATACACACTAGGCCAGGGGCTCGGACTACACCCAACATGGCAAGCCATTCTTACGCCATTTAAGGTAACCTCTAACAAGCTAGAAAAGGTCTCTTGAACAACTAAAGCCAGAGCCATATAGCCCTCACAGCTGTACTGTATATCCCGGTTATCACTTACAGATAAGTCCTTATGGAGAGAAACCAGAGCATCAAAATAATACACAAGCTCTAGTCCCCCTTTTAACAATAATAAAATCATCTTAATAGTTGATTGCTTAATCCATTAATCAAATTACAAGATCATTGTTCTTAGTTTAAGCACTAGCAATAGCTACCCATATGCATTCCCAAGGTTGACAAGGAATCAAGATAACAATCACTAAGTTATAATCTCTAAGGTTGTCAAGGTAAGCACATGCATATGTATGACAATTCAATGTATAGGTAACAAGGATAGTCCTGTGTTATACTTGCCTTGATCAGAGCTTTCCAAGTGATACTGCTGACTTGGCTCAAAGTAATACTCCGAATCGTCCAGATACTGCTCACCTTCTATATTCGACCATCAATCAACAACACACATGCATCCAATCAAACATACACGAAGCAAACAAAGAGATATAATTAGAACAGTACACCAACAGTAACAAAACAGTAATAAAAGCTTATAAAACTCTTCTACACGTTTCTTCGATCACACAGACGCAAAGATCACCAAATTCGGAGTTAAAACGTGAAAGTTATGAATTTTCTAAGATTTCCTATAGATAAATAAATACTTAATTATAACCTCGAAAAATAAATTATCAAAACTAACTGTACAACTACACTAACATGTAGAGCTCGCAAATACGAACCTAACTCAATTTGAACGGATCAAATCGGAGTTAAAACGAAGATTTTATGAGCGTTTGAATGCAGTGGCAAACTTGTAATTAATTTGAACTAATTTTGAATTAAAAACAAATCAAATTTGCAGATTTAAATCGGCTGTAAGGACTGCGGGCAGAAAAATAGAAGACCTCGGGGTCTCTTTAGCAAAACCGACCCCGAAGGGGTACGGGTGAATCTGACCCGCCCGATACGGAACCAACGGCCCAGATTAGATCGGGGCCAGTGAGGGACGGCGCCCCGCCGGAGAAGAAGACCGGCGCGGCGGCAGACATGGCCGGCGTGAGCTAAGCTCACCGGCGTGCACGGTTCTCGACCTTCAGATCACGAAACAACTTGGAACCAAGCCCAAAAGAAAGAGGACGACACAGGGATCTCACCTATGTAGACAACGTCGACCGGAACGAACGGGAATGACGGCGCGGCTAACGACGGCGGACGGCGAACTCCTGCGAAGATCGGTGATGCACTGTGAGCAATAGAGTCAATGAAATTGGGGAAAACTATCCCAACGGGTTTGTAGAAGCAAACCGAAGACCGGCAAGCGATCAATTGAGCGGATTGAAGCCGAAAACGTCGAGCGTGACGGCGGCAGAGCAAGCTAGGGTTTGCGGCGGCTTAAGCTGGCTCGAGCGCGATGAAAACGGCGGCTAGTGTTTATTGAGGACGCGGCGCACGAGTGAGGCTCCTATTTATGAGCAAGGATGGCTTGCGGTTCACGCCAAGGCACGGCACGGTGCAAAACTGGGATCGGGGTCGGTCCCCTGCTCAAGATCGACTCCGACTCGATGAAGAAGATGGTGGTGACGCGGGGTCCACCTGTCGGTGACAACAGCGAGGAAAGAGGCGCTGGCCTGTTGCTGTGCTCGGCTGCTGGACTCGGCTGCTGGACTCGGCTGCTGGGCCGCTGTGGCGCTGGGCGGCCCACGCGGGCAGGCGCGGCGCTGGCGCGGAGAAGGAAAACAGCGGCCCACCGTGCGGCCCAGGCGGAGAGTTAAGCGGGCCGGCGGCTGCCAGGTAAGTAGGTAAGTTGTTTTCTTTTTTTTTCTTTTGTTTCTTTTCTTTTCAAATTTTCCAAACACATTTTCAAATCAAATTTTTCTAAACCAAATCAAATAAAACAAAACCAATATAACCACACCACAAAATAAAATAAATGCAACAGCATGAATGCAACACCAAATATTTTTTTAAAATTTTTAATTTCTCATTAATTGTTATCTAAATTATTTAAAATTTGTTAACTCTAAAATTTGGGTGTTACAAATTCTACCCCCCTTAAAAGAATCTCGTCCTCGAGATTGGACTGCTTACTCAAACAACTGCGGATATGATTTTCTCAATTCATCCTCTCTTTCCCAAGTTGCCTCTGCCTCTGAATATCGATTCCACTGCACTTTGCACATCTTAATAACCCGACTTCGAGTAACTCTCTCAGCAGTTTCTAAAATCTTGATCGGAAACTCTTCATATGTAAGATCTTCCTTAACAGTCAACTCTTCTAAAGGTATCTGCTCCTCAGGCACACGCAAACACTTCTTAAGTTGTGAAACATGGAACACATCATGTACTCCAGATAAATTCTCAGGCAACTCTAATTGATAAGCAACTTCCCCACGTCTAGTAATAACTTTAAATGGTCCAACATACCTTGGTGCTAGTTTACCTTTCATGTTAAACCTCTTCACACTTTTCATAGGTGACACCTTCAAATAGACATAATCACCTACCTCAAAAACTAAATCTCTTCTTCTATTGTCAGCATAACTCTTCTGACGAGACTGTGCTACTCTCAAATTCTCACGAATCACTCGCACTTGATCTTCTGCGTTTCTAAGAACATCTGTACCAAACACCTGAGATTCACCCGTCTGATCCCAAAACAATGGAGTTCTACACTTACGTCCATACAAAGCTTCAAACGGTGCCATCTTGAGACTCTGTTGATAACTGTTATTGTAAGAGAATTCTGCATAAGGCAAACTCTTATCCCAACTAGTTCCATATTGCAATGCACAAGCTCTCAACATATCCTCTAATACCTGATTGGTCCTTTCAGTCTGTCCATCTGTCTGTGGATGGTATGCTGTACTAAAATTCAATTTTGTTCCCAATGATTCATGCACAGCTTTCCAAAAATGCGACGTAAACTGCGATCCTCGATCAGATACAATCTTCTTTGGTACTCCATGCAAACAGACTATTCTCTCCATATACAACTCTGCCAATTTTGGTCCATGGTAAGTAGTCTTAACTGGTATAAAATGAGCAACTTTAGTTAATCGATCTACTATCACCCAAATAGAGTCATAACCTTTCTGAGTACGAGGTAACCCTACTATAAAATCCATACCAACTTCCTCCCACTTCCATTCAGGAATCTTCATTGGTTGTAACAATCCAGCAGGTCTCTGATGCTCTGCTTTCACTCTCTGACAAGTGTCACACAATGCCACATACTCAGCCACATCTCGCTTTAATCCAACCCACCAATATTTCTGTTTCAGATCCAAATACATCTTAGTACTACCAGGATGAATAGAATAAGCTGACTCATGAGCTTCGCGAAGAATTGCTTGTCTAACAGTTTGATCCTCAGGTACACACAGCCTCTTTCCGAACCACAAAATTCCATTATCATCCATTCGAAAGCCTGGTGACTTACCAATCACTATATCTTCCGCTATCTTCTTTAGTTTCTCATCCTTCAACTGGCCCTTGTAAATTTCTTGCTCTAAGGTAGGCTCTATCACTAATTCCATTGTATTAGTAACAATTCCCAAATTCAAATATTCAAATTCAGCACATAACTCACTAGTCATAGTCAATGTCTGTATCTCATTAACATAGCTTTTCCTACTAAGAGCATCAGCTACTACATTAGCCTTACCAGGATGATAGTGTATCTCAATATCATAATCCTTAATCAACTCTAACCATCTGCGTTGCCTCAAATTCAGATCTGACTGAGTGAAAATATACTTCAAACTCTTATGATCAGTGTATATATCACTCTTATGTCCAATCAAATAATGTCTCCAAATCTTTAAAGCATGAACTACAGCTGCTAATTCCAAATCATGTGTAGGATAATTCAACTCATGCTTTCTCAACTGCCTAGATGCATAAGCCACAACTCTGCCTTCTTGCATAAGAACACATCCCAAACCTTGACGAGAAGCATCACAATAAATAGAAAACTTCTTACTCAAATCTGGCAAAACCAAAACAGGCGCTGTAGTCAACCTCTTCTTCAATTCCTCAAAACTAGCTTGACATTTATCTGACCACACAAACTTGGCATTCTTCTCTAACAGAGATGTCATAGGTTTAGCAAGTTTAGAAAACCCTTCAATGAACCGTCTGTAATATCCAGCTAATCCCAAGAAACTACGAATCTCGCTAACATCAATAGGTGGTTTCCAATTTAATACATCCTTTACTTTACCTGGATCCACTGATATCCCTCCATTAGAAACAATATGACCAAGGAAAGAAACTTCCTTCAACCAAAACTCACATTTACTTCGCTTCGCATACAGTTTATGCTCTCTAAGTTTCTGCAATACCAACCTCAAATGTTCAGCATGCTCTACCTCTGTCTTGGAAAATACCAGTATATCATCAATAAACACTACCACAAACTTATCCAAATATTCCATGAACACCTTATTCATCATGTACATAAAGTATGCAGGTGCATTGGTCAATCCAAATGACATAACAGTATACTCATACAATCCATACCTTGTAGTAAAAGCTGTCTTTGGAATATCAGAAACACGAATCTTCAACTGATGATATCCAGAACGTAAATCAATCTTAGAGAACACACAAGCACCTCTCAACTGATCAAACAAGTCATCAATCCTGGGCAAAGGATACTTATTCTTGATAGTTACCTCATTTAGTGACCGGTAATCAACACACATCCTCTGACCACCATCTTTCTTATCAACAAAAATAACTGGTGCTCCCCAAGGTGATGAACTAGGTCTAATAAAACCTTTTTCTTGTAATTCTTTAATTTGTTTCTTAAGTTCTTCTAATTCATCTACTCCCATCCTATATGGTCGTTTGGCTATAGGTGCAGTTCCAGGTAATAATTCAATAAGAAATTCAATGTCTCGGTCAGGTGGCATACCTGGCAATTCATCAGGGAAGACATCCGGAAATTCCTCAATCACTGAATTCTCCTTAATAGTATTTTCAAGCTGATTCATCACAGCGGTTGGTTGCTTCTGCACTGCTACATTCACATTGATTTTATCTCCATTAGGCGCATTCACAACTACCACTTTCTGCTGACACTGAATCTCTGCCTGATTTTGCTTCATCCAGTCCATACCCAATATCACATCAATACCAGATGTCCTCAACACTATAGGAGTTATCTTAAACTCTACCCCCCTTAATACCATACTAATTGGAAGACAACGATTACTGGTTTGCATGGTACCTCCAGGTGAATTTACTAAGAGAGATTCTTTCATAGCTAGCATGGGTATACTATGCATTTTAACAAAAATGTTGGATATGAATGTATGAGATGCTCCAGAGTCAAAAAGAACAGTTGCAGGAATGGAATGTACATTGAACGTACCAATCATAACTTCTGGTGCATCATGAACTGTATCAGAAGACACGTGATTCACCCTTCCAGTACCAGATTGCTTCTGGTTGCTCTTCTGGCTCTGAGGAGTCTGCTGCTTCTGCTTCTCAGGACAATGGTAAGATATATGCCCCTCTTTACCACAGGCAAAGCATCTAGTAGGCGTGCTGGGAACACTATTCTTCATGGGGGTAACATTGGAATTTCCAGTGCGAGGAGTCTGTTGCCCAGTCTGCTGATACTGTTGACGCTGTGGATATGATGAACGCTGTTGTGACTGATTACCTTGCCAATTCTGGGACCATCTCTGATTCGGATTGCGATTCCATTGACTAACCGGTCCTTGAAACTTCTGATGGAAACCATGCTGAGAATTAGTGCGCTGACGGTTGTTACTTCCTGAGCTTTGTACCTTCATCTTCCGCTTCCTGTCCATCTCTCTGCGCTCATTGTCAAGCACAATAGCTTTATTTACCAGCTCTTGAAAACTAGCATAGTTGTTCCCCTTCAACTGTAAGCGAAGATCATAATAAATTCCCTTCAAGAAGAGACGTTGTCTGTCCGCATCTTCTCTCACTTCATTAGGAGCATAGCGAGCCAACTGGGTAAATCTGTCATGATATTCACTAACACTCATCTGTCCCATCCTAAGGTTTCTGAATTCTTCCTGCTTCAGCTCAATTATACCTTCAGGAATATGACGAGCTCGAAAATCTCTAACAAACTCATTCCAAGTGATAGGTGGAGCATTGTCAGGGCGTGCAGCTTGATACGACTCCCACCAAGTCTGAGCTGTCCCCTGTAACTGACCAGATGCGTATAACACCTTCTCCATATCATTGCATTGGGCTATATTCAGCTGTTTCTCCACTGCCCTCACCCAATCATCTGCCTCTAAAGGATCAGCAGCATGAGAAAACACTGGAGGGCGTCCCTTTAAAAATTCTCCACGCTTATCCCTCACTTGCACAGGCGGTGGTCCTCCTGCAGCGGGATTGTTCTGCATGTGCTGCATAAACATCTGCATCATCTGATTCTGAGTTTGCATAAGTTCCTCCATAGTAATGGGTATGTTAGCACCTCCACGACCTCTGCCACGACCTCTGCCTGACATCTGTTTCCAAAAACATAGAACTTGAAATTCAGTACGATCCGAGATGATGTATTCAATAGATAAGCAAAATCTGATTTTTCTGGACAATCTCCAATTTCAGCAACTCAGTAAAACTGTCATATCTCGAGCTACAGACGTCCAATTCAGATGATCTTTACATGGTTGGAAAGCTTACAAAATTATCTACAACTTTGATTCACAACACTTTTTCTGAATCTGTCAAATAATTGGCCAAAAACTGAACTTAACCGAAACTGTTTCAGAATTCCAGACTGTGCAGTAACTCCAACTTGGAACAGGTATATCTCTTAGCTCAGAATAGATATTAAAGTGATTCTTATGGGGTTGGAAAGATATAGAAGTCTAATTATTCCCAATAAAATTTCTTGAATTTCCCATGAACGGATTTTAAGTTATTTCTAAAACATCCCAGACTGATCCAAAAATCAGCAAAGGACAGAACTAAGTTAACCTCATATTCAACTAATATATTTTGATCAAACTTAATATTCTTAACCATGGAACTTGTAGGCATGTCTACAAAACTCCAGCACACATTACAAAGATCCAAATCACACATTATCATAATAACAATCCATCAATCACACAATTGTTCACACCACAAACTGACTCTTAAAACAATCCAAACTTAAAATTAACTCACCACTACTATCGTTCCTATTACATAGGGATTTTTCCTATTGCCTAATTAAGCTTCTCATAATTCTTGGGACGACCTAACTCCGCCCTTAATTGGTCAATCTCCTTATAAGCTTGCTCCTTAAGTTCTTTTTCCTTCAGCAACTCATCCTTCAAATCCACCTCATGGAGAGTCAATTCTCGAGCTAATCCCACCGTAGCTTGTAAAGTCAAGGAGGAATCATTTGCAGGCGGCACGGTCCAAATACCCTTGTCATGTAAGAAACAAGGAAAATGCCGAAGTGCACCCTTTAACGTCTTGTCCGAGCGTAGACCATGATAGTAAACAAATGCATTGAAAGCGACATCCTCCATGCTTATCTCCACAGTTGCCCGGCTCACTCTGGTAATGAACTTTGACTCCACCTTAGGCTCCTTAGTGGAAGGATCCCTTTTCTTAACCCATAACTCCGTTTCCCAATAGGAATCCATCCATGGATGACTATACTCTGCACTACGATACTCCAACGTAGCTTCCCAGTCGTAGTAGTAGTTGTACAATGTTCTTGTCAACATGTCATGGAAGAAAGCATCAGCTTTAGGAACCAGGCTATGAAACTTCGTAGTCCATCCCATAACTACATCCTCCATTGGTGTATCACCAACTCTTGATTCAACATCAGATAGCTCTTGCTCACCATCTTCATACAGCTCCTGAGGTTTGAAACGGGCAACATACTGTGCAGCTGACAAACGGGGATGAGGAGGCATCTATAAAATTTAGACATAGATTAGATAGAATCAATGTATTTTCGCAATAGAATAAAGTAGAGGAAGCATAAAACTTTAGTAATTAACAAGGTGAAAAGAGGAAGCATGAATTTAAGTAAAATATGAAGGCTATTAACGACCATTCTAACTAGGCTTGCGTCCTACAGTCAACACGGCTTTGATACCAATCTGTCACACCCATTTTTAAGGACAAAAATAGGATGTATAAAAGACTCATGTGCGCCCCAGGAACCAGTCGCACACATAAGTTGACAAATTACAAAGTATCATCACAGTGCTTATTACATAACGAATAAGTATTTAAGACATAGTCTTGAACGATAGATAATAATAACTAATAATAATTCTTCAGCGGAAACTCCACACAGGGACACGGTTGACTGGTTGACACCAAGACTAGTACTCATTCCGATAATCTTCCTCATTATCTTCATCTGTTATGGTGGAAATAGCAAGAGTGAGTCCATGTCGAACTCCACAAATATAACACAGGGTTCATGAGGCTCAAAAAGGCTAGACACTGTTTAACTGCGTTTAGCTTTTTAATCATATATTAGCAATTGAGTAGCATCAAGATAAACCACTTCCCATTAAAGATCCAATGATCAATTGTAATAAGGATAATGAATAGCATTAACATGAGCATAATAATAATCAACAATAATTAAGCATGATATAACAGTTATGATCAACTATTCCATAAGAATCCCCAAGGCCGCTCGTATCCGTGAGCACGGCTAGTATACCAGTTTTTAACTCTGCGCAGAGGTGTACACTTTCACTGTAAGTCATGATTTCCAAATGAGTGGGGAGATCAAACCCAAACACCCGAGAACCATATAAAGCCACTCAAAAGTTCGTCTAACAAGTTAGGGCCATTAGATTTCACTCGGCAGGCAGATGTAGAACCCCCCTTCCCTGTGGCACAACAACCGCAGCCTATACACACTAGGCCAGGGGCTCGGACTACACCCAACATGGCAAGCCATTCTTACGCCATTTAAGGTAACCTCTAACAAGCTAGAAAAGGTCTCTTGAACAACTAAAGCCAGAGCCATATAGCCCTCACAGCTGTACTGTATATCCCGGTTATCACTTACAGATAAGTCCTTATGGAGAGAAACCAGAGCATCAAAATAATACACAAGCTCTAGTCCCCCTTTTAACAATAATAAAATCATCTTAATAGTTGATTGCTTAATCCATTAATCAAATTACAAGATCATTGTTCTTAGTTTAAGCACTAGCAATAGCTACCCATATGCATTCCCAAGGTTGACAAGGAATCAAGATAACAATCACTAAGTTATAATCTCTAAGGTTGTCAAGGTAAGCACATGCATATGTATGACAATTCAATGTATAGGTAACAAGGATAGTCCTGTGTTATACTTGCCTTGATCAGAGCTTTCCAAGTGATACTGCTGACTTGGCTCAAAGTAATACTCCGAATCGTCCAGATACTGCTCACCTTCTATATTCGACCATCAATCAACAACACACATGCATCCAATCAAACATACACGAAGCAAACAAAGAGATATAATTAGAACAGTACACCAACAGTAACAAAACAGTAATAAAAGCTTATAAAACTCTTCTACACGTTTCTTCGATCACACAGACGCAAAGATCACCAAATTCGGAGTTAAAACGTGAAAGTTATGAATTTTCTAAGATTTCCTATAGATAAATAAATACTTAATTATAACCTCGAAAAATAAATTATCAAAACTAACTGTACAACTACACTAACATGTAGAGCTCGCAAATACGAACCTAACTCAATTTGAACGGATCAAATCGGAGTTAAAACGAAGATTTTATGAGCGTTTGAATGCAGTGGCAAACTTGTAATTAATTTGAACTAATTTTGAATTAAAAACAAATCAAATTTGCAGATTTAAATCGGCTGTAAGGACTGCGGGCAGAAAAATAGAAGACCTCGGGGTCTCTTTAGCAAAACCGACCCCGAAGGGGTACGGGTGAATCTGACCCGCCCGATACGGAACCAACGGCCCAGATTAGATCGGGGCCAGTGAGGGACGGCGCCCCGCCGGAGAAGAAGACCGGCGCGGCGGCAGACATGGCCGGCGTGAGCTAAGCTCACCGGCGTGCACGGTTCTCGACCTTCAGATCATGAAACAACTTGGAACCAAGCCCAAAAGAAAGAGGACGACACAGGGATCTCACCTATGTAGACAACGTCGACCGGAACGAACGGGAATGACGGCGCGGCTAACGACGGCGGACGGCGAACTCCTGCGAAGATCGGTGATGCACTGTGAGCAATAGAGTCAATGAAATTGGGGAAAACTATCCCAACGGGTTTGTAGAAGCAAACCGAAGACCGGCAAGCGATCAATTGAGCGGATTGAAGCCGAAAACGTCGAGCGTGACGGCGGCAGAGCAAGCTAGGGTTTGCGGCGGCTTAAGCTGGCTCGAGCGCGATGAAAACGGCGGCTAGTGTTTATTGAGGACGCGGCGCACGAGTGAGGCTCCTATTTATGAGCAAGGATGGCTTGCGGTTCACGCCAAGGCACGGCACGGTGCAAAACTGGGATCGGGGTCGGTCCCCTGCTCAAGATCGACTCCGACTCGATGAAGAAGATGGTGGTGACGCGGGGTCCACCTGTCGGTGACAACAGCGAGGAAAGAGGCGCTGGCCTGTTGCTGTGCTCGGCTGCTGGACTCGGCTGCTGGACTCGGCTGCTGGGCCGCTGCGGCGCTGGGCGGCCCACGCGGGCAGGCGCGGTGCTAGCGCGGAGAAGGAAAACAGCGGCCCACCGTGCGGCCCAGGCGGAGAGTTAAGCGGGCCGGCGGCTGCCAGGTAAGTAGGTAAGTTGTTTTCTTTTTTTTTCTTTTGTTTCTTTTCTTTTCAAATTTTCCAAACACATTTTCAAATCAAATTTTTCTAAACCAAATCAAATAAAACAAAACCAATATAACCACACCACAAAATAAAATAAATGCAACAGCATGAATGCAACACCAAATATTTTTTTAAAATTTTTAATTTCTCATTAATTGTTATCTAAATTATTTAAAATTTGTTAACTCTAAAATTTGGGTGTTACAGCTTTCCACAGATCAAAACGAACGCGGGATAATACGTTTTGGACTGCGGGTTTACAACTTAGATCTTACAGGGACTCTTTAGCAAGATTCACAGGCGAACCGGTATCTTTAAATAACGGCCGTTGGATTCAAAATCAACGATCCAGATTGAATCTGGGAAGGAGGCCGGCGGCGCTCCGGCCGGAATCGGCCGACGGTGACTCTCCGTGGCGGCGCCATCGTCGGAACACGCGAAAACACGACTCCGGGCACCATTCAACGAAGGGGAAACACCGGGAGGTAGCTTGGAGCACGGCGAACTCACCTCGGACAAGAACGAGGGCACGGGATGGACGAAGACGGCGGCGTGCTTGCGGTGGCGGACGGTGGAGGCGGAGCTTCGGGCGTAGCCACCACAGGGTATTGGGGCTGCGATTTGTTGGCGAATGTGGAGCGGGGAGACGCGGGGGTTCCGTTTTTATAGCCCGGGGGCACGCGGAAGCAAGGAAAGGGGAGGATTCGAAGATGGATTCGATCTCCGTATCCGGTAGAGAGAGGAAGGCAGCGGTGTTCGTTTTTGGAAAGCGCCGGAGGAAGGAGAAGGAAAGGGGAAAGTGTCGCTGACCGGTGGGACCGGCTCGTCAGCGGCTCGGTGCGAAAGAAGGCCGCGCGCGCGAAGTGGGCCGATGGCCGTGGCTTGGGCTCGGCCCAGGGAACCGGAGGCGAGAGTGAGCGGGCCGCGCGCGGGGAGGGCAGGCCGAGGCGTGGGCTGCGGTAGGAGAAAACGGCCCGAGAAGAAAAGAAATTCCTTTCTTTTTTTCTTTTTCTAATTTTTCAAAGCCAAATTTCAAAGAATTTTCAAATCCAAACTTGAATTTGATCAAACCACTCATCTCAAAAATTTAAATGCAACAGCATGAATGCTCAATCATGTTTCTACCCTTATATTTGATTTTAAATTTATAAAAATTATTCTTATTCTAAATTTGCATGCTCACAAAAATATAAAAATCATATTTTTCCTATTTTCCATTTCTTCAAAATTTCAGGGTGTTACACGAAATTACTTGGTTGTGACAGCAATGGAATATCTCATGTTAGGGTGGAGAGCTTAGATCAAGTCAGTATCAATTATGTCGCACAACCACACCATTATGGTACCGTGATGGCCGTGACACCAGGAGCTGCCGATTCAGATGTCATGGCAAATGTAAAACCTTGAGAAATTTGCCTTCTGGACATAGAATCAAGCTAGGTATTTTTCATGGCTCCAAAACTATTGGCCTCTCCCTAGGGAACTTAAATTGGCCAAAGTGGGTCCCTAGAGATTTTTCTAAAAATAATTTATCATTGGTAACAAAGCAGTGTTTGTTTTGTTGAAATCATGCAATTCCGTCAAAGATGTCTAGGTCCACCTGTGTTATGAAACAAGTTGGTTGTGACTGGAATGACATATTTCATGTTAGGGTAGGGAGCTTAGATGAAGTCAGTATAAATTATGTCACACAACCACGCCGTTAAGGTACCATGATGGTCGCGACATCATAAACTACCGATTCAGATGTCGTGGCAAATGTAAAACCTTGAGAAATTTGCTTTCTAGACATGGAATCGAGCTAGTTTTTTTTCATGACTATAGAACTATAGGCCTCACCTGAGGGAACCTAAATTAGAAAAAGTGGGTTCTTAGAGATTTTTCTAAAAATAACTTATCATAGGCAACAAAGCAGTGTTTGCTTCGGTGAAATAATGTAATTCCATCAAAGATGTCTAGCTCCACCCATGTTCTGAAATGAGTTGGTTGTGATAGGAATGGCACATTTCATGTTAGGGTGGAGAGCTCTGATCAAGTTAGTATCAACTATGTCACACAACCACGTAGTTAATATACCGTGATGGCCGTGACACCAGGAACTGCCGATGCATGTGTCGTGGCAAATGTAGAACCTTGAGAACTGTGCCTTTCGGACATGGAATCAAGCTAGTTTTTTTCAAGGCTATAGAACTATAGACCTCACCTTAGGGAACATGAATTAACAAAAGTGGGTCCCTAAAGACTTTTCTAAAAATAACATATCATTGGCAACAAAGCAGTGTTTGTTTTCGGTGAAATCATGTAATTCTGTCAAAGATGTCGGGGTTCACCCGTGTTATGAAACGAGTTGGTTGTGATAGGAATGGCATATCTCATGTTAGGGTGGAGAGCTTAGATAAAGTTAGTATCAATTATGTCACACAACCACACCGTTAAGGTACCGTGATGGCCGCGACACCGGAAACTACCGATTCAGACATTGTGGCAAATATAAAACCTTGAGAAATTTGCCTTCTGGACATGGAATTGAGCTAGGTTTTTTTCATGGCTACAGAACTAGAGGCCTCACCCTAGGGAACCTAAATTGGCAAAAGTGGGTCCTTGGAGACTTTTCTAAAAATAACTTATCATAGGTAACAAAGTAGTGTTTGTTTCGGTGAAATCATGCAATTCCATCAAAGATATTTGGGTCCACCCATGTTACGAAACGAGTTGGTTGTGACACGAATAGCACATCTCATGTTAGGGTGGAGAGCTAAGATGAAGTCTATCAATTACGTCACACAACCACACCATTAAGGTACCATGATGGCCGTGACATCGGGAACCACCGATTTAGATGTCGTGGCAAATGTAAAACATTGAGAAATTTGCCTTCTGGACATGGAACTGAGCTATGTTTTTTAATAGCTATAGAACTATTGGCTTCACCCTAGGGAAAGCCTCACCCTAGGAAACCTAAATTGGAAAAAGTAGGTCCCTACATATTTTTCTAAAGACAACTTATCTTGGGCAACATAGAAGTGTTTTTTTCGATGAAATCATGTAATTCTATCAAGATGACTGGGTCCACCCGTGTTACTAAACGAGTTGGTTGTGACTGGAATGGAACATCTCATGTTAGGGTGTAGAGCTTAGATGAAGTAAATATCAATTACATCGCACAACCACACCGTTAAGGTACCATGATGGCCACAACACTAGGAACTATCGATTCAGATGTCATGGCAAAGGTAAAACTTTGAGAAATTTGCCTTTTGGATATGGAATTGAGCTAGTTTTTCTTTTCACAACTACAGAACTATAGGCCTCATGCTAGTGAACCTGAATAGGCAAAAGTGGGTCCCTATAGATTTTTCTAAAAATAACTTATCAAAGGCAACAAAGTAGCGTTTGTTTTGGTGAAATAATGCAATTCCGTCAAAGATGTCTGGGTCCACCCGTGTTATGAAATGAGTTGACTTTGATAGGAATGGCACATCTCATGTTATGGTGGAGAGCTCTGATGAAGTCAGTATCAACTATATCACACAACCACACAGTTAATGTACCGTGATGGCCACGACACCGGTGACTGCCGATGCATATGTTGTGGCAAATGTAAAACCTTGAGAACTTTGCCTTCCAGACGTGGAGTCAAACTAGTTTTTTTCATAGTTGCACAACTATAGGCCTCACCTTAGGGAACATGAATTAACAAAAGTGGGTCCCTAAAGACTTTTCTAAAAATAACATATCATTGGCAACAAAGCAGTGTTTGTTTTCGGTGAAATCATGCAATTCTGTCAAAGATGTCTGGGTTCACCCGTGTTATGAGACGAGTTGGTTGTGATAGGAATGGCATATCTCATGTTAGGGTGGAGAGCTTAGATAAAGTTAGTATCAATTACATCACACAACCACACCGTTAAGGTACCGTGATGGCCGTGACACCAGAAACTACCGATTCAGACATCGTGGCAAATATAAAACCTTGAGAAATTTGCCTTCTGGACATGGAATGGAGCTAGGTTTTTTTCATGGCTACAGAACTATAGGCCTCACCCTAGGGAACTTGAATTGGCAAAAGTGGGTCCTTGGAGACTTTTCTAAAAATAACTTATCATAGGTAACAAAGTAGTGTTTGTTTCGGTGAAATCATGCAATTTCGTCAAAGATATTTGGGTCCACCCATGTTACAAAACGAGTTGGTTGTGACACGAATAGCACATCTCATGTTAGGGTGGAGAGCTAAGATGAAGTCTATCAATTACGTCACACAACCACACCGTTAAGGTACCATGATGGCCGCGACACCGGGAACCACCGATTCAGATGTCGTGGCAAATGTAAAACATTGAGAAATTTGCCTTCTGGACATGGAACTGAGCTATGTTTTTTCATAGCTATAGAACTATTGGCTTCACCCTAGGGAACTATTGGCACTTCTTAACACTATCACCAAGAATGAAGGTTTTGACTCCACTCTAGCAACGACGCCATATGTGTCATGCATGTTCTGTGGAAAAATATTGAGGTGTAGTTCAAGTGCCTTTAATTGGTGTTTTTTGTTATTTTTGATAGAGGGCAAAAATTGTATAACACATGCATGTGATAATTTTTGTGTAGTGATTGTGTACTGTATAGAGCATAGGAAAAATATAAAATCTATTGTTTGATACTTTTCATAATACAAAGTATTTTCATGATCATTCTTATGTTATAGCTTGTTAATTTTGTATAGGCTGTTTTATTTATCCAAATCCCATGAAATTTTTATGGTGTGCTACTTGGAGTAGTACTATGCTACTGTAATTTTGTAGATTTTTCTAGACACCAGAAATAGATGTTGTTGTGTAACCCTAGTTTAAATATGAGATAAAATGTTATTCTTTATGAGTGATTAGTGTGATAATGAGAGTTTGGTGTATCTTTGAAGCACCCAAATACCTTGCTGATGTTGCTTGATAAGTTCATGTAGTTGTGTTGATAAAGTGTAGTAGCACTTGTGTTAGGGTTATATGCTAACTAGTGTAAAAGTAGATGACCTGTATTAGTAATAATTAATCTTGGATGATGTTGACTACCTTGTAGAAAAGGTCTTGTCTCTAGTCTATACTATAAGTTTCAATGTGCTCATCTACATATCATGTCATCATGATCATGGCATTCCACCGCATCTGATGTACCGTTTGCATGTTTACTTATGCAATTGCATCATACAGGATCACAGGAGTCGCTAGTAGCAGTGCCGGAAGAGCAGATCGGGGCGGATCTGCAAGAACTCCAGGCACAGGAGGTGCCCGAGGAAGAGGAGCAAGGAGGGGACTTGCCTGAGTGCATAGATCACTAGCCTAGTTTGTTTGAAAGAGGCAAGCCCTAGAGCATTCTAAATTTCCTACTTTATAAAGCAATTCTTTATATATGAGTTATATATTGTTGCATTAAGTTATAGGAGTTGAGTGAAACCATTGTTGCATTTATTACTATCCTTGCCCACCCAGTTACCTATTTACCCTGTTATGTTAGGATCGTGTCACACCCGGTTGGTCCTTTCAGTCTGTCCATCTGTCTGTGGATGATATGTTGTACTAAAATTCAATTTTGTTCCCAATGATTCATGCACAGCTTTCCAAAAATGTGACATAAACTGCGATCCTTGATCAGATACAATCTTCTTTGGAACTCCATGCAAACATACTATTCTTTCTATATACAAGGTAGCTAATTGTACTCCCATGTAATTTAGTCTTGACTGGTATAAAATGAGCAACTTTAGTCAATCTATCCACTATCACCCAAATAGAATCATAACCTCTCTGAGTACGCGGTAACCCTATTATAAAGTCCATACCAACTTCCTCCTACTTCCATTCAGGAATCTTCATTGGTTGTACAATCCAGCAGGTCTCTGATGCTCTGCTTTTACCCTCTGATAAGTGTCACACAATGCCACATACTCAGCCACATCTCGCTTTAATCCAACCCACCAATATTTCTGTTTAAGATCCAAATACATCTTAGTACTACCAGGATGAATAGAATAAGCTGACTCATGAGCTTCGCGAAGAATTGCCTGTCTAACAGCTTGATCCTCAAATACACACAGCCTCTTTCCAAACCACAAAATCCCATTATCATCCATTCGGAAACCTTGGTGACTTACCAATCACTATATCTTCCGCTATCTTCTTTAGTTTCTCATCCTTCAACTGACCCTTGTAGATTTCTTGCTCTAAAGTAGGCTCTATCACTAATTCCATTGTATTAGTAACAATTCCTAAATTCAAATATTCAAATTCAGCACATAACTCACTAGTCATAGACAATGTCCGTATCTCATTGGCATAACTTTTCCTACTAAGAGCATCAGCTACTTTATTAGCCTTACCAGTATGATAGTGTATCTCAATATCGTAATCCTTAATCAACTCTAACCATCTGCGTTGCCTCAAATTCAGGTCTGACTGAGTGAAAATATACTTCAAACTCTTATGATCAGTGTATATATCACTCTTATGTCCAATCAAATAATGTCTCACAATCTTTAAAGCATGAACTACAGCTGCTAACTTCAAATCATGTGTAGGATAATTCAACTCATGCTTTCTCAACTGCCAAGATGCATAATCCACAACTCTGCCTTCTTCCATAAGAACACATCCCAAAACTTGACAAGAAGCATCACAATAAATAGAAAACTTCTTACTTAAATCTGGTAAAACCAAAACAGGCGCTGTAGTCAACCTCTTCTTCAATTCCTCAAAACTAGCTTGACATTTATCTGACCACACAAACTTGGCATTCTTCTCTAATAGAGATGTCATAGGTTTAGCAAGTTTAGAAAACCCTTTAATGAACCGTCTATAATATCCAGCTAATCCCAAGAAACTACGAATCTCACTAACATCAATAGGTGGTTTCCAATTCAATAGATAAGCAAAATCTGATTTCTCTGTGCAAATTCCAATTTTAGTAACTCAGTAAAACTGTCATATCTCGAGCTACAGACGTCCAATTCAGATCATCTTTACATGGTTGGAAAGCTTACAAAATTATCTACAACTTTTATTCACAACACTTTTTCTGAATCTGTCAAATAATTGGCCAAAAACTGAACTTAACCGAAACTGTTTCAGAATTCCAGACTGTGCAGTAACTCCAACTTGAAATAGATATATCTAGAGTGATTCTTGCGGGGTTGGAAAGATATAGAAGTCTAATTATTCCCAGTAAAATTTCTTAAATTTTCCATGAACGGATTTTAAATTATTTCTAAAACATCCCAGACTGATCTAAAAATCAGCAAAGGACAGAACTATGTTCACCTCATAACCAACTAATATATTTTGATCAAACTTAATATTCTTAACCATGGAACTTGTAGGCATGTCTACAAAACTCCAGCACACATTACAAAGATCCAAATCACACATTATCACATTAACAATCCATCAATCACACAATTGTTCACACCACAAACTGACTCTCAAAACAATCCAACTTAAAATTGACTCGCAACTACTATCGTTCTTATTACATAGGGATTTTTCCTATTTCCTAGTTAAGCTTCTAATAAATCTTGGGACGACCTAACTCCGCCCTTAATTGGTCAATCTCCTTATAAGCTTGCTCCTTAAGTTCTTTTTCCTTCAGCAACTCTTATGCAATGATGATACCACAAGCTCATAACCAACTTTATAAATGTCTCCTTTAGACCCTTATGATTCTTATAAATGGTTCCAACAGGTTACCAACCCTAAGAAAAGATACTTGCGCTCGATAGTGACTTTACAACCATGTAGCTAGCTGATGCTTCCAGGTGACGAAATAGAACATATAAACCTCCATCTTGTATCGTCTTTTAGTTCGACAAACCCTCTTAAGAAGAGATCAACTAGAGTTCACCAAAGGATAGCTTGCATTTGTTTCTGAGTGATAACTACTATCGTGTCCTTCTATCATGTTAAAGAGACTCATGAGCATATCCAAGATCAAGTAACCTGCACTTCCTCGCGAGCAGAAAAATAGCAGTGCAGAAATACAGTTATATCTCGAGTTCTACGAATCCGATGATATTGTAGCTTATACCGTTGGAAAGCTTATCAAATTTACTACAATTTCCTTATAGAATTCTTCTCCAGATTCTACAGTTAAGGTAGTCGAAAACTGTGCACAACAGAAACTATTCCAGATTGCTGACAGCACAGATGCGTCGCCTTGTGATTTTCATAAATCCCAAACCATAATAGATATCAGGGTGGTTCTTACGGTCAGAGAAAGATATTGAAGTCTACTATTGTCCAGAATTTATCCATGATTTTTGGGCATCCAAAAATAGAGATATAAGCTAAGGAAGACAGACTGCTATAAAAAAACAGGATAAGGTAGAAACGAGATTAAGAGAGACTAGAGAGATAGATAACACTAATCTTCAAGTCTTCATGCTTCTTTGCTTTGTGTTGATGAGATATAAGACATGGATCGAGGATAGCCAAAATATGACAAGAAAGATAAGATTTGATCTTTAGTTCTTCATGCCTCCTCATGCCTCGTCGCTTGAGATATTCAGGACTTGCTGTTGTTGATAGCAGATGCTACCCCACTTAACAAAGATCTTGTTTCACCTGACGATGTCATTGAAGGCAACACTTTCTCTAAAGCTTGCTGCTAATGATAAGTCCTTCATGTGTTGATCATCCATTAAGATGAGATTAATAAGGTAGCATGACAACCAAGGGTAGACAGGAACGGTGTAAGAGAAAATGGCATGAATTAGGATCGATTGAAAGATAAGTAAGATACAAGATGTCACTACCCCACTTAACATAGATCGAGCTACTTCTCAAGACTTATACCTTCCGAGCCTACCTTTGAAACACGAGAACAAGAACAACACACAAGCAACACATCAAGCAAAACAAGCACACATCAGGCAAAACAATGCACCAATCACATCATCGGTACTACACGTGCTTCTTCAATAATGATGGTCATCCTAAGGGAAAAGTATGGATGATGAAAGGCCATCGAATCTTTGAACCAGGTAAGATCAGAAAACTTTTAGTAAAAGCAACATAAAACAAATTCCAAGGGAGTAAGAAATAATAGCTCAAAGGAAGCTATCAAGGAAAGGATACAACAAGACAAGGAAGAGAAAATAGTCAAAATCAATGAGTCAAGGGATGACAAAATAGTTTTATAGTAAAATGAGTTTTTAAAATACGTCCAGTGCTACTTGGCATACGTCCTATAGTCAACACCGCTCTGATACCACTCTGTCACACCCGGTTTTCTAAAGAACAAAACCAGGCTAATCATATGTGTGCCCAGGAAGTCCACACATATGCCAGAATGAAAAAAATATCAGAAACAATGTTATTATATAACGTATACATAGCTATATTAACACTTACATCAGAGTATCGCGGAACGGTGACTAAACTTCGGGCTCCATTCTTCTCAGGGACGGCTGACTGGGGGTAACATATGCCTAGCACTTCTACTAGTCTTCTGGAAACTCCACTACACCTTTGTCCTTTTTCCGAGTAGCATCTTATTACACACTGGAGTGTTGGGGAAATAGCAAGAGTGAGTCCATGTCGAACTCAACAAGTATAACATAGGGTTCATGAGGCTCAAAAAGGCTAGACACTGTTTAACTGCGTTTAGCTTTTAATCATCATATAATTAGCAATTGAGTAGCATCAAGGTAATCCAAATCCCATTAATGAATCAATGATCAATTGTAATAAGGATAATGAATATCATTAACATGAGCATAATAATAATCAACAATAATTAAGCATGATATAACAATGGTGATCAACTATTCTGTAAGAATCCCCAAGGCCGCTCGTATCCGTGAGCACGGCTAGTATACCAGTTTTTAACTCTGCGCAGAGGTGTACACTTTCACTATGAGTCATGATTTCCAAATGCATGGGTTTGCAAGGCCCAAAACATCAGAGACCATATAAAGCCATTCAAAAGTTCGTCTAACAAGTTAGGGCCATTAGATTCACTTGGCAGGCAGATGTAGAACCCCCCTTCCCTGTGGCACAACAACCGCAGCCTATACACACTAGGCCAGGGGCTCGCACTACACCCAACGTGGCAAGCCATTCTTACGCCATTTAAGGTAACCTCTAACAAGCTAGAAAAGGTCTCTTGAACAACTAGAGCCAGAGCCATATAGCCCTCATAGCTGTACTGTCAATCCCGGTTATCACTTACAGGTAAGTCCTTACGGAGAGTAACCAGAGCAACAATATAACCCCTTGCTCTAGCCCCCTTTTCAACAGAAATAACATCATCTTAATGGTTGGTTGCTTAATCCATCAGTCAAATTACAAGATTATTGTTCATAATTAAGCACTAGCAATAGCTACCCAAATGCATAACCCATAGGTGACAAGGAAACAAGATATCAATAGCTAAGTTATAATCTCTATGGTTGTCAAGGAAGACACATGCATATGTATGATAATTTCAGTGAATAGGTAACAAGGATGGTCCCATGTTATACTTGCCTTGATCAAAGCTTTTCAAGTGATACTGCTGACTTGGCTCAAAGTAATACTCCGAATCGTCCAGATACTGCTCACCTTCTATACTCGATCATCAATCAACAACACACATGCATCCAATCAAACATACACGAAGCAAACAAAGAGATACAATTAGAACAGTACACCAACAATAACAAAACAGTAATAAAAGTTTATAAAACTCTTCTACACGTTACTACGATCACACAGACGCAAAGATCACCAAATTCGGAGTTAAAACGTATAAGTTATGAATTTTCTAAGACTTCCTATAGATAAATAAATACTCAATTATAAACTCGAAAAATAAATTATCCAAACTAACTGTACAACTACACTAACATGTAGAGCTCACAAATACGAACCTAACGCAATTTGAACGGATCAAATCGGAGTTAAAACGAAGATTTTATGACCAAAACAATTATAGTGGCAAAACTGTAAATACCTGAAAACGTATTTTTGATTTAACCAGAAGAAAATACGCTTCCAAAACACAAAAACGGCTTTCAGGGTTTACGCCTAGGGATTGCGGGTTGATTACTAAATAGCTGAGGGTCTCTTTATCAAATTTACCCGCGAAGGGGTAAGTTCTAATCTGGGCCGTTGATCTCGATTTGGACGGCTCGTGTTCATCATCAAGTCTACAGTGCCCCTCCGGTCACCTCCCTCAAGTCCAGCCGGCAGCCACCATGGCCGGCGTGCTCCACCTCGCCGGAGATGGCGATTCTCCCTAACTAGACCACCAATCGACCTGGAACTTGATCCAAACGGAAAAGAAACTCCATGCGAACTCATCTAGGCATTAAGAACTAGCTACGATAGACCATACGTGACGCGCGGCAACAAGGGGACGGTGGCGCCATTGTCGACCGACGGTGAGCTTCAAAAACTCACTTCAAAGCCTCTCCAACCAAAAGGAAAGCACAAGAAGATAGAGGAGACGAGTGCGGACTCACCAACGCGACGAATTAGCCTCCAAAGCACCCGAAAGGATCTTTGATGACCAAGATGTGGCTAGCGTCGAGCTCAACCGCGGCAGCCTTAGCTCCAACCCGACGAGATCTAAAATCAACACCGACGACGAGACTATGACCTAGGGCAGCGCGTGAAAGGAAAACGGAACGCGGGGGTCACCATGATCTTATAGGGATACACGGCTTGCGGTCCAAGTCATTGAAGATGAGGAAATCGGAATCCACCAGGATAGTGTCCGTCTCGGCCACGAACCGGAGGTGGAAGTGGGCGCTGACAAGGGGGCCCGGTTCGTCAGCGTCACCCGAGAGAGAACAACGCGCGCGGCTTCGCCTGGGCCGGCCCACTCGGTCGCAAGCGCCGGCGCGGGGAAAAAGCAGGCCGTCCGATGGGCCTTCGAGCCAATCAGGTAAGAAGGTAAGTTGTTTTTTTTCTTTTCTTTTCTAATTTTCCAAACACATTTTCAAATCAAATTTTCCTAAACCAAATCAAATAAAACAAATATATCCACACCACAAAATAAAATAAATGCAACAGCATGAATGCAACACCAAATAATTTTAAAATTTTAATTCCCTTTCTCTAGATTATTTAAAATTTATTACTCCTAAAATTTGGGTGTTACAGATCGAATAATTGCTTAGTCTTGCTTAGACCGGTAGAGATCGGTGATTTCTAGTCACCTACATTGATAGGTGGTTACTGAAAGAATTTAGCTATGAAAAGTGTGATATCCTAGAATTAACCATGCATTGATGGAGAATTAGAGACCGGACAGAAAAGTTGGAAGCAACCAGATAGGGTTCTAGGGTGCGGTTAATTTTCCATCTGTGTTGATTAAGGACCGATCGTTGCTCGTCCCTCTTGTCATGTTGAACGCATGCCTCACATTTAGCTGGCCGAATAAAGTACCTTTCGACCATGAAGCTAGTGACATGATTCGGGCCGGGACCTACATGGGTGTGTGTACTGGTGCTGAAGGGAGTATGACAGGGACGCAAAGAGTGAGCCCAAGGTGTGTCCTAGCAGTCGGGCAGTCCCTGGGTACTGTGGCCCTAGTTTATCCCGCGACATTTACCGAAATCTTGTCATTGGTGATATGTAGCTCACTTGATCTGTGAGTGTAGTTTGTGTGAGGAATAAATCACCATCTAGTTAGGAATTGATTCGAATCACCATCGCTCCTGGATAGCTGAGTACATTCTCATACTCAGGGCGTTGTTCCCATTGTTGTTGTAGATGGTCAAATGTACTATGGCTACTGCATTAACTGCCTGTATCCGGTGATGGATGACAACTAGGACCAAGGGCAATGGTCATTCCGTATCTCTCATCTGATGCTTCTGTGGGAGATGGCTACTTACTGGCACTGTATTTGAACTAAATGTGTGTGTGTGGTTTTAAAACTCCTTGCTTCCGCTATGTTAATTTGAACTTGGGTTGTAATAACTTTATGTTATAAACTTTGATGTATTCAATTGTCATTGCAAACTTTATGTAACATGTGGCAGTGACTGCTAAACTTGTACGATCTTGGTTTGTATTGGTTGGTTTGAAATCCTTCATGATTTCATGGACTACCGTGTTATACGAGCTTAAGTTTGGTAAATTATCTGCTTCGGCAGAAGATTTTCTTACTTAATCTCGTATAATCGTGTTGATCCGTTACACAAAACTAGCTTTGTTAGGCTAACTTTTCACCTTGAGGCTTCCTCTTTTGGATCAAAGTAGCTCTAAGATGAGAAATTTGTTGTTTGACACTTTTCAAAGTGCTTTCGATTCATGATGGTATAAATTGGCTCGCAGAACATCACGGCTGCTCGTACATTGTTGATACGAGAAAGCAAAAGCAAACAAAAGAGTGTAAACTAGTATCTTTGAGACCTCAAAAAGGGCCACCCAACAGCAAATCTCGACCATGTTCCACACCGGGACATCTACCACTATCATAACCTTCTCATGCGAGTACTGAGCACAGTCACTGAAAAAATGGCAGATTCTATACCATTCAATTTTCTGCTCATACCTCACAAATTGTTGCTCCATTTTTACATGAATTTTTGTAGACATATAGATCCATAAGTCTTCTAACTACTGACCAAATTTCAGCTCGAACGGACACCAATTGGCTATCCATACAATTCATTTGCCAAAACTGCTATGTTCTGAATTTGCAACAAACTGATCTGATCAAACATCTCTTAAATTCAATGCTTTACTCACCCAGTTCTCAAACCAAATTAAGACATTGAAGTGTCCTAAGTACAGAATGAGATTATCAAGTTTGGGGTCAATCCAACCTTTGTTTGAGTCACTAATTGCCGGCTTAAAGATAACCGGTTTAGTGCTACAAAATCTGAACAAAAGTCTTGTTCTTCTTTTCCTTTGCTTCACACGTTGATGTGGGTGTTTTGCAATCTCTAACTCTTTGTAATGCAGCAGCAGCTTTCTCTCTATGGATGGAAGCTAAGGCTCACCTCATATGTTCCTTGGGACTAACCTCAACCATTCATTTACATACCAACCTGATGATGCACATGCTTTGAACTTACGGCTGCTTTAGCAAGACAAAAGACATACTCTACCTATAGGACCTTCCTACAAGGATAAGGAACTACTTTCGAGTATTCCTCAATATTTCGTCCAATAGAGTTATGAACAAACTGTTTGTGGCACCTAAGGGCACCAAGATGCTAATTGAAACTAGGGCATACTTTCTCTAATTCTTTATTTTAGCTGATAGAACACCTTGCACTATCTGTGTGATTGTCCAAGATGGAATTGACTTGATCACAATGGCTCTGGAAGATAGAGTATCACTCAAGTTGTTAGCTAGTTGATTAACTTCTTGTTGGTTATTGCTCTGTAAGACATAGCCTTCGTAGCTACCAAGGAGTCGTTACCTAGCTGGAGATTAACCTTCCTAGTGAAAACTAATCAGTCATCTCTCAACACTAAAATTTCCAAATCTTCACTCTTGACCACCACAATAGTGGCTGATGTAAACAGATGATGAACATTGAAGTCTATAGATAAGGAGTCACACCAGAGATAGGTGATCTCGATAGTATGGTCATTATGCATACAAGATTGAGACTTGGATAGCTCTATCATATACACAATGTGACTATCGATTCTTATCCAACGGATGACTTGTCCAACTAAAGTGTTGTGCGTCCCTTTTATCCAACAGGAATGAGATACGTTGCTCCCTAGATGATGGTCGCCAATACTAGGATAGCCAAGTAGAGTCACTTGTCTACCACCTTGTGCAGTCTGTTAATGTTTATGTCGGTGACCTATTCTTCAAATGTTATCCTTTACGTATCTTCAGATGGAAGCTCTACTACTTTCGGTCTGAGATATGGATCTTACGATAAGATATGGGGAAAGATAACTAAGGAAAAGTTCACCTGAGAATAACACATTGATGTTGTTCTGCAGTGGATCATGACTAGAAACCATGACACCAGCGCGTGCCGAGTAGCACAACCTTGTGTCGGCCACCACAGGAGGCTCTTGGTTTCGTCGCGGCATCGTTAGTGGCTACTCATAACCCATTCCGAGTCTACGACTAAAGTGAAATTCCAAGTGGCACATATTTGGATTGTAAAAACAAGCATTATACAAGGGAGGGATAGCAAGCAGAGGTAGTTACAAGGTTTAGAATCAACAAGCAGGTGATCCAAAGATCAACACATATCACAAGAACATAGTTTAATTGCTAGAGAAAACTAGGCATGAGATTCTTGCTTAAATTCCATGCATGCCTTGTGTCAACCAAGGAAACTACCAGACAATTGATTAACATGAGATTCAATCATGTTGAGCAATAACATGCGATCAAGACTGATAAATATCCCGAGACTTGGGAAGGTTGGGGATGGATTAAGCAAACTTCAAGGCAAAAACCGATATGTCAATCGGAGATTGAGTCGATAAAGCAACCACATGACTTGCATGCAGAAGATTTCGAGATTAGATGACAGATTAGCATTGCACCAGATCACCTGTAGAAGAGGCAATCAGTAGGTCTAACATGGAGTCGGTTATTGGCCTTACAACTTGGCAATGAACAACTATGGCCAAAAGGAGGCATTTGCGAGAATCTATCTTGGTTGGTAGATCAAACAAGGTATTCATGTGTGGGTGCAGGACAGTCATGGTACACGTGAATATTTAAGGGTCTAGGCTCGGGCTTACATATCAAGCAAAGGCTTGATGCACAAACATTCAAACAAGCAACCACGACTATAAACTTAGGCTCCTAAGGGAAAGAACCTAATTGGAGATGACACCAAGAGATTATTTCATGTAACTCGAGTGTTGCTCTAAGATAAAGCTATTCAACACTCGTATGCTCACCGAGGACAAACGAGGTGACAACTATGGCACTAATTAGATAACAAGCATACATGCAAACATCACAATCAAGCATTTGAGAGATTCAATCAAATTAGCTTAAGCAACCATTACTAAGCACAAGGGTCACCCATAACAAGCATTTATCTAAAGTAAGAACCAACTACAAGTTTAGCCCAAAACCAAAGCAAGCTAAAGCACCCACTTAGTATGTGCACAGAAGACTGAACAACAGTATAGTAGGCACATGTTTCAAGCATCACTGAAGTTCTAGGCATCAAACAAAGGTGATCCTAGACTTTCTAGAAAGCTTAGAAAGTTGTCTATAACTTTATTATCATCATATTAAGATGATTCTACAGCTAACAAGGCCAAACAAGACAAAGAAGACATCTATGCCAAGATTTGGACAGATTCTGTCACTCCATTTTGTAAGGTCGTAATTGGAGACTTAGATCACCAAAAGTAGTGCTATTAGACATTTTGGAAAGCTTAGAAAAAGTACTACACTTCTTATATTATCTCGAAGACATGATTCCATATGTAGACAGGTCAAGCAAACCAAACACTCAGATCTATTCAGAGCATAAGCAAAACCTGATAGCAAACTTATAAAATTCATAACTCCCAAACCATAAGGCCTAGTGTCATGAAATTTTAGGACAAGCTAGATAAGTAAGTTAGCTACAACTTTGGTATTCTACATAAATACAGAAAGCACCCTTATGACCAAGAAAGCATCAATACAACAGAAATTGTTCTAGCTGCCAACGTTCAACAAGCAAAACAAAGTTTGCCTTCGTTCTACTTAACAAGAGAGCACACAAACATGTTATTCTAGTAACTCTAAACATTGTTACCTTAGACCAACACCAATTTAATTCATTCATGAGAATCACAAGTACCAAAATGAGGTCTAAAGTATTCACAATGCTTGTATGAACAACATATCCACCACTTGGCTAAACTAGAGGACAACTATAGTTTCAAGCATGTAACCACACTTATTTCTAGCAAGGCTAAGCACACACTATCTCAGCACTTCCTCTTCAAGCAACATGGAACAAGGCATTCTTGTTTGACTCCACACAAGGAAGATAGTGTATAACATTAATCACAAGTTACTTACTATCAAACAAGGGTGAGAAGAGCATAGCTATGCATAAAGCAACAATCAGGATGATGCATGCTTCGTCCTATTTGTCCTCACAAGATTGCCTACCTAAGGTGGCGATCACGTTCTATGTCGGTGGCATAACACGCACTCTCTCGATATATAGCTAGTCATCAACTACATTCAACTTATGCATTCGTAGTTAGTGTACCTACAGAAAATTTTCATTGCAGCCCAACAATTCTCCAAATATGGCACACAATGAAAGCATGAAAGTGAAATTCTAAGTACCTCCATATACATATACCCCCATATATGTACATGTAGCACCAAAACTACCTGAATCATCATACCACCCACAATTAAGTACTTTCATAAATACATGGTTGAACATGTAATTGTGCCAGTAACCACAACTAACTCTCCCCTAGACCGATGGTTATTTGGTCATGCTCTCACAACTCACACTTACCTAAGCATAGGTGCGACGTTGCATAAACATAAACTAGCGACATATATGGCTATTTCATATATGAAGGCTACCTCCAATCTGACACACCAGGTAGCATAGTGTGGGAGAGTCATCACACATACATACCTTGGCCTGGGCATAGATGCATAAATAAAAAACCCTCAAGTTAGTACTTATAAAAGCCACCTAATAATCCTTATATAGGCATAAGGAAATTCACCACTGGCATACTTAGGTTAAAAATTCAGATTTGAACACCTATATATATAGCTATAAGTTGTCAAAACTGACTTTTGCAAACAAAAACCTTTGTTTTAAATACACATATGACATGTTTAATGTTGAATCTTGCTCCAATGCCAGCTGTCATGGAACCGTCCAAATTATAAGAGCACAAGTATAAAAACAATCAACCAAGTGATCAAATTCTCACACTTGAGCCCATATAACTCCGGTAGTCCAATGAAATCACGAGGGATTTCAAACCAACCATCATACAAGCCAAGATCGTAGTGATTCAACATAACCAGTCACATGTTACAACCATTTCACAAATAATTCAATATACATCAGAGTTCAACATAGTTATTACAATTTAAATTGAAAAGTAGCAGAAGCAAGGTAATTTGAAACTAACATTTCTCTGATTTCAAATACATACTAGTACCAAGGTCAACTTCCAACAAAAGCATTAGAGATAAGATAACTTAGAAGGATCATGCCCATGATCACACTCTACCACTACGGCAGGAGCCAACCAATTCTTGTAGTAGCCATAATACATCACAACCTGCAACAAGTGGAAAATGAACGAATGTGAGGCACTGGGGTCAAACAAAACCTTGGCATTTTCTGAACTTACTGGAATTGATCCAAACACAACCTCCTTAGCTCCGGGAATGGTGGAAATATCCACATGTTTCAACCTTCCATGGATGTAATTTTAATTTATTTCCCTGCACATGCTCCTTTTGGACATCCTGTCCTGGGTCTCGCTGTTGTGGATTCTTCTGTGGGCAAGATTTGACATAATGTCCTTCCTGCTGGCAATGATAACACTTTCTCTTAGCTGGATCTTTTGTGATGTCATACTCTACGGAACTGTTGTTTGGTATGCTGCTATCTTGCTGGCCATAAAAGTTCACCTTCGTCCCTTTGGCTTGTTTCCTAGCTTGTTTGGCCTTTCGGGGTTGATACTCCTTATAGGTAATTGTCCACCCATCTATGACTACTTCATGGGGAGTAGTTTTAGCGGGAGGGGCTTCTAACTCTTCAGGGTTTGGATTTGTTTGACAGGGGATCAGGGCTGCATGTGATAATGTAGTATAACTCGCTTGCTGATTGCTTTCCACAAGTGGTTCTAATGAGATTGCCTTTCTCTTCTTGTCCATGTTGATCGCAAAATTTGGATCCACCTTGATTTTCCCCTTATTAGACTCGTTTCGAAGACAGGGAAAACCATAATGCTTACAACAGTGACATTGTTCCTGCTCTCCAAATGCCTTACTATCAACATCTTTATTGGATTTCATATTCTTCCAAGCTTCTACTACTTGTATCTTCTCTGACCCCTTGGATATGTTGGCTTGACCTTGAGATAAGCATCGTTGATAATTCCCATGTTGAGCCATTTCTTCTAGTAATTGGTTTTGCATCGCTAATGGTTTCTTGTCAAAAGTGAGCAAGAGCGATATAATTCAGTCCTCTTAACCTCTGAAATCCATAGTCTTCTCGTCACGAGCCGTCTAATAGACAAGGAGAAAAGGTTCAAAATAGAGACAAGGTTTTTATAACAGAACGGGGATAGAATTAAGCATAACTTTGAGAAAATAACAAAGTTAAAGAGAAACAAGAAATAGGCAACAATGAGAACATGCTAAACGTCCAGTTCTAACTAGGCTTGCGTCCTACAGTCAATATTGCTCTGATACCACTCTGTCACACCCGGTTTTAAGGACAAAACCAGACATACACCATATGTGAAATAAAGAAGACAAATCTCACATATAGCCACAGATAAGTATAATATCAAGAGACAAATGCTTAATATACATAACACAATAGTATAAAATATACCTTAAAGAGTAACACAGCGGAAAGACAACTCCGAACACCGGGTGCAACCTTCACTCCAGGATCAAACTAACTGGTTGATCACAAGCCTAACAATTCCAGAATCTAACAGTCTGGTACTCTTCCTGAGATGTGGGGAAATAGCAAGAGTGAGTCCATGTCGAACTCAGCAACCATATCATGGGGTTCATGAAGCTCAAAAGGTTGACACTGGTTTACTGCGATAGCTTTTAGTGAGTCAACTTTTTAGCATTTGAGTAGCAACAAGTTTAACATAAGCCCAAATAACCTCATGATCATGTAAACGAGAATAATGTATAGCAAGAAACAATAATCATTAGTGAACATCAATATCATCAATGTTATCATTATCATTAGTGTTCATCATTTATTCTGTAAGGGTCCAAGGCCACTCGTGACCGTGAGCACGGCTGATATACCAGTTTTACACTCTGCAGAGGTTGTGCACTTTCACTGTGAGTCGTGATTTACCCTCTCGCCCGAGGTAGCTAATCTCTTGACCCACTTCCAAGGAAGGTCGGCAGGGTTCACTATGAAGCCTTTCAAAGGTTCGTCTAACAAGTTAGGGCCGCTAGGTTTCCGAAGTCAGTCCGTGTGATACACCACGTAGGGATCCACAGTCTGCTTTACCCCATTTGCGCCACAAGGGTAACCTCTAACAAGCTAGAAAAAGTCCTCATACTGAGCTAAAGCCAGAGCCATATAGCCCTCACAGTTGTACTGTAAGTCCCGGATGTTCGCTTACAGATAAGTCCTTATGGAGAGAAACTAGAGCACCAAAAATACCCCATGCTCTAGCCCTCTTGAGCCATGTTGCTATAAAGCATCTTTTAAACGTTTATTGCATATACCATTAGTCAAGTTACAGATCATAGTTATTTATCTTGAGCACTAGCATAAATACTACCCAATGCAATGTCCCATGGGTGTCAAGGTACAAGATACAAAAACTAGGATATCCTTAGTGGTAACAAGGTAGACACATGCACATGAATTAAGTATATTAAAGATGAATAGGAAACAAGGATGATCCCATGCTATACTTGCCTTAAACACCGATCCTTCGGTAAGCTTTAATCTTCAACGTTCTTCTTCTTCTTCTTGATAACCACGTATATCTCACCGACTGGACTTGATCAATAAATCACCACACACACATCGAGCAATCATACACGAAGCAAACAATAGATCTAAATTAGAACAGTACACCAAACATATGAAACAATATGTGAAAAGATTTTAAAGAGGTTCTACGCATTGCTATGAACACACAGGCGCGAAAAGCACTCTAATCGAAGCTACAGTTGAAAAGATACATCTACCGAAAGATTTGCTCATAGAAGAAAATATAAAACTATTAGTTTCATGTGTTTTAATTATATAATAACATATATAAGATATTTTATACATACTATATATGGAATTAAGTCAAATTTAGATTCAAATTATGAAACTAAAGTAAAACAAATCATATTTTATTTACAAAACCCAGTTGCATAATTATTAATCAAGATATGATTTAAACCATAAAATTTCAGAATTAGTAATATGGCAAATACTGTCACTAACGCGTAGATCTCGTTGCTATGAATCTAACGCAACTCAAATGAGCTAAAACGGATCTAAAACGTAGAAGATATGATTTAAACAAGATCTACTTTATTAAAGTAATAGATTAAATCTCGCATCGGAGCTTAAAGATAGAAAACCTAACCAACAGTAACACTAACAGTATAACAAGTTTGTAAAACTCTTCTACACGTTACTACGATCACATAGACATAAAGATCACGAAATTTGGATTTAAAACGTAAAAGTTATGAGTTTTCTAAGATTTCCTATAGATAAATAATTACTTTAATATAAACTCGAAAATAAATTATCTCAAACCTACTGTACAGTTCTATCATCATGTAGAGCTCGCAAATATGAATCTAACGCAATTTGAATGGATCAAATCGGAGTTAAAACGGATAATTTATGACTAAAACAAACTCAGTGGCAAAACTGTAAATATCAGAAAAAGTATTTTTCAATTACCGAAACGAATTACGTTTTCAATAAATCAAAACGTATTTTCCAGATTACGCTTTGGATCGTGGGTTATATACTTAAAAACTTTAGGGTTTCTTTTACAAAACTACAAGCGAACCGGTATGTTTTAATTCAGACCGTTGGATTCAAAGTGATCGGCTTGGATCTAATCGGGAAGAAAGAGAAAAAGAAACGCCGGCCGGCTATAGGGCCTGACGGCGGCGCCATGACCGGAACCGGGCGAACTCGCCGGCGTTTGATGAAAACGGTGCTCCCGGCCTCCATTCAACAAGCGGAATATACAGGGAGCACGAGCAAGTCACGGCGATCTTACCACGCACAAGAGGGAGGTCGATTGAGGGACCGAAGATGGCGCTTAGCTCACGGTGACGGGTATGTCGGCGGTGGCGCTTGCGGTGGCTCAACGAGACGACTAGGGCGGCTCCAAAAGGATGGGACGGATGCGAAATAGCACGGGGGTTCCGTTTTATAGCCCGTAGACGCGAGAAAACAAGGAAAGTGCGGAGATTTGCGGCGGATTCGGATCGGAGAAGGAGGAAAGCGAGCTCGTGGTTGGAAAGAACCGGAGGAAGAAGAAAGGAAAGGAGAACGGTCACTGACAGACGGGTCCCACATGTCGGCGACTCAGAAGAAAACGGGGCGGCGGCTGGCTTGGCAGGCCGCGGCTGGTTGCTGGGCTCGGCCCGCGAAGGAGAAGGAGGCCGCGGGAGAGAGGAAAGAGCGGGCCGCGCGCGCTGGGCTGCAGAGAGAAGCGGCCCGAGAGCAGAGAGAGAATAAGAAATCCTTTTCCAATTTTTCAAATTCCTTTTTCAAATGATTTTCAAATCAAATTTGAATTTGATTGAAACCACTCAATACAAAACTTCAAATGCAGCAGCATGAATGCTCAATCATGTTTCTACCCTTATATTTGATTTTAAATTTATAAAAATTATTCTTATTCTAAATTTGCATGCTCACAAAAATATACAAAAAATCATATTTTTCCTATTTTTCTTCTTTTCAAATTTTTAGGGTGTTACACCGTGACACTAGGAACTGTCGATTCAGACATCATGGCAAATATAAAACCTTGAGAAATTTGCTTTCTAGACATGGAATCAAGCTAGGTTTCTTTCATAGCTACAGATCTATGGGCCTCACCCTAGGGAACCTGAATTGGCAAAAGTGGGTCCCTAAAGATTTTTCTAAAAATAACTTATCATAGATGACAAAGTAGTATTTGTTTCGGTGAAATCTCTAGGTTGTGATAGGAATAGCACATCTGGAGAGCTTAGATGAAGTTAGTATCAATTATGTCACACAACCACGCCGTTAAGGTGCCATGATGGCCGTGACACCGAAAACTGCCAATTCAGATGTCGTGGCAAATGCAAAATCTTGAGAAATTTGCCTTCTGAATATGGAATCAAGCTAGTTTTTTTCATGACTAAAAAACTATTGGCTTCACCCTATAAAACCTAAATTGGCAAAAGTGAGTACCTAGAGATTTTTCTAAAAATAGCTAATCATAGGCAACAAAGCTATGTTTGTTTTGGTGAAATCATGCAATTTTGTCAAATATGTCTAGGTCCACCTGTGTTACAAAATGAGTTAGTTGTGATAGGAATGGCACATCACATGTTAGGGTGGAGAGCTTAGATGAAGTTAATATTAATTATATCACACAACCATGCCGTTAAGGTACCGTGATGGCCGCAACACCAGAAACTGTCGATTTAGATGTCGTGAGAAGTGTATAACCTTGAGAAATTTGCCTTCTGGACATGGAATCAAGGTAGTTTTTTCATGACTATAGAACTATAGGACTCACCCTAGGGAACCTTAATTGGCAAAAGTGGGTTCCTAGAGATTTTTCTAAAAATAACTTATCATAGGCAACAAAGTAGCATTTGTTTCGGTGAAATAATGCAATTCCATTGAAGATGTATGGCTCCACCCGTGTTATGAAATGAGTTGGTTGTGATTGGAATGTCACATCTCATGATAGGGTGGAGAGCTCTGATGATGTCAATATCAACTACATCACACAACCATGTAGTTAATGTACCATGATGGTCGTGACACTGGAAACTATCGATGCATATGTCGAGGCAAATGTTAAACCTTGAGAACTTTGCCTTCCGGACATGGACTGAAGCTAGTTTTTTTCATGGCTATAGAACTATAGGCCTCAACCTAGGGAACCTGAATTAGCAAAAGTGGGTCCCTAGAGACTTTTCTAAAAATAACTTATCACAAGTAATAAAGCAATGTTTGTTTCGTTGAAATCATGCAATTCCATCAAAGATGTCTAGATCCACCCGTGTTATGAAATGAGTTGGTTATGATAGGAATGGCACATCTTATGTTAGGGTGCAGAGCTTATATGAAGTTAGTATCAATTATGTCAAATAACCACACCGTTAAGGTACCGTGATGGCCATAACACCAGAAACTACTGATTCAGACGTCGTGGCAAATGTAAAACCTTGAGAAATTTGCCTTCTGGACATGGAATCGAGCTAGGATTTTTTTTCACAGCCACAAAACTATTGGCCTCAACCTAGAGAACCTAAATTACAAAATTGGGTCCCTAGATATTTTTCTAAAAATAACTTATCATAGGCAACAAAGGAGTGTTTGTTTTGGTGAAATCATGTAATTTCATCAAAGATGTCTGGGTCCTCCTGTGTTACGAAATGAGCCGGTTGTGATTGGAATAACACATCTCATGTTAGGGTGGAGAGCTGTTGGCATTACTTAGCATCACTACTAGAATTAGCAATGATGTCAAGAACCACCTCAATGATATTTCTACACAGTTACAGAACGGGTTCCGCAAGCGCACGGAATTATCATTGTAGCATTTTACCCGGAAGTATTCAGGGTGTCATATTTATATTTTCCCAAAGGAAAGCATGGCAAAAGGGATTAACATAAATATATACCATGGTGACATTTGTGTATATGGTAGACCAAAGTTTATAGTAGGGTTAACAGTTTATGGTTTGGATAGTGATCATACATACCCACGAGCTTTAGATAAAGAAGACAGAATAAAAAATAAAGAATAAAAGAATGATCCTATAAGAGCAAGCATGATCTATTCTTAGTAGAGTGATACTTCTATGCCATGAGCTTGTGTCCTGATAGAGACAACCTAGATCACTAACTGACTTGCTTTGGGCACTGGATATAACCTGGTCTGCCAAGCTATGCCGGCTTCAAGCTCTATGCCGTACCCAAATGTGGGGGAATACAAGGGACAAACATGGTTGTCACCACCTGCCAGCCTATCCCTCGACCGTGGGGCACGAGGCAAACGAAGGTAGCCACTAGTCTAGACACCACGTCTACACTATCGACTATTACTCTAGTGTTGTAGAGGGTTATCCCATCTTTATCAGGGGCCCTCTACCAGAGCATCCGCCATGTGGACAGATGATGATCCTGCAAATGGATAGCTAATCTAGAATATCTGGATAGGAACTCATGGACATGGATATATCCTCTAACTCTATCTATTTTCATATATGAAATATTATTTAGATTAAAGTTCTAATGTTGAGACCAAAGCATGAAACTATAGTCTAGTACATATGCTAGGAATGTAAATATCATAGCAACACACTATATTCTAATCACATGCTACAAACATAACAGAAGAACTATAGTCTATAAAATAGGACAAACTCTAGAGAAATAATAGATACCATTGATATCGATGTCTCTCTCCAAAGACTAAGCCCCTCATGATAGCAAGCTCTTCTACTACAAAAGGATAAAAGGAAGAGAGAGAAAGAGGGAGAGAGGAAGGGAGAGAGAGGGATCTAGGAGCTACATGGTGTATGTGATGATAAAAATGAGGAGGCCTCCCCCTCCTTATATAGCAGCTGTGGTCGGCTCCTGGGAGGCCAGGTTCAGCGAACCCATGCCCGCACCGTCCTCACTGCATTAATTGCAGTCCGTGGGAGGAGGCCGAGCCACGTCGGTGCCACGGGGGGCGTGGCCATGCCTGGGGCACGTGCGCCTGGGCTAGCCCCCCTTGGGCCCATCTTTGTGTGGCCGCTTCTCCTTTGGGCTAGCAATGCTATGGTGTGGTGGGCTTGGCCCATTTCTATGCTAGAATGGCCTTTCTCCTCTCTTTCCCCTTTATGCTTTCTAGAAAAGCATATTCTTGCTCCTGTTCTACCTGTTTCCACACTATGTTCTGCATTCCTGATAATTCTAGGGTATAAGTGAAAACAAGACATTATCACATGTACATGTGTGTAGCAATGTGTGTTTTCCTCCTTTTTGGTAGAATGTTGGCGGTAAATATATGTCGATAACGACCGCCAACAAACTCCCCCAAGCTTACCCTTTGCTCATCCTCGAGCAAAAGCTAAGACGTTCGTTGTTGATCAGGATTTGCTACAATGCCAATTACACTCCAAATATGCATAGTTTATAACAAAGTTTTCTACCACAATTTGAATGAATTGGCTTGCCTGCTTACTGTTGACGGTAGATAAGTATCATTTTTAATCTTCAACATAGCATCAAAAAGGACCTAAAACATAATTACTATCTAGATATAGGGGGTTACACTAACAGAATTCCATGAGTTTTGGTGAATGTCTATTTCTGCAGGGGGTTATTAGGAAACAACCAAAGGAGGCCCACATGTCATATTTACATAGAGAGAAAAGGGCCACGTATATAAAAAGAATAATCTAGAAGACTTGGGAAGCCACCCCCTGGGAGGTGGGACCCACCTGTCACTGTGATAGGGGCGGGTGCCCCCACCACTTGGGTGGCCGCCCCACCTAGGTGGCTAATCAGGGCCAAGCTTATGGATCGTGCCTCCACCACCTTTGATGATCAATAATAATCATTCGTCAAGGACAGTTTGATCCGAGAGCTGTGGTGCTTCCTAGAGGCTATATAAGCAAGGCCACTGGCCCCAGGAGAAACCCTAATTCATTAGCAATCTCATTCCAAGATACAAAGCTTTCATCTGAGGAGCCCTAGAGCCATCATTTCAATTAGATCTCTATAGTTTAGCATAGCTACATAGGATTAGAACTAGAAGGAGGCAAGCATCGCTTGGTTTCCGGATCTATAAAGAGAAATACTTGGTAATTCTCTCCTACTTTTATATTCGTTCTTTTATTATTTATCTAGTTCATCATTTATATGAATATGACTTTAGTCTATTCTATCATATTAGATATGACTTTGCTCTATTTGATTATGTTCTCAATTATATTGTTCTTAGTCTACTTTGATTATATGCTTGGCATAGTTTGATCAGAATTATATTTAAGTATAGGATCATATAGTGCTTGCTCATTGGTACTATGGGTGAGTGGTCAATATTGTCTAGGTGTGGTGCCTATATCGTATTTTTCTATGATTGCACCCTATATTCTGGACCGTATGGTAGATCATGGGAGTGACAGTCCTATTGACTCATTCGTAGTCCACCTCCTGAGTATAAGGCAGGCAGAACACAACTATTATAGGGAAGTGATTGCTATGTTCTTCATCTTCCTTTGTAATATCACTATGCATAGATATAACCTTTTCTTGCTATGATTGCCAAGTGTAATTGCACTAATCATTGTATGCTTTGACCTTATAGTTAGAATAACTTAGGATTTATCCTTGTAGTTCGTCCTAATCCATGCTAGTGCTATAAGCTTAGAGTAATCTATTGAGATGTTTATCATTTATTATGTGGCTATGTGCTGATTAGTTATTCTTTATCATTTATATATACTATTATCTTGTGACACTTACCCTGTATGAGAAGATCGATAAAGACATGGTTATACTCTCCATTACCACATGCAGTGATGCTCATTGCTCATTATCCTTAGCATTCCCTTCTCCATGGTAAAAATATAAATAACAATACCTGGATTACTTTTAGTTAAAATGCTACATCGGTATTATCTGTGCGCTTGCAGATTTCATATTTATTCTAGAGGAGCATTTGCATTTATTAATACTAGCACCTCTAGCGCCATGCTAGGGATGACAACCTAGCTTAGGTGACGTTAGAGGTGTCAACAAGCATTTTAGGCACCATTGTCGGAGAAGGTTGATTAGCTATTCAAAGGATAATGAGCCATCACTTGCATCCACTAATGAGATTGAGAAACCATCATCCTTCTCTACTCATATAGCCTTATCCTTGTCTCCTGTCTATTTATATATCATATACAGGGTAATGTATGAAAAGGTTTGACCTTCTAGATAATTTCATCAACAATCCAGAAGCATTAATCAGAAGGATGAGAGCCAAGCTAAAGAAAGTTCGAGCCGCAATAGCAACATCATCATTGTCTTAGCTTGAGGCTCTACCTTTTAAGTTGGAAGATCAACCAAGCATATTTTGAAGCTTAACACCAGAGTTCAACGCCATGGCCAACAAGTCACTCCGTGAGTTCTTTATCTCCCACTATGGACAAACATCCGTACTGGACCTGCTGCAGACATTGAGAAGTCATTCGAGCTCAAGCCGATGCTGATCAACATGGTGCAAGCAAGCTAGTTTTGTGGAAAGACACATGAAGATGCTAGTGTTCATCTCCAACACTTCCTAGAGATCTGTAGCACTTTTACCATCAAGGATGTCCCTAGAGATGCCATACTACTTTGCCACTTCCTATTCTCACTCTTGGGGGAGAGCGAAGCAGTGGTTCTATGCAACTAAAGAGAAGAATATGTTGACACTTCTTAGTGTCACTCGTGTTAGGTTGTCATCCCCAACATGATACCAAGAGTGTGGTTGTATTATACTTATGCCATTTAACTAAATAAAGATATTATAGTATATATCCGCAAGCGCACAGATAAATACACCCATTGTAGCATTTCACCCAGGTTTTCCTAAGTATCATTATTTATAATTTTACCAAGGAAAGGAAAATCGAAACAGGACTATATAAATAGTTACAATGGTAGTAGAGATAATCATTTGCAATTACTCAATAATAAATATCAAAACAACTAATCACTTGTCATGAAAGGGGTAAGACAAATAAGATAAATGGTAAATGATAATCATGGGTATTCCAAAGACAAGAGGGAGTTAACATTATTCAAGTCAAGTAGTCATGGAGATTAATTTAGAGATGTAAATCATAAGTATTTCTTATTCAATCAGTCTATTAATCAATCTAGCTATACATAATCATTTATGATATAATCAACATGTCATCTATGAATACGGAACATTACTGAGAGAAAAGTCAAGAACAGAGTAATGATCTCTTCCCTATAACTGCGTTCTACTAAGTTCTATACTCGAGGAGTGGACTACAAAGGACTTAACAGGAATGTCACACCTACGATCTACCACATGGCCCGGAGCATAGAGTGCATTCGTAGACAAGCATAATCTAAGCACCACGCCTACAATATGCTAGCCACTCAATCCTATCCAGAATTGGATCAAGCTTTCTATGAACATATTCATAAACTCTCTACTAATCATATTCATATCAAGATGTAGAACAAGAATAATCTCAAGAACAGAATAAAGTTGAAATATAGAAATATATTGAAGTAGCATAAAGTCAAATGATGATTACAATGAAATTACCAAGTCTCCGACGAACGATCCTGATCCCAAGCAGTTGCTTGCCTCTACTTGAATCAATCTAGACTAAACTCTAAACTTGAACTAGAACTCTAACTCTCTTTCTCTCTGGAACCCTAACTTCTAGCCTTGCCTTCACAAATTAGGAAGAGATGATCTAATTCTTCAACAGATTCCTTGAGAGAGGATCCTAGGGGCTGTTTATATAGCCCAGGGCGTGGAACCGTAGCCCTTGGATCAAATCGACCTTGGCGTGGGGTTTAGATGCATCCTTAGAGGCGGTATAGGTAGCTTGCAAGAGAAGGAGCCGAGGCAGCGCAGGGGAGGGCCGGTTGGCCTAGACCTAGGGCTGGTCGGCCCTACCTAGCGGCGGGTTGGCTTGTGTTGCCTCGTGGAGTTGGTTTAGGTGTTCTAGAATCCCTATCCGCATCCGTGACATGGAGATTAAGCTGATTGCTTTGGTTTCTTCTCTTGTAAGGAGATTAGTTCTGTATTATGCAGCTTAGCCCCTAAAAACATAGAATCACCAAAACTCATGGAATTTGTTAGTTTAAACCTCTAAACCTACTATGGTGATCCTTTTTATCATTTATTCCTCTTATGTTGATGGTTTAAAATGATAGTTAATTACCATCAATAGAATACTACATGGGCACTCTGCTCCACCAATTTCCTGGTGAAGTTCTTTCCCATGGGCAAGACTAGTGCTCTTTGTGAGAAGACATCAAGTTTCCAACAACAATATGATGAGTCAGTCCCAGAAGCATGGGAGCGCTTTCAAGACTACATCCTAGAATGTCCTCATCATGGAATGGAGAATTGGCTACTTATGCAGACCTTCTATCATGGGCTTACCAACAGCACCCATGAGACTATGGATGCTGTCGCTAGAGGAGCATTCTTATCACTTACAATTGCTCAAGCCATGACTCTTGTGGAAAAGATGGCATCCAACCAGGGTTGGAGCAAAGAAAGAACTCAAACCCACAAGAGAGGTGGAGGTATGCTCCAACTGAAGGAGGTAGACATGCTGTCTTCCAAGATGGATTTACTTATGAAGAGGCTCGATGAGAGAGCCAACGAAAAGAATGAAGTCATGCACATCCATGATTCTCGCATGACTTGTGAAGAGTATGGAGACACTAGGCATTCATGCAGTAATTTCCTAGAGCTACAAGAGGATGTGAACTACCTCAACAACTACTACTACTATCATCCTCAACAAAATCAAGGTTGGAACCAACAGTAAAGGCCTAACTACTCCGGTAACTACTCAGGTAACTATCAAGGTAATAACTCTTACAATAATTTCAATCAGCCACCTTTGAGAGAGTTAGTGCTTAATGAAGGCAAGTTAATGGACAACCTGTCTAAGAAGTTAGCATGCAATGATATAGTGCTAGAAACAATTAATATCAGGATGGATAACTTCTCTACTGCCATTAAGAATTAGCTTAGCTTTAATAAGATGCTAGAGTATCAGTTGCAATAGCTTCCAAATGTTGTCCCTCCTGCTAACCATGGTAAGATTCTAGGATAACCGGAAGATCTAGAACTACAAATCTTGTAGACATATTCAATATAGGAAGCTACTAGAGTGATCCTATATCCAAAGGATGGAACGATGAGACTCTACCAATCAAGAAAGGTGACCTAGGGAACACTGGTCATCCTGATCTCCATTGGAAGCATAAACTTCAACGAGGCTATTTGTGACTTCGGTGCAAGCGTCAACATCATGCCTAAGGTGATCTATGATAAAATGTTCAATTATCCCTTATTGTATACAACCATGTGCTTGCAGCTTGTAGATCAATCATTATGCTACACAAAAGGAATCCTAGAAGATATCTATGTATGAGTTGGCAGCTCATATGTCCCTGCAGACTTCGTGGTAATAGAGACAGGTGGTGATGAGAGGTCACCCATCATTTTGGGACGACCATTCTTGAACCTCGCCGAAGCTATCATGTACGCCAACACTACCAAGATCTACTTTAACATCAAAGGTAAGAGAGAAGACCTTCTTCTTCAAGAACAGGGTGCTATAGTTCCCTGCACACCCCCAACATCCGTACGAGCCAAAGAAGAATAATCGGAAGAACAAGAACAAGAAGCCACAACAAATGGAGTCAGTAAGGATGATCAATGTAGTCCATAGAGAGCATGATCATCAGCTGAAGTCCCCCTACCTGATCAAGAAGGATGATCCAGGTGTCCCAACCATAGAGTGCACAATCAACAGAAGCTCCTTTCAGAAAGCTATCTATGACATGAGATCGGATGTCAACATAATGGCCAAGGTAACTTATGAATATTTATATGGTACTATGCCCTTGGAACCTACCTATGCATAGCTACAGATGGCGGATCAAACATTTCACTTCGTGGAAGGACTAGTAAAAGACGTCCCAATTCAGATCGATGACCACTTCACCCTGACTGACTTCCTAGTCGTCGACATGGGAGAGGATGAGTATGATCCACACATCATCCTAGGAAGACCATTCCTGAGAACCACCAAGGCCATCATCTACATTATAACAAGAGAAGTTCATTTCCAATTTCTCTCTGAGAAGGTACGTTGCCATTTCAATAATAATTATATAGTTGGTGAAGAACCCAAGAAGAATAGATCAAGAAGAAGGTGTCGCACCCGTAACCAGAAGAGCCAACCAGCTATGGACGGCTGGGCTGACTATGAAGGAGAAGTAATGAGACATGAAGAAAAATTCCCTAAAGACAATGCATCTCCTGAGGAGGAAGCTGTACCACCAACAAAAAGTGACCCAGTCACTGATGATCACACAGAAAAGAAGACAGAAGAGCAAGCTTCTCCCTCAAAGTGAACCTCACCAATAAAACAGGTATGAAAAGTAAAGGTAAAATCAATTTCAAATTCAACACAAGAAGAGGTTCAGCTAGTGGCACCACTCAAGCCATCCGAGGTGCCCTAGAAGGACTGAGCAAACAAGAGGTCCTGTTCGGAGGACTTAAATCACCAAACACCACGCCAAGAGGTAACTTGGTAGTTATCAATATTTCCCTTTTTCAATTCTGCATTTACTTTTTCCTCATCATATTTACTTTCCAAAATTACATGTTTCATTACACTTTATTTTTGCATAGAAAAAGAAAATAAATATGTCTTGCATTGCATCCTAAAACTGCTAAGCCCTATGCAAATAAATTTGTCGCATAAAATCCATAAGTCTAGTTGTTGTGGTGGCATAAACATAAATAAAGATGCATTCATCATTCTTTATAAATTCCTTGCATAGTATAAATATATAAAAGTATAAAAATATAGCTACAAGAGATCCTGCTAGAAAGATACTCATAAGGTTCTAGATGTTCAAGGCTTGGAGGTTCATCACTAATGCTTAATCAAGTTCTACAGGCTTTGTTGTCTATTTAAGCCCCATAGAATTCGAATGATCGAGGAAAGCAAATAGACAGAAGGATGATCTATCCCCTATCATAGTGCTATCTCAATAGTAATCATCATAAGCACTCCGATGAGAGGAGTACGCCTTCACTGTCTATCAACTCTATCACACCCAGTTTTAAGGACAAAACCAGACATACACTATATGTGAAATAAAGGAGTCAAATCTCACATATAGCCACAGATAAGTGTAATACCAAGAGACAAATGCTTAATAAACATAACTCAATAGTATAAAATATACCTTAGAGAGCAACACAGCGGAAAGACAACTCCAAACACTGGGTGTAAACTTCACTCCAGGAACAAACTGACTGGTTGATCACAAGCCTAACAATTCCAGAATCTAGAAATATGATACCCTTCCTGAGATGTGGGAAATAGCAAGAGTGAGTCCATGTCAAACTCAACAAATATAACACGGGGTTCATGAAGCTTAAAGGGCTAGACACTGGTTTGACTGCATTTAGCTTTTAATTGTCACAATTTTATTACATGAGTACCATCAAATTTGCATTAATCCCACAATAAACATATGATCAATGTAAATATGAATAACGAATAGCAAAACACATATTAAACCAATAAATGTTCATCTATTCTGTGAAGGTCCAAGGCCGCTCGTATCCGTGAGCACGGCTAGTATACCAGTTTATTAAACTCTGCGCAGAGGTGTACACTTTCACTGTGAGTCGTGATTACCCATATGCTCGGGATCGTGACTCCCAAAACACTTCTAAGGTGAGCAGGCAGGAAAACACTATGAAACCTTTCAAAGGTTTGTCTAACAAGTTAGGGCCGCTAGGTTTCCAAAGTTAGTCTGTGTGATTCTACCACGCAGGGATCCACAGTCTGCTCTTCCCTATTTGCGCCACAAGGGTAACCTCTAACAAGCTAGAAAAGGTCCTCATACTGAGCTAAAGCCAGAGCCATTATAGCCCTCACAGTTGTACTGTAAAGTCCCAGATGTTCGTTCACAGATGAGTCCTTGTGGAGAGAAACTAGAGCACCAAAAATAACCCTATGCTCTAGCCCTCTTTAAATAGTAATCAAAAAGTCATCTTTTAGTATTGTAGCATATTCCATTAATCATATTACAAGATCATAGTTTATGCTCAGCGCTAGCAAAAACTACCCAATGCAAAATCCCATAGGTGACAAGGTATAGATCAAAAACTAGGAAAATCCTTAATGGCATTCAAGATAGACACATATAATATGATTTTATGTGATTAAAGTGAATAGGACAACAAGGAAATCCCATGTTATACTTGCCTTAAATTGATATCCTTCTTTCTGTAGATTTGTCACCTCCAAAGAACTGCTTCTTGATTACCACATAAATCTCACCGACTGGACATGATTGTAAAGCACCACACAAGCATCCATACAATCATATATGAAGCAAACAATAGATCTATATTAGAATAGTACACCAATCATACAAAAATAAATAAAAGAGTTTGAAACACGATTCTACGCATCGCTACGAACACAAAGTCGCGAAAAGCACACTAATCAGAGCTACAGTTGAAAAGATACAACTACCGATAGATTTACCCATAAAACTATTAACTTCATGTATCTTAATGGTATAAAAACATATATAAGATATTTTATAGAGATTATAATTTAACATATTTAGATTCAAACTATAAAACTAAAGTAAAACAAATCATATTTTATTTACAAAACCCAGTTGCATAATTGTTATTTAAGATATGATTCAAACCATGAAATTCCAATATTAGTGACATGATAAACACTGTTACAAATGCGTAGATCTCGTTGCTATGAATCTAACGCAACTTGAATGGCTCAAAACGGAGTTGAAACGTAGAAGATATGAAATAAACCAGATTTTCTCTATTAAAATAATAGATTAAATCTAATCACGAATTTTAAAAGTTGAAAACCTACTTAACAGTAGTATTAACATGTAGATTATAAAATTACGAACCTAACGCAAGTTAAACGGATCAAATCGGAGTTAAAACGGAGAAGTTATGGCTAAAACAAAATCAGTGGCAATTCTATAAATAGCTGAAAACGTAATTTATTCTTAACCGAAACAAAATACGCTTTCAAATGAAGAAAACAAAATCTATAAACATATTTTGGATTTCGGGTTTATTTTCCAAGAATACAGGGACGGCGGCAGACTTACTTATTGCCGAGGAGAGTATGGCCGGGCTAGGCAGCGTGGCGGCGGGTGCAACGTCAATTAGCACCATATCGCTAGTTGACATGGAGGTGGAGAGTTTTCCTCCCTATATATACGTACCTACCCCTTAGGCAAAGCACACCAAAACTACCGTAGAGGAGCCCCTATTTTGGGAAATCTCTCATGTAGTAAATTATATTTTTTCTCCTCTTTCTCTCGCCGTTGCCGCCGCCACCGCGCTGCCTAGCCCGGCCATACTCTCCTCGGCAACAAGTAAGTCCGCCGCCGTCTCTGTATTCTTGGAAAATAAACCCGCAGTCTAAAATATGTTTACAGATTTTGTTTTCTTCATTTGAAAGCGTATTTTGTTTCGGTTAAGAATAAATTACGTTTTCAGCTATTTACAGAATTGCCACTGATTTTGTTTTAGCCATAACTTCTCCGTTTTAACTCCGATTTGATCCGTTCAACTTGCGTTAGGTTCGTAATTTCATAATCTACATGTTAATACTACTGTTAAGTAGGTTTTAAACTTTTAAAATTCGTGATTAGATTTAATCAATTATTTTAATAGAGAAAATCTTGTTTATTTCATATCTTCTACGTTTCAACTCCGTTTTGAGCCATTCAAGTTGCGTTAGATTCATAGCAACGAGATCTACGCATTTGTAACAGTGTTTATCATGTTGCTAATATTAGAATTTCATGGTTTGAATCATATCTTAAATAACAATTATGCAACTGGGTTTTGTAAATAAAATATGATTTGTTTTACTTTAGTTTTATAATTTGAATCTAAATATGTTAAATTATAATCTCTATAAAATATCTTATATATGTTTTTATACAATTAAGATGCATGAAGTTAATAGTTTTATGGGTAAATCTATCGGTAGTTGTATCTTTTCAACCGTAGCTCCGATTAGCGTGCTTTTCACGACTTTGTTCGTAGCGATGCGTAGAATCGTGTTTCAAACTCTTTTATTTATTTTTGTATGATTGGTGTACTATTCTAATATATATCTATTGTTTGCTTCATATATGATTGTATGGATGGTTGTGTGGTGCTTTACAATCATGTCCAGTCAGTGAGATTTACGTGGTAATCAAGAAGCAGTTCTTTGGAGGTGACAAATCTACAGAAAGAAGGATATCAATTTAAGGCAAGTATAACATGGGATTTTCTTATTGTCCTATTCACTTTAATCACATAAAATCATATTATATGTGTCTATCTTGAATGTCATTAAGGATTTTCCTAGTTTTTGATCTATACCTTGTCACCTATGGGATTTTGCATTAGGTAGTTTTTGCTAGCGCTGAGCATAAACTATGATCTTGTAATATGATTAATGGAATATGCTACAATACTAAAATATGACTTTTTGATTACTATTTAAAGAGGGCTAGAGCATGGGGTTATTTTTGGTGCTCTAGTTTCTCTCCACAAGGACTCATCTGTGAACGAACATCCGGGACTTACAGTACAACTGTGAGGGCTATAATGGCTCTGGCTTTAGCTCAGTATGAGGATCTTTTCTAACTTGTTAGAGGTTACCCTTGTGGTGGAAATGGGGAAGAGCAGACTGTGGATCCCTACGTGATAGAATCACACAGACTGGAAACCTAGCGGCCCTAACTTGTTAGACGAACCTTTGAAAGGTTTCATAGTGTTTCCCTGCCTGCTCACCTTGGAAGTGTTTTGGGAGTCGCGATCCCGGGCATATGGGTAATCACGACTCGCAGCGTTGCTGATTTTCTGCTCGCGATAAACTTCAGATTTCTTGTTTCTACCTATGCACAAAAGAATCATTAGGATATTAGAACGTATCCATTAGTAAATAAATGTATGGGCCTTTGAGATTTATTAAGATTATTGCACATGGCCTTTGAGCGTTGGAGGAAATGAGAGATTTATTATTTTTGGAATTAATTATTTTCGTGGATAAAATAACTCTAGAAAAGTCCAAAATTATTATTTAAGCCGTGAAAAATACTCTGAAAGCTCCGAAAGTTCGGGAAAAATTCCCAGAGACATTATGGAACATGAGAAACCCAAATAAAGTATTTGTAGCTCATGATAAGCTAATTTGGAGCATCTAAAAATTAGATTATGCTCATAGACAAGTGGAAACAAGCTACAGAAAAAGTCAAAAAAATTACCAAGAAGTTTGTAGAGGTTGATTGACGGATGAGAAACAAGGAATTTGATTGTAGAAAAATGATATATGTATATCAGGAAAGGAAAATCGACCTAAACGCATTTTGAAAGAACAACTTGAATTTATTTTGATCTTTGGTCAAAACCAAGCAATACAAAAACACAAATACATCAGTATGAATGCATCAACAAGTTGCTAAACCTTCTGATAGATTTTAATTTAATGAAAAATATTATTTTCCTATGTTTTCATGAGCACAAAAATACATAATTAAATTATTTGAACTCTATTTCCAAATAAGCAAATTTTAGGGTGTTACAAACTTCATCAAGCAAGACTATGTCAACATCTAGTTTGGGGGAGAGCATCCCCCATGTATCTAGCTAAGTATTTTTACCTATCTATTTACTTATATATTTTTGCTTTGATTTATGAGATAAAAAGATGCATAACCTTTAGAAACCCAACTAAATGTTTTCCTATATATGTTTTTCTATATGATCTTTAAGTTTGTTAAATAAATAAAGGAGAGTGTGCTAAGTTTCATCTTGCTAAAATGAACCCCTAGAACAAACTCTCATATGGAAATGATGAATAGTTGCTCTGCCATAATTCCTTTCAAGTACCTAGTTTTCAACCTCGAGTTCTCCTAAGTTTTGGATACAATGGTTTTGATTTAAGATTTTCTCTAAACCTGATCTTGTGGGTAGCAAATGCTTGATCTAAGTCTAGGTAGTTGATGGATATGATATGGGAAGGTTTTGAGCTGCTGTTTATCATGTTCCTAGAGATACTAGAGTTCTAGAAAATTTATCATTTCAAAATTAACTTACTACATGATGCATTTCTATATGACGAGAGTTTAAATTCCTACCACAGCCATATACATGCTTGTTAGATTAAGAAACCTTACATTCATATTTACTGCTTGTGAGCATTGAGTGTGGTCAAGCTGTGTAGACCCTTAGGAACTGGTCATGCGGTTAAAATCAAGATCCACATACACAGTCCATATCCATCCGTATACATCCACCCGTATATTATGCTTCTCTCCTAGAAGTACGAATCCACATATATATCCCATTTAGATCCACCTAGAAAATAGTTCTACTCCTACACTGGGAGTGAACTATCCAAAAATACTCCTACCATCCATGATTATCCCTTGCTAGCCAATAAAGCTCCAAATATCCATTATGCTACCTCTTGTTGTTATATCCCTAGAAAGAGGCTTGGGTGCTCTAAAAAAAGAAGAAAGAGAAGAAGAGAAGGAAAAATAAAAGAAAGAGGACAAATGTCCCACTAAAAAAATTCATTGAGCAGCCTAAGTTCTCCCCAAAGTCTTTAAGTTTTTGAGAGAGGTATGAGAAAAATTCTCAAAGGAGCTAAGTATTCACCATCACTATTTATTTACCCCTACATATACCACTTACTATCTATCCACCACCTACCATATAGCCTATACACATGCATATCTTGATTTGACTATATGACTCGTTTCTCTAGATCCATGGTTTGATTGTGCAATAAATGTTTGCAAGTATGTATTCGCTGTCTCCCCACCTATGAGCTCCATATAAGGTGGACTAATCAACCTAAGCACCATGCTTAATTTGAGAAGTCTATAAAAATATGTTTGTGTAAGAACCATACTTTCAAATCAAAGCTTACTAGTATAGGCAAGAGTATATTTAAAGTAGTAAATATTTTTTTGGTCTGGTTAATCATCCAAAGTTCTATACTTGGCAAGTTTTAAGACAATGATCAAATTTGAAATTTAATCAAGGTAGGCATTTTAGTCATTGCATATGCTAGATTGAAAGGCCTATGAAGACATGATGATTAAATCATGCTCCAAGCTAAAACATGCTTCATATAGGACTTAGAAGATTAACCAAATTTTATCAAGTTTTGAAATATTTTTGTTTTCATGTCATATGCAACCACTTCTAACTCTATATCAGACTAAGAACTTAGCATGATCAAGGTAGGTTGAATAATCCAAGCACCATGCTTGCATTATGAACCTTTGGGGTGGTGTCGGATCCAGCATCACTCCCCCAAGCTAGATGGTTGTATATGGATGAAGTTTAAGTTTTGAGAAATAAATATTTTTGCTATTTTTATGTCTTATCATTACTATACTAGTAATGTTTTATTTAATGCAAAAAATAAAAAGGGTCGTTTACCTGCGGCGAGGTTTCATAGTTTTAAGTCCTATGAACAAGACTATCTCCCCCTTTCATTTCTTGCTAGATGAAGGGTTGTCCGTACTCGGGGGACTGAGTACGGATGTCTCCTTGGGCCTCCACACCTTCTTCTTCTTAGTTGCCGGTGTGGTGGTGGATTTGGGAGATTGACTCTCCCACACTTGATTCGAAGTGTGTTCTGCTCATACAGACAAGGTAGAGATCAAGTGCATAGGCTCTGTTGGTGAAAAAACACCAACAGAACCAAACTTTGTTCATTGTTCTCTAACCTTGGGCATGTTAAATATGTTTAGGTTGATATGACGTGCATTGTTCATAACATTGATGATGGAATCAGAAAGTTGAGTTCATTTTATTTAGACTATGAAATCGAGATGTTATGAACATGACATGTTGAGTTAGTTAGGATGTGTCGAGCAAAATTGCAACTCAAAACATGTTTGTTTCTCTATTTATCAAGAAAAGTTTTTTTGTATACTAATGATAAAGGTGTTTCTTTTAGGATTACATTAGCATAGTTTTTGGTTTATCATTTTTTTCTTTTGTATGATGGCTTCACTCTAACATGGTTCAAGACAAAGGTGACTTGCAACAAAAGACAAGGTGGATAAAAGTTGATGCTTACCTCTCTTCCATCTAGGATGAAAGATTTGTGTCTTTTGTGGAAAGTTATTTGGAGTTCACTTGTGCCTTGCTCATCTCCAATGTGAATACATCTCTTGACTTACCCAAATTGAATTTGAAAGTTTTCTGCAAGGGTTAGTCCAAAATAGCCAATGTCTACCAGAGCACACTTTAGGTTCAAAGATCAAACTAGACACCACGTCTAATTTGATCTAGGAAATCATTTTAAACTAAGCACCGTGCTTACTTCAAAAGCTTTTGGAAGTAAGATTATCACACCTCTTGTTTTAGAAAGCAAACTAGATGCCATGTCTAATTTGGTTTTAGAAAAACATTTAAAACTAAGCTCCATGCTTAACTTAAAAAGGTGTATAAAGATCTTTCTAACCTAAGCATACTATGGTAGATAGAGGTATCATGAAAGCATATAGAGATTTATTCAAATGGAGATGAAAGAATGATCATGGTGAGGAATTTTATTTACCTGTTTTTTTAAATGCAAGCAATATGAATGTATGCATGGAACTTGAACATGTTGTGGATGCAAAAACTCAAACTAAATGGAGTGGATGCATGACTTGTTGAAAGTAGACATGCAGTCAAATGCAAGAATTAAAAGATAATTGCTCATCAAATTTAAAGTCCATGAGCAAGACCCTCTCACCTTTCGGATCAAACTTACCATGACTCATAACTTGAATTTGAACTTTGTGAGTAGAGCAGCTTTTATTGTCGTCACTTGAGATGGAACTTTAAATTCTTGTGACGATGATTTTTTTTAAACAAATGCATGCTTATATATATTTTTTAAGTTTTATTTTATTTGTTCATCCAACTTTATCAAAACTTTACTCAAGCAAGGCTATGGTAAAATTTGCAAAAGATTCTTAGCCTTGATCTATCACCATCATGGATTATTTCTATTGTTTGTGAAAGTAGTACTCAAAATTCATTAACTAGAATCTAACACCATGTTAAATTTTGATTAAAGAAAGCTATTTCAACCTAAACAGCATGCTTAATTTGAAATGCTTATGGATATACCACATGTGCACATGTAAATATAACCAAACTAGAGCATATTTCTCAAACAAGAGAAACATGGATTTGCATATTCAAATGGTGATAATCATGAGTAAAGGAGTTGGTGAACGTCATTATTTATTTTTATCATTTTTTTAATAAAGTGTTTTTTTATTTTCAAATGCATAATTATGAATATCTTTTCAAATGCAGGATTATGAATTTCTTTATTTTCTTTTCAAATGCATGATTATGAATTTTAAATGCATGATTATGATATATATTTTTCTTTTTATATGCACTTTGAAAAATAAGAATGCATTACAAAATTAAATATGAGATAACTGTCGATTTACCTTTGGTGAAGGGGATAACTACCGATTTACCTTCGGTGAAGGACCCATCGTTTATCATCCATTGGGCCGGACCTTCCCCTTTTTTTGGTGGTGTACATCTACGAGTGGAGTGATGGAAGAAGAAACGGGTTCCTCCTTCGGAATGCCTCCATATTCTCATGTAGTCTTTCCTGCAGATTGTAACCACACATATACTATCCCAATGGTCTTGCATGAACTATGACTACCATCATACTCATGGTCATGATAATATCTATGTTAAATCTTTTGGAACCAATGCTTTCCCCAGCAACGGCGCTAAAAATGCTTGTTGGCATTTCTTAGCATCACTACTAGAATTAGCAACGATGTCAAGAACTGCCTCAATGATATTTTTGCATAGTTATAGAATGGGTTCTGCAAGCACACAAAATTATCATTGTAGTATTTTACCGAAAGTATTCAGGGTGTCATATTTATATTTTTCCCAAAGGAAAGCATGACAAAAGGGATTAACATAAATATATACCATGGTGACATGTGTGTATAAGATAGACCAAAGTTCAAAGCAGGGTTAACAGTTTATTGTTTGGTAGTGATCATACATACCCACGAGCTTTAGATAAAGAAGACAGAATAAAGAATGGAAGAATAAAGAATAAAAGAATGATCCTATAAGAGCAAGCATGATCTATTCTTAGCAGAGCGATACTTCTATGCCATGAGCTTGGGTCTTGACAGAGACAACCTAGATCACTAACTAACTTGCTTCGGGCATTGAATATAACCTAGTCTGCCAAGCTATGCCAGCTTCTAGCTCTATGCCATACCCGAACGTGGGGAATACAAGGGATGAACAGGGCTGTCACCACCTGCCTGCCTATCCCTCGACCATGGGGCATGAGGCAAATGAAGGTAGCCTCTAGCCTAGACACCACATCTACACTATCAACTACTGCTCTAGTGTTGTACAGGGTTATCCCATCTTTATCAGGGGCCCTCTACTAGAGCATCCGCCACAGGGACAGACGACGATCCCGCAAATGGATAGCTAATCTAGGATATCTAGACAGGAACTCATGGACATGGATATATCCTCTAGCTCTATCTATTTTCATATATGAAATATTATTTATATTAAAGTTCTAATGTTGAGATCAAAGCATGAAACTATAGTCTAGTTCATATGCTAGGAATGTAAAGATCATAGCAACACACTATATTCTAATCACATGCTATGAACATAATAGAAGAACTGTAGTCTATAAAATAGGACAAACTCTAGAGAAATAATAGATACCATTGATACCGATGTCTCTCTGAGTGAGCGCCTCATGATAGCAAGCTCTTCTACTATAAAAGGATAAAAGGAAGAGAGAAAGAGAGAGAGGAAGGGAGAGAGGGATCTAGGAGCTACATGGTGTATGTGATGATAAAAATGAGGAGGCCTCCCCCTCCTTATATAGCAGTTGTGGTTGGCTCCTGGGAGGCCAAGTTCAGTGAACCCATGCCCGCATTGTCCTCACTACATTAATTATAGTCGGTGGGAGGAGGTCGGGCCACGTCAGCGCCACGGGGGTGCCGCCATGCCTGGGCTGGCCCCCCTCAGGCCCGTCTTCACGTGGCCACCTCTCCTCTAGGCCAGCAAGGCTGTGGTGTGGTGGGCTTGGCCCATTTCTATGCTGGACTGGCCTTTCTCCTCTCTTCTCCCCTTTACGCTTTCTAGAAAGGCATCTTCTTGCTCCTGTTCTACCTATTTCCACCCTATGCTCTGCATTCCTATTAATTCTATGGTATAAGTGAAAACAACACATTATCACATGTATATGTGTGTAGCAAAGTGTCTTTTCCTCCTTTTTGGTAGAATGTTTGTGGTAAATATCTATCGATAGCGACTACAAACAAGAGCTTAGATGAAGTCAGTATCAATTATGTTACACAACCACGCCGTTAAGGTACCATGATGGCCGCAACATCGAAAACTCCCAATTCAGATGTCGTGGCAAATGTAAAACCTTGAGAAATTTGCCTTCTGGACATGGAATCAAGCTAGGTTTTTTATGGCTACAGAACTATAGGCCTCACCCTAGGGAACTTGCATTAGCAAAAGTGGGTCCCTGGAGATTTTCTAAAAATAACTTATCATAGGCAACAAAGCAGTATTTGTTTCGATGAAATCATGTAATTCCATCAAAGATGTCTGGGTCCACCCGTGTTACCAAACAAGTTGGTTATGATAGGAATGGCACATCTCATCTTAGGGTGGAGAGTTTAGATGAACTCAGTATCAATTATGTTGCACAATCATGCTGTTAAGGTACCATGATGGCCGCGACACCGAAAACTACCGATTCAGATGTCGTGGCAAATGTAAATCCTTAAGAAATTTGCCTTTTGGACATGGAATCAAGCTAGGTTTTTTTATGGCTATAAAACTATAGGCCTCACCGTAGTGAACCTAAATTGGCAAAAGTAAGTCCCAAGAGATTTTTCTCAAAATAACTTATCATAGGGAACAAAGGAGTGTTTGTTTTAGTGAAACCATGTAATTCCGTCAAAGATGTCTAGGTCCACCCGTTTTACGAAATGAGTTGGTTATGATAGGAATGGCACATCTTATGTTAGGGTGGAGAGCTTAGATAAAGTTAGTATCAATTATGTTGCACAACCACGCCATTAAGGTACCATGATGGCCACGACACCGAAAACTGCCGATTCAGATGTCGTGGCAAATGTAAAACCTTGAGAAATTTGCCTTCTAGACATGGAATGGAGCTAGTTTTTTTCATGACTATAGAACTATAGGCCTCATCCTAGGGAACTTGAATTGGCAAAAGTGGGTTCCTAGAGATTTTTCTAAAAATAACTTATCATAGGTTACAAGGTAGTGTTTGTTTCGGTGAAATAATACAATTCCATCAAAGAAGTCTGGCTCCACCTGTCTTATGATATTAGTTGGTTATGATAGGAATGACACATCTCATATTAGGGTGGAGAGCTCTTATGGAGTTTGTATCAACTACATCACATAACCATGCAGTTAATGTACCGTGATGACCGCAACACCAGGAACTACAGATGCATATGTCGTGGCAAATGTAAAACTTTGAGAACTTTGCCTTCTGGACATGGAATCAAGCTAGTTTTTTCATAGATATAGAACTATAGGCCTCACCCTAGGGAACCTAAATTGGCAAAAGTGGGTCCTAGAGATTTTTCTAAAAATAACTTATTATAGGCAACAAAGGAGTGTTTGTTTCGGTGAAATTATGAAATTTCGTCAAAGATGTTTGGGCCCACCCATGTTATGAAACGAGTGGATTGTGATAGGAATGGCACATCTCATGTTAGGGTGGAGATCTTAGATAAAGTCAATATCAATTATGTCGCACCACCACATGGTTAAGGTACCGTGATGGCCGTGACACCAAAAACTGCTAATGAAGAGGTCGTGGCAAATGTAAAACCTTAAGAAATTTATCATTTGGACATGGAATTGAGCTTGGTTTTTTTTTCATAGCTGTCGGTACCAACAGTACGAGGGTACCCACATCCATTGCTAATAAAAAACTAAAACGACTGAAACCGCAATAAAAGGCAGCCCGCCTCGACCGTGTATCCAGTCCGCCTCGTACGAGGCCCGCTCGATGGGGCGCCTCGACCGCGCTCCGGCTCCGATTCGTATGAGGCCCGCTCGACGGGGCGCCTCGACTGCGCCCCATCCCATACAGCAAGGTACCTCGATGGCACTCCGACCCACACGAGGCTCGTCCACCCACTGGGAAAAACTTCGACTCGCGTGAGCCCGGGTCGAGCGCCTTGACTCCTTCTCTTTACCTACCCCAGGACAAAAGCCATAGCATTTAATGCGGTTACCTACTACCACCTACCGACATGGCTGCAACCAGGATCGATGTGAGAACAATGCCCATGTCAGATCACACTGTTTTACCGCCCATCCCGTGATGGGAGGTGAAAACCATCACTGTACCCACCTTACCGCGCACTGTTTACCATCGATCACCCTTGAGGGAGGATAAGACAAGGCCCGTTCTCCGCAATCTCGGGGATTCGGCCTTATCCATCCGGTCTCGACCCGGCCTCGACCCAACCCCGACGCTCGGCACAGTTCAACGGCAAGGGAAGGACGGTGTGGCACGGCGCTTTGGGTCATTTCGCCGTCTCGTCTCCCACGACGCCATGGTGTCCAGGGATGGCCGGCCATTCCTAGAGCACATCGCTACGGTCAGCTCAACAGGAATCGACAAAACATCACCTCAAGGCTCCCCGTCGTCTTGGCCTCCTCTCGCCCTATAAAAGGGCAGGCCAGGGTTCTACAAAGGGGAGGAAGAGGGACAACGAAGAAAAACAAGAGACAACAGGCAAGACGCAAGATAGAGACCGATATCTCAAGCAATCACCCTTGTCCTCTTTTTCCTCTCTTTGAGACTTGGGCTCGACGCCCTCTCTCGCATGCTTGTAACCCCTACACGAGCACTTCGGTGCAAGGAAATACAAACTTCTCCCCCCCCGCTGGACGTAGGGCCTTCTTTTGCCCGAACCAGGATAAACCCCCGTGTGTTCTCCTTGCATCACCATCCAGGAAAGAGACACGCAACATTTACTCATTGGTTTAGGACCCCCTCAGGTCCGAACACCGATAGTTGGCGCGCCAGGTAGGGGATCGCTACGTGCCAACGTCGCTTTCTCGCCTTTTTTTCCTGGATGGCTGACCCCGAACGCCCTATTCCGTTGGCCACGGTGATCTGGTTCGGGAGTTTGGAGTTCATGTCGCTTGGCTACGGCTACGATATGGTCCTACTTCCACCCAGGCACCCAACCGACGAGGACTATAAGCTTTCCTAGCCCGGGGGAGCAATCTGCCGATACCGTCGCTCTAGGCGGGCGCGGGCCACCCGATGACAACGAGCCCGGTACAACCACCGTCTTCACCTCGCGGAGGGTGATGGGATCCCCCGGTCCGGCACCCCCTAGCCAGGCACCGGCCTAGATCTCCTTGTGGAAGGTTTGGGTAGGACGAGCTTGACTGAGGGTAACATGCCGATGGAGAATCCCGCCGCTCCCCCGTCCGGTGAGACACCACTGTCTGGAGCATCCATTTTGGCACGGGCAGCAACATCTCCATCGCCATTCCCATTTGGGCTAGACTCGGCTGCCTAGGTATACGCATCTTCCGTGAGCACTTGCATGAGTACTTATGAGGAACTCCCCGGGCACCATCTACGCTCCACTCTGGACCTCGTTGCATCCACACTGGCTTCTGATTATCGGGACTCTACGGAGACACCGGAAACAAAGCCCCATGTGACTGCTTCTCAACATCGCAACCCCAATGACGATTTGCAATGGCCACACATTCCCCCGTCATACTACTACTTTGGCGCTCCTGACTCCAACTCGGCTGACGACACCTATGATCCGACCCGTGAATGCTTCAACATCGATGTTGAAAGCACTTCGGAATCAGAGGACGAAGAGCCAGTCGAAGGAAGGCACACGCCACCTCATGTCGAGCTTCCTGCTGAGTGAGATGATCCTCAGTTCCTTGCGGATCAAGGAACGTAGCTCGAGCAGATTTGTGAGTTGTAGGACAGGCTTGACGAGGAATGGGAAAATCTGGATCTACTCCAACAAACCCTCGAGCGTGAGCGTGCGGAACACGCACTTGGCGAGAGAGCTCGCGAGAGAGCTCGCGACGTCAACCATCGCATCAACGAGGACCGGGTGGTCGACCCCCCAGTTTTCGCTCGAGCTAGCCAGAACATCATCGCCGCCGCCATGCTCCTCCACAACATGCCCGAGCCATCAAACCCCGATGCCCGTCGGGCTCAAGATGAAATCTGAGAACTCCTCGAGACCGCTACCATGCAGCAGGCCGAGAGCTCTGCCTCGAGGTGACATGAGGCAACCTCGGAGCAGATCATCGAGCCCTCCTGACAGGAGAGAGAAGCCTTGGTTCACCCCGAGCCTGCCTAGCGAAACCGGGTAGCTCCGACCCCTGAGCCCAGCACCAACGACCACGAGCCTCGAGACACCCATGGCAACATCATCGAGTGCCGCACGCGCAAGCACGGTGACGGTGTGCCTCGAGGTCCTTGGGTTATCCGTGAGACGGTGCTCCCGGCTCGGTTTCGCCCCCCCACGACTCTCACCAAGTACAACGACGAAACCAAATCCGAACTTTGGCTCACCGATTTCCGCTTGGCGTGTCAGCTGGGCGGGGCCACCGATGACCGGGTCATCATTCAACAACTCCCCCTGTTCCTCTCTGACACCGCCCGAGCCTGGCTCGAGGATCTCCCACCTCGATAGATCCACGACTGGGATGATCTTGTAAGGGTGTTTGAGGGAAATTTCAAGGGGACCTACATGCGCCCCAGCAATTCATGGGACCTCCAGAGCTACAAGCAGAAACCAGGTGAATCCCTCCGGGATTACATCCGGCGCTTCTCCCGACAGCATACCGAGCTCCCCAATGTCACCGACTCCGACGTAATTATGGCCTTCCTCTCCAGCACCACCTGTAAAGGGTTGGTCCGAGAATTGGGCCATAACACTCCACTCACTACCAACGGGTTGATGGACATTGTCACCAACTTCGCCGTCGGTGAGGAGGCGGTTGGTGCAATCTTTGGTGGCGAACCGGAAAGGGGGAAGCAGAAGGTCGACGATCCAGTGAGCTCTACCCGGGGCTCCAAGAGAAACAACCGCAAGAAGAAGAAAGGCCAGCAGGGCAAGCTCGAGGCCCCGGCCGACGAGCTCGTCGCTGCTACCGAGCACAAGAAGCCTCGAGGCCCCCCCGGTGGGGGCATCTTCGACAAAATGCTCAAAGAGCCGTGTCCCTACCACAAGGGGCCCACTAACCACAACCTCAAAGACTGTCATATGCTTCGCAGGTACTTTGGGGGTGCCGGCGTCAAGAAGGACGACAAGGAGGACCCTAAGAGTGATGACAAGGACGGGGGATTCCTCGAGATCCACGACTGCTTCATGATCTACGGAGGGCCCTCGACCCGCCTCTGGGTGCGCCAGCGCAAGCGAGATCGGCGTGAGGTTTTCTCCGTACAAACGGCAGTCCCCCGCTTCCTTGATTGGTCTGCGGTGGCCATCACTTTGGACCGTGACGACCACCTAGACTATGTCCCCAACCCGGGAGTCTATCCGCTCGTTGTTGACCCCGTCATCGCCAACACACGCCTCACCAAGGTGCTCATGGACGGCAGAAGCAGCCTCAACATCATCTACTCCCAGACCCTTGACCTTCTGGGGGTCGAGAGAGCGCGCCTCCAACCTAGCGTCGGGGGCTTCCACGGAGTCATGCTAGGGAAACGGGCAGAACCCCTCGGACGGGTGATCTGCCTGTTTGTTTTGGCACACCGGCCAACTTCAGAAAGGAGACTCTCACTTTCGAAGTGGTCGGATTCCGTGGAACGTACCACGCTATCCTAGGGCGCCCATGCTACGCCAGGTTCATGGCAATCCCGAACTACACCTACCTCAAGCTCAAGATGCTAGGCCCAAACAGTGTCATCACTGTAGGGCCCTCATATGAACATGCCTACGAGTGCGACGTCGAGTGTGTCGAGCACGGCGAGGCTGTTTTGGAGTTGGTGATCTTGGCTGTAGACCTTGACGGCCTCGCCAATGTGATTCCCGACCCAAAACGCTATGCCGGCAGCTTCGAGCCTGCGGAAGATGTCAAACTCGTACCCCTCGACCCTCAGTCCTGTGGAGCCTAAGAACGATGCTAAGTCGAGCCACGGGGTTCACTCCATTCTTCTTAGTCTACGGGACGCCCTCGACTAGCTCGAGGAAGCCCGAGATGTGGCTCTGTTGCATTCTGCTAGGTACCAGCAGGGTCTCTGATGCTACCACGACAGACACGTCCGCAAGCGTGACCTCAACATCGGTGACTTGGTGCTACGGCGGAACCAGAACACCAAGGGACGGCACAAGCTCACGCCACCATGGGAAGGGCCGTACATCATGGCAGAAGTACTAAAGCCGGGCACCTACAAGCTATCCAACGAGAAGGGCGAAATCCTCACCAACGCTTGGAACATTGAACAGATACGTCGCTTCTTTCCTTAAAAAGCCTCGAGGCTCCGTAATTTCTTTTTCGTCAATAAAGAATACAGCGATGTTCAAACTTTTGTTTCACAATGAGGAAGGATCGACTCTGGACTCCCAGAATCGACCCTCCCTTGAGGGCTACAAGGGGGAACCCCCCAGTCCCTGAAAAAACTTATGCTCTTTTTTAAATTTAAGAACCGCTTCTTAGATCGACTTCGCTGCAAGAGCACCCTAAGGTTCGAAAGGGCTCTCGAGTCAGGAGTATCACCTACGCCTCCGAGGCTACGGTACCTCCACTCACCCCTCACACCTTTTAGAGGTGCGACTTCATGCTATGGAGATCTAAATAACGGTTTCTAAATTTGAAAAAGAACATACCCCCTGTCGCTTAGATCAGGCTCTCACACGATTTACAAGGCCGCAACATCACCCTGAAGCTCGAGGGCAGTTGAGCCATGAGATCACTTACGCCCCCGAGGCTACGGTACCTCCACTCGCTCCCTTACACCAAAGGATGCAACTGCGTGCTAAGTAAATCACGTGAGAACACGATCCAAGCGATAAAGGGAAGAAAAGCTCGAATAAAACTAAATTAACCACGAATCGGTTTATGTTTCGAGTTCTTAGGGCCTTTAAGGCCACCACAACCAAAATTCAAAATACTAACTTATTACATGGGCCTTCATGCCCAGATTTGGCTCATTTGCCCTCATCGTTAACAGGTGGAACCACCTCGGCTTCAGAAAGCGAGGCCAGACGGCTTCCAGGCTCTTCCGCGGCTTCAATCAGCTCCAGGCAGGCATCCTCGTTCTCCTCGTCTGTCCGATCTGGGTCTGTGATGAAGCCCTCAGTGACGAGCTTCATGTCGAACACAAACCCTGAACGGACAACGGCCAGCGCCCTCTTTACGCCGTGATGGAGGCCGTCCCGTATCTTCTCCCGGGCTAGGCGGCCCAGCGCCACCATCCGACGGACAAAGGAGTTCCCCGGAACATCTTCCCCAGTGTCAGTATCGAGCTTGACCCCCAGGCCATCACACACGGTGGTGATCGCGCCCTGGAGCAGCTGGGTCCTCCGGATCTCGGCTTCGAGGAGGCTCTGGAAGGAGTTGGCAGAAGATTGGGCCTCTCGATTCTCCCTCTCCAGCTCTAAAACACGATAAACAAATTAATACCCAACATGAGGCCCTCAATGTCGTGGCCGTAACAATCACACTTACCCTCGATATGGGTCTGCAGGCCCATGACCTCGTTGCGAAGCCCCCTGCACGTCCGCTTGAGCCCTAGGAGGGCGCTGTCCTTGTCACTAATGGTCACCTTTAGCGCCTTGATCTCTTGCTGAGCAGACTCGAGAGCTGCGTCCTTCTCTTGGACGGCTCCCTTCAGCGTCGTGACCTTGTCCTTTAGAGCATTAGAACGAGCGGTGGCCTGCTCGACCTCGACGTTGAGGGCGTCGTGCTGACGGCTAACCTGGGAGACATCCTCCTTGAGCTCCTTCACCCATCCCGACAGGGGCACGAGATCCCTACGGGCCTAGGCAGCCTCCTCCCGAGCCTTGTCCATGTCAGTGCGCATCACGGCTTCGGCCGCCCAAGCCTGCATCGCCTCCTCCTTCACCACCGCATACACGACGCGCAGCTCAGCCATTTCGGTGTTCTGATCGGAAAGCCGTCTCTGGGCCTCCTCGACCAGGACCCGTTGCTGAGACAGTGCGGCCCACACACCACTCTCATCTTGGATGAAGAGTGACTTGCGGCGGGAGTACTCCTTCAGCTCCTGAACGCAATCCAAAAAAATCGAAAAGGTTAAAAAGTCGAGGGAAAAGGACACCAAGAAAACCACAGAGAAAGACGACGGGTCGATCATACCTCGGTGGCATCCTGCATACTCCGCACGGCCTCGGACGCCACTCGGAGCAACCGATCAAGGTGCCGGCAGATGCCCTCGAGGTACTCCCATCGGTGCACTTCATCTTTGTCGTTAAGGACGAAGATGGGCTCAGCGTCGGGGTTCGCGACGTCCCTAAACTGGAGGGACGCCCCCCACCTCGATATCTCCGTCTCTGCCTGCGCTATCGCCAGCGCGGCGATGTCGGGCCATGACGACGATGACCCGGCCGGGGCGTCTCCCGGTCCCGCGGAAGGACCGGCCTCGCCCGTAGTTCCCGCCTCTCTAACGGCCGTCGAGGCACCAGCCTGATCCGCGGTCTCGCCCCCCTCGACCCCCATCACTTGTTTCCCTTTGTCCAGGGGGGGTCGTCGAGGGTAAGGTCCACGGTCATGGGTGCCCGCCCTCCTAAGGGAACTGGCCCCTCAACCGCCGGTGCCTCCGGAGCTGGCGCCTCGACCAACGACGGCTCCGGTACCAGCGCCTCGACCGTTGGCGCCCCCGGAGCCGGCGCCTCTTCTTCTGGTGCTCCGGTCAGGGGCTCGACCACCCCGCCCTCCACCGTACCCGCTGGCTCCACCGACGGGTCTTGCTGCAGCCACGACCCCCTCGCCAGGGCTGCCTCCTGCTCCAATGCCGACGTGACCTCCTCCATGGTCACGTCAGCACCCGCCCGCTCTGTGCCGCGGACGGGTGCCTCGCCCGTCATGACCTTGATGGCAGCCTCGGCCGTCGCCGACGACCCGGGCCCCGCCTCAACCGCACCGGGCGCCATCATCTCCACCGGTCCGGACCGCTCCACGGTAGGATCAGGGCCAGCAACCACCGTGGCATCCATTGCCCCCTGCCATTGTCGCAGGCGCCCCTTTGCGGCCTCGACCTGCCGAACCCAGGCCGCATCCTGCTCCGTCGTCCGGTTAAGGACAATGGCGCTGGCCCGCAGCGACTTCACGGGGGTAGGCCCCATCGGCTCTGCCTTCCACTTTAACCTGCAAAGTGAGAAGAAATGTTAGCCAACGGATCCAGAGAAAGGTAGAACAACCAAGCAGAAATTCTTACCTAGAAATCAGCACCAAGGGCCTTGACCCCGTGCGATCCGAGCCTCCCGGTGTGGCCGATTGTGGCCTCGCAGCGGCCCCACCAGCAGGCCGGGCACTCCTTGGGGCCCTGACCGACGCACCGCCCAATGCCTTCTGTGCCTCTCAGGCCAGCTGGCCTCGGGTTCTCATGCCTACCGACGCCACCGCCGATGATGACACCGGTACCGCCGTCCCAGCCCTTGCCCGAGCTTGCTGGGTCCGGGGTAAAGCGGCCCCTCTCGTCGAGGGGCCCATCTCCTTCTCCGTCTTCTCCTCCTCCTCGGACTCCTCGACCATGACGACCAAGGAGGACGCCCCCTTGATGGGCTCTACCAGGGGGCGAATGTCGGGAAGGTCCCCCAGTCCGATCGCGGTCTCATACCGCGACAGGGCGTCGTCATCTTCACCGCTGCTGTCGTTGTCCTCCCCCGAGATCGTCTCAGAAGGCGACTACGCTAGGGGGACCCCGTCGATGGTCTGCTGGCGTCGGAGTTTCTTCAACGCCTCCGCCTCTTTGGCCTTGCGGATTGCCCGCTTCTTGGCCGTCTCCTTGGTTTGCTTCTTCTTGGAGGCATGCTGGCGTCGAGCCTCCCGGGCGGGCCGGTCCTCTAGGACTGGCGGACGCGTTTCCCACAGTGCCGACAAATCCTATGCGTCGGCCTCGACCAAATCAGCGAAATCCAAAAATAAACGAAATTAGCAAACATACTAGCCCTAAGATACGTACCACGGGCTTGAACCCTTCGGTAGCTCTCATGGGGACCCGGTTGGCCTCCTCCACCTTGAAGTTCCCAACCATCCGGCGCGCTCACCGGAGGACCTCCTCGAGGGCAAGGGATTCGTGGGACATCCGGGTCCCCTCCAGAGATGCCTCCGGAGTCATCTGGTCGAGGCGGAGACGACGCCGGCACAGCGGCATCACTCTACGGCGATGGAAGGCCACGACCACCGCCGCAGCCGTCAAGCCTCGAAGGCGAAGCTGCTGCAGCGCCGCCAGCAGCGGGTCCAGGCGTGGCTTCTCGGCTTTCGGCACTCCGTACGTCCAGCGATCCTCTCGAGCGGTCAGCAAGCGACCGGTGTACCTCGGCAACTGATTTTCATCGTTGCGGAGGTAGAACTAACCCTCGTGCCACCCACTGTTCGAAGAGATGAGGCGAGCCGGGATGTACAGATCCGCCTGACTTGACCTCACCTGCAGGACGCAGCTCCCTACTCGAGCCGCGCACAGGACGCCCTTCTCCCCCGCCTTCTTGGCGAAGAGCTCGGCCTTGAAAAGGTGAAGCCACAGGTTCCACTGCGGCTCCACCCCAAGGTAGCCTCGCAGACCACCGCGAAGATGGCGGCCTACGTGACGGCGTTGGGGGCAAGGTGGTGAAGCTCCACCTGGTAGTAGTGGAGGAGCGCGCGCATGAAGACGGACGTCGGCACGCCAAACCCCCACTCGTGGAAGCAGACGAAGCTCACCACGTACCCTTTAGGGGGCGCCGACTCCCGGTGGGCAGGAGGCAGCGCGATCCACTCCGGCTACGACCGGCTCGTCCTTGGCCGCAGCAGCCCATCCTCGACCAACTCTTCCAACCTCCTCTCCATCACCGAGGAGGCAGCCCAGTCGTTGGGGGGGAGGATCTGGCTCTTTCCTGCCATCGGTGCTGTCGAAAGGGGGGTGGACGGAGAGCATGCGGTGGCGGCAGCGATGCGGGCGAAGAGCGCAATAAGGCAAGGGTTGTCTGAGGCAGAAGATTGTAGGAGCGCAAGGGATCGGTGGGGAACGCAGACCCCTAGGCCTTGATTTTATATGCCCAGGCGGAAGCCCAACGGCCGCGCAAAAAGGAAGGAACAGTTTCCCGCATTAAATGCGCCCACCTAACCGTTTCCTTACATCTCGCACGAGTTGGGCACGTGGCCGTCCCCCACGTCGTAACCTTTACGCCACGTCGCCCACTACCGCGCCGATCTCGCCTCCCCCCTAAAAAGATGTGGCCGGCTAACGGGCGGGGGAGGGATCCGCGGACGGATATTCCCAAATACCTGGGAAACGGACCCCGAGCCCGGTATGAGCCTCGAGGGAGCGGAAGCTGGCCCTCGACCAGGGTTCGATAGCTGCCCTCGAGCAACAGAGTTAGGGACGACCAAGGGTATGCCCGTACATGGCTAGGGCTTAAGCCACGCTCTCGAGGCACCCCAGGACGTATTCGAGGCCAAAGGAGGAGGTCGACGTAGGAATCCCCTCAGGGGAGGCAATGAGCCCTCGAATCCTATCGCAGGGAATCGAGATCCACATGACCACTTCTTGGCATCTTTGAGTGCGCCTCCGGGCCACTAGCCAACCCCTAACGACTGGGGCACGGACTCTCACTCGAATTCCCCCGTTAGCAGCTCACCGGAGGCTGACGAAACTCGCCCAAACGAGGGTAGTACGATGTTCTCCACCCCTCCTCCTTTTTTCGGAAAAGGAGCGTGAGGGACGAACAGTAAAAGACGGTCCGGACTATGATCGACCTCGTGCGCATGAGGCTTGGGGGCTCGATCACAGAAACCTAAACCTTGAGGGATCGAAAGCTGGCCCTCGACTAAGGTTTGATAGCTGCCCTCGAGTAAAAGAGTTACGGACGACCAAGGGTGCGCCCGTACATGGCCAGGGCTCGAGCCATGCTCTCGAGGCACCCCAGGACATATTCGAGGCCAAAGGAGGAGGTCGACGTAGGAATCCCCTCGGGGGAGGCACCGAGCCCTCGAATCCTATCGCAGGGAATCGAGATCCACACAACCACTTCTTGGCTTCTTTGAGAGCGCCTTCGGGCCACTAGCCGACCCCTAATGACTGGGGCACAGACTCTCACTCGAATTCCCCCATTAGTAGCTCACCGGAGGCCGTCGGAACTCGCCCAAACGAGGGTAGTACGACGTTCTCTACCCTCCTCCTTTTTTCGGAAAAGGAGCGTGAGGGACGAACAGTAAAAGACGGTCCGGACTATGGTCGACCTCGTGCGTGCAAGGCTCGGGGGCTCGATCGCAGAAACCTAAACCTTGAGGGATCGAAAGCTGGCCCTCGACCAGGGTTCGATAGCTACCCTCGAGTAACAGAGTTACGGACGACCAAGGGTGCGCCCGTACATGGCCAGGGCTCGAGCCATGCTCTCGAGGCACCCCAGGACGTATTCGAGGCCAAAGGAGGAGGTCGACGTAGGAATCCCCTCGGGGGAGGCACCGAGCCCTCGAATCCTATCGCAGGGAATCGAGATCCACACAACCACTTCTTGGCATCTTTGAGAGCGCCTCCGGGCCACTAGCCGACCCCTAATGACTGGGGCACAGACTCTCACTCGAATTCCCCCGTTAGCAGCTCACCGGAGGCCGTCGGAACTCGCCCAAACGAGGGTAGTACGATGTTCTCCACCCCTCCTCCTTTTTCGGAAAAGGAGCGTGAGGGACGAACAGTAAAAGACGGTCCGGACTCTGATCGACCTCGTGCGCGCGAGGCTCGGGGGCTCGACCGCAGAAACCTAAACCTTGAGGGATCGAAAGCTGGCCCTCGACCAGGGTTCGACAGCTGCCCTCGAGTAATAGAGTTAGGGACGACCAAGGGTGCGCCCGTACATGGCTAGGGCTCGAGCCATGCTCTCGAGGCACCCCAGGACGTATTTGAGGCCAAAGGAGGAGGTCGACATAGGAATCCCCTCGGGGGAGGCACCGAGCCCTCAAATCCTGTCGCAGGGAATCGAGATCCACATGACCACTTCTTGGCATCTTTGAGAGCGCCTCCGGGCCACTAGCCGACCCCTAACTACTGGGGCATAGACTCTCACTCAAATTCCCCCGTTAGCAGCTCACCGGAGGTCGTCAGAACTCGCCCAAACGAGGGTAGTACGATGTTCTCCACCCCTCCTCCTTTTTTCGGAAAAGGAGCGTGAGGGACGAATAGTAAAAGACGGTCCGGACTCTAATCGACCTTGTGCGCGCGAGGCTCGGGGGCTTGACCGCAGAAACCTAAACCTTGAGGGATCGAAAGCTGGCCCTCGACCAGGGTTCGACAGCTGCCCTTGAGTAACAGAGTTAGGGACGACCAAGGGTGCACCCGTACATGGCCAGGGCTCGAGCCACACTCTCGAGGCACCCCAGGATGTATTCGAGGCCAAAGGAGGAGGTCGACGTAGGAATCCCCTCGGGGGAGGCACCGAGCCCTCGAATCCTGTCGCAGGGAATCGAGATCCACACGACCACTTCTTGGCATCTTTGAGAGCGCCTCCGGGCCACTAGCTGACCCCTAACGACTGGGGCATGGGCTCTCACTCAAATTCCCCCGCTAGCAGCTCACCGGAGATCGTCAGAACTTGCCCAAATAGGGGTAGTATGGCGTTCCCCACCCCTCCTCCTCCTTCCTGAAGGAGTAGCGTGAGGGTCGCACAGCAAAAGACGGTCGGGACTCTGATCGACCTCGTGCGCGCGAGGCTCGAGGGCTTGACCGCAACAAATCATTCCCCAATAAAATGAATACAAGACCTCGGGGGAGTCTCAACACTCCACCGAGGCCTCAGGGGCTACACTCGGCGGGTGCGCTCGCGCGCCCCCACCGGAAAAAATCACGACGCTACAACTCTAGTTCAAACAAACCTCTGGGAGAGTGATCACACACTCACCCAAAGGCTCGGGGGCTACTATCGGTACCAACAGTATGGGGGTACCCACATCCATCACTAATAAAAAACTAAAACGACTAAAACCGCAATAAAAGGCAGCCCGCCTCGACCGCGTATCCAGTCCGCCTCGTACGAGGCCCGCTCTATGGGCCGCCTCGACCGCGCTCCGGCTCCGACTCGTACAAGGCCCGCTCGACGGGGCGCCTTGACCGCGCCCCATCCCGTACAGCAAGGTACCTCGACGGCGCTCCGACCCGCGCGAGGCTCGTCCGCCCACTGGGAAAAACTCCGACTCGCGTGAGCCCGGGTCGAGCGCCTCGACTCCTTCTCTTTACCTACCCTAGGACAAAAGCCATAGCATTTAATGCGGTTACCTACTACCACCTACCAGCATGGCTACAACCAAGATCGACGTGGGAACAATGCCCGTGTCAGATCACACTGTTTTACCGCCCATCCTGTGATGGGAGGTGAAAACCGTCACTGTACCCACCTTAACGCGCACTGTTTACCATCGATCACCCTCGAGGGAGGAAAAGACAAGGCCCGTTCTCTGCAATCTCAGGGATTCGGCCTTATCCATCCAGTCTTGACTCGGCCTCGACCCAACCCCGATGCTCGGCACAGTTCAACGGCAAGGGAAGGACGGTGTGGCACGGCGCTCCAGGTCATTTCGCCGTCTCGTCTCCCACGACGCCATGGTGTCCAGGGATGGCTGACCATTCCCAGAGCACGTCGCTACAGTCAGCTCAACAGGAATCAACAAAACATCACCTCAAGGCTCCCCGTCGTCTTGGCCTCCTCTCGCCCTATAAAAGGGCAGGCCAGGGTTCTACAAAGGGGAGGAAGAGGGACAATGAAGAAAAACAAGAGACAACAGGCAAGACGCAAGATAGAGACCGATATCTCAAGCAATCACCCTTGTCCTCTTTTTCCTCTCTTTGAGACTTGGGCTCGACGCCCTCTCTCGCATGCTTGTAACCCCTATACGAGCACTTCGGTGCAAGGAAATACAAACTTCTCCCCCCCTCGCTGGACGTAGGGCCTTCTTTTGCCCAAACCAGGATAAACCCCCATGTGTTCTCCTTGCATCACCATCCAGGAAAGAGACACACAGTATTTACTCGTTGGTTTAGGACCCCCTTGGGTCCGAACACCGACAATAGCTATAGAACTATAAGCCTCACCATAGGAAACTTGAATTAGCAAAAGTGGGTCCTAGGAGATTTTTCTAAAAACAACTTATCATAGGCAACAAAGAAGTGTTTGTTTCCGTGAAATCATGCAATTCCATCAAAGATGTCTGGGTCCACCCGTGTTACTAAACGAGTTGGTTGTGATAGAAATGGAATATCTCATGTTAGGGTGGAGAGCTTAGATGAAGTCAATATCAATTACATCACACAACCACACCGTTAAGGTACCATGATGGCCATGACACCAGGAATTGTCGATTCAGATGTCGTGGCAAACGTAAAGCTTTGAGAAATTTGCCTTCTGGACGTGGAATTGAGCTAGTTTTTTTCACAACTATAGAACTATAGGCCTCACCCTAGGGAACCTGAATCAGCAAAAGTGGGTCCCTATAGATTTTCCTAAAAATAACTTATCATAGGCAACAAAATAGTGTTTCTTTCGGTACAATAATGCAATTCCGTCAAAGATGTCTAGGTCCACCCGTGTTATGAAATGAGTTGGCTATGATAGGAATGGCACATCTCACATTAGGGTGGAGAGCTTTGATGAAGTTATTATCAACTATGTCACACAATCACGCAGTTAATATACCGTGATGGCCGCGACACTAGGGAGTGCGGATGCATATGTTGTGGCAAATGTAAAACCTTGAGAACTTTGCCTTCTAGACATGGAATCAAGCTAGTTTTTTCATGTCTATAGAAATATAGGCCTCACCCTACGGAACCTAAATTGGCAAAAGTGGATCCCTAGAGACTTTTCTAAAAATAACTTATCATATGCAATAAAGCAGTGTTTATTTCGGTGAAATCAAGCAATTCCGTCAAAGATATCTGGGTTCACCCATGTTATGAAACAAGTTGGTTGTGACAGGAATGGCACATCTCATGTTAGGATAGAGAGCTTACATGAAGTCAGTATCAATTACGTCATACAACCATGCCGTTAAGGTACCGTGATGGCCATGACACTGGAAACTACCGATTCAGATGTCGTGGCAAATGTAAAACCTTGAGAAATTTGCCTTCTGGACATGGAATCGAGCTAGTTTTTTATGGCTACAGAACTATAGGCCTCATCCTAGGGAACCTAAGTTCACAAAAGTGGGTCCCTAGAGACTTTTCTAAAATTAACTTATCATAGGTAGCAATGCAGTGTTTGCTTTGGTGAAATCATGCAATTCCGTCAAAGATGTCTGGGTCCACCCGTGTTTTGAAATGAGTTGGTTGTGATAGGAATGGCACATCCCATGTTAGGGTGGAGAGCTTAGATGAATTCAGTATCAATTATGTCACACAACCACGTCATTAAGGTACCGTGATGGCCGCGACACCGGAAACTGCCGATTCAGTTGTCATGGCAAATGTAAAACCTTAAGAAATTTGCCTTCTAGACATGGAATCAAGCTAGTTTTTTTCATGACTATAGAACTATAGGCCTCACCCTAGGGAACCTAAATTGGCAAAAGTGGGTTCTTAGAGATTTTTCTAAAAATAACTTATCATAGGCAACAAAGCAGCGTTTGTTTCGGTGAAATAATGCAATTCCATCAAAGATGTCTAGCTCTACCCGTGTTATGAAAAGAGTTGGTTGTGATAGGAATGACACATCTCATGTTAGGGTGGATAGCTTTGATGAAGTTATTATCAACTATGTCACACAATCACGCAGTTAATATACCATGATGGCTGTGACACTAGGACTATCGATGCATATGTTGTGGCAATTATAAAACCTTGAGAACTTTGCCTTCTGGACATGGAATCAAGCTAGTTTTTTTCATGGCTGTAGAACTACTGGCCTCACCCTAGGGAACCTGAATTGGAGAAAGTGGATCCCTAGAGACTTTTCTAAAAATAACTTATCATAGGCAATAAAGCAGTGTTTATTTTGGTGAAATCAAGCAATTCCATCAAAGATGTCTGTGTTCACCCGTGTTTTGAAATGAGTTGGTTGTGACAGGAATGGCACATCTCTTGTTAGGGTGGAGAGCTTACATGAAGTCAGTATCAATTACATCATACAACCAAGCCGTTAAGATACCGTGATGGCCGTGACATCAAAAACTGTCGATTCAGATGTTGTGGCAAATGTAAAACCTTAAGAAATTTGCCTTCTGGACATGGAATCAAGCTAGTTTTTTATGGCTATAGAACTATAGGCCTCATCCTAGGGAACCTAAGTTCACAAAAGTGGGTCCCTAGAGACTTTTCTAAAATTAACTTATCATAGGCAGCAATGCAGTGTTTGTTTTGGTGAAATCATGCAATTCCGTCAAAGATGTCTGGGTCCACCCGTGTTTTGAAATGAGTAGGTTGTGATAGGAATGGCACATCCCATGTTAGGGTGGAGAGCTTAGATGAAGTCAGTATCAATTATGTCATAGAACCACGTCATTAAGGTACCGTGATGGCCGCGACACCGGAAACTACCGATTCAGTTGTCATGGCAAATGTAAAACCTTAAGAAATTTGCCTTCTAGACATGGAATCAAGCTAGTTTTTTCATGACTATAGAACTATAGGCCTCACCCTAGGGAACCTAAATTGGCAAAAGTGGGTTCTTAGAAGTTTTTCTAAAAATAACTTATCTTAGGCAACAAAGCAGCGTTTGTTTCGGTGAAATAATGCAATTCCATCAAAGATGTCTAGCTCCACCTGTGTTATGAAATGAGTTGGTTGTGATAGGAATGACACATCTCATGTTAGGTGTTGACACTTCTAACACCACTTAAGCTAAGTTGTCATCCCTAACATGACGCCAGAAGTGTTGGTATAGAATAAAAATGGGATCCACAAGCATACAGATAAAATACCATCGTAGCACTTCACCGGGAAATATTCCAGGTATCGTTAATTTATATTTAGCTCAAGGGAAAGAACTAAGGACTTAAACCTAAAGGGATGGATTTACAAAATATGACTACTTATGAGAAATCAATCACACAATCACTTACTTTGGTAGGGGGATAAACCATGATAAATAATTATAAATGAATTATAAAGCATAAGGATAAATCACGTAGAGATTAGAGATAGACTACTCATCATAAAGGTAGGTTGACGTCTGATTAGTTCAAGAGATTCAATTATAGGTAGGTTCTAATCTACTAAGTCATTCATCTACTCTAGCAAACACACCATCATATATAGCATAAAAGACTCTTCATCTATATATAAGGAATATTACTGAAGAAAGCAAGAACATAGCATGACTTCCTATGTAACGTTGTTTTCTGCCTGTCCTATCAACGGGGGTGGACTATATAAGACTCAATAGAACTGTCACTTCCACAAACTACCACACAACCTAGCCAATAGGGTGCATTTGCAGGTAAATAGCATCTAAGCACCATGCTTACATGTGATCTACCACTTAACCCCCTCACAAAGAGAGCTAAGCGCTTTGCAAACATATACATAAACTCATTATCAATCATAACCATATCAAATGTACTACTAGAGCAAACTAGGAACATAATAAATAGAAACATAATGATATTAGAATAAAGTCTTAGAGCAAAGATACAAAATAATATCAATACTTTGATGATGAAGATCCGAATCCCGAGCACAAGTCACCTGACTCTTCCTCTATCTAGTCTAAACCTATGTAGAACTTGAAGAATTAGAGTAGCTATTCTAATTCTCTGGTGGAGAGAAACTCTCTAAACCCTAGCTCTGCTGATGCCTCCCTCTACTAATGAATTGCTAATGAATTAGGGTTTTTCCTAGGGTTAAGGGCCTTGCTTATATAGCCCTCTAGGAAGCACCACAGCCCTTGGATCAAACTGACCTTTATCTATGATTTTTATTCATCCTCAAAGGTGATGGAGGCAGGATCCGTGAGCTTGCACCTAATTGGTCAAACCACTAGGGTGGGTGCCCAGGGCCTGGGGCGACCGCCAGCCCAAAGGCCCTCCCCTTCGAGGGGTGCCTTCCCGAGTCTTCTAGATTATTTTTTTTCATAGTAGGGTTGATTTCTCTCTATGTAAATTTGACATGTGGGTCTCTCTTTGATCTTTTCCTAATACCCCCCTACAGAAATAGACATTCACCAAAACTCATGGAAATTATTAGTTTAAAACTCCTAAGTCTATGGTGAAGCTCATTTTAACCCTTTTCTTGACTCTTGTTGAATTATAAAATTGATGGTTAATTACCGTCAACAAACTCCCCCAAGCTTACCTTTTGCTCGTCCCTGAGCAAATAGCTAAACCTAAGATGGATTAGGAGTTGCTGTAATGCTTTCACACCTTACAAGTACACATGCTTTCAAAAAAGAATTCTTCTTTCGAACTAGAGTGAACTGCACTGACTTTCAAACTTACTCATGTTTCTTCAACCATGGGGCTTTTACCTACACTTGGGTCTTGAGCAATTGAAAGATAGAACAATTAAGTCAAGCACTATATCTCATGCTCTTTGTTCCACCTCTATCCTAGAGTTTTCATAAATGTTTGCAAATAAAAATCAGAGTTCCTTAAATATGACTCTCACAAGTCTCTCAATATGTGGTATTTGTGGATCCTCACTAAGGCATTTCAAAGGTTATGCCTTATCTCTCCTCTCAAAATATGTGGTATTTTTGGCTCAAGGCAAATCTTGGGTATGCCTTCTCTCTCTCACCCTATAACTAATAAGGCTTATGTGGAGTTCTTGGGTATGGAGATAGCTCATACATACTTGCAATGCATATGTTGCCTAGTCAAACTATGGATCCAGAGGAACTCATCATACAATCAAATCAAGAGGTGCATGTGTGGTTTGATATGGTGGCTAAATGATGGGGAATAAATGAGATAGATAGAAAGAGGTGAAAGTCTAATTATACATTGCTCCATACTTGAAAATAACTTCTCTCTTCTGAACCTTGAAAAATAAATGGAAAGCTAGGCTTTATAAATATATTTCTTTTCTTTCTATCTTCTTCTTTTTTTTTCATTGGGACCCTTGCCCATCTTTTTCTTTTGCTTTTGCTTCTCTTTTTTTAATAGAAATAGATAACAAGTCTCTTATATGAAGAACAAAATTGATATGAGAGGGATGATGAAAACTTGGAGCAATTATAAAGGTATTTGGCTAGCAGAAAAAGGAATCCTATGGGTAATATTTTTAGTGTTCACTCTCAGTGTAAGAGTAGAACATTTTTGGTGGATCTAAATGGGACAAATATGTGGTGCGTACTTCCAGGGTAGAAGTAGCAAGGATGCATGATGTGTGTGTGAATCTTGATTTTAACTGCATGACAAGCCCCTAGGGGTCGATACAGCCCAACCAAACTCAATACAATTACAAGCAGTAAATATGTGGAAGGTTTCCTATTCTAATAATCATGTATGGCTGTAGTAGGAATTTAACACTCATCATATAAGAAACTCATCATGTGACATTTTAAGTTTTCAAAATAAATCTCCAAAATTTAGTGTCACTAGGAACAAGATAAACAGCAACTCAGACTATATCATATCATGTCCGTCAATTACCTAGACTTAGATTAAGCATATGCTCCCATAGGTTTAAAGTGTAGAGTAAATTCATGTGTCAACAGTTTATCCAATCCTTGGAAGAATTCTAGGTTGAAAACTAGGTACTTGAAACGAATTACAATAGAGCAACGGTTCATCATTTCCATCATGCATTCTTCAAGTCTACATACTTATTAACAAATTAAAGCAACAAGATTAAAAGCATACTCTTATACACACTCTTTTTATTTGGTTTTCATGTTTTTAGAACAAACTAAAACACGCACACTAAAAAGCAGTAAATATTTATTTTGTTTTTAGGTTTTGCTGTTTTTTAGATGCATAAAGATAACAAAAGGAAATTGTAAAAAGGAAAAAGAAAACTTACCTTAGATAACGAGGGTCCTCCCCCAAGCTAAATGTTGCCGTAGTCGTTCAATTGAGAGGGAAAAATCCCAACAATGTTGCAATGTCCTTGGCCTCTTATTCTTGACTTTCCCAAATGCTGGTTCAGGTCTAGGTGGTGTTGTAGTTCCACTGGCGCTGCTCTTCCCACATCTGGTCATGGCGTACTTGGCCTTGTTGAAGGGTCTGGAGAGCATTGTCAGTGTGCTGGTGGTGTGCCATATGTTCTTCATGGTACTACAGGGTGCAGTTGTAACACCCTAAAATTTGCATTATTTTAAAATAGGAGAATTTGATTTCTTCACGCAATTTTGTGAGCATTTTAACCTAGAAAAATTAATAATTTTCATGGAATTAAAATCAACTACAGGGTTAGATACATGCTTGTGCATACATGCCGCCGCATATTTTATTTGTGATTGATTGGTTTTTATTTCAAGAAGAAAAGAAGTACAAAAACTATTGGAAAATGCATTAGGAATATTAGAAAAAGAAAGGGAAATATAAATTTTCTCTCTTCACAGTTTTAGGCCCGAAGGCCTGCTGCTGCCCCTCCTCCGCATTTGGCCCACAAGGCCTCAGCAGCCCGCGCGCCAGCTTCTCTCCCGCGCGCCGTGTAGTGGGCCGGCCCAGCCGTCCGCAGCCGAAGCCGCTGCGCCCTCCTTCTCTCCGTTTCGCTGCCAAGCCGGGCCCACGTGTAAGCGGTATCCTCTTCCACCTCCCGCTCGTAACCGAACCGGACGCCATCGATGGAGTCCGCCTCCTCCCTGACCTTCATTGTCTTACACCGCACGCTGGGCTTCCTCTCATAAATAGTCGTGCATCCACCGCCTCCCCTCAACCCTAATTGCAAGCCAGCGCCTCTAATCAACCGCGCAGCCACTTGAAACCCTAAAACTGTCGCTACCGAGCTCGTCGAGTGGATTCCTCGCGTCATCACCGTCGTGAGCTTGTTGACAAGCTTTGGGTCACTATTTCGAAGCCGCCAAGTCTTCTTTTTCTTTGATTTTTGCTTCGGTTGGCTTATTTTGTCTCACCACCGTGTATAGGAGAGTGCATTCGCCATTACCGCCATCTTGAGCCATGTGTCGTCCCCGATTCATCCTCGGCCACGTTTTCGTCTCCGGTGAGTTCGCCTTGAGCTTCTCTCTCTTTCTATGTTTTTCCTGAGCTCGATAGCGGTTTCTAGGGCCGGATTCAAGAACACCGGCGAGGTTTCTCGCCACTGACCATGGCCTCCACCGTGCGGGAATAGTGTAGGCCGGTTCGCCCTCTCTCTTCCTATTTCCCCCTTCTAATCTGAGCCGCACGAGTTGGATCCAACGGCCCAGATTAGAACATACCCTTTCAGCTGATAGTTTTGCAAAAGAGCCCTCCAGTTTTCTATAAATCTAACCCGCAGTCCAAAGCACGTTTACATATTTTGCTTTCTCTCTTTGAAAGCGTACTTTGGTTTGGCTATGTTGAAATACGTTTTTAATTATTTACAATTTTGCCATTCAACTTGTTTTAGCCATAACTTCTCCGTTTTAACTCCGATTTGATCCGTTCAAATTGTGTTAGGTTCGTAATTTTATAATCTACATGATAGTGCTACTGTTTAGTAGGTTCTCCACTCTTAAATTTTGAGATTAGATTTAATCTATTACTTTAATAAAGAAAAGCTTGTTTAAATCATATCTTTTTCGTTTTAGCTCCGATTTGTGTGCAATTTGCGTCTGTGTGATCCTAGTGAGATGTAGATTTATTTTGTAAACTTTTCAACTTATTTTGCTACTATTGGTGTACTGTTCTAATTGTAGCTTTGTTTGCTTTGTATGATTGCTCTTGGATGATTGATGTTGGTGTGTTAATCGAGAATAGATGGTGAGCAGTTCATTGGTGATCAAGAATACTATTACGAATCAGGTCAACAGGATCAGCTAGATCAAGGCAAGTATAGCATGGGACTATCCTTGTTACCTATTTACTTTAATTCACTTAATTCATCATGCATATGTTTCCTTGTTAAGGATGCCTTAGTGTTGATCTTATTCCTTGAATCCTATGGTTATAGCATTGGGTAGTTTGCTAGTGCTCACATAAACAATGATCTTGTAATTTGATTAATGATATATGCAATAACACTAAAAGATGATTTTTAGGAATAAGGAACAAGAGGGCTAGAGTTTTCTCTAGATTCCTCTCCATAAGGACTTATCTGTAAGCGAACATCCGAGACTTACAGTACAACTATGAGGGCTACATGGCTCTAGCTTTAGTCATATAAGAGGACCTTTTCTAGCTTGTTAGTGGTTACCTTTATGGCGCAAGAGGGGTGTGTTCCAGGTTGGGTGTAGCGCGGCTTCTGTCCTTATGAGTATAGGCTGCGTGTTATTGTGTCATACGGAAGGAGGGCTCTACATTTGCAGGCCATGAAACCTAGTGGCCCCAACTTATTAGACGAACCTTGGAAAGACTTCATAGTGAAACTTATCTATCCAATAGGCAGTCATGACCTCGGACTTTTAGGGATCATGACTCATAGTGAAAGTGTACAACCTCTGCAGAGTGTAAAACTGGTATATCAGCCGTGCTCACAATCACGAGCGGCCTTGAACCCTTATGGAATAGAGATCACTATTAATTTACTTGTTCTTGCTATTCATTATTCTCTTTACATGATCATGTGTTTATTATGGGAATATCACCTACTTGTTGCTACTCAATTGCTTAAAACATGATCAACTAAAAGCTACATGCAGTTAAACCAGTGTCTACCCTATTTGAGCTTCATGAACCCCATGTTATATTTGTTGAGTACTTTCGTGCTCACCCTTGCATTCCCCCACACCTCAGGATGGACTCCCGAATATGCGAATAGTGACTACTACTTCTACTTCCCTGAAGATTACTAGATTTGTGGTCAACCAGTTGACGTGCCTGTGCTATGGAGCTAGCTACCACAAGAATTATTTTATGTTTCCGCTTAGTTATGTGAAGACTCTGTGATAATAATCGTTATAGAATAAACATTTGTGATGATACTATTTATATTTGTCATCTTATGTGTGATTGATCTTTGGGCGCACATAAGATTATGCATTCCATTTGTTCCTTGAAAATGGGTGTGACAGATTGGTATCAGAGCCATGTTGACTGTAGGAGGCAAGCCTAGTTAGTAATGGTCATGATTAGTTCCCTTTTCTTTACTTGTTCATGCTTATCACCTTACTCTTGATAATTACTAAATTTTTATGCTCCTTTTGTCCTGTTCTATTATGAAAATATTGCTTCTATTTTAACTTACCTTTGGACTAAATTCTTTAGATGCCTCGTGCCCGTAAGACTGCCCGTATCACCACTGGAGGTTACTTTCCACCTCGTTCCCTGTATGAATCAATGGAGCTTAGGGAAGAACCAGAAGACAATGCACCATCCCCGCCACCTTCACTAGATCAGGCGCCAGAACTAGATATGCCCCAAGAAGAACTTGAACCTAAGGAGGAGGTTGTCTACTTGAGTGATGATGAAGATGCTGAGTTTGCCCAAGGTGGAGAACAGCCCCCGTCGCCTCCACAAGATGGTTCCGCTGAAGTTGGTGTGCTGTCCTTTCCTATGGGTTGTACTAGAAGGATTCATCACAAGTCAAGCTATGACACACCTTCACACCATCGACTGGTTCGTATGCTTAGTGCTTACTTCACGGATTGGGATCCTGCGTTTGAGTACGTTTGCTCGGAGCATAAGCATCCTTTGGAAGCTACTTACTGGAAGTGCAATGTGCGTATCTTCATCAAGAACGAGGAGATGGATACTTATCTGCTGGACTGGTGTTTTTCCCATAGTGGTCGTCGTGCCACTATAGAAGATGGCATAGAAGATGCAGCCTTTGAAGCATGCTTGGGACTTCGTCACCTCCACTATGATGTTATGCAAGATGATCAATATCGCTATTTTCCCCATGGAGACCCGGAGCAAGGATGGGTAATGATGAACCCTAGGAATTTGGAGTTAATTCCTCGAGTGATAGTGGATTTTGGTCATGACATGATGGTGAAGAATCATCAGATGGAAGCCTTGGTTAAAGCCTTGGGAAAAGACGTTAAGAGGTACCAAGAGGTGATAGATGGTCTAAGGATTGATCAAGGCATGGAGGCGATCTATGACTATCATGAACATCAAGCCCGTCCCTAGGAGTTGGAATACCATCTATGTAATAATACGATAGTACGAATAGTGTCGAGTTAAGTTGAGTTTTGTGGTGTCGTGTGAACTCTGTGTGGTTAGTTGAGTTATTATTGTGCTTATGTGTGAGTTGGTTTTTCCATGTAATGAGTGCTGGAGCTTTGTGGGCTTGCCTACAAAAGTTCCTAGTTAAAGATACTAAGTTTAAGTATGAAAAATAAATAGTTTAGTTGGGTTAACCTTTTCTCTTTGTTCTGTCCTTTCTGGAGCGGTCTGCCTTTCCTTTTATTCTCGGAATTAACTGTTCAGCAAAAAATTCTAAAATTTTTATGAGAGTAACTAGACCCATGTACCTTTCCAATGTCTCTAGAATCACCTTTTTATATGTTCTGGATAATGAGATATAGTCGTTACAAGATGAAGTTTCTGTGCAGTTTGGAAACCAGAAACAATTTCTGTTAGGTCCTGTTTTTGGTTAACTTCGTGATAGCATTTGGATTTGTGAGTTAAAGAAAAGTTGTATATAATTTCAGAAGCTTTCCAACCATATAAAGTACACCACTACTTGATATCTGTAACTCGAGATAGGTCTGTTTTACCGAACTACTGAAAATTGGAATATGTCCAGAAGGTTATCAGATTCCGTTCGCTATCTCTAGAACTGTCTAATATATGATAATCTCTAAGATTTGATATTGTGTTGGATAACAGATGTTTGGAAGAGGACGAGGTCGAGGCCATGGTCGTGGAGCTGGTCCACCACCTACTATTCATGAGCTTTTGGCAATACAGACACAGTTGATGGAGGCTCTGGTGAACAATCAGCAAAACCAGCCAGTTGGAGGAGCACCTGCGCGAGATAAGCGTGGTGAATTTTTGAAGGGTCATCCCCCAATGTTCACCCATGCCACTGATCCATTGGAAGCTGATGATTGGCTTCGTGCGGTAGAGAAGCAGCTCAACATTGCTCAGTGTAATGATCAATAGAAGGTGTTGTTTGCTTCAGGGCAACTACAAGGAGCAGCTCAAGACTGGTGGGATTCATATCAGTATGGCCGTCCTGTCAATGCTCCCGTTGTTACTTGGCAAGAGTTTATAGAGAGTTTCAGGTCCTATCATATACCTGAGGGAGTGATGGCGCTGAAGGTAGAGGAATTCCGCAACCTAACACAAGGATCTATGCCTGTAGCTAAATATCGAGACAAGTTTGCTTAGTTGTCACGTTATGCGCCGAATGAGGTGGCTAATGATGCCGATAAGCAGCGACTTTTCTTGAAGGGTCTACATGATGGTCTTCAATTGCAGCTGATGTCCAATGCTTACCCAGATTATCAAACATTAGTGAATCGCGCTATTGTGGTGGATAACAAGCGCAAGGAGATGGATGCCAAAAGAAAGAGGCTTCAGGGACAAGTATCTAGAAACAACACTCGCCAGCACACTGGTTTTCAACAAGGCTATCAGCAGAGGTATCCACCTAACCAATGGAATCATGGTCAACTTCCTCCATGTAATTAGTTTCTGCAATGTCCTCCTTATCAGCCGCAGAACGGCAATAACCACCCTCCGCAGCAGAATGGGAACCAGAGTCAGCGTCAGAGTATCCCTAACAACACTCCAATGAAGACTAGTGCTCCTAATACTCCCACCAAGTGTTTTTGTTATGGAAAGGAAGGTCACCTGTCTTATAACTATCCTGAGAAGGTCAATCAGCAAACCCCCCAGAAGCAGAACAGTAACCAGAAGGTACCATACTACAGAAAGGTGACTCATATGTCTAAAGAAACCGCGATGATGGAACCTGAAGTTATGCTCGGTACGTTCGATGTTCACTCCATTCCTGCCACTGTTCTTTTTGATTCTGGAGCTTCGCATTCATTCATATCTCAATTATTTGTTAAGACACATAGCATCCCTTTATGTGCCATGAGAAACCCCATATTAGTCAATTCACCTGGGGGAAGTATGCAAGCTTCCTACCAGTGCCTCCCTATTAGTTTAATTTTAAGGGGGGTAGAATTCAAAGTGAGTCCTATAGTGTTGAGAACAGCTGGGATTGATCTTATTCTGGGACTAGATTGGATGAAGCAAAATCAGGCAGTGATTCAGTGTAAGGAAAAGGCAATAGCCCTAACAACCCCGAAGGGAGATCAAATTAGTGTGGAGATCGTAGTGCAGAAGCCGCAGACAGCCATAGTAAATCGACTTGATGATAATGTCAATCAGGAGGATCCAGTTGTGGAGGAATTTCCGGATGTGTTCCCCGATGACTTGCCAGGTATGCCACCCAACCGCGACATTGAGTTTATTATTGAATTATTGCCTGGAACTACACCTATAGCTAAGCGTCCATATAGAATGGGGGTTAATGAATTAGAGGAACTTAAGAAACAAATAAAAGAGTTGCAAGAGAAAGGTTTTATTCGTCCTAGCTCTTCACCGTGGGGAGCTCCCGTGATCTTTGTTGACAAGAAGGATGGTTCTCAAAGGATGTGTATTGATTATCGGTCACTTAATGAGGTAACTATTAAGAATAAGTATCCACTGCCTAGGATTGATGACTTGTTTGATCAGTTGAGTGGTGCTTGTGTGTTTTCTAAGATTGATCTTCATTCTGGTTATCATCAGTTGAAGATTCGTGCTACTGATATACCAAAGACAACATTTACAACACGGTATGGTTTGTATGAGTATACAATAATGTATTTTGGCTTGACTAATGCTCCTGCGTACTTTATGTACCTGATGAATAAGGTATTTATGGAGTATCTCGATAAGTTTATAGTAGTGTTTATCGATGACATATTGGTATATTCTAAGACTAAGGAAGAACATGCCCAACATTTAAGGATGGTCCTACAGAAGCTCAGAGAGCATAAGCTCTATGCTAAGCGTAGTAAGTGTGAGTTCTGGTTGAAGGAAGTTGCCTTTTTGGGTCATGTGGTCTCTAATGGTGGAATATCAGTGGATCCTAGCAAGGTAAAGGATGTGTTGAATTGGAAGCCACCAACCGATGTGGGAGAAATTTGTAGTTTCTTGGGATTGGCGGGATATTATAGAAGATTTATTGAAGGGTTTTCTAAGCTTGATAAGCCAATGACAGCATTGTTAGAGAAGAATGCTAAGTTTGTGTGGTCTGATAAGTGACAGGATAATTTCAAGGAATTAATGAAAAGATTAACAACAGCCCCGGTGTTAGTTTTGCCAGATTTGAGTAAGAATTTCTCTATTTACTGTTATGCATCTCGTTTGGGTCTTGGTTGTGTGCTTATGCAAGAAGGCAAAGTAGTGGCCTATGCATCACGACAATTAAGGAAGCATGAGTTAAATTACCCTACTCATGACTTGGAGTTAGCAGCAGTGGTACATGCTTTGAAAATATGGAGGCATTATCTGATTGGGCATAAGAGTGATATTTACACGGATCATAAGAGTTTGAAGTATATTTTCACCCAGTTGGATCTAAACTTGAGACAATGTCGATGGTTAGAGTTGATTAAGGATTATGATTTGGAGGTACATTATCATCTGGGCAAGGCCAATGTTGTTGCTGATGCTCTTAGTAGGAAGAGCTATGCTAATGAGGTACAAGTAGTGCCTATGTCGAATGAGTTGTGTGCTGAGATTGAACATTTGAACTTGGGTATTGCCATTAATGCAGTGGAATTGGTGATAGAGCCTGTATTGGAGCAGGAAATACGTAAGGGTCAGTTGATAGATAACAGAATAAAGGAGTTAGTTGGGAACATACCGAAAGGTAAGGCACCTGGATTCCATTTGGATGATAAAGGAACTCTATGGTTTGGGAAATGATTATGTGTGCCTGAGGACAAGGCTATAAGAGAAGTAATTCTACATGAAGCTCATGAGTCTGCTTACTCTATTCATCCTGGAAGTACCAAGATGTATATGGATTTAAAAGAGAAGTATTGGTGGTATGGTTTGAAAAGAGATGTTGCAGGGTATGTTGCACTATGCGATACATGTCAGAGAGTTAAAGCTGAACATCAGAGGCCTATAGGATTGTTGCAACTGATGTAGATACCTGAGTGGAAGTGGGAAGAAGTTGGTATGGATTTCATAGTAGGGTTACCCCGCACTTAGAGAGGTTTTGACTCAATATGGGTCATAGTGGATCGTTTGACCAAAGTTGCTCACTTTATACCAGTCAGAACAACATATTCTAGTGCAAATTTGGCTGAACTGTATTTGGAAAGGATAGTAAGTTTGCACGGTGTTCCAAAGAAGATAGTGTCAGATCGAGGCACTCAATTCACATCATATTACTGGCAGAAAGTTCAAGAGTCATTAGGGACTAAGCTGAATTTTAGCACAGTATATCATCCTCAGACAGATGGGCAGACTGAAAGGATTAATCAGATATTGGAAGATATGTTGAGAGCTTGTGCTGTGCAGTATGGTACTAGTTGGGATAAGAGTTTGCCATATGCAGAGTTTTCCTACAATAATAGTTATCAGAAAAGTCTACAGATGGCACCTTTTGAAGCTTTGTATGGTAGGAAGTGTAGAACTCCGTTGTTCTAGAATCAGACAAGAGAAAGTCAAGTGTTTGGTCCCGATGTGCTTAAAAATGCTGAGAAACAAGTAAGAATGATTAGAAACAATTTGAAAGCAGCTCAGTCACGACAGAAAAGTTATGCTGATACTCGACGGAGAGAATTGACTTTCAAAGTAGGATATTATGTCTACCTAAAAGTGTCACCTATGAGAGGTGTGAAAAGGTTTAACTAGAAAGGAAAGTTAGCACCGAGGTATGTCAGTCCTTTTAAGATCTTAGAGAGACGTGGTGAAGTAGCATATCAATTAGAATTGCCTGAGAGCTTAGCAGGTGTGCATGATGTGTTTCATGTGTCTCAGTTAAAGAAATGTTTGCGTGTGCCGGAAGAGCAGATACCGCTAGAGGAACTCACTGTTAAGGAAAATCTCACCTATGAGGAGTACCCAGTAAAGATCTTGGAGACAGCATAAAGAGTTACTAGGAGCCGAGTTATAAAGATGTGTAAAGTTCAGTGGAGTCGATATTCGAAAGCAGAGGCTACATGGGAAAGAGAGGAAGATTTAAGAAAAGCATACCCATAGTTGTTTGAGTAAGCGTCGTCCGAATCTCGGGATGAGATTCATTTTAAGGGGGGTAGAATTGTAACACCCTAAAATTTGCATTATTTTAAATAGGAGAATTTGATTTATTCACGTAATTTTGTGAGCATTTTAACCTAGAAAAATTAATAATTTTCATGGAATTAAATCAACTACAGGGTTAGATACATGCTTGTGCATACATGCCACCGCATATTTTATTTGTGATTGATTGGTTTTTATTTCAAGAAGAAAAGAAGTACAAAAACTATTGGAAAATGCATTAGGAATATTAGAAAAAGAAAGGGGAAATATAAATTTTCGCTCTTCACAGTTTCAGGCCCGAAGGCATGTTGCTGCCCCTCCTCCGCATTTGGCCCACTCGGCCTCAGCAGCCCGCGCGCCAGCTTCTCTCCCGCGTGCCGCGTAGTGGCCCGGCCCAGCCGTCCGCAGCCAAAGCCGCCGCGCCCTCCTTCTCTCCGTTTCGCTGCCAAGTCGGGTCCGCGTGTAAGCGGTATCCTCTTCCACCTCCTGCTCGTAACCAAACCGGACGCCATCGATGGAGTCCGCCTCCTCCCCGACCTTCGTTGTCTTGCACCGCACGCTGGGCTTCATCTCATAAATAGCCGTGCGTCCGCCGCCTCCCCTCAACCCTAATTGCAAGCTAGCGCCTATAATCAACCGCACAGCCGCTTGAAACCCTAAAACTACCGCTGCCGAGCTCGTCGAGTGGATTCCTTGCGTCATCACCGTCGTGAGCTTGTTGACAAGCTTTGGGTCGCTATTTCGAAGCCGCCAAGTCATCTTTTTCTTTGATTTTTGCTTCGGTTGGCTTATTTTGTCTCATCGCCGTGTATAGGAGAGTGTCGTTCGCCATTGCCGCCATCCCGAGCCGTGCGTCGTCCCCGATTCATCCTCGGCCGCGTTTTCGTCTCCAGTGAGTTCGCCTTGAGCTTCTCTCTCTTTCTATATTTTTCCCGAGCTCGATAGTGGTTTCTAGGGCCGGATTCAAGAACGCCGGCGAGGTTTCTCGCCGCCGACCATGGCCTCCACCGTGCGGGAACAGTGTAGGCCGGTTCACCCTCTCTCTTCCTATTTCCCCCTTCTAATCTGAGCCGCACGAGTTGGATCCAACGGCCCAGATTAGAACATACCCTTTCGGCTGATAGTTTTGCAAAAGAGCCCTCAGGTTTTCTATAAATCTAACCCGCAGTCCAAAGCATGTTTATAGATTTTGCTTTCTCTTTTTGAAAGCGTACTTTGGTTCGGCTATGTTGAAATACGTTTTCAATTATTTACAATTTTGCCATTCAACTTGTTTTAGCCATAACTTCTCTGTTTTAACTCCGATTTGATCCGTTCAAATTGCGTTAGGTTCATAATTTCATAATCTACATGATAGTGCTACTGTTTAGTAGGTTCTCCACTCTTAAATTTTGAGATTAGATTTAATCTATTACTTTAATAAAGAAAAGCTTGTTTAAATCATATCTTTTTCGTTTTAGCTCTGATTTGCGTGCAATTCGCGTCTGTGTGATCCTAGTGAGATGTAGATTTGTTTTATAAACTTTTCAACTTATTTTGCTACTGTTGGTGTACTGTTCTAATTGTAGCTTTGTTTGCTTTGCATGATTGCTCTTGGATGATTGATGTTGGTGTGTTAATCGAGAATAGACGGTGAGCAGTTCGTTGGTGATCAAGAATACTATTACGAATTAGGTCAACAGGATCAGCTAGATCAAGGCAAGTATAGCATGGGACTATCCTTGTTACCTATTTACTTTAATTCACTTAATTCATCATGCATATGTTTCCTTGTTAAGGATGCCTTAGTGTTGATCTTATTCCTTGAATCCTATGGTTATAGCATTGGGTAGTTTGCTAGTGCTCACATAAACAATGATCTTTTAATTTGATTAATGATATATGCAATAACACTAAAAGATGATTTTTAGAAACAAGGAACAAGAGGGCTAGAGTTTTCTCTAGATTTCTCTCCATAAGGACTTATCTGTAAGTGAACATCCGGGACTTACAGTACAACTATGAGGGCTACATGGCTCTGGCTTTAGTCATATAAGAGGACCTTTTCTAGCTTGTTAGTGGTTACCTTTATGGCGCAAGAGGGGTATGTTCTAGGTTTGGTGTAGTGCGGCTTCTATCCTTATGAGTATAGGCTGCGTGTCATTGTGCCATACGGAAGGAGGGCTCTATATTTGCAGGCCATGAAACCTAGCGGCCCTAACTTGTTAGACGAACCTTGGAAAGACTTCATAGTGAAACTTATCTGTCCAATGGGGAGTCATGACCTCGGACTTTTGGGGATCACGACTCATAGTGAAAGTGTATAACCTCTGCAGGGTGTAAAACTGGTATATCAGCCGTGCTCACGGTCATGAGCGGCCTTGGACCCTTATGGAATTGAGATCACTATTAATTTACTTGTTCTTGCTATTCATTATTCTCTTTACATGATCATGTGTTTATTATGGGAATATCACCTACTTGTTGGTACTCAATTGCTTAAAACATGATCAACTAAAAGCTACATGCAGTTAAACCAGTGTCTACCCTATTTGAGCTTCATGAACCCCATGTTATATTTGTTGAGTACTTTCGTGCTCACCCTTGCATTCCCCCACACCTCAGGATGGACTCTCGAATATGCGAATAGTGACTACTACTTCTACTTCCTTGAAGATTACTAGACTTGTGGTCAACCAGTTGACGGGCCTATGCTATGGAGCTAGCTACCACAAGAATTATTTTATGTGTTCCGCTTAGTTATGTGAAGACTCTGTGATAATAATCGTTATGTAATAAACATTTGTGATGATACTATTTATATTTGTCATCTTATGTGTGATTGATCTCTGGGCGCACATAAGATTATGCATTCCATTTGTTCCTTGAAAATGGGTGTGACAGTAGTGGAACCTAGTAGCATCGGACCTACGTCCATGCTCAAATTCTTGACGTGCTCCACCCGATGATGTTCTTCCAGCTTGGTAATCAAATGAGTGCCTTGCACCCCCTGATAAAGTTCCCTCTCCATAGGGATGGAATGGTCTAGTCGATGGAGGTGGCTATTCATAGTTGTCATGCGGCTGATGAGGAGGATACTCCCACGGGTTCAGAACCCGATAGTTGTGATCCATCCACTCATCATAGCTAGCATGAGCTGGCTATTCTGGTTCAGGGTCAGCACCACGCCAAACTGGTTCTTGATGATGGCATGTGATTCTTTCAGAGGGGTTTTAGGGTTTTCTAAGTGGTTCTATCTTGTCAAAGGCTTACTCTACTTTACTTACTTTGGAGCAGCAGTACCTTTCTGACTCTTGAAAAAGATTGGGAAGAAAGTAATTGGGGGAAGACTGCCAAAAGCTCTACAAAAACACCAACCCTAACGTGGTGGATTACAAAGGCCTAACAGAGCTGTCACCTCTAGGGCTACCACAACTAATCGTGGGATTGGGCGCAAACTCGGTTAAACCCTAGTCAAGACACTACGTCTACATTAACGCTTACTACTCTAATTATCTAGAATAACTAGAGCACTCAATACAAGTGAAGATACAGTAAATATAATAAAGCAAGAACTAAAACAAAATACATAGAAATAAATAATGAAGAACCTAGAGATTGCTCAAGATGAACCAGATGCTATAGAAGTACAATGTCAAGAAAGATTCGACAGATCCAGCTCCTCCTCAGCTCTCTCCTCTCCTCTCTCCCTGATCTCTAGTTTACAACTAGATGAACTAGAACTAGAACTAGAAGATAAACTAGAAGAACTAGAACTAGACGATCATCTAGAGGGACCTCTACTTGTACTTGGATGGAGGGTTGAAACCCTAGCTTTTGTTCTAGATGTAGCTAATGAAGATGGAGATGCCTAAGGGGGGAGGTCTGCCCCTGCTTATATAGTCCAGTGGGATGCACTGCAGCCTTCGGATCAAACCGACTTGAAACAATGGTTGAGATGCGTCATAGAGGTTGGTTGAAGGCCGTCAGAGAAAGGAGAGGTCACTTCCAGGTGGGACCAGGCTAGCCAGCCTAACATGTGGGGCCGACCGGCCCCACTTGTCAGCCTCCGGGCTTCTTCTTTGCTCTGGTGTCTTCTAAAGTCTTCTATGTCCTTCTAGTGCCACTTTTTGATCTGTTTGCGCAAGATATCATATCGTGATTGGACTCTTCCCTTTTCCAACTTCTGGATAACTCTCTAGAAAATAATAATTCACAGAGCTATGGAATCTTGTCAGTTTAGTCCCTAGTCTTGTGATGATGATGGTTCTAGGGTCTTCTAGAGTCTTTCGAGTCGTATCCATCGAGGACTTTCTCTATGGTGCTCGAAATATAGCAAATGATATGTTTGTTTCGATCGTCTTGACGAGCTCTTCACAATAGTGTGCTCTGTTTCATCACTTGAGATACTTTTATGTGGTGAAATATTAAATATCCTAAAAAATAAGTGAGAACAACACAACTCGTGGAACTCGTTAGAATAAAGCCCTACAACTATGCTTTGCGGTTCATTTCATGCTATTTCATGCAATAGTTGATGGTTAATAATGAGCATTAGTGACCGTAAACAAGTTCCCCCAAGCTTAACCTTTGCTAGTCCCTAAGCAAAGCCAATCTCAATAATGGATCAAGAGTTGCTACAATGCTTTCACACCTCAAAAGTACACATGCGTTCAAACAAGAATTCTCCTCTGGATTAGAGCAAACCATTCTGACTTTCAAACTTACCCGTATTACCTTCAACCGTGGAGCTTTTAGCCTTCACTTGGGTCTTGAGCAGTTGAAAGATAGAACAATCAAGTCAAGCACTACGTCTCGAATTCTTGGATCAGCTTTCATTTTGGAGTTTTTTTCTTAGATTTTTGAAATAAAACTCAGAGATTCCTTTGTATGACCCTTTCTGGTGTCTCATATATGGTATTTTTGGATCCTTTCCAAGTCAATGATGATGTTTTGCCTTCTCTCTTTCACTCAGAATATGTGGTATTTTTGGAATAAGGCAGAGTAGCTTCATGCCTCCTCTCTCTCACCCTATAACTAATAAGCTTATATGGAGCTGAGGGTGGTTCAAGGATGAAGCATACTTACCTTGCATGTATTGCTTAGTCAAAACCGGGATCCTAGAGGGGAGACCATACCCTTAGATCAAGATGTGCATGTGTGTGGATATATTTGGTGGCTAACCTAATTCTACTTTGCTCCTAGAGAGACTATCTCCAACTGAAGAATTTATGAAGAACTTTACTGTGGAGGTCTTGGGATATCTTCTTTCTCCTTTCTTTGATGACAATGATGAACTTCTAGGCATAGAGATCATAGCCTACTCTTTTCTCTCTCTTTTTTTCTTCTTCTTTTTTTCTTTTCCTCTTTTTTACAAAAGATCTCCTACCCCTTACTTAGGTACAATGAACTTAGAGAAGAGATAAATCATAATCTTGGAACATTTATTTGGAAACCTAACAATCTTTTTGGATCCTCTCCCAGTATAGGAGATAGATTTTTGGGTGGAAAAGACATGTTTTTGTGTACTCCTAGGGTAGGAGCAGCAGGATATATGTGGGTGTAAGTGATCTTGATCTTGGGAGCATGACCATCCTCTCAACAAGGGTCTCACATGGGTTGACTAAACTCAACACAAAGCAAGCAACCTATGAGCTGGTTTTCCTATTCTAGCAAGCATGTATATATGGCTTTGGTAGGAATTAAAGCTCTCATCATACAGGAACTCATCATGTGGTGATTTTAGTTTTTTCAAAAGATAAACCTCTAGAACTTCAGTGTCACTAGGAACAAGATAAATAGTAGCTCAAACCTTCTCACATCATATACATCAATCACCTAGACTTAGATCAAGCATTCGCAACCCACAAGTTTTAAGTTCAGAGTAAATTCTTAAGTCAAAACAATCATTTCCAAAACTCGGGAGAGTTCGAGGTTAAAAACTAGGTACTTGAAAGGATTTACGGCCGAACAACTATTCATCATTTCCATACCAGAGATTATCTCTAGAGTCCATTTATTTAAACATAAAAGCAAACTTTTATACACACTCTAATTAGCACACACTAATACGAAATAACACAATATAGAACAAAAACATGACAGGATAAGTGTGAACCTTCATGTGCTCACTTTTTTTATTATTTTTGGATTAATTTATGTAAAAAGAAAACATAAGAGGATAAGGATACTTACCTAGATACATGGGGGTGCCCTCCCCCAAGCTAAATGTTGATGTAGTCGTTCAATCTTGTGATGTAGCAGACTGGCAGTGGAGTTGTACTTCCTCTATCGAAGCATTGATTGATGTAGATGACGAAAGAGACAGTGCTCCAACAGTGGATAGAACATCCACTTGCTTATCAACTCTTTTTGGTTCTTCGAATCCTTGTTCATTCCTTAGGTGAATCATCTGATCCCAAGGTGGAAACCTTGATAACTGCACCTCTTGATATGGTGTCACCCATGTTCTTTGTTTGTCCAGCAGCCATTTGAAGTGAAGCATTAATTGTGGAAGCTGGCCGCATCTTGCTCAGTGTGCATGTTCTTGTAGATTCAAGACCTTTACTTGTAGAATTTAGGAGTTGACCAACTCTATGTTTTGCTCAAAGTGTGTCTTGCTCATAAAGACAAGGTAGAGATCAAGTGCATGGGATCTGTTGGTGGAAAAACACCAATAGAACCAAAAGTCTATTCATTCTTCTCTAACCTTAGGCACAGTGAACAAGATAAAGCTGATGTTATGGGTGATAAGATTAGAAAATGAGTATGAGTGTAATATCTCAAAACATTTGATAGATCAGATTATTTTAACATATGGTAGGATAATCATATCTATGCATAATATGTTGATCTTTTCAAGATTATGATCTATCATCTTCCAAAGGTTGGGTGCACAATATTTTAGCTAATCATGTAAAGATAAGAGAGTGAAGCTAAGAAAAGAACTGAACATGTTAATTTGATCAGGTTGGATCAAGTGATGTTGCAACTTAAACATGTATGGTTCTTCACTTATATGCATACCAGGATCAAGAAAAGCTTTTTAAATAGTGATTACGTACCTTAAGATTTTACCTTTTATCATTGAAGAGTGACGGTACCAAACATCTTATGGAAGCTTCTCTTGCCTAGCTAGTTGTGCTCATGAATGGCTTGTCTTATCTCACAGTGTGCCTGAGTGATGAGAACTTGCGAGGAGGAAGGGCTTGATTGGATCATCTTTAGAGGAATTGTCCTTCCTTCTCTATGCTTTGACCCATTGTTGAGGGTAGGATTTCTCTCTTGTATTTGGCTTGTCCCTTTTGTTGCACTCCTCACTCCTTTCTCTTTAATCTCACCATCTTTTTGTTCTCCTGATCTTGATATTCTTGATAGTCCTTGTGCTCCCTTCATTGTCTTGAGAATTTCTCCATGATGGTCTTTGTCTTGAAGGGGCTTGATGAAGATTTATTCACCTTCTTCCATGAAGTAAGTACTTTGATTATAGATCTCATTTCGTGGCACTCATCTTCTTATTTCATGGATCTCTTCAGAATGCATGAGCTGTGTTTCCCCTTCTTCCCTTGGAGGATTTTGGGGTATTGATGGTTTAGGATCAATAGCCAAATCTTGGGATTGGAGTGGTTGTGATTTAGCTATCAAAACTTCCTTTTCTTGTCTAGGAGTGGCAACCAAATTATTGGAAGGATTTGAAAAAATTTTAGATTCGGTTGCTTATTCCTCCTCTTTTGGCTTGGGGCTAGACTCGTTTTCTTTTTCTTCTTTGGGAAACTCATCATAGATGCCCGTGTAAGGGGTGTTTTCAAGGATTTTCTGTAGAATGGCTTCCCTCTCACTAAAGGACATGTGTGTGAACGAACCTCCGAAAGATAGGTCAAGATGAAAAGTAGCTTCTTTGCTAAGACCATGATGGAAGTGATTTAAGAGTACATGGTTAGGCAAAGAGAGGTCTGGGCCGGTGTTTTTAAGGCTTGTGAATCTAGCCCAGACTGCTCCTAGAGTCTCCTTCTCCTTTTGTTGAAATGTAAGAATTTCTATTCGAAGGGCATTAACTTGGGATATTGGGAAGAAAACAAGACCAAAATTTTTCTGAAGTTCATCCCAATCTCCATTTACATCTCGTACGGAATGAGCATACCACTGTTTCGCTTTTCCTAAAAGTGAGAAAGGAAACAATTTCCATTTGATGGTCTCCTGTGTCATGCTAGCAATAACGAGGCAAGAACACAAGTGCTCAAATTCCCTAAGGTGGGTGTATGAATTTTCATCATTTAGCCCTGAGAAGGGTTTGTCCCAAACCATGGCTATGAAAGCAGGGTGAAGCTTATAGCCATCTATAAGAATGGGGTATGAAGATGATGGAGGCTCTAACAAGTTGCCTTTTGGAGCAAAGAATTTATAAATAGGCGTGATATCCATGAGGTATGATGGTAGTGATAAAAAGGTAATAAAAAGAAAAAATGAAACTCGGACGAACTTGGTTCGATTCTAGAATAGCTACCGTTCCCCAGCAACGATGCTAGAAAGCTTGTTGGGTATTTTAAACGTGAAGAGGAAAAGATTCACAAATGCACGAATGCCGATATAGCTTTCACCCGGGAGTATTCTAGAGTATCGATTTCCATGGGGAACGTGAAGTGTACTAGAAGAATTAGGAACGTCCAAGGAAAGGGTAATTATAGGGTAGAGAGGGTTTTTAGGGTTTTCTAAGTGGTTCTATCTTGTCGAAGGATTACTCTATTTTACCTACTTTAGAGCAGCAGTACCTTTTCGAGTCTCGAAAAAGATTGGGAAGAAAGTAATTGAAGGAAGGCTGCCAAAAAGCTCTACGAAAACACCAACCCTAACGTGGTGGATTACAAAGGCCTAATAGAGCTGTCACCTTTGGAGCTACCATAACTAACCATGGGATTGGGCGCAAACTCAGGAAAACCCTAGTCTAGATGCCATGTCTACACTAACGCTTACTACTCTAATTATCTAGAATAACTAGAGGACTCAATACGAGTGAAGATATAGTAAATATAATAAAGAAAGAACTGAAACAAAATACTTAAAAATAAATAATGAAGAACTTGGAGATTGCTCAAGACGAGCCAGATGCTGCAGAAGTACAATGTTGAGGAAGATCCAACAGATCCGGCTCCTCCTTAGCTCTCTCCTCTCCTCTCTCCTTGATCTCTAGTTTACAATTAGATGAACTAGAACTAGAACTAGAACTAGAAGATAAACTAGAAGAACTAGAACTAGACGATCATCTAGAGGGACCTCTACTTCTACTTAGATGGAGGGTTGAAACCCTAGCTTTTGTTCTAGATGTAGCTAATGAAGATGGAGATGCCTAAGGGGGGAGGTCTGCCCCTGCTTATATAGCATGGTGGGATGCACTGCAGCCCTCGGATCAAACTGACTTGAAACAATGGTTGAGATGCGTTGTAGAGGTCAGTTAGAGGCCATCGGAGAAAGGAGAGGTCACTTCTAGGTGGGACCAGGCTAGCTGGCCCCACTTGTCAGCCTCCGGGCTTCTCCTTTGCTTTTGGGTCTTCTGGAGTCTTCTACGTCCTTCTAGTGCCACTTTTTGATCTGTTTGCGCAAGATGTCGTATCGTGATTGGACTCTTCCCTTTTCAAACTTTTGGATAACTCTCTAGAAAATAATAATTCACAGAGCTATGGAATCTTGTCAGTTTAGTCCCTGGTTTTGTGATGATGATGGTTCTAGGGTCTTCCAGAGTCTTCAGAGTCGTATCCATCAACGACTTTCTCTCTAGTGCTCTAAATATAGCAAATGATATGTCTATTTCGATTGTCTCAATGAGCTCTTTGCAGTGGTGTGTTCTGTTTCATCACTTGAGATACTTTTATGTGGTGAAATATTAAATATCCTACAAAACAAGTGAGAACAACATAACTCGTGGAACTCATTAGAATTAAGCCCTACAACTATGATTTGCGGTTCATTTCATGCTATTTCATGCAACAGTTGATGGTTAATAATGAGCATTAGTGACAATCAACATGGGTCCCTAGAGACTTTTCTAAAATTAACTTATCATAGGCAACAAAGCAGTGTTTGTTTTGGTGAAATCATGCAATTCCATTAAAGATGTCTAGGTCCACCTGTGTTATGAAATGAGTTGGTTGTGATAGGAATGGCACATCTCATATTAGGGTGGAGAGCTTAGATGAAGTCAGTATCAATTATGTCACACAACCACACCGTTAAGGTACCGTGATGGCCGCGACACCGGAAACTGGCGATTCAGATGTCATGACAAATGTAGAACCTTAAGAAATTTGCCTTCTGGACATGGAATCAAGCTAGTTTTTTCATGACTATAAAACTATAGGCCTCACCCTAGGGAACCCAAACTTGCAAAAGTGGGTTCTTAGAGATTTTTCTAAAAATAACTTATCATAGGCAACAAAGCAGCGTTTGTTTTGGTGAAATAATGCAATTCCATCAGAGATGTCTGGCTCCACCCGTGTTATGAAATGAGTTGGTTATGATAGGAATGACAAATCTCATGTTAGGGTGGAGAGCTTTGATGAAGTCAATATAAACTATGCCACACAACCACACAGTTAATGTACCATGATGGCCGCGACACTGGGAAACTGCCGATGAATATATCGTGGCAAATGTAAAACCTTGAGAACTTTACCTTTTGGACATGGAATCAAGCTAGTTTTTTATGGCTGCAAAACTACAAGCCTCACCCTAGGGAACCTAAATTGGCAAAAGTGGGTTCCTGGAGACTTTTCTAAAAATAACTTATCATAGGTAATAAAGTAGTGTTTGTTTCGTTGAAATCATGCAATTTCGTCAAAGATGTCTAGGTCCACCCGTGTTATGAAACTAGTCGGTTGTGATTGAAATGGCACATATCATGTTAGGGTGGAGAGCTTAGATGAGGTCAGTATCAATTGCATCACACAACCATGCCATTATGGTACCGTGATGGCCACGACACTGGAAACTACCGATTCAGACGTCGTGGCAAATGTAAAACCTTGAGAAATTTGCCTTCTGGACATGGAATTGAGCTAGGATTTTTTTCATGACTACAAAACTATAGGCCTCACCCTAGGGAACCTCAATTGGAAAAATTTGGTCCCTAGAGATTTTTTGAAAAATAACTTATCATAGGCAACAAAGTAGTGTTTGTTTCGGTGAAATCACGCAATTCCATCAACTAAGTCTGGGTCCACCCGTGTTACTAAAGGAGTTGGTTATCATAGGAATGGCATATATCATGTTGGGATGGAGAGCTTAGATGAATTCAATATCAATTATGTGGCACAACCATGCCATTAAGGTACCATGATGGCCACGACACCGGAAACTGCTGATTCAGATGTAGTGGCAAATGTAAAACCTTGAGAAATATGCCTTCTGGACATGGAATCAAGCTATGTTTTTTTGCGGCTACAAAACTATAGGCCTCACCCTAGGGAATCTGAATTGGCAAAAGTGAGTCCCTAGAGATGTTTCTAAAAATAACTTATCATAGGCAACAAAGCATTGTTTATTTTGGTGAAATAATGCAATTCCATCAAAGATGTCTGGGTCTACCCGTATTACGAAATGAGTTGGTTGTGATAGGAATGACACATCTCATGTTAGGGTGGAGAGCTTAGATGATGTCAATATCAATTATGTCACATAACAATGCTGTTAAGGTACCATGATGGCCACGACACCAGAAACTGTCGATTCAGATGTCGTGGCAAATGTAAAATGTTGAGAAATTTGCCTTCTGGACATCGAATCGAGCTAGTTTTTTTTCATGACTATAGAAATATAGACTTCACCATAGGGAACCTAGATTAGAAAAAGTGGGTTCCTAGAGATTTTTCTAAAAATAACTTATCATAGGCAACAAAGTAGTGTTTGTTTCGGTGAAATAATGCAAATCCATCAAAGATGTCTGGCTCCACCCGTCTTATAAAATGAGTTTGTTGTGATAGGAATGGCACATCTCATATTAGGGTGGAGAGCTTTGCTGAAGTTCATATAAACTACATCACATAACCACGTAGTTAATGTACCGTGATGGCCGCGACAATGGGAACTATCGATGCATATGTCGTGGCAAATGTAAAACTTTGAGAAATTTTGCCATCTGGACATGGAATTAAGCTATGTTATTTTTTCAAGGCTACAAAACTATAGGCCTCACCCTAGGAAACCTAAATTTTTTCAAGCGTCCGGTGCAGCGTTCGGTCACCTCTGTGACCTCCGTTCGCCTCCGTTTCTTTTCTGACTTCCGGCGTAGTGGAAAATAGGCATTTCAACTCCTCAAAAACGCTTGAATCCCGTGCTCGCAAGCTCAGCGGGAGAGAGAGAGAGATCCAAACCCTCTCTACCGCTCAAACTACAATGCCTTCGTAAATGTGCCAACACCAACAAGTGATCACCATCTTGTGCACGTGTGTTAGCATTTTCATAATTATTTTCGAAGGTTTTCCAGTTAGCTCACTAGGCCCTACATGCAATGCACTTCATGAATTCACCTAGTGGCACCCGTGCGTCGAATAACCGATAAGACTTCCCCTCTTAATAGTTCGGCTATCGATCCTAAACCACTCACACCCTCTATGGTGTCTTGAGTGCAAAACAAAATAGCCCTATGGTTATACCTTTGCCTTGAGCCCATTTTGTTTTTCCAAAAGATATGATCCACCTCATATCATCACATGACCGTCTCGATCCATCGACCTTGACTTCACTTGCTCTTCACTGTTGCATCGGTCCGTCGGCGCCAAGTCTTGCTCAAGCTTCACCATCGCATGGTCCTTCGCTTCGAAGCCTTGACTTGCCCTTCACCTTCACAACTAGTCCATTGAGCCAAGCATCATCTTGGTCTTCATCATCTTGGTCACACGAGTCAATGTCATGTCTCATATTCAATGACCACCTTTATCTAAATCATCCACTTAGATACAAAGGTTAGTCCTAGGTTTCATCAATTAGCCAAAACCAAACTAGGGACTTTCAATCTCCCCCTTTTTGGTAATTGATGACAACCCTCACAAAGATGGTTTTGATAATAAAAGTTTTGAACTTGTCATACTTGTCTAATCATTTTGCTCATAAGTAAAGTTTGAACAATTATCACAAGCTCGGTTTTGGTAGCATTAGCTCTTCCTACATATGTGCATAGAGTTTGGATTGAAAGCTTTGCATATATGCATAGATAAAAGTGTTGAGAGAGTAATTCTACCAAAATGATGCTAAGGTGTAAGAAATGGACCTTTGAAGCGTGATACCAATCGGAGTTGCCTTTTACACCATCCTTAGCATCATGAAGTAACTAGACAAGCATCACAACTCAAGAACCCCGTGAGATCAATATTATAGTAAAGGTTCTTGGACCATTTGTAAAGATTAAGGCACATCTAGATACCACAAGTAAACTATTCCTATGCATGCTAGTAGGTCATTTCATCATTCAAGTTCTATACTAGCATTACACCACACAAGCATGTATATTGAATTTAAATACATGTGCAAGGAGCAAGTCATATGAGAGTGCACAAACAAATGCAACAACTTTGTTTATAAGCTTGCTCCCCCTACTTGTGTGCATCAAAATTTTATTTACCCCTTTATCATGTTGAATTATCTTTTTCTCTCCCCCTTTGTCAACAACTTACCCAAAAATGGGATCAAATTGTGGAGAGAAAACAATGTTTGATAGAGTAGGTTAGAATTTATCAAATTTGGTTCAACCTAGAATACTTGCCAAAGATATTTAATTCGATTTGAACCGAAGACAAGCTTCTTCACACCTCATAATAAGGGTTATCTTGCCTATGTTGAATTAAACACTTATAGCAAATCTTCTAGATTCAACACTAGGTTTGCAAGCTTACAAACATGTCATATGCCACCACTAGATCAAGATAAGCATAGAAGCAATAGTGGTAACATATATCCATCAAATTCTTTTGATTTATCATGAATGCTCATGCATACCACTTATTATGTCTACATGCTCTAGCAAGTCCTTATCATAGGATGAATGACATGTCAATCAACTTTACCTTGCAATGTCGAAGGAGAGGCATGTCAATAAGTGGGTGGGGTGCATTCAACTCATGTTTGAGAAATCAAGAATGTTCAACTCATTCCTTAGCTTGCAAAACCTCTTTTCATCAAGTGGCTTGGTGAGAATATCAGCAAGTTGATCATCGGTGCCAACGCTTTCAATGGCAATATCTCCCTTTTGTTGATGATCTCTAATGAAATGATGCCTTATGTCAATATGCTTTGTTCTTCCATGTTGAACCGGGTTTTGTGTCATCTTGATTGCACTTTCATTATCACATAGCAATGGCACATTCTTGAAGTTGAGGCCATAATCCTTCAAAGTTGATTTCATCCATAGCAATTGTGCACAACAACTTCCTGCACTCACATATTCGGCTTCGGCGGTAGAGATTGCCACACTATTTTGTTTCTTTGAGGACCATGACACAAGTGATCTTCCAAGTAATTGACATGTGCCACTTGTGCTCTTTCTATTGATCTTGCAACCCCCATAGTCGGAGTTCGAATATCCAATCAATTCAAACTTTAACCCCTTGGGATACCATAGTCCAACATCTCTTGTTTGCTTCAAGTACCTCAATATTCTCTTTGCGGCCATGAGATGACTCTCTCTAGGTGAGGCTTGATATCTAGCACACATACAAACACTAAACATGACATCCGGCCTTGATGCGGTAACATAGAGTAGACTTCCAATTAAAGACCGATATTCCTTTTGATTCACAATTTTGCCATCAAAATCACTATCCAAATTGTCATTTGTACCCATTGGAGTTGAAATTGGCTTTGCATCTTGCATTCCAAACTTCTTCAACATGTCCCTTATGTATTTCCCTTGACTCACAAATGTCCCATTCTTTAATTGTTTGACTTGGAGACCAAGGAAGTAGCTAAGTTTACCAATCATAGACATTTCAAACTCTTTGGCCATCATAGCACCAAATTATTCATAATAATCTTGATCAGTTGATCCAAAGATGATTTCATCAACATATATTTACACTATGAATAGATCATTCCCAATCTTCTTGGTGAATAGAGTTGTATCAACCTTGCCCATCTTGAATCCCTTAGAGAGAAGGAAATCCCTTAGCCTCTCATACCATGCTCTAGGTGCTTGCTTTAAGCCATATAAAGCCTTCTTCAACTTGTACACATGGTTGGGTTTCTTGTCATCTTCAAATCTGGGAGGTTGCTCAACAAAAACTAACTCATTGATGATCCCATTGAGAAATGCACTTTTGACATCCATTTGATATAGTTTGATATTGTGTGCACAAGCATAAGCCAATAGAATCCTTATTGCCTCCAATCTTGCCACGGGAGCATATGTCTCATCATAGTCAAGACCTTCTATTTGAGTGTAACCTTGAGCAACTAGTCTTGCTTTGTTTCTCACCACAATGCCATCTTGATCTTGCTTGTTTTTGAACACCCATTTGGTTCCAATCACATTGTAGTCATTTGGCCTTTCTACCAATTCCCAAACATCATTTCTTGTGAAATTGTTAAGCTCTTCTTGCATAGCCATGATCCAATCGGCATCCTTCAAAGCTTCTTCTACTTTCTTTGGTTCTATGGTTGACACAAATGATGCATGCTCACAAAACATGGCCAATCTTGACTTGTTTGCACACCACTTCTAATATCACCAATAACACTATCAATGGGGTGATCTCTTGCAACATGTTGTGGTTGGAGTACTTGCACTTGATTGCTTGAGCTTGATTGATCACTTGATGTATCTTGATGAGATGAACTAGCACCATGATCTTGCACTTGAGAGTCACTAGCTCGCTTGAATGGAGAATTGAGCACTTGATCTTTATCATCATCTTGAATATCAATTACTTGCTTTGCTCTAATGTCCCTAATGTCCATGTTCTTCATTGCTTCCACCAATTGAGTTCCACCAACATCATCTAGATTCTCTTCTTCATCTTGTGACCCATTGGTATCATCAAATTGCACATCATGGACTTCTTCTAGAATGCCACTAGAATTGTTCCAAACTCTATAAGCTTTGCTTGTAGTTGAATAACCAAGTAGGAACCCCTCATCACATCTCTTGTCAAACTTTCCCAATCTAGTACCCTTCTTTAAGATATAACATTTGCAACCAAACACCCTAAAGTAAGAAATATTGGGCTTTCTTCCATGAAGTAGATCATATGGGGTCTTCTCTAGCAATGGATGACAATATAGTCTATTGATGTAGTAGCAAGCGGTATTGATTGCTTCATCCCAAAATGATTGACTCACATTGTACTCATGAAGCATTGATCTAGCCATATCAAGCAATATTCTATTCTTTCTCTCAACTAGGCCATTTGATTATGGAGTGTACTTGGCCAAAAATTGATGTCCAATGCCATAGTGATCACAAAGTTCTTCAATTCTTGTATTCTTGAACTCACTTCCATTGTAACTTCTCACTTTCTTGATTCTAATCTCAAACTCATTGTGAACTCTAGTGAGAAATGTCTTGAAGGTGTCAAACACTTCACTTTTGTCACTAAGAAAGAATACCCATATGAATCTTGTGAAGTCATCCACTATGACAAATCCATACTTATTACCACCTATGCTTGAGTATGTTGTTGGGCCAAATAGATCCATGTGCATCAAATCAAATGCTTTGCATGTGCTCATTGTACTCTTCTTTGGATGTGAGCTTCCAACTTGCTTCCCGGCTTGACATGCACTACAAAGCTTATTCTTCTCAAATTCAACATCTTTCAAACCATTGACAAGATTATGAGTTGTAAGCTTCTTCAATTGTTTCATGCCAATATGACCAAGCCTTCTATGCCAAAGCCAACACATGCTTTATTTGGAGATTAAGCAAGTTGTCAAAGAAGTTTCTCTAGCATTGAAGTCAACTAGGTAGAGATTCTCATATCTAAAGCCCTTGAATGCCACATTTGAACCATCCATACTAATGACTTCCATATCATCAACCCCAAAGATACATTTGTAACCAAGATCACATATTTGTGCCATGGATAAGAGATTGAAATCCAAGCTTTCAACTAGCAACACATTGGAGATACTCAAGTCATTTGATATTGTAATCTTTCCCAAGCCAATAACCTTGCCTTTCTTGTTATTGCCAAATGTGATAGAATCAACACCACTATCATTGTCATTGATTGAGTCAAACATTCTTGATGTACCGGTCATGTGTTGAGTGCACCCACTATCAATAATCCAATGCCTTTCTCCGGCTTTGTAATTGACCTACAAGCAAATCAATGAAGCTTAGGTACCCATTTTTGCTTGGGTCCTTTTAGGTTAGTAACTAAGCTCTTTGGTACCCAAATAGCCTTCTTCTTTGGGCCAACAATGGGTGTACCAATAAACTTAGCTTTCACACCCTCCACACCTTTGGTAAGCACATAGCAAGAATCAAAAGGTATAGCATTAACAAATTTCTTGCTTTGGTTCTTTTTATTGCAATTATGCTCTAGGTGCCCAACTTGCTTGCATCTATTACAAAACCGACCATTGCCCTTCACAAAGCTAGGCTTTGGAGTTGCAAAGGCCGACTTGCCTCTCTTGGGGGTGTAGCCCAATCCCTCTTTGTTAAGAGAGAACCTTTGGCTACCCAAGCACTTAAGTAAGTGGGCCTCACCACCATAGGCCTTGCCTAGGGCGTGAGTGAGCTCATCCACCTCTCTCTTGAGAGTCTCATTCTCAACCATTAGTGAGGCATCACAAGTGAAACCATCACTAGTAGAGGAGGTAGAGTCGGTGGTGGTGGATAAAGAGCTACAAGAAGGGTTAGCATTTGACATGATGATAGGTTCATTAGAGGATTCATCAATTATATCACATGTAACACCTATATCACATGATACAACAACCTCCTTCTTTGCTTGTTGCTCAAGTAGCAATGAGTAAGCTTTTTCAAGCTTGGAATGAGCCTTACCAAGATCCTCATGGTCTTCCACTAGACTCTCATGAGTGGTCTTAAGCTCACTAAGAACTTTCTCAAGTATTGCTACTTTCATTGAAAGCTTCTTACACTCCTTGTTCTTGGCAATAGCTATGTCTCTAGTTTGTTGCATCAAGTCATATAGTTGTTCTTTAGTTGGTTCATCATCATCATTTTCATTATCATTATCATTATCACTATCACTATCACTATCATGAGCATATTCCATTTCACTTTCATCATCACTCTCATCATATAATACCTTAGTTTCTTTGGCCATGAGGCATGAAGAGGATGAATCAAATAGTGATGGCTTCTTGTTGATAGGAATGGAAGCAAAAGCCTTGTTGGATGATGATTCTTCTTCTTCATCATCATCACTTTCCCAAGTGACCACATAGGCTCCATTCTTGCCCTTCTTGAAAGTCATCTTGGCTTCTCTCTTTTTCTTCTCAAACTTGCCCCTCTTGTTCTTCTTCTTCTTGTCATAGGGACATTCGGCTTGAAGATGTTCGGTGCTATCACAATTGAAGCACTTCCTTTATTGTTCATTGCTCTTGAAATGTTCATTTCTCTTTTAAAAGCCTCTTCTCTCAATGAACATGTGACCCATTTTCTTGACTACAAGAGCAAGTGCCTCATCATCAATTTCAAAATCTTCATCTTCTTCATTATCATCTTCTTCTTGAATTGAAGCTTTGCCCTTAGAGGAGGTGGCCTTGAATGCCATGGTCTTCTTCTTCTTTTCTTCCTCCTTCTCCTTCTCATCAACTTCTTGATCATACTTGTCAAAGGTCAATACCTCTCCAAGCAAATCATTGGGCTTCATTGCATCAAGCCCATCTCTTTGTAGCATCATGATCAACATTTTGAATCTTTTTGGTAAGCTCAACAAGAACTTGTGGCAAAAATCTTGGTCTTGTGTCTTATGCCCTAAGCTCTTGAGATCATTCACAATGACTTGCAATCTATAAAACATCTCTAAGATTGTTTCTTCTTCTTTCATCTTGAAGTTCTCAAACTCACTCTTGAGCCCATATAGCTTGGCACTCTTCACAACCTTAGTGCCCTCATATGTTTCACTCAACCTTGTCCATACTTCATTTGCCAATTCTAAATCCTTGATGCCCTCAAATACTTTTGTGTCAATACCATTGTACAATGTATTGAGAGCCATTCTATTGCATGTTCTATTTGCTCTATCTTCATCGGTGAGATGATCGGGATCAATGATAGCAAAATCATTCTCGGTGACTTGCAAAACTCTCTCATGAATAGAACCAAGGTACATTGTCATTTTTCTCTTCCAATGAGCAAAAGAACTAACACCATCAAAGAACGGTGGCTTGCCCCCAACACGATTGAACACAATTTGAGCCATTTTTCACACCGAAGGATGTTAAGCCTTGATTAAAATGGTGACCACGGCTCCGATACCACTTGTATGGTCCTAGATGGCTAGAGGGGGGTGAATAGCCTATAAAAATTTCTACAAGAATCACTAAGCAAACTTGTTAGAATAACAAATGGCGCAAAGCGAGTTTTGCTTAGCCTACGGTTGTGATGCAAGCCTCCTATCCACAAGTTTAGTAGATTATGATCTCTAGTTCACACAAAGGCTATGTCACTAATCTTACACTAGAGAGCAAGCTAACAACACTACTAGCAAAGCTACTACTAGAGCTACACAAGATAAACTAGTAAAGTAAATGCGAGAGAGAGGATTGTGAATCTTATACCGACGGTGGAGTGAAGATGTTGCCAATCACCAAGATGATATACAATCAAACAATATTAACAACAACACAATATGAAGACCAATCACCGGGAGACAAGTGACACACTATTTTGTTCACCTGATGTTTACTTGTGCATCGACAAGCTACGTCACCGATTGTGTCGACTAACACTTAGATGGTTCCTCGGTGTGACCCTCAAGTCACTTGCCCCTCAAGGCATGCCCCGCAAGGCACCACAAGACACCACTCTCAAGTGAGGTAGCTCAATGACATGCGCAATCCACTAGAGTTGCTTTTGGCGCTCCGCCGAGGAAAGCACAAGAACCTCTTACAATCAACCGGAGGTGGCCAAGAACAATCTCCTTCTCTTGCCAACACCTCCAACAATCTCCAAGCCAGCTAGGAGCGGTACTCTCCAAGAGTAACAAGAAATCCATCGGCTAAACCACCCACAAGTGCCACTAGATGCTCTCAAGCTATGCAATGCACTTAGGGATCACTCAATCTCACTTTTGATTTGCAATCAAGCAAGAGAGATGAGTGGGAAGGAGAAGCTCTAGCTCAAAGGATGCACAAGAGTGTTAGAAATCATGAGAGACCTCCCCAAGGGCCGGCCAACAAGTATTTATAAGCATCCTATCTGAATAGAGCCGTTATACCCCTTCACTGGGTCCTTTTCGGGATGACCGGACGCGCCGGTCAAAACTGACCGGACGCGCTCAACCACGTCTGATCCTCCAACGGTCACTGCGCCAACGGTCAAACCCCATGACCAGACGCGCTTCTCATAACGACCGGACGCGTCGGTCCCGAGTGACCGGACGCGCTCCAGTCAACAACCAGACGCGCCGATCGCACAGCACCGCGCGCCCGTGAAGTAACGACCGGATGCGCTCCAATCAATGACCGGACGCAACAGTGCCCGCGTCTGGTTAGAGTCCAGTAAGCTCCCTCAATGATCAGACCCGTCTGATCGCATGTGACCGGACGCGCCCCGTGTCCGATCGTCCTTGCGAACAGCAGTTCCTTCTGGGCACCTGACCGGACGCGTCGGTCCCATGAGTGACCGGACGTGTCGGTTGCAAACCCTAGCACTCGCACGCCTGACTGCTACGAAGTACTGACCGGACGCGTCCGGTCATATCATGACCGCGTCTGGTGCAGCGTCCGGTCACCTCTGTGACCTCCGTTCGCCTCCGTTTCTTTTCTGACTTCCGGCGTAGTGGAAAATAGGCATTTTAACTCCTCAAAAACGCCTGAATCCCACGCTCGCAAGCTCGGTGGGAGGGAGAGAGAGACCCAAACCCTCTCTACCACTCAAACTTCAATGCCTTCATAAATGTGCCAACACCAACAAGTGATCACCACCTTGTGCACGTGTGTTAGCATTTTCATAATCATTTTCGAAGGTTTTCCAGTTAGCTCACTAGGCCCTACATGCAATGCACTTCATGAATTCACCTAGTGGCACCCATGCGTCGAATAACCGATAAGACTTCCCCTCTTAATAGTTCAGCTATTGATCCTAAACCACTCACACCCTCTATGGTGTCTTGAGTGCAAAACAAAATGGCCCTATGGTTATACCTTTGACTTGAGCCTATTTTGTTTTTCCAAAAGATATGATCCACCTCATATCATCACATGACCGTCTCGATCCATCGACCTTGACTTCACTTGCTCTTCACCGTTGCATCGGTCCGTCGACGCCAAGTCTTGCTCAAGCTTCACCATCGCATGGTCCTTCGCTTCGAAGCCTCGACTTGCCCTTCACCTTCACAACCGGTCCATCGAGCCAAGCATCATCTTGGTCTTGATCATCTTGGTCACATGAGTCAATGTCATGTCTCATATTCAATGACCACCTTTATCTAAATCATCCACTTAGATACAAAGGTTGGTCCTAGGTTTCATCAATTAGCCAAAACCAAACTAGGGACTTTCAATTGAGCTAGGTTTTTTCATAGATATAGAAGTATAGGCCTCACTCTAGGGAACTTGAATTGGTAAAAGTGGTTCCCTTGAGATTTTTCTAGAAATAACTTATCATAGGCAACAACATAGTGTTTGTTTCGGTGAAATCATGCAATTCCATCAAAGATGTCTGGGTCCACCCATGTTACGAAATGAGTTGGTTGTGATAGGAATGGCACATCTCATATTAGGGTGGAGAGCTTAGATGTAGTTAGTATCAATTATGTCACACAACCAGGTCGTTAAGGTACCATGATGGCAGCGACACTGGAAACTACCGATTCAGATGTCCTAGTAAATTTAAAACCTTAAGAAATTTGCCTTCTAGACATGGAATCAAGCTAGTTTTTTTCATGGAAACAAAACTATAGGCCTCACCGTAAGGAACCTGAATTGGAAAAAGTGAGTCCCTAGAGATTCTTCTAAAAATAACTTATCATAGGCAACAAAGCAATGTTTGATTTGGTGAAATAATGCAATTCCATCAAAGATATCTGGGTCCACCCGTATTACGAAATGAGTTGGTTGTGATAGGAATGGCACATCTCATGTTAGGGTGGAGAGCTTAGATGATGTCAATATCAATTATGTCACACAATAATGCCGTTAAGGTACCATGATGGCCGCGACACCAGAAACTACCGATTCAGCAGACGTGGCAAATGTAAAACATTGAGAAATTTGCCTTCTGGACATGGAATCGTGCTAGTTTTTTTCATGACTATAGAACTATAGGCTTCACCATAGGGAACCTAGATTAGCAAAAGTGGGTTCCTAGAGATTTTTCTAAAAATAACTTATCATAGGCAACAAAGCAGTGTTTGTTTCGGTGAAATAATGCAATTCCATCAAAGATGTCTGGCTCCACCCGTCTTATAAAATGAGTTGGTTGTGATAGGAATTGCATATCTCGTATTAGGGTGGATAGCTTTGCTGAAGTTCATATCAACTACATCACATAACCACGCAGTTAATGTACCGTGATGGCCGCGACACCGAGAACTATCGATGCATATGTCGTGGTAAATGTAAAACTTTTAGAAATTTGCCTTCTGGACATGGAATTAAGCTATGTTTTTTTTCATGGATACAAAAATATAGGCCTCACCCTAGGAAACCTAAATTGGTAAAAGTGAGTCCCTAGTGATTTTTCGAAAAATAACATATCATAGGCAACAAAGTAGTGTTTGTTTTGGTGAAATCATGCAATTCTATCAAAAATGTCTGGGTCCACCCATGTTACAAAACGAGTTGGTTGTGACAGGAATGGCACATACCATGTTAGCGTGGAGAGCTTAGATGAAGTCAGTATCAATTATGTTTCACAACCACGCCATTAAGGTACTGTGATGGCCGTGACCTTGGAAATTGCTGATTCAGACATCGTGGCAAATGTAAAACCTTGAGAAATTTGCCTTCTAGACATGGAATTGAGCTAGGTTTTTTTTTCAAGGCTATAGAAGTATAGGCCTCACCCTAGGGAACTTGAATTGGTAAAAGTGCTTCCCTTGAGATTTTTCTAGAAATAACTTATCATAGGCAATAAAGTAGTGTTTGTTTCGGTGAAATAGTGCAATTCCATCAAAGATGTCTGGCTCCACCCGTCTTATAAAATGAGTTGGTTGTGATAGGAATGGCACATCTCGTATTAGGGTGGAGAGCTTTGATGAAGTTCATATCAACTACATCACATAACCACGCAGTTAATATACCGTGATGGCCGCGACACCGGGAACTATCAATGCATATGTCGTGGCAAATGTAAAACTTTGAGAAATTTGCCTTCTAGACATGGAATTAAGCTATGTTTTTTTTTCATGGCTACAAAACTATAGGCCTCACCCTAGGGAACGTAAATTGGTAAAAGTGAGTCCCTAGAGATTTTTTCTAAAAATAACCTATCATAGGCAACAAAGTAGTGTTTATTTTGGTGAAATCATGCAATTCCATAAAAAATGTCTGGGTCCACCCATGTTACAAAAGAAGTTGGTTGTGACTAGAATGGCACATCCCATGTTAGCGTGGAGAGCTTAGATGAAGTCAGTATCAATTATGTTGCAGAACCACGCCGTTAAGGTTTCGTGATGGCCGCGACCTCAGAAATTGCCGATTCAAACATCGTGGCAAATGTAAAACCTTGAGAAATTTGCCTTCTGGACATGGAATTGAGCTAGGTTTTTTTCATGGCTATAGAAGTATAGGCCTCACCCTAGGGAACTTGAATTGGTAAAAGTGGTTGCCTTGAGATTTTTCTAGAAATAACTTATCATAGGCAACAAAGCAGTGTTTGTTTCAGTGAAATCATGCAATTCCATCAAAGATGTCTGGGTCCACCCGTGTTACGAAATGAGTTGGTTGTGATAGGAATGGCACATCTCATGTTAGGGTGGAGAGCTTAGATGTAGTCAGTATCAATTATGTCACACAACTAGGCCGTTAATGTACCATGATGGCCACGACACTGGAAACTGCTGATTCAGATGTCCTAGCAAATATAAAACCTTAAGAAATTTGCATTCTGGACATGGAATCAAGCTAGTTTTTTTTCATAGCAAAAAAAATTATAGGCCTCACTGTAAGGAACCTGAATTGGAAAAAGTGAGTCCCTAGAGATTTTTCTAAAAATAACTTATAATAGGCAATAAAGCAATGTTTGTTTTGGTGAAATAATGCAATTCCATCAAAGATGTCTGGGTCCACCCGTATTACGAAATGAGTTGGTTATGATAGGAATGGCACATCTCGTGATAGAGTGGAGAGCTTAGATGATGTAAATATCAATTATGTCACACAACAATGCCGTTAAGGTACCATGTTGGCCGTGACACCGAAAACTGCCGATTCAGATGTCGTGGCAAATGTAAAACGTTGAGAAATTTGCCTTCTGGACATGGAATTGAGCTAGTTTTTTCATGACTATAGAACTATATTCTTCACCATAGGGAACCTAGATTAGCAAAAGTGGGTTCCTAGAGATTTTTCTAAAAATAACTTATCATAGGCAACAAAGCAGTGTTTGTTTCGGTGAAATAATGTAATTCCATCAAAGATGTCTGGCTCCACCCGTCTTATAAAATGAGTTGGTTGTGATAGGAATGGCATGTCTCATATTAGGGTGGAGAGCTTGGCTAAAGTTCATATCAACTACATCAGATAACCACACAGTTAATGTACTGTGATGACCACGACACCGTGAACTATCGATGCATATGTCGTGGTAAATGTAAAACTTTTAGAAATTTGCCTTCTGGACATGGAATTAAGCTATGCTTTTTTTCATGGCTACAAAACTATAAGCCTCACCCTAGGAAACCAAAATTGGTAAAAGTGAGTCCCTAGAGATTTTTCGAAAAATAACCTATCATAGGTAACAAAGTAGTGTTTGTTTTGGTGAAATCATGCAATTCAATAAAAAATGTCTGGGTCACCCATGTTACAAAACGAGTTGGTTGTGACTGGAATGACACATCCCTTGTTAGCGTGGAGAGCTTAGATGAAGTCAGTATCAATTATGTTTCACAACCACGCCGTTAAGGTACCGTGATGGCTATGACCTCAGAAATTGCCGATTCAGACATCGTGGCAAATGTAAAACCTTGAGAAATTTTCCTTCTAGACATGGAATTGAGCATGTTTTTTTTCATTGCTATAGAAGTATAGGCCTCACCCTAGGAAACTTGAATTGGTAAAAGTGCTTCCCTTGAGATTTTTCTAGAAATAACTTATCATAGGCAACACAGCAGTGTTTGTTTCGGTGAAATCATGCAATTCCATCAAAGATGTCTCGCTCCACTCGTCTTATAAAATGAGTTGGTTGTGATAGGAATGGCACATCTCGTATTAGGGTGGAGATCTTTGATGAAGTTCGTATCAACTACATCACATAACCACGCAGTTAATGTACCGTGATGGCCACGACATCGGGAACTATCGATGCATATGTCGTGGCAAATGTAAAACTTTGAGAAATTTGCCTTCTGGACATGGAATTAAGCTATGTTTTTTTTCATGGCTACAAAACTATAGGCCTCACCCTAGGGAACCTAGATTGGTAAAAGTGAGTCCCTAGAGATTTTTCTAAAAATAACCTATCATAGGCAACAAAGTAGTGTTTGTTTTGGTGAAATCATACAATTCCATAAAGAAATGTCTGGGTCCACCCATGTTACAAAACAAGTTGGTTGTGACTGGAATGGCACATCCCATGTTAGCGTGGAGAGCTTAGATGAAGTTAGTATCAATTATGTTGCACAACCACGCCGTTATGGTACCGTGATGGCCACGACCTCAGAAATTGCCGATTCAAACATCGTGGCAAATGTAAAAACTTGAGAAATTTGCCTTCTGGACATGGAATTGAGCTAGGTTTTTTTCATGGATATAGAAGTATAGGCCTTACCCTAGGGAACTTGAATTGGTAAAAGTGGTTCCCTTGAGATTTTTCTAGAAATAACTTATCGTAGGCAACAAAGCAGTGTTTGTTTCGGTGAAATCATGCAATTCCATCAAAGATGTCTGGGTCCACCCGTGTTACGAAATGAGTTGGTTGTGATAGGAATGGCACATCTCATATTAGGGTGGAGAGCTTAGATGTATTCAGTATCCATTATGTCACACAACCTGGTCATTAAGGTACCATGATGGCCACGACACTGGAAACTGCCGATTCAGATGTCCCAGCAAATGTAAAACCTTAAGAAATTTGCCTTCGGGACATGGAATCAAGCTAGTTTTTTTTCATAGCAACAAAACTATAGGCCTCACCGTAAGGAACCTGAATTGGAAAAAGTAAGTCCATAGAGATTTTTCTAAAAATAACTTATCATATGCAACAAAGCAATGTTTGTTTTGGTGAAATAATGCAATTCCATCAATGATGTCTGGCTCCACCCGTCTTATAAAATGAGTTGGTTGTGATAGGAATGGCACATCTCGTATTAGGGTGGAGAGCTTTGCTGAAGTTCATATCAACTACTTCACATAACCATGCAGTTAATGTACCGTGATGGCCGTGACACCGGGAACTATCGATGCATATGTCGTGGCAAATGTAAAACTTTGAGAAATTTGCCTTCTATACATGGAACTAAGCTATGTTTTTTTTTCATGGCTACAAAACTATAGGCCTCAGCCTAGGAAACCTAAATTGGTAAAAGTGAGTCCCTAGAGATTTTGCTAAAAATAACCTATCATAGGCAACAAAGTAGTGTTTGTTTTGGTGAAATCATGCAATTCCATAAAAAATGTTTGGATCCACCCATGTTACAAAACGAGTTGGTTGTGACTGGAATGGCACATCCCATGTTAGTGTGGAGAGCTTATATGAAGTCAATATCAATTATGTTTTACAACCACGCCGTTAAGGTACCGTGATGGCTGCGACCTCGGAAATTGCCGATTCCGACATCGTGGCAAATGTAAAACCTTGAGAAATTTGCCTTCTAGACATGGAATTAAGCAATGTTTTTTTCATGGCTATAGAAGTATAGGCCTCACCCTAGGGAACTTGAATTGGTAAAAGTGCTTCCCTTAAGATTTTTCTAGAAATAACTTATCATAGGCAAAAAAGCAGTGTTTGTTTCGTTGAAATCATGCAATTCCATTTAAAGATGTCTAGCTCCACCCGTGTTATAAAATGAGTTGGTTGTGATACGAATGGCACATCTCATATTAGGGTGGAGAGCTTTGATGAAGTGCATATCAACTACATCACATAACCACGTAGTTAATGTACCGTGATGGCCGCGACACCGGGAACTATCGATGCATATGTCGTGGCAAATGTAAAACTTTGAGAAATTTGCCTTCTAGACATGAAATTAAGCTATGTTTTTTTTTCATGGCTACAAAACTATAGGCCTCACCCTAGGGAACCTAAATTGGTAAAAGTGAGTCCCTAGAGATTTTTCTAAAAATAACCTATCATAGGCAACAAAGTAGTGTTTGTTTTGGTGAAATCATGCAATTCCATAAAAAATGTCTGGGTCCACCCATGTTACAAAACGAGTTGGTTGTGACTGGAATGGCACATCCCATGTTAGCTTTGAGAGCTTAGATGAAGTCAGTATCAATTATGTTGCATAACCATGCCGTTAAGGTATCGTGATGGCCGCGACCTCAGAAATTGCTGATTCAAACATCGTGGCAAATGTAAAACCTTGAGAAATTTGCCTTCTGGACACGGAATTGAGCTAGGTTTTTTTCATGGCTATAGAAGTATAGGCCTCACCCTAGGGAACTTGAATTGGTAAAAGTTGTTCCCTTGAGATTTTTCTAGAAATAACTTATGGTAGGCAACAAAGCAGTGTTTGTTGCGGTGAAATCATGCAATTCCATCAAAGATGTCTGGGTCCACCCGTGTTACAAAATGAGTTGGTTGTGATAGGAATGACACATCTCATATTAGGGTGGAGGGCTTAGATGTATTCAGTATCAATTATGTCATACAACCAGGCCGTTAAGGTACCATGATGGCGGTGACACTGGAAACTGCCGATTCAGATGTCCCAGCAAATGTAAAACCTTAAGAAATTTGCCTTCTGGACATGGAATCAAGCTAGTTTTTTTCATAGCAACAAAACTATAGGCCTCACCGTAAAGAACCTAAATTGGAAAAAGTGAGTCCCTAGAGATTTTTCTAAAAATAACTTATCATAGGCAACAAAGCAATATTTGTTTTGGTGAAATAATGCAATTCCATCAAAGATGTCTGGGTCCACCCGTATTATGAAATGAGTTGGTTGTGATAGGAATGGCACATCTCATGTTAGGGTGGATAGCTTAGATGATGTCAATATCAATTATGTCACACAACAATGCCGTTAAGGTACCATGATGGCCGCGACACCAGAAACTGCCGATTCAGATGTCGTGGCAAATGTAAAACGTTGAGAAATATGCCTTCTGGACATGGAATCGAGCTAGTTTTTTTCATGACTATAGAACTATAGGCTTCATCATAGGGAACCTAGATTAGCAAAGGTGGGTTCCTAGAGATTTTTCTAAAAATAACTTATCATAGGCAACAAAGCAGTGTTTGTTTCGGTGAAATAATGCAATTCCATCAAAGATGTCTGGCTCCACCCGTCTTATAAAATGAGTTGGTTATGATATGAATGGCACATCTCGTATTAGGGTGCAGAGCTTTGCTGAAGTTCATATCAACTACATCACATAACCACACAGTTAATGTACCGTGATGGCCGTGACACCGGGAACTATCGATGCATATGTCGTGGCAAATGTAAAACTTTGAGAAATCTGCCTTCTAGACATGGAATTAAGCTATGTTTTTTTTTCATGGCTACAAAACTATAGGCCTCAATATAGGAAACCTAAATTGGTAAAAGTGTGTCCCTAGAGATTTTTCTAAAAATAACCTATCATAGGCAACAAAGTAGTATTTGTTTTGGTGAAATCATCAATTCCATCAAAAATGTCTTGGTCCACCCATGTTACAAAACAAGTTGGTTGTGACTGGAATGGCACATCCTATGTTAGCATGGAGTGCTTAGATGAAGTCAGTATAAATTATGTTTCACAACCACACCATTAAGGTACCGTGATGGCCGCGACCTCAGAAATTGCCGATTCAGACATCGTGGTAAATGTAAAACATTGAGAAATTTGCCTTCTAGACATGGAATTGAGCTAGGTTTTTTTTCATGGATATAGAAGTATAGGCCTCACCCTAGGAAACTTGAATTGGTAAAAGTGCTTCCCTTGATATTTTTATAGAAATAACTTATCATAGGCAACAAAGCAGTGTTTGTTTCGTTGAAATCATGTAATTCCATCAAAGATGTCTGGCTCCACCCATGTTATAAAATGAGTTGGTTGTGATAGGAATGGCACATCTCATATTAGGCTGGAGGGCTTTGATGAAGTTCATATCAACTACATCACATAACCACGCAGTTAATGTACAGTGACGGCCGCGACACCGGGAACTATCGATGCATATGTCGTGGCAAATGTAAAACTTTGAGAAATTTGCCATCTAGACATGGAATTAAGCTATGTTTTTTTTCATGGCTACAAAACTATAGGCCTCACCCTAGGGAACCTAAATTGGTAAAAGTGAGTCCCTAGAGATTTTTCTAAAAATAACCTATCATAGACAACAAAGTAGTGTTTGTTTTGGTGAAATCATGCAATTCCATAAAAAATGTCTGGGTCCACCCATGTTACAAAATGAGTTGGTTGTGACTAGAATGGCACATCCCATGTTAGCGTGGAGAGCTTAGATGAAGTCAGTATCAATTATGTTGCACAACCACGCCGTTAAGGTACCGTGATGGCCGTGACCTCAGAAATTGCCGATTCAAACATCGTGGCAAATGTAAAACCTTGAGAAATTTGCCTTCTGGACATGGAATTGAGCTAGGTTTTTTTTCATGGCTATAGAAGTATAGGCCTCACCCTAGGGAACTTGAATTGGTGAAAGTGCTTCCCTTGAGATTTTTCTAGAAATAACATATCATAGGCAACAAAGCAGTGTTTGTTTCGGTGAAATCATGCAATTCCATCAAAGATGTCTGTCTCCACCCGTCTTATAAAATGAGTTGGTTATGATAGGAATGACACATCTCATATTAGGGTGGAGGGCTTTGATGAAGTTCATATCAACTACATCACATAACCATGCAGTTAATGTACCGTGATGGTCGTGACACCGGGAACTATCGATGCATATGTCGTGGCAAATGTAAAACTTTGAGAAATTTGCATTCTGGACATGGAATCAAGCTAGTTTTTTTTTCATAGCAACAAAACTATAGGCCTCACTGTAAGGAACCTGAATTGGAAAAAGGGAGTCCCTAGAGATTTTTCTAAAAATAACCTATCATAGGCAACAAAGCAATGTTTATTTTGTGAAATAATGCAATTCCATCAAAGATGTCTGGGTCCACCCGTATTACGAAATGAGTTGGTTGTGATAGGAATGGCACATCTCATATTAGGGTGGAGAGCTTAGATTATGTCAATATCAATTATGTCACACAACAATGCCGTTAAGTGTCACACCCGGTTTTAAGGACAAAACCAGACATACACCATATGTGAAATAAAGAAGACAAATCTCACATATAGCCACAGATAAGTGTAATATCAAAAGACAAATGCTTAATATACATAACACAATAGTATAAAATATACCTTAGAGAGCAACACAGCGGAAAGACAACTCCGAACACCGGGTGCAACCTTCACTCCAGGATCAAACTAACTGGTTGATCACAAGCCTAACAATTCCAGAATCTAACAGTCTAGTACTCTTCCTGAGATGTGGGGAAATAGCAAGAGTGAGTCCATGTCGAACTCAACAAATATAACATGGGGTTCATGAAGCTCAAAAAGTTTGACACGGGTTTACTGCAATAGCTTTTAGTGAGTCATCTTTTTAGCAGTTGAGTAGCAACAAGTTTAACATAATCCCAAATAACCTCATGATCATGTAAACAAGAATAATGTATAGCAAGAAATAATAATCATTAGTGAGCTTTAATATTATCAGTATTATCATTATCATTAGTGTTCATCATTTATTCTGTAAGGGTCCAAGGCCACTCGTGACCGTGAGCACGGCTGTTATAACAGTTTTACACTCTGCAGAGGTTGTACACTTTCACTGTGAGTCGTGTTACCCAAATGCCCGGGGTGGCCAATCCCCAAAACACTCCCTAGGTGAGCAGGCAGGGTTCACTATGAAGCCTTTCAAAGGTTCGTCTAACAAGTTAGGGCCGCTAGGTTTCCGAAGTCAGTCCGTGTGATACACCACGCAGGGATCCACGGTCTGCTTCACCCCATTTGCGCCACAAGGGTAACCTCTAACAAGCTAGAAAAGGTCCTCATACTGAGCTAAAGCCAGAGCCATATAGCCCTCACAGTTGTACTGTAAGTCCCGGATGTTCGCTTACAGATAAGTCCTTAAGGAGAGAAACTAGAGCACCATAAAAACAACCAAATATGCTCTAGCCCTCTTGAGCCATGTTTCTATAGAGCATCTTTTAAACGTTTATTGCATATACCATTAGTCAAGTTACAGATCATGGTTATTTATCTTGAGCACTAGCATAAATACTATCCAATGCAATATCCCATAGGTGTCAAGGTACAAGATACAAAAACTAGGATATCCTTAATGGTAACAAGGTAGACACATGCACATGAATTAAGTATATTAAAGGTGATTAGGAAACAAGGATGATCCCATGCTATACTTGCTTTAAACACCGATCCTTCGGTAAGCTTTAATCTTCAACGTTCTTCTTCTTCTTCTTGATAACCACGTATATCTCACCGACTGGACTTGATCAATAAATCACCACACACACATCGATACAATCATACACGAAGCAAACAATAGATCTAAATTAGAACAGTACACCAAACATATGAAACAATATGTGAAAAGATTTTAAAGAGGTTCTACGCATTGCTATGAACACACAGGCGCGAAAAGCACTCTAATCGAAGCTACGGTTGAAAAGATACATCTACTGAAAGATTTGCTCATAGAAGAAAATATAAAACTATTAGTTTCATGTGTTTTAATTATATAATAACATATATAAGATATTTTATAGATACTATATATGAAATTAAGTCAAATTTAGATTCAAATTATGAAACTAAAGTAAAACAAATCATATTTTATTTACAAAACCCAGTTGCATAATTATTAATCAAGATATGATTTAAACCATAAAATTTTAGAATTAGTAATATGGCAAATACTGTCACTAACGCGTAAATCTCGTTGCTATGAATCTAACGCAACTCGAATGAGCTAAAACGGATCTAAAACGTAGAAGATATGATTTAAACAAGATTTACTTTATTAAAGTAATAGATTAAATCTCACATCGGAACTTAAAAATAGAAAACCTAACCAACAGTAACACTAACAGTATAACAAGTTTGTAAAACTCCTCTACACGTTACTACGATCACATAGACATAAAGATCACGAAATTTGGATTTAAAACGTAAAAATTATGAATTTTCTAAGATTTCCTATAGATAAATAATTACTTTAATATAAACTCAAAAATAAATTATCTCAAACCTACTGTACAGTTCTATAATCATGTAGAGCTCGCAAATATGAATCTAACGCAATTTGAATGGATCAAATCAGAGTTAAAACGGATAATTTATGACTAAAACAAACTCAGTGGCAAAACTGTAAATATCATAAAACGTATTTTTCAATTACTGAGACGAAATACGCTTTCAACAGATCAAAACGAACGCGGGATAATACGTTTTGGACTGCGGATTACATACTTAAAAACTTCAGGGTTTCTTTTACAATTTTACAAACGAACCGGTATCATTAAATAAGATCCGTCCGATTCAAAACGGACGGCCGAGATCAGATCGGGGGAAGGGAAAGAGAGAACGCCGGTGGCTACAGTAACCCCGACGGCGGCGCCATGGCCGGATGGAGCCCGAGCTCGCCGGAGCTTGAGAAGACGACCCTACCGAGCACCGTTCGCCAAACCGAAGACACCAAAAGAACGAGTACATCACCGCGACCTTACCCCACGCGAGAACGAAGCGGAAGAGCAACCGGAGGGCGACGGCTAGCTCGTCAAGGCGGCGGTGGAGGCGGAGCTCCGACGGTGACCTTCCCGGGATGTCGAGGCTAGGGTCTAAGCGGCTCAATGAGAAGCGGGGAGGCACGGGGTTCCGTTTTATAGCCCGGAGGCGTCGCACTTAAGGAAGGGAAGAAGATTGAGCTGCGGATTCGAATCGGAGAAGGAGGAAGGCGAGCTCGCGGTTGGAAAGAGCTGGAGGAAGAAGAAAGGAAAGGAGAACGGTCACTGACAGACGGGTCCCACATGTCAGCGACTCAGAAGAAAACGGGGCGGCGGCTGGCTTGGCAGGCCGCGGCTGGTTGCTGGGCTCGGCCCGCGAAGGAGAAGGCGGGCGCGGGAGAGGGAAAGGTGGGCCGCCGAGGCAGGCCGGGGAGTTGGGCTGCGGGAAAGTTTTGGCCCGAAGAGGAAAATTCCCTTTCTTTTTTTCAAACTTTTCAAAGCCAAATTTCAAAGAATTTTCAAATCCAAATTTGAATTTGATCAAACCACTCATCTCAAAAATTTAAATGCAACAGCATGAGTGCACAAACATGTTTCTACTCTTATATTTGATTTTAAATTTATAAAAATTATCCTTATCCTAAATTTGCATGCTCACTAAAATATATAAAAATCATATTTTTCCTATTTTTCATTTCTTCAAAATTTCAGGGTGTTACAATTCTACCCCCCTTAAGATGAATCTCGTCCCGAGATTTGGAAGATGATGACAAAAGAGATAGGGATAGTTCGTCTCTAGATTGTTCTTTACTTCATCATGTAGTTCCATCGTCTTGATAAGAATTCCGTCTTACTTTGCATACATGTAACTAATTCCAAGATTTTTGACAAATGCTCCAAACAATACTCTGGTATCTCCAATCACTAGGCACCTTTCCTATAATATGAATTTTCTTCCTTAAAATACTTATCTTCCAATAGAGCCTGACGAATCTCTTAGTCAGAAGAAATTTCTACTACCAACCTTCAAAACATTAATGATTCTGGTCAAGTTGCTCAAATTTGGAATACGATTCTTAATCCTTGGTGTCACCCGAACCTTGTTAGCATTATTCTCCATTTTCCTTAGGTAAGAGTCGACCACCTTGATACTTAATTCTTTTCCCTGATGGTGTTGTTAAGAGCATTGTGCACCGAGTACCATGAATCACTCCTTTGTGTGCACAGAGCCATCCATTACCAAGAACCACGCGAATTTTAAGTGATTCCAACACAATGAGTGTTGCGGTGAAGTTTTCCTTGTTTATGACAAGACTGACATTCGGGCATATCTGATCTGCCTGCATTTCTCCCACTGGGGTTTGAACTAACAAAGGCCTCCTCATTGGACACTTCACCATCTTGCACGTCTCTACCATGTCGGCGGAAATGAAAGAATGCGAAGCACTGGGGTCAAATAAAGCAAAAACTTGTACTGAGCTTACTTGAATATAACCTCCCACTACTTTGGTAACTCCATGAATTTTATCCATATCCACATTGCTCAGTCTTCCATTGACATAGTTTTGCTGCGCTTTGCTTCCTTGAGCAGGCTTCTTATGGGCTTTCCTTTTTCGCTTTCGTTGTTGTGGATTCTGACTTAGTTCACTCCCAACTTGCTCTTCAACATTGTTGTTTTGATAGTGCTCAGCTTCATCATACCCATAACATCCTTCAATGGCAGAAACATCAATCTTTTTCCACATATCAGTGCAAGACGTCATATAGGGCTCCTGAGTCATGAGACACTACACTTCCTGTCATCAAGTGACCAACATCAGCAACATGAGCAAGTATAGATGATCATAATCATGAACTATCCAAAAGAACAACTCTCGTCTCCATGGATCCAAAATTATCAACCTTGTTCACAGGACAGTTTTGCTCAAGGGTGGCAACTCAATCATGGAGACTAACCAATACTTCCAACTAAAGAGTTCAATCTTAATAATCCTTCTTTACATTGGCTACCCCCCTTAAAATAAGGGACACCAAATAAGGTAGCTTTGAACCCTTTTCTAGATGAGCTACTTAGCATAAAAGTGTTCTGACATCCCAATAATACTCTTGTGTATGGGTAAGAACAAGAAATCTGAAATTTCTCACGAGCAGAAAATTAGCAGTGCAGTAAAACAGCTGTAACTCTCATTCTGTTAATCCAATGAAACTATAGTTTACACCGATAGAAAGCTTATAAAATTCTCTGCAACTTTCTTATAGAACACACTTCCAGATTCTGTAGTTAACTTGACCGAAAACAACACATAACAGATTCTGTTCCAGGTTTCAGACAACACAGATTCATCATTTTGTGATTTTCATAACTCCCAAACCAGAATAGCTATGAGGGTGATTCTTACGGTCACAGAAAACATGTTGAAGTCTACTATTGTCCAGAAAATTTCCATGATTTGTGGTCATCCAAGAACAGAGGCATAAGCTGAAGAAGACAGACTGCTCCGGAAAGACAGGATAAGGCAGAAACAACAAAACCAACCCGACTATTTATTTCATTAATCCTTATACCTTAGGCCTATAAACTAAATGAAATTGTGGGATCCACAAATTCATTGCAATCATTACAAAGCTCCAAATCAAGCAAAAGCATAATTATAATTCAACAAGCAATAAAGGTGCACAAAATAATCATTGACTCAATTTACGATACTATCGTTCTCTTCATACCAAGGGTAAAGATCCTAAAGCTCCTCTTTCGATTTCGTAAGAAGGGGGTGAGGAATGGTTCTAAAAAGCATATCAAATCAAGGAGTGTAGATGAGATCAAAGGCTTAAAACAAGCATCATGGAGAAGATGAATATCAAGGGTGGGGATATAATGGAGAAGAAATATCAAGGTTTATAGACAAGGAAGTTATAGCAATTTTAAAACCTTAAGACGACCGATTTCTAATTAGGCTTGCGTCCTACAGTCAGCATTGCTCTGATACCAATCTGTCACACCCGGTTTTAAGGACAAAACCAGACATACACCATATGTGAAATAAAGAAGACAAATCTCACATATAGCCACAGATAAGTGTAATATCAAAAGACAAATGCTTAATATACATAACACAATAGTATAAAATATACCTTAGAGAGCAACACAGCGGAAAGACAACTCCGAACACCGGGTGCAACCTTCACTCCAGGATCAAACTAACTGGTTGATCACAAGCCTAACAATTCCAGAATCTAACAGTCTGGTACTCTTCCTGAGATGTGGGGAAATAGCAAGAGTGAGTCCATGTCGAACTCAACAAATATAACATGGGGTTCATGAAGCTCAAAAAGTTTGACACGGGTTTACTGCAATAGCTTTTAGTGAGTCATCTTTTTAGCAGTTGAGTAGCAACAAGTTTAACATAATCCCAAATAACCTCATGATCATGTAAACAAGAATAATGTATAGCAAGAAATAATAATCATTAGTGAGCTTTAATATCATCAGTATTATCATTATCATCAGTGTTCATCATTTATTCTGTAAGGGTCCAAGGCCACTCGTGACCGTGAGCACGGCTGTTATAATAGTTTTACACTCTGCAGAGGTTGTACACTTTCACTGTGAGTCATGTTACCCAAATGCCCGGGGCGGCCAATCCCCAAAACACTCCCTAGGTGAGCAGGCAGGGTTCACTATGAAGCCTTTCAAAGGTTCGTCTAACAAGTTAGGGCCGCTAGGTTTCCGAAGTCAGTCCGTGTGATACACCACGCAGGGATCCACGGTCTGCTTCACCCCATTTGCGCCACAAGGGTAACCTCTAACAAGCTAGAAAAGGTCCTCATACTGAGCTAAAGCCAGAGCCATATAGCCCTCACAGTTGTACTGTAAGTCCCGGATGTTCGCTTACAGATAAGTCCTTAAGGAGAGAAACTAGAGCACCATAAAAACAACCAAATATGCTCTAGCCCTCTTGAGCCATGTTTCTATAGATCGTCTTTTAAACGTTTATTGCATATACCATTAGTCAAGTTACAGATCATGGTTATTTATCTTGAGCACTAGCATAAATACTATCCAATGCAATATCCCATAGGTGTCAAGGTACAAGATACAAAAACTAGGATATCCTTAATGGTAACAAGGTAGACACATGCACATGAATTAAGTATATTAAAGGTGATTAGGAAACAAGGATGATCCCATGCTATACTTGCCTTAAACACCGATCCTTCGGTAAGCTTTAATCTTCAACGTTCTTCTTCTTCTTCTTGATAACCACGTATATCTCACCGACTGGACTTGATCAATAAATCACCACACACACATCGATACAATCATACACGAAGCAAACAATAGATCTAAATTAGAACAGTACACCAAACATATGAAACAATATGTGAAAAGATTTTAAAGAGGTTCTACGCATTGCTATGAACACACAGGCGCGAAAAGCACTCTAATCGAAGCTACGGTTGAAAAGATACATCTACTGAAAGATTTGCTCATAGAAGAAAATATAAAACTATTAGTTTCATGTGTTTTAATTATATAATAACATATATAAGATATTTTATAGATACTATATATGAAATTAAGTCAAATTTAGATTCAAATTATGAAACTAAAGTAAAACAAATCATATTTTATTTACAAAACCCAGTTGCATAATTATTAATCAAGATATGATTTAAACCATAAAATTTTAGAATTAGTAATATGGCAAATACTGTCACTAACGCGTAAATCTCGTTGCTATGAATCTAACGCAACTCGAATGAGCTAAAACGGATCTAAAACGTAGAAGATATGATTTAAACAAGATTTACTTTATTAAAGTAATAGATTAAATCTCACATCGGAACTTAAAAATAGAAAACCTAACCAACAGTAACACTAACAGTATAACAAGTTTGTAAAACTCCTCTACACGTTACTACGATCACATAGACATAAAGATCACGAAATTTAGATTTAAAACGTAAAAATTATGAATTTTCTAAGATTTCCTATAGATAAATAATTACTTTAATATAAACTCAAAAATAAATTATCTCAAACCTACTGTACAGTTCTATAATCATGTAGAGCTCGCAAATATGAATCTAACGCAATTTGAATGGATCAAATCGGAGTTAAAACGGATAATTTATGACTAAAACAAACTCAGTGGCAAAACTGTAAATATCATAAAACGTATTTTTCAATTACTGAGACGAAATACGCTTTCAACAGATCAAAACGAACGTGGGATAATACGTTTTGGACTGCGGATTACATACTTAAAAACTTCAGGGTTTCTTTTACAATTTTACAAACGAACCGGTATCATTAAATAAGATCCGTCCGATTCAAAACGGACGGCCGAGATCAGATCGGGGGAAGGGAAAGAGAGAACGCCGGCGGCTACAGTAACCCCGACGGCGGCGCCATGGCCGGATGGAGCCCGAGCTCGCCGGAGCTTGAGAAGACGACCCTACCGAGCACCGTTCGCCAAACCGAAGACACCAAAAGAACGAGTACATCACCGCGACCTTACCCCACGCGAGAACGAAGCGGAAGAGCAACCGGAGGGCGACGGCTAGCTCGTCAAGGCGGCGGTGGAGGCGGAGCTCCGACGGTGACCTTCCCGGGATGTCGAGGCTAGGGTCTAAGCGGCTCAATGAGAAGCGGGGAGGCACGGGGTTCCGTTTTATAGCCCGGAGGCGTCGCACTTAAGGAAGGGAAGAAGATTGAGCTGCGGATTCGAATCGGAGAAGGAGGAAGGCGAGCTCGCGGTTGGAAAGAGCTGGAGGAAGAAGAAAGGAAAGGAGAACGGTCACTGACAGACGGGTCCCACATGTCAGCGACTCAGAAGAAAACGGGGCGGCGGCTGGCTTGGCAGGCCGCGGCTGGTTGCTAGGCTCGGCCCGCGAAGGAGAAGGCGGGCGCGGGAGAGGGAAAGGTGGGCCGCCGAGGCAGGCCGGGGAGTTGGGCTGCGGGAAAGTTTTGGCCCGAAGAGGAAAATTCCCTTTCTTTTTTTCAAACTTTTCAAAGCCAAATTTCAAAGAATTTTCAAATCCAAATTTGAATTTGATCAAACCACTCATCTCAAAAATTTAAATGCAACAGCATGAGTGCACAAACATGTTTCTACTCTTATATTTGATTTTAAATTTATAAAAATTATCCTTATCCTAAATTTGCATGCTCACTAAAATATATAAAAATCATATTTTTCCTATTTTTCATTTCTTCAAAATTTCAGGGTGTTACATTAAGGTACCATGATGGCCGCGTCACCGGAAACTGCTGATTCAGATGTCGTGGCAAATGTAAAACGTTGAGAAATTTCCTTCTGGACATGGAATTGAGCTAGTTTTTTTCATGACTATAGAACTATAGGCTTCACCATAGGGAACCTAGATTAGCAAAAGTGGGTTCCTAGAGATTTTTCTAAAAATAAGTTATCACAGGCAACGAAGCAGTGTTTGTTTTGGTGAAATAATACAATTCCATCAAAGATGTCTGGCTCCACCCATCTTATAAAATGAGTTGGTTGTGATAGGAATGGCACATCTCGTATTAGGGTGGAGAGCTTTGCTAAAGTTCATTTCAACTACATCACATAACCACGCAGTTAATGTACCGTGATGGCCGTGACACCGGGAACTATCGATGCATATGTCGTGACAAATGTAAAACTTTGAGAAATTTGCCTTCTAGACATGGAATTAAGCTATGTTTTTTTTCATGGCTACAAAACTATAGGCCTCACCCTAGGAAACCTAAATTGGAAAAAGTGAGTCCTTAGAGATTTTTCTAAAAATAACCTATCATAGGCAACAAAGTAGTGTTTGTTTTGGTGAAATCATGCAATTCCATCAAAAATGTCTTGGTCCACCCATGTTACAAAATAAGTTGGTTGTGACTGGAATGGCACATCCCATGTAAGCATGGAGAGCTTAGATGAAGTCAGTTTCAATTATGTTTCACAACCATGCCGCTAAGGTATTGTGATGGCCGCGACCTGGAAAATTGCTGATTCAGTCATCGTGGCAAATGTAAAACCTTGAGAAATTTGCCTTCTAGACATGGAATTGAGCTAGGTTTTTTTTCATGGCTATAGAAGTATAGGCCTCACCCTAGGGAACTTGAATTGGTAAAAGTGCTTCCTAGAGATTTTTCTAGAAATAACTTATCATAGGCAACAAAGCAGTGTTTGTTTCGGTGAAATTATGCAATTCCATCAAAGATGTCTGGCTCCACCCGTCTTATAAAATGAGTTGGTTGTGATAGGAATGACATATATCATATTAGGGTGGAGAGCTTTGATGAAGTTCATATCAACTACATCACATAACCATGCAGTTAATATACCGTGATGGCCGCGACACCGGGAACTATCGATGCATATGTCGTTGCAAATGTAAAACTTTGAGAAATTTGCCTTCTGTATATGGAATTAAGCTATTTTTTTCATGGCTACAAAACTATAGGCCTCACCCTAGGGAACCTAAATTGGTAAAAGTGAGTCCCTAGAGATTTTTCTAAAAATGACCTATCATAGGCAACAAAGTAGTGTTTGTTTTGGTGAAATAATGCAATTCCATAAAAAAATGTCTAGGTCCACCCATGTTACAAAATGAGTTGGTTGTGACTGGAATGGCACATCCCATGTTAGCGTGGAGAGCTTAGATGAAGTTAGTATCAATTATGTTGCACAACCACGCCGTTAAGGTACCGTGATGGCCGTGACCTCAGAAATTGCCGATTCAAACATCGTTGCAAATGTAAAACCTTGAGAAATTTGCCTTCTGGACATGGAATTGAGCTAGGTTTTTTTTCATGGCTATAGAAGTATAGGCCTCACCCAAGGGAACTTGAATTGGTAAAAGTGCTTCCCTTGAGATTTTTCTAGAAATAACTTATCATAGGCAACAAAGCAGTGTTTGTTTCGGTGAAATCATGCAATTCCATCAAAGATGTCTGTCTCCACCCGTCTTATAAAATGAGTTGGTTGTGATAGGAATGGCACATCTCATATTAGGGTCGAGGGCTTTGATGAAGTTCATATCAACTACATCACATAACCATGCAGTTAATGTACCATGATGGCCGTGACACCGGGAACTATCGATGCATATGTCATGGCAAATGTAAAACTTTGAGAAATTTACATTCTGGACATGGAATCAAGCTAGTTTTTTTTTCATAGCAACAAAACTATAGGCCTCACTGTAAGGAACCTGAATTGGAAAAAGGGAGTCCCTAGAGATTTTTCTAAAAATAACCTATCATAGGCAACAAAGCAATGTTTATTTTGTGAAATAATGCAATTCCATCAAAGATGTCTGGGTCCACCCGTATTACGAAATGAGTTGGTTGTGATAGGAATGGCACATCTCATGTTAGGGTGGAGAGCTTAGATTATGTCAATATCAATTATGTCACACAACAATGCTGTTAAGGTACCATGATGGCCGCGTCACCGGAAACTGCTGATTCAGATGTCGTGGCAAATGTAAAACGTTGAGAAATTTCTTTCTGGACATGGAATTGAGCTAGTTTTTTTCATGACTATAGAACTATAGGCTTCACCATAGGGAACCTAGATTAGCAAAAGTGGGTTCCTAGAGATTTTTCTAAAAATAAGTTATCACAGGCAACGAAGCAGTGTTTGTTTTGGTGAAATAATACAATTCCATCAAAGATGTCTAGCTCCACCCATCTTATAAAATGAGTTGGTTGTGATAGGAATGGCACATCTCGTATTAGGGTGGAGAGCTTTGCTAAAGTTCATTTCAACTACATCACATAACCACGCAGTTAATGTACCGTGATGGCCGTGACACCGGGAACTATCGATGCATATGTCGTGGCAAATGTAAAACTTTGAGAAATTTGCCTTCTAGACATGGAATTAAGCTATGTTTTTTTTCATGGCTACAAAACTATAGGCCTCACCCTAGGAAACCTAAATTGGAAAAAGTGAGTCCTTAGAGATTTTTCTAGAAATAACCTATCATAGGCAATAAAGTAGTGTTTGTTTTGGTGAAATCATGCAATTCCATCAAAAATGTCTTGGTCCACCCATGTTACAAAACAAGTTGGTTGTGACTGGAATGGCACATCCCATGTAAGCATGGAGAGCTTAGATGAAGTAAGTATCAATTATGTTTCACAACCATACCGCTAAGGTACTGTGATGGCCGCGACCTCGAAAATTGCTGATTCAGTCATCGTGGCAAATGTAAAACGTTGAGAAATTTGCCTTCTAGACATGGAATTGAGCTAGGTTTTTTTCATGGCTATAGAAGTATAGGCCTCACCCTAGGGAACTTGAATTGGTAAAAGTGCTTCCTAGAGATTTTTCTAGAAATAACTTATCATAGGCAACAAAGCAGTGTTTGTTTCGGTGAAATTATGCAATTCCATCAAAGATGTCTGGCTCCACCCGTCTTATAAAATGAGTTGGTTGTGATAGGAATGACATATATCATATTAGGGTGGAGAGCTTTGATGAAGTTCATATCAACTACATCACATAACCATGTAGTTAATATACCGTGATGGCCGCGACACCGGGAACTATCGATGCATATGTCGTTGCAAATGTAAAACTTTGAGAAATTTGCCTTCTGTATATGGAATTAAGCTATGTTTTTTTCATGGCTACAAAACTATAGGCCTCACCCTAGGGAACCTAAATTGGTAAAAGTGAGTCCCTAGAGATTTTTCTAAAAATGACCTATCATAGGCAACAAAGTAGTGTTTGTTTTGGTGAAATCATGCAATTCCATAAAAAAATGTCTAGGTCCACCCATGTTACAAAACGAGTTGGTTGTGACTGGAATGGCACATCCCATGTTAGCGTGGAGAGCTTAGATGAAGTCAGTATCAATTATGTTGCACAACCACGCCGTTAAGGTACCGTGATGGTCGTGACCTCAGAAATTGCCGATTCAAACTTCGTTGCAAATGTAAAACCTTGAGAAATTTGCCTTCTGGACATGGAATTGAGCTAGGTTTTTTTTTCATGGCTATAGAAGTATAGGCCTCACCCTAGGGAACTTGAATTGGTAAAAGTGCTTCCCTTGAGATTTTTCTAGAAATAACTTATCATAGGCAACAAAGCAGTGTTTGTTTTGGTGAAATCATGCAATTCCATCAAAGATGTCTGTCTCCACCCGTCTTATAAAATGAGTTGGTTATGATAGGAATGGCACATCTCATATTAGGGTGGAGGGCTTTGATGAAGTTCATATCAACTTGTAACACCCTGAAATTTTGAAGAAATGAAAAATAGGAAAAATATGATTTTTATATATTTTTGTGAGCATGCAAATTTAGGATAATAATAATTTTTATAAATTTAATATCAAATATAAGAGTAGAAACATGTTTGTGCACTCATGCTGTTGCATTTAAATTTTTGAGAAGAGTGGTTTGATTTAAATTCAAATTTGGATTTGAAAATCTTTTGAAAATTTGCTTTGAAAAATTAGAAAAGGAAAAAAAAAAGGAAAATCATTTTTTCGGTTTTCAGCCCAGCGCGCGTCTCGGCCTGCCTTGCGCGGCCCGCTCACTCCCGTGCCCGCTTTCTTCCGCGTGGGCCGAGCCCAGCCGCAGCCGCCGGCCCAGTATCGCGCGAGCGCGTTTCCCCGCTCCCGCATCGCTGACAGCCCGGACCCACGTGTCAGGCGCTTCTTCCTCCCCACGCCGCCGGATTCCTTTCCCTCTTTTCCCCGATCCGATTCCATCTCCTCAATCTTCCCCTTTCCTTCTTTAGCGATGCCTTCGGGCTATAAAAACGGGGTGCCGCCTCCCTCCGCTTCACATTGGACTACAAATCGCAGCCTCTCTTTTCCTGTGGTGGCTACGCCCGAAGCTCCGCCTCCATCGTCCGCCACCGCGAGCTAGCCGCCGCCTTCCGATCATCCTCCGGTCCCTCTTCGCGCGGGGTGAGTTCGCCATGCTTCGGTCTTCCTCCCCGTGCTCTCCGCTTGCTGAATGATGCCGGGAATCGAGGTTTTGCGGTTTCCAGTCATGGCGCCGCCGCGGAAAGGTCACCGTCGGCCGATTCCGGCCGGAGCGCCGCCGGCTCCCTCCCCGATCCAATCTGGATCGTTGATTTTGAATCCAACGGCTGTTATTTAAAGATACCGGTTCGCCTGTGAAACTTGCTAAAGAGCCCCTGAAGTTTTTAAGTTCTTAACCCGCAGTCCAAAGCGTATTCCCGGTTTACGTTTTCTTTTCTGTAAAGCGTATTTTGATCGCGTAACTTCCGAAAATACGTTTTGATTTGTTGAAAGCGTATTTCGTCTCAGTAATTGAAAAATACGTTTTCTGATATTTACAGTTTTGCCACTGAGTTTGTTTTAGTCATAAATTATCCGTTTTAACTCCGATTTGATCCATTCAAATTGCGTTAGATTCATATTTGCGAGCTCTACATGATTATAGAACTGTACAGTAGGTTTGAGATAATTTATTTTCGAGTTTATATTAAAGTAATTATTTATCTATAGGAAATCTTAGAAAATTCATAACTTTTACGTTTTAAATCCAAATTTCGTGATCTTTATGTCTATGTGATCGTAGTAACATGTAGAAGAGTTTTATAAACTTGTTATACTGTTAGTGTTACTGTTGGTTAGGTTTTCTATTTTTAAGTTCCGATGTGAGATTTAATCTATTACTTTAATAAAGTAAATCTTGTTTAAATCATATCTTCTACGTTTTAGATCCGTTTTAGCTCATTCGAGTTGCGTTAGATTCATAGCAACGAGATCTACGCGTTAGTGACAGTATTTGCCATATTACTAATTCTGAAATTTTATGGTTTAAATCATATCTTGATTAATAATTATGTAACTGGGTTTTGTAAATAAAATATGATTTGTTTTACTTTAGTTTTATAATTTGAATCTAAATTTGACTTAATTCCATATATAGTATCTATAAAATATCTTATATATGTTATTATATAATTAAAACATATGAAACTAATAGTTTTATATTTTCTTCTATGAGCAAATCTTTCAGTAGATGTATCTTTTCAACCGTAGCTTCGATTAGAGTGTTTTTCGCGCTTGTGTGTTCATAGCAATGCGTAGAACCTTTTTAAAATCTTTTCACATATTGTTTCATATGTTTGGTGTACTGTTCTAATTTAGATCTATTGTTTGCTTCGTGTATGATTGTATCGATGTGTGTGTGGTGATTTATTGATCAAGTCCAGTCGGTGAGATATACGTGGTTATCAAGAAGAAGAAGAAGAACGTTGAAGATTTAAAGCTTACCGAAGGATCGGTGTTTAAGGCAAGTATAGCATGGGATTATCCTTGTTTCCTATTCATTTTTAATATACTTAATTCATGTGCATGTGTCTACCTTGTTACCACTAAGGATATCCTAGTTTTTGTATCTTGTACCTTGACACCGGTGGAATATTGCATTGGGTAGTATTTATGCTAGTGCTCAAGATAAATAACCATGATCTGTAACTTGACTAATGGTATATGCAATAAACGTTTAAAAGATGCTTTAAAGCAATATGGCTCAAGAGGGCTAGAGCATATTTTGTTGTTTATATGGTGCTCTAGTTTCTCTCCATAAGGACTTATCTGTAAGCGAACATCCGGGACTTACAGTACAACTGTGAGGGCTATATGGCTCTGGCTTTAGTCAAGTATGAGGACCTTTTCTAGCTTGTTAGAGGTATTCCTTCATGGTGTAAGAATGGCTTGACGAATCGGGTATAGTGCGGCCTCTGTCCTTATGTGTATAGGCTGCGCGTTATTGTGCCATTTGGAAGGGGGGCTCTACATCTGTTTGCCGAGTGAATCTAATGGCCCTAACTTGTTAGACAAACCTTTGAAAGACTTCATAGTGAACCCTGCCGACCTTCCTTGGAAGTGGGTCAAGAGATTAGCTACCTCGGGTGAAAGGGTAAATCACGACTCACAGTGAAAGTGTACAACCTCTGCAGAGTGTAAAACTGTTATAACAGCCGTGCTCACGGTCACGAGTGGCCTTGGACCCTTACAGAATAAATGATGGACACTGATGATAATGATAATACTGATGATATTAAAGCTCACTAATGATTATTATTTTTTTGCTATACATTATTCTCGTTTACATGATCATGAGGTTATTTGGGTTTATGGTAAACTTGTTGCTACTCAATTGCTAAAAGATGACATAATAAAAGCTATCGCAGTAAACCTGTGTCAAACCTTTTGAGCCGCATGAACCCCATGTTATATTTGTTGAGTTCGACATGGACTCACTCTTGCTATTTCCCCACATCTCAGGAAGGGTACCAGACTGTTAGATTCTGGAATTGTTAGGCTTGTGATCAACCAGTTAGTTTGATCCTGGAGTGAAGGTTGCACCCGGTGTTCGGAGTTGTCTTTCCGCTGTGTTATTCTCTAAGGTATACTTTATACTATTGAGTTATGTATATTAAGCATTTGTCTTTTGATATTACATTTATCTGTGGCTATATGTGAGATTTGTCGTCTTTATTTCACATATAGTGTATGTCTGGTTTTGTCCTTAAAACCGGGTGTGACAGATTGGTATCAGAGCAATGCTGACTGTAGGACGCAAGCCTAGATAGAACTGGACGTTTAGCATGTTCTCATTGTTGCCTATTTCTTGCTTCTCTTTAACTTTGTTATTTTCTCAAAGTTATGCTTAATTCTATCCCCGTTCTGTTATAAAAACCTTGTCTCTATTTTGAACCTTTTCTCCTTGTCTATTAGACGGCTCGTGACGAGAAGACTATGGATTTTAGAGGTTAAGAGGACTGAATTGTGTCGCTCTTGCTCACTTTTGACAAGAAATCATTAGCGATGCAAAACCAATTACTAGAAGAAATGGCTCAACATGGGAATTCTCAACGATGCTTATCTCAAGGCCAAGCCAACATATCCAAGGGGCCAGAGAAGGTACAAGTAGCAGAAGCTTGGAAGAATATGAAATCCAATAAAGATGTTGATAATAAGGCATTTGGAGAGCAGAAACAATGTCACTGCTGTAAGCATTATGGTTTTCCCTGTCTTCGAAATGAGTCTAATAAGGGGAAAGTCAAGGTGGATCCAAATTTTGAGAACAACATGGACAAGAAGAGAAAGGCAATCTCATTAGAACCACTAGTGGAAAGCAATCAGCAAGCGAGTTCTACTACATTGTCACATGCAGCCCTGATCCCCTGTCAAACAAATCCAAACCCTGAAGAGTTAGAAGCCCCTCCCGCTAAAACTACTCCCCATGAAGTAGTCATAGATGGGTGGACAATTACCTATAAGGAGTATCAACCCCGAAAGGCCAAACAAGCTAGGAAACAAGCCAAAGGGACGAAGGTGAACTTTTATGGCCAGCAAGATAGCAGCATACCAAACAACAGTTCTGTAGAGTATGACATCACAAAAGATCCAGCTAAGAGAAAGTGTTATCATTGCCAGCAGGAAGGACATTATATCAAATCTTGCCCACAAAAGAATCAACAACAGCAAGACCCAGGACAGGATGTCCAAAAGGAGCATGTGCAGGGAAATAAATTAAAAAGAAATTACATCCATGGAAGGTTGAAACATGTGGATATTTCCACCATTCCTGGAGCTAAGGAGGTCATGTTTGGATCAATTCCAGTAAGTTCAGGAAATGCCAAGGTTTTGTTTGACCCCAGTGCCTCACATTCGTTCATATCTAGACAATATGTAAAAGATCATAACATACTTATGCTTCCAAGGGGGAAAACAGTTATGGTTGAAACTCCAAGAGGCGAAATAAAGGCAGACCGCGTATGCCCAAAAGTTAGTCTGGACATAAAGGGGGTAAATTTTAAGGTAAACCTCATTGTTTTGGAATTAATGGGCATTGATGTTATCCTTGGAATAGACTGGTTATCTACTTGTAAAGGAGTGATTGAGTATGCCCAATGTTCAGTGTTTCTAACTACACTTTCAGGAGAAAGGATTAAGTATGAGGGTATTAAATCTATACCTGAGGGATACCAGGTTGACCCATCTTAAGGTATGAGTTATAAGAATGGTAAAGAGAGATGCAGAGATTCAGATGTCCATATAAAGCAATAAGGAATGTAAGAGACGTTATCTACTCTGGAAGCTGCTACAATCACATCATGTTTAAGGAATAGGAGTTATGTCCCGTGTAATAAAACCGTTAGTAGCCAAGTTGAGTCGTCTTAATGTGTGGCTAATGAACATTTAAGTGTTTAGTTGTTTTGTGCTTATGTTTATGCTTGAGTTGGAATTTTGTAATGAGTGGAATGATCTCATGGGTTTTGACCATGATTTCATTTAGTTTATATGTATAAGGTATAAGGATTAATGAAATAAATAGCTGGGTTTTGGTTATCTCCTGCTTTCTATATCTTGTCTTTCGGAGCAGCCTGTCTTTATCAACTTATATCTCTGTTCTTGAAAGACCAAAAATCATGAGAAAATTCTGGACAAGAGTGGACTTCAACATCTCCCTCTAAATGTAAGAACTACCCTCATAGCTATTTTGGATTGGGAGATACAAAAATCACAAGACGATGCAACTGTGCTGTCTGAAACCTGGAACAGTTTCTGATTAGTGCTGTTTTCGGCCAAGTTAACTACAGAATCTGGAAGTGTGTTCTATAAGAAAGTTGCAGAGAATTTTATAAGTTTTCCATCGGTATAAACTACAGCTTCATTGGATTAACAGAATGAGAGTTACAGCTGTTTTACTGCACTGGTGATTTTCTGCTCGTGAGAAATTTCAGATTTCTTGTTCTTACCCATACACAAAAGTATCATTGGGATGTCAGAACACTTTTATGCTAAGTAGCTCATCTAGAAGAAAAAGGTTCAAAGCTACCCTATTTAGTGTCTCTTATTTTAAGGGGGGTAGCCAATGTAAAGAAGGATTATTAAGATTGAACTCTTTAGTTGGAAGTATTGGTTAGTCTCCATGATTGAGTTGCCACTCTTGAGCAAAAATGTTCTGTGAACAAGGTTGATAATTTTGGATTCATGGAGACGAGAGTTGTCCTTTTGGATAGTTCATGATTATGATCATCTATACTTGCTCGTGTTGCTGATGTTGGTCACTTGATGACAGGAAGTGTAGTGTCTCATGACTCAGGAGCCCTATATGACGTCTCGCACTAATATGTGGAAAAAGATTGATGTTTCTGCCATTGAAGGATGTTATGGGTATGATGAAGTCGAGCACTATCAAAACAACAATGTTGAAGAGCAAGTTGGGAGTGAACTAAGTCAGAATCCACAACAACGAAAGCGAAAAAGGAAAGCCCATAAGAAGCCTGCTCAAGGAAGCAAAGCGCAGCAAAACTATGTCAATGGAAGACTGAGCAATGTGGATATGGATAAAATTCATGGAGTTACCAAAGTAGTGGGAGGTTATATTCAAGTAAGCTCAGTACAAGTTTTTGCTTTATTTGACCCTAGTGCTTCGCATTCTTTCATTTCCACCGATATGGTAGAAACGTGCAAGATGGTGAAGTGTCCAATGAGGAGGCCTTTGCTAGTTCAAACCCCAGTGGGAGAAATGCAGGCAGATCAGATATGCCCGAATGTCAGTCTTGTCATAAACAAGGAAAACTTCACCGCGACACTCATTGTGCTGAAGTCACTTAAAATTCGCGTGGTTCTTGGTAATGGATGGCTCTGTGCACACAAAGGAGTGATTCATGGTACTCGGTGCACAATGCTCTTAACAACACCGTCAGGGAAAAGAATTGAGTATCAAGGTGGTCGACTTTTACCTAAGGGAGATGAGAATGATCAATTAGGAGATAGGTACACCAAGGATAGCAAAGTAGATCATGAGTTTACAGAAGTCATAGGAGAGGAACAAACAATATTGGAGGAGCTCAATTGGAGAGATGATTATGTTTAGGCAGATTAGTCAGTCAGGATATGAGAAACTATCTCATGACTCTGCACGAGAGATGTAATTTGGAAAAGGAGGATCAAATAAAGACAAAGTGTCATTATCTCTTTTATCATCATCTTCCGAATCTCGAGGATGAGATTCATCTTAAGGGGGGTAGAATTGTAACACCCTGAAATTTTGAAGAAATGAAAAATAGGAAAAATATGATTTTTATATATTTTTGTGAGCATGCAAATTTAGGATAATAATAATTTTTATAAATTTAAAATCAAATATAAGAGTAGAAACATGTTTGTGCACTCATGCTGTTGCATTTAAATTTTTGAGATGAGTGGTTTGATTTAAATTCAAATTTGGATTTGAAAATCTTTTGAAAATTTGCTTTGAAAAATTAGAAAAGGAAAAAAAAAAGGAAAATCATTTTTTCGGTTTTCAGCCCAGCGCGCGTCTCGGCCTGCCTTGCGCGGCCCGCTCACTCCCGCGCCCGCTTTCTTCCGCGTGGGCCGAGCCCAGCCGCAGCCGCTGGCCCAGTATCGCGCGAGCGCGTTTCCCCGCTCCCGCGTCGCTGACAGCCCGGACCCACGTGTCAGGCGCTTCTTCCTCCCCACGCCGCCGGATTCCTTTCCCTCTTTTCCCCGATCCGATTCCATCTCCTCAATCTTCCCCTTTCCTTCTTTAGCGATGCCTTCGGGCTATAAAAACGGGGTGCCGCCTCCCTCCGCTTCACATTGGACTACAAATCGCAGCCTCTCTTGTCCTGTGGTGGCTACGCCCGAAGCTCCGCCTCCATCGTCCGCCACCGCGAGCTAGCCGCCGCCTTCCGATCATCCTCCGGTCCCTCTTCGCGCGGGGTGAGTTCGCCATGCTTCGGTCTTCCTCCCCGTGCTCTCCGCTTGCTGAATGATGCCGGGAATCGAGGTTTTGCGGTTTCCAGTCATGGCGCCGCCGCGAAAAGGTCACCGTCGGCCGATTCCGGCCGGAGCGCCGCCGGCTCCCTCCCCGATCCAATCTGGATCGTTGATTTTGAATCCAACGGCTGTTATTTAAAGATACCGGTTCGCCTGTGAAACTTGCTAAAGAGCCCCTGAAGTTTTTAAGTTCTTAACCCGCAGTCCAAAGCGTATTCCCGGTTTACGTTTTCTTTTCTGTAAAGCGTATTTTGATCGCGTAACTTCCGAAAATACATTTTGATTTGTTGAAAGCGTATTTCGTCTCAGTAATTGAAAAATACGTTTTCTGATATTTGCAGTTTTGCCACTGAGTTTGTTTTAGTCATAAATTATCCGTTTTAACTCCGATTTGATCCATTCAAATTGCGTTAGATTCATATTTGCGAGCTCTACATGATTATAGAACTGTACAGTAGGTTTGAGATAATTTATTTTCGAGTTTATATTAAAGTAATTATTTATCTATAGGAAATCTTAGAAAATTCATAACTTTTACGTTTTAAATCCAAATTTCGTGATCTTTATGTCTATGTGATCGTAGTAACATGTAGAAGAGTTTTACAAACTTGTTATACTGTTAGTGTTACTGTTGGTTAGGTTTTCTATTTTTAAGTTCCGATGTGAGATTTAATCTATTACTTTAATAAAGTAAATCTTGTTTAAATCATATCTTCTACGTTTTAGATCCGTTTTAGCTCATTCGAGTTGCGTTAGATTCATAGCAACGAGATCTACGCGTTAGTGACAGTATTTGCCATATTACTAATTCTGAAATTTTATGGTTTAAATCATATCTTGATTAATAATTATGTAACTGGGTTTTGTAAATAAAATATGATTTGTTTTACTTTAGTTTTATAATTTGAATCTAAATTTGACTTAATTCCATATATAGTATCTATAAAATATCTTATATATGTTATTATATAATTAAAACATATGAAACTAATAGTTTTATATTTTCTTCTATGAGCAAATCTTTCAGTAGATGTATCTTTTCAACCGTAGCTTCGATTAGAGTGTTTTTCGTGCTTGTGTGTTCATAGCAATGCGTAGAACCTTTTTAAAATCTTTTCACATATTGTTTCATATGTTTGGTGTACTGTTCTAATTTAGATCTATTGTTTGCTTCGTGTATGATTGTATCGATGTGTGTGTGGTGATTTATTGATCAAGTCCAGTCGGTGAGATATACGTGGTTATCAAGAAGAAGAAGAAGAACGTTGAAGATTTAAAGCTTACCGAAGGATCAGTGTTTAAGGCAAGTATAGCATGGGATTATCCTTGTTTCCTATTCATTTTTAATATACTTAATTCATGTGCATGTGTCTACCTTGTTACCACTAAGGATATCCTAGTTTTTGTATCTTGTACCTTGACACCGGTGGAATATTGCATTGGGTAGTATTTATGCTAGTGCTCAAGATAAATAACCATGATCTGTAACTTGACTAATGGTATATGCAATAAACATTTAAAAGATGCTTTAAAGCAATATGGCTCAAGAGGGCTAGAGCATATTTTGTTGTTTATATGGTGCTCTAGTTTCTCTCCATAAGGACTTATCTGTAAGCGAACATCCAGGACTTACAGTACAACTGTGAGGGCTATATGGCTCTGGCTTTAGTCAAGTATGAGGACCTTTTCTAGCTTGTTAGAGGTATTCCTTCATGGCGTAAGAACGGCTTGACGAATCGGGTATAGTGCGGCCTCTGTCCTTATGTGTATAGGCTGCGCGTTATTGTGCCATTTGGAAGGGGGGCTCTACATCTGTTTGCCGAGTGAATCTAATGGCCCTAACTTGTTAGACGAACCTTTGAAAGACTTCATAGTGAACCCTGCCGACCTTCCTTGGAAGTGGGTCAAGAGATTAGCTACCTCGGGTGAAAGGGTAAATCACGACTCACAGTGAAAGTGTACAACCTCTGCAGAGTGTAAAACTGTTATAACAGCCGTGCTCACGGTCACGAGTGGCCTTGGACCCTTACAGAATAAATGATGGACACTGATGATAATAATAATACTGATGATATTAAAGCTCACTAATGATTATTATTTTTTTGCTATACATTATTCTCGTTTACATGATCATGAGGTTATTTGGGTTTATGGTAAACTTGTTGCTACTCAATTGCTAAAAGATGACATAATAAAAGCTATCGCAGTAAACCCGTGTCAAACCTTTTGAGCCGCATGAACCCCATGTTATATTTGTTGAGTTCGACATGGACTCACTCTTGCTATTTCCCCACATCTCAGGAAGGGTACCAGACTGTTAGATTCTGGAATTGTTAGGCTTGTGATCAACCAGTTAGTTTGATCCTGGAGTGAAGGTTGCACCCGATGTTCGGAGTTGTCTTTCCGCTGTGTTATTCTCTAAGGTATACTTTATACTATTGAGTTATGTATATTAAGCATTTGTCTTTTGATATTACATTTATCTGTGGCTATATGTGAGATTTGTCGTCTTTATTTCACATATAGTGTATGTCTGGTTTTGTCCTTAAAACCGGGTGTGACACAACTACATCACATAACCATGCAGTTAATGTACTGTGATGGACGTGACACCGGGAACTATCGATGCATATGTCGTGGCAAATGTAAAACTTTGAGAAATTTGCATTCTGGACATGGAATCAAGCTAGTTTCTTTTTTCATAGCAACAAAACTATAAGCCTCACTGTAAGGAACCTGAATTGGAAAATGGGAGTCCCTAGAGATTTTTCTAAAAATTACGTATCATAGGCAACAAAGCAATGTTTGTTTTGGTGAAATAATGCAATTCCATCAAAGATGTCTGGGTCCACCCGTATTACGAACACTGCTTTGTTGTGATAGGAATGGCACATCTCATGTTAGGGTGGAGAGCTTAGATTATGTCAATATCAATTATGTCACACAACAATGCCGTTAAGGTACCATGATGGCCGCGACACCGGAAACTGCTGATTCAGATGTCGTGGCAAATGTAAAACGTTGAGAATTTTGCCTTCTGGACATGGAATTGAGCTAGTTTTTTTCATGACTATAGAACTATAGGCTTCACCATAGGGAACCTAGATTAGCAAAAGTGGGTTCCTAGAGATTTTTCTAAAAATAACTTATCATAGGCAACGAAGCAGTGTTTGTTTTGGTGAAATAATACAATTCCATCAAAGATGTCTGGCTCCACCCATCTTATAAAATGAGTTGGTTGTGATAGGAATGGCACATATCGTATTAGGGTGGAGAGCTTTGCTAAAGTTCATTTCAACTACATCACATAACCACGTAGTTAATGTACCGTGATGGCCGTGACACCGGGAACTATCGATGCATATGTCGTGGCAAATGTAAAACTTTGAGAAATTTGCCTTCTAGACATGCAATTAAGCTATGTTTTTTTCATGGCTATAAAACTATAGGCCTCACCCTAGGAAACCTAAATTGGAAAAAGTGAGTCCTTAGAGATTTTTCAAAAAATAACCTATCATAGGCAACAAAGTAGTGTTTGTTTTGGTGAAATCATGCAATTCCATCAAAAATGTCTTGGTCCACCCATGTTACAAAAAAAGTTGGTTGTGACTGGAATGGCACATCCCATGTAAGCATGGAGAGCTTAGATGAAGTCAGTATCAATTATGTTTCACAACCATGCCGTTAAGGTACTGTGATGGCCGCGACCTCGAAAATTGCCGATTCAGTCATCGTGGCAAATGTAAAACCTTGAGAAATTTGCCTTCTAGATATGGAATTGAGCTAGGTTTTTTTTAATGGCTATAGAAGTATAGGCCTCACCCTAGGGAACTTGAATTGGTAAAAGTGCTTCCCTAGAGATTTTTCTAGAAATAACTTATCATGATGGCCGTGACATTGGAAACTGCCGATTTAGATGTCCCACCAAATGTAAAACCTTAAGAAATTTGCCTTCTGGACATGGAATCAAGCTAGCTTTTTTTTTCATAGCAACAAAACTATAGGCCTCACCGTAAGGAACCTAAATTGGAAAAAGTGAGTCCCTAGAGATTTTTCTAAAAATAACTTATCATAGGCAACAAAGCATTGTTTGTTTTGGTGAAATAATGCAATTCCATCAAAGATGTCTGGGTCCACCCGTATTACGAACACTGCTTTGTTGTGATAGGAATGGCACATCTCATGTTAGGGTGGAGAGCTTAGATTATGTCAATATCAATTATGTCACACAACAATGCCGTTAAGGTACCATGATGGCCGCGACACCGGAAACTGCTGATTCAGATGTCGTGGCAAATGTAAAACGTTGAGAATTTTGCCTTCTGGACATGGAATTGAGCTAGTTTTTTTCATGACTATAGAACTATAGGCTTCACCATAGGGAACCTAGATTAGAAAAAGTGGGTTCCTAGAGATTTTTCTAAAAATAACTTATCATAGGCAACGAAGCAGTGTTTGTTTTGGTGAAATAATACAATTCCATCAAAGATGTCTGGCTCCACCCATCTTATAAAATGAGTTGGTTGTGATAGGAATGGCACATATCGTATTAGGGTGGAGAGCTTTGCTAAAGTTCATTTCAACTACATCACATAACCACGTAGTTAATGTACCGTGATGGCCGTGACACCGGGAACTATCGATGCATATGTCGTGGCAAATGTAAAACTTTGAGAAATTTGCCTTCTAGACATGCAATTAAGCTATGTTTTTTTCATGGCTATAAAACTATAGGCCTCACTCTAGGAAACCTAAATTGGAAAAAGTGAGTCCTTAGAGATTTTTCAAAAAATAACCTATCATAGGCAACAAAGTAGTGTTTGTTTTGGTGAAATCATGCAATTCCATCAAAAATGTCTTGGTCCACCCATGTTACAAAAAAAGTTGGTTGTGACTGGAATGGCACATCCCATGTAAGCATGGAGAGCTTAGATGAAGTCAGTATCAATTATGTTTCACAACCATGCCGTTAAGGTACTGTGATGGCCGCGACCTCGAAAATTGCCGATTCAGTCATCGTGGCAAATGTAAAACCTTGAGAAATTTGCCTTCTAGATATGGAATTGAGCTAGGTTTTTTTTAATGGCTATAGAAGTATAGGCCTCACCCTAGGGAACTTGAATTGGTAAAAGTGCTTCCCTAGAGATTTTTCTAGAAATAACTTATCATGATGGCCGTGACATTGGAAACTGCCGATTTAGATGTCCCACCAAATGTAAAACCTTAAGAAATTTGCCTTCTGGACATGGAATCAAGCTAGCTTTTTTTTCATAGCAACAAAACTATAGGCCTCACCGTAAGGAACCTAAATTGGAAAAAGTGAGTCCCTAGAGATTTTTCTAAAAATAACTTATCATAGGCAACAAAGCATTGTTTGTTTTGGTGAAATAATGCAATTCCATCAAAGATGTCTGGGTCCACCCGTATTACGAACACTGCTTTGTTGTGATAGGAATGGCACATCTCATGTTAGGGTGGAGAGCTTAGATTATGTCAATATCAATTATGTCACACAACAATGCCGTTAAGGTACCATGATGGCCGCGACACCGGAAACTGCTGATTCAGATGTCGTGGCAAATGTAAAACGTTGAGAATTTTGCCTTCTGGACATGGAATTGAGCTAGTTTTTTTCATGACTATAGAACTATAGGCTTCACCATAGGGAACCTAGATTAGCAAAAGTGGGTTCCTAGAGATTTTTCTAAAAATAAGTTATCATAGGCAACGAAGCAGTGTTTGTTTTGGTGAAATAATACAATTCCATCAAAGATGTCTGGCTCCACCCATCTTATAAAATGAGTTGGTTGTGATAGGAATGGCACATATCGTATTAGGGTGGAGAGCTTTGCTAAAGTTCATTTCAACTACATCACATAACCACGTAGTTAATGTACCGTGATGGCCGTGACACCGGGAACTATCGATGCATATGTCGTGGCAAATGTAAAACTTTGAGAAATTTGCCTTCTAGACATGCAATTATGCTATGTTTTTTTCATGGCTATAAAACTATAGGCCTCACCCTAGGAAACCTAAATTGGAAAAAGTGAGTCCTTAGAGATTTTTCAAAAAATAACCTATCATAGGCAACAAAGTAGTGTTTGTTTTGGTGAAATCATGCAATTCCATCAAAAATGTCTTGGTCCACCCATGTTACAAAAAAAGTTGGTTGTGACTGGAATGGCACATCCCATGTAAGCATGGAGAGCTTAGATGAAGTCAGTATCAATTATGTTTCACAACCATGCCGTTAAGGTACTGTGATGGCCGCGACCTCGAAAATTGCCGATTCAGTCATCGTGGCAAATGTAAAACCTTGAGAAATTTGCCTTCTAGATATGGAATTGAGCTAGGTTTTTTTAATGGCTATAGAAGTATAGGCCTCACCCTAGGGAACTTGAATTGGTAAAAGTGCTTCCCTAGAGATTTTTCTAGAAATAACTTATCATGATGGCCGTGACATTGGAAACTGCCGATTTAGATGTCCCACCAAATGTAAAACCTTAAGAAATTTGCCTTCTGGACATGGAATCAAGCTAGCTTTTTTTTTCATAGCAACAAAACTATAGGCCTCACCGTAAGGAACCTAAATTGGAAAAAGTGAGTCCCTAGAGATTTTTCTAAAAATAACTTATCATAGGCAACAAAGCATTGTTTGTTTTGGTGAAATAATGCAATTCCATCAAAGATGTCTGGGTCCACCCGTATTACGAAATGAGTTGGTTGTGATAGGAATGGCACATCTCATGTCATGGTGGAGAGATTAGATGATGTCAATATCAATTATGTCACACAACAATGTCGTTAAGGTACCATGATGGCCGCGACACCGGAAACTATCGATTCAGATGTCGTGGCAAATGTAAAACGTTGAGAAATTTGCCTTCTGGACATGGAATCGAGCTAGTTTTTTTCATGACTATAGAACTATAGGCTTCACCATAGGGAACCTAGATTAGCAAAAGTGGGTTCCTAGAGATTTTTTTAAAAATAACTTATCAAAGGCAACAAAGGAGTGTTAGTTTCGGTGAAATAATACAATTCCATCAAAGATGTCTGGCTCCACCCGTCTTATAAAATGAGTTGGTTGTGATAGGAATGGCACATCTCGTATTAGGGTGGAGAGCTTTGATGATGTTCATATCAACTACATCACATAACCATGCAGTTAATGTGCCGTGATGGCCGTGACACCGGGAACTATCGATGCATATGTTGTGGCAAATGTAAAACTTTGAGAAATTTGCCTTCTAGACATGGAATTAAGCTATGTTTTTTTTTCATGGCTACAAAACTATAGGCCTCACCCTAGGAAACCTAAATTGGTAAAAGTGTGTCCCTAGAGATTTTTTTAAAATAACCTATCATGGGCAACAAAGTAGTGTTTGTTTTGGTGAAATCATGCAATTCCATCAAAAATGTCTTGGTCCACCCATGTTACAAAACAAGTTAGTTGTGACTGGAATGGCACATCCCATGTTAGCATGGAGAGCTTAGATGAAGTCAGTATCAATTATGTTTCACAACCACGCCGTTAAGGTACCGTGATGGCCGCGACCTCGGAAATTACCGATTTAGACATCGTGGCAAATGTAAAACCTTGAGAAATTTGCCTTCTAGACATGGAATTGAGCTAGGTTTTTTTTTCATGGCTATAGAAGTATAGGCCTCACCCTAGGGAACTTGAATTGGTAAAAGTTCTTCCTTTGAGATTTTTCCAAAAATAACTTATCATAGGCAACAAAGCAATGTTTGTTTCGGTGAAATCATGCAATTCCATCAAAGATGTCTGGCTCCACCCGTCTTATAAAATGAGTTGGTTGTGATAGGAATGGCACATCTCATACTAGGGTGGAGAGCTTTGTTGAAGTTCATATCAACTACATCACATAACCACGCAGTTAATGTACCGTGATGGCCGCGACACCGAGAACTATCGATGCATATGTCGTGGCAAATGTAAAACTTTGAGAAATTTGCCTTCTAGACATGGAATTAAGCTATGTTTTTTTCATGGCTACAAAACTATAGGACTCACCCTAGGGAACCTAAATTGGTAAAAGTGAGTCTCTAGAGATTTTTCTAAAAATAACCTATCATAGGCAACAAAGTAGTGTTTGTTTTGGTGAAATCATGCAATTCCATAAAAAAATGTCTGGGTCCACACATATTACAAAACGAGTTGGTTGTGACTGGAATGGCACATCCCATGTTAGCGTGGAGACCTTAGATGAAGTCAGTATGAATTATGTTGCACAACCATGCCGTTGAGGTACCGTGATGGCCGCGACCTCAGAAAACTCCGATTCAGACATCGTGGCAAATGTACAACCTTGAGAAATTTGCCTTCTGGACATGGAATTGAGCTAGGTTTTTTTCATGGCTATAGAAGTATAGGCCTTACCCTAGGGAACTTGAATTGGTAAAAGTGGTTCCCTTGAGATTTTTCTAGAAATAACTTATCATAGGCAAGAAAGCAGTGTTTGTTTCGGTGAAATCATGCAATTCCATCAAAGATGTCTGGGTCCACCCGTGTTACGAAATGAGTTGGTCGTGATAGGAATGACACATCTAATATTAGGGTGGAGAGCTTAGATGTAGTCAGTATCAATTATGTCACACAACAATGCGGTTAAGGTTCCATGATGGCCACGACACCAGAAACTGCCGATTTACATGTCCCAGCAAATGTAAAACATTGAGGAATTTGCCTTCTGGACATGGAATCGAGCTAGTTTTTTTTCATGACTATAGAACTATAGGCTTCACCATAGGGAACCTAGATTAGCAAAAGTGGGTTCCTAGAGATTTTTCTAAAAATAACTTATCATAGGCAACAAAACAGTGTTTGTTTCGGTGAAATCATGCAATTCCATCAAAGATGTCTGGTTCCACCCGTCTTATAAAATGAGTTGGTTGTGATAGGAATGGCACATCTCGTATTAGGGTGGAGATCTTTGATGAAGTTCATATAAACTACATCACATAACCACGCAGTTAATGTACCGTGATGGCCGCGACACCGGGAACTATCGATGCATATGTCGTGGCAAATGTAAAACTTTGAGAAATTTGCCTTGTAGACATGGAATTAAGCTATGTTTTTTTTTCATGGCTACAAAACTATAGGCCTCACCCTGGGAAATCTAAATTGGTAAAAGTGTGTCCCTAGAGATTTTTTTAAAAATAACCTATCATGGGCAACAAAGTAGTGTTTGTTTTGGTGAAATCATGCAATTCCATCAAAAATGTCTTGGTCCACCCATGTTACAAACACAAGTTGGTTGTGACTGGAATGGCACATCCCATGTTAGCATGGAGAGCTTAGATGAAGTCAGTATCTGTCACACCCGGTTTTAAGGACAAAACCAGACATACACCATATGTGAAATAAAGACGACAAATCTCACATATAGCCTCAGATAAGTGTAATATCAAAAGACAAATGCTTAATATACATAACACAATAGTATAAAATATACCTTAAAGAGCAACACAGCGGAAAGACAACTCCGAACACCGGGTGCAACCTTCACTCCAGGATCAAACTAACTGGTTGATCACAAGCCTATCAATTCCAGAATCTAATAGTCTGGTACCCTTCCTGAGATGTGGGGAAATAGCAAGAGTGAGTCCATGTCGAACTCAACAAATATAACATGGGGTTCGTGAGGCTCAAAATGTTGACACTGGTTTACTGTGATAGCTTTTAGTGAGTCAACTTTTTAGCAGTTGAGTAGCAACAAGTTTACCAAAAACCCAAATAACCTCATGATCATGTAAACGAGAATAATGTATAGCAAGAAACAATAATCATTAGTGAACATCAATATCATCAGTGTTATCATTATCATCAGCGTTCATCATTTATTCTGTAAGGGTCCAAGGCCACTCGTGACCGTGAGCACGGCTGATATACCAGTTTTACACTCTGCAGAGGTTGTACACTTTCACTGTGAGTCGTGATTTACCCTTTCGCCCGAGGTAGCTAATCTCTTGACCCACTTCCAAGGAAGGTCGGCAGGGTTCACTATGAAGTCTTTCAAAGGTTCGTCTAACAAGTTAGGGCCATTAGATTCACTCGGCAAACAGATGTAGAGCCCCCGTTCCAAATGGCACAATAACGCGCAGCCTATACACATAAGGATAGAGGCCGCACTATACCCGATTCGTCAAGCCGTTCTTACGCCAAAAAGGTTACCTCTAACAAGCTAGAAAAGGTCCTCATACTTGACTAAAGCCAGAGCCATATACCCTCACAGTTGTACTGTAAGTCCCGGATTGTCGCTTACAGATAAGTCCTTAAGGAGAGAAACTAGAGCACCAAAAATACCCCATGCTCTAGCCCCCTTAAACCATGTTTCTATAAAGCATCTTTTAAACGTTTATTGCATATACCATTAGTCAAGTTACAGATCATGGTTATTTATCTTGAGCACTAGCATAAATACTACCCAATGCAATATCCCATAGGTGTCAAAGTACAAGATACAAAAGCTAGGATATCCTTAATGGTAACAAGGTAGACACATGCACATTAATTAAGTATATTAAAGATGAATAGGAAACAAGGATGATCCCATGTTATACTTGCCTTAAACACCGATCCTTCGGTAAGCTTTAATCTTCAACGTTCTTCTTCTTCTTGATAACCACGTATATCTCACCGACTGGACTTGATCAATAAATCACCACACACACATCGAGCAATCATACACAAAGCAAACAATAGATCTAAATTAGAACAGTACACCAAACATATGAAACAACGTATGAAAAGGTTTTAAAGATGTTCTACGCATTGCTACGAACACACAGACGCGAAAAGCACACTAATCGGAGCTACGGTTGAAAAGATACATCTACCGAAAGATTTGCTCATAGAAGAAAATATAAAACTATTAGTTTCATGTGTTTTAATTATATAATAACATATATAAGATATTTTATAGATACTATATATGGAATTAAGTCAAATTTAGATTCAAATTATGAAACTAAAGTAAAACAAATCATATTTTATTTACAAAACCCAGTTGCATAATTATTAATCAAGATATGATTTAAACCATAAAATTTCAGAATTAGTAATATGGCAAATACCGTCACTAACGCGTAGATCTCGTTGCTATGAATCTAACGCAACTCAAATGAGCTAAAACGGATCTAAAACGTAGAAGATATGATTTAAACAAGATTTACTTTATTAAAGTAATAGATTAAATCTCACATCGGAACTTAAAGATAGAAAACCTAACCAACAGTAACACTAATAGTATAACAAGTTTGTAAAACTCTTTTACACGTTACTACGATCACATAGACATAAAGATCACGAAATTTGGATTTAAAACGTAAAAGTTATGAGTTTTCTAAGATTTCCTATAGATAAATAATTACTTTAATATAAACTCGAAAATAAATTATCTCAAACCTACTGTACAGTTCTATCATCATGTAGAGCTCGCAAATACGAATCTAACGCAATTTAAATGGATCAAATCGGAGTTAAAACGGATAATTTATGACTAAAACAAACTCAGTGGCAAAACTGTAAATATCAGAAAACGTATTTTTCTTTTTCTGAAACGAATTACGTTTTCAATTAATCAAAACGTATTTTCTAGATTACACTTTGGATTGCGGGTTATATACTTAAAAACTTCAGGGGCTCTTTAGCAAATTTGGCGGCCGAACCGGTATCTTTAAATAACGGCCGTCCGATTTAAAATGGACGGTCCAAATCGGATCGGGGAGAAGGCCGGCGGCACTCCGGCCGGACTCCGGCCCGACGGCGACTCTCCGCGGCGGCGCCATGGCCGGGAAACGCCATCTTGCTCTACGGTGCACGAAAACGCGAACAGAGCACCTGCGGGTAGACAACTCGAACGCGAACTCACCTAGGGTAAAACCGTAGGCGAGGATGAAACGAGGAACGCGTGCGGCTCGGAGGGGCGGACGGTGGAGGCGGTGGTGCTCACGGTGGCGCGTCGAGACGACTAGAGCGGCTCCAAAAGGATGGGATGGGGGCGGTATGATGCAGGGGTCTCGTTTTTATAGCCCGAAGGCGTCGGTAAATAAGGAAGGGAGGGAGATTTGGCGGCGGATTCGGTCGGTGGAGGAAGGAAAGCGAATCCCGCCGTCGTCGGGAGGAGGAAGAAAGGAAAGGTGGAAGGAGACACTGACAAGCGGGCCCCTCGTGTCAGCGACTAGAAGCGGAGAAGGAAAGGCGCGCGCGATACTGGGCCGGCGGCTGCGGCTGGGCTCAGCCCATGCGGGAGCGAGGTGCGGGAGTGAGCGGGCCGCGCGCTGGTGAGAAGGCAGGCCGCCGCTAGCAGGCCGAGACGAGCGCTGGGCTGAAAACCGAAAGAAAATGATTTTCCTTTTCTTTTTCCTTTTCTAATTTTTCAAAGCCAATTTTCAAAAGATTTTCAAATCCAAATTTGAATTTGATCAAACCACTCATCTCAAAAATTTAAATGCAACAGCATGAGTGCACAAACATGTTTCTATTCTTATATTTGATTTTAAATTTATAAAAATTATTCTTATCCTAAATTTTCATGCTCACAAAAATATACAAAAATCATATTTTTCCTATTTTTCTTCTTTTCAAATTTTTAGGGTGTTACAATTCTACCCCCCTTAAGATGAATCTCGTCCCGAGATTCGGAAGATGATGATAAAAGAGATAATGACACTTTGTCTTTATTTGATCCTCATTTTCCAAATTACTCTTTCGTGCAGAGTCATGAGACAATTTCTCATATCCTGACTAACTAATCTGTCTAAGCATAATCATCTCTCCTATTGAGCTCCTCCAAAGTTATTTGTTCCTCTGCTATGACTTCAGTAAACTCATGGTCCACTTTGCTATCCTTGGTGTACCTATCTTCTAATTGATCATTCTCATCTCCCTCAGGTAAAAGTCGACCACCTTGATACTCAATTCTTTTCCTTGACGGTGTTGTTAAGAGCATGGTGCACCGAGTACTATAAATCACTCCTTTGTGTGCACAGAGCCATCCATTACCATGAACCATGTGAATTTTAAGTGACTCCAACACAATGAGTGTTGCGGTGAAGTTTTTCCTTGTTTATGATAAGACTGACATTCGGGCATATCTGATCTGCCTGCATTTCTCCCACTGGGGTTTGAACTAGCAAAGGCCTCCTCATTGGACACTTCACCATCTTGCACGTCTCTACCATGTCGGCGGAAATGAAAGAATGCGAAGCACTAGGGTCAAATAAAGCAAAACTTGTACTGAGCTTACTTGAATATAACCATCTACCACTTTGGTAACTCCATGAATTTTATCCATATCCACATTGCTCAGTCTTCCATTGACATAGTTTTGCTGCGTTCTACTTCCTTGAACAGGCTTCTTAAGGGCTTTCCTTTTTCGCTTTCGTTGTTGTGGATTCTAACTTAGTTCACTCCCAACTTGCTCTTCAACATTGTTATTTTGATAGTGCTCGGCTTCATCATACCCATAACATCCTTCAATGGCAGAAACATCAACCTTTTCCCACATACCAATGCGAGACGTCATATAGGGCTCCTGAGTCATGAGACACTACACTTCCTGTCATCAAGTGACCAACATCAGCAACACGAGCAAGTATAGATAATCATAATCATGAACTATCCAAAAGAACAACTCTCGTCTCCATGGACCCAAAATTATCAACCTTGTTCACAGGACATTTTTGCTCAAGAGTGGCAACTCAATCATGGAGACTAACCAATACTTCTAACTAAAGAGTTCAATCTTAATAATCCTTCTTTACATTGGCTACCCCCCTTAAAATAAGGGACACCAAATAGGGTAGCTTGAACCCTTCTTCTAGATGAGCTACTTAGCATAAAGTGTTCTGACATCCCAATAATACTCTTGTGTATGGGTAAGAACAAGAAATCTGAAATTTCTCACGAACAGAAAATCAGCAGTGCAGTAAAACAGCTGTAACTCTCATTCTGTTAATCCAATGAAGCTGTCGTTTATACCGATGGAAAACTTATAAAATTCTCTGCAACTTTCTTATAGAACACACTTCCAGATTCTGTAGTTAACTTGGTCGAAAACAGCACATAACAGATTCTGTTCCAGGTTTCAGACAGCACAGTTGCATCGTCTTGTGATTTTTGTATCTCCCAATCCAAAATAGCTATGAGGGTGGTTCTTGCATTTAGAGAGAGATGTTGAAGTCCACTCTTGTCCAGAATTTTCTCATGATTTTTGGTCTTTCAAGAACAGAGATATAAGTTGATAAAGACAGGCTGCTCGGAAAGACAAGATATAGAAAGCAGGAGATAACTAAAACCCAGCTATTTATTTCATTAATCCTTATACCTTATACATATAAACTAAATGAAATCATGGTCAAAGCCCACGAGATCATTCCACTCATTACAAAATTCCAACTCAAGCATAAACATAAGCACAAAGCAACTAAACACTTAAAAGTTCATAAGCCACACATTAAGACGACTCAACTTGGCTACTAACGGTTTTATTACACGGGACATAACTCCTATTCCTTAAATATGGTGTGATTGTAGCAGCTTCCAGAGTAGATAACGTCTCTTACATTCCTTATTGCTTTATATGGACATCTGAATCTCTGCATCTCTCTTTACCATTCTTATAACTCATACCTTAAGATGGGTCAACCTGGTATCCCTCAGGTGTAGATTTAATACCCTCATACTCAATCCTTTCTCCTGAAAGTGTAGTTAGAAACACTGAACATTGGGCATACTCTATCACTCCTTTACAAGTAGATAACCAGTCTATTCCAAGGATAACATCAATGCCCATTAATTCCAAAACAATGAGGTTTACCTTAAAATTTACCCCCTTTATGTCAAGACTAACTTTTGGGCATACGCGGTCTGCCTTTATTTCGCCTCTTGGAGTTTCAACCATAACTGTTTTCCCCCCTTGGAAGCATAAGTATGTTATGATCTTTTGCATATTATCTAGATATGAACGAATGTGAGGCACTGGGGTCAAACAAAACCTTGGCATTTCCTAAACTTACGGGAATTGATCCAAACACGACCTCCTTAGCTCCAGGAATGGTGGAAATATCCACATGTTTCAACCTTCCATGATTGAAATTTCTCTTTAATTTATTTCCCTGCACATGCTCCTTTTGGACATCCTGTCCTGGGTCTCGCTGTTGTGGATTCTTCTGTGGGCAAGATTTGATATAATGTCCTTCCTGCTGGCAATGATAACACTTTCTCTTAGCTGGATCTTTTGTGATGTCATACCCCAAGGAACTGTTGTTTGGTATGCTGCGATCTTGCTGGCCATAAAAGTTCACCCTTCGTCCCTTTGGCTTGTTTCCTAGCTTGTTTGGCCTTTTGGGGTTGATACTCCTTATAGGTACTTGTCCACCCATCTATGACTACTTCATGGGGAGTAGTTTTAGCGGGAGGGGCTTCTAACTCTTCAGGGTTTGGATTTGTTTGACAGGGGATCAGGGCTGCATGTGATAATGTAGTATAACTCGCTTGCTGATTGCTTTCCACAAGTGGTTCTAATGAGATTGCCTTTCTCTTCTTGTCCATGTTGATCTCAAAATTTGGATCCACCTTGACTTTCCCCTTATTAGACTCGTTTCGAAGACAGGGAAAACCATAATGCTTACAGCAGTGACATTGTTCCTGCTCTCCCAATGCCTTATTATCAACATCTTTATTGGATTTCATATTCTTCCAAACTTCTGCTACTTGTATCTTCTCTGACCCCTTGGATATGTTGGCTTGACCTTGAGATGAGCATCGTTGAGAATTCCCATGTTGAGCCATTTCTTCTAGTAATTGGTTTTGCATCGCTAATGGTTTCTTGTCAAAAGTGAGCAAGAGCGACACAATTCAGTCCTCTTAACCTCTGAAATCCATAGTCTTCTCGTCATGAGCCGTCTAATAGACAAGGAGAAAAGGTTCAAAATAGAGACAAGATTTTTATAACAGAATGGGGATAGAATTAAGCATAACTTTGAGAAAATAACAAAGTTAAAGAGAAGCAAGAAATAGGCAACAATGAGAACATGCTAAACGTCCAGTTCTAACTAGGCTTGCGTCCTACAGTCAGCATTGCTCCGATACCAATCTGTCACACCCGGTTTTAAGGACAAAACCAGACATACACCATATGTGAAATAAAGACGACAAATCTCACATATAGCCTCAGATAAGTGTAATATCAAAAGACAAATGCTTAATATACATAACACAATAGTATAAAATATACCTTAAAGAGCAACACAGCGGAAAGACAACTCCGAACACCGGGTGCAACCTTCACTCTAGGATCAAACTAACTGGTTGATCACAAGCCTAACAATTCTAGAATCTAACAGTCTGGTACCCTTCCTGAGATGTGGGGGAAATAGCAAGAGTGAGTCCATGTCGAACTCAACAAATATAACATGGGGTTCGTGAGGCTCAAAAGGTTGACACTGGTTTACTGCGATAGCTTTTAGTGAGTCAACTTTTTAGCAGTTGAGTAGCAACAAGTTTACCAAAAACCCAAATAACCTCATGATCATGTAAACGAGAATAATGTATAGCAAGAAACAATAATCATTAGTGAACATCAATATCATCAGTGTTATCATTATCATCAGCGTTCATCATTTATTCTGTAAGGGTCCAAGGCCACTCGTGACCATGAGCACGGCTGATATACCAGTTTTACACTCTGCAGAGGTTGTACACTTTCACTGTGAGTCGTGATTTACCCTTTCGCCCCGAGGTAGCTAATCTCTTGACCCACTTCAAAGGAAGGTCGGCAGGGTTCACTATGAAGTCTTTCAAAGGTTCGTCTAACAAGTTAGGGCCATTAGATTCACTCGGCAAACAGATGTAGAGCCCCCCCTTCCAAATGGCACAACAACGCGCAGCCTATACACATAAGGACAGAGGCCGCACTATACCCGATTCGTCAAGCCATTCTTACGCCAAAAAGGTTACCTCTAACAAGCTAGAAAAGGTCCTCATACTTGACTAAAGCCAGAGCCATATAGCCCTCACAGTTGTACTGTAAGTCCCGGATTGTCGCTTACAGATAAGTCCTTAAGGAGAGAAACTAGAGCACCAAAAATACCCCATGCTCTAGCCCCCTAAACCATGTTTCTATAAAGCATCTTTTAAACGTTTATTGCATATACCATTAGTCAAGTTACAGATCATGGTTATTTATCTTGAGCACTAGCATAAATACTACCCAATGCAATATCCCATAGGTGTCAAAGTACAAGATACAAAAGCTAGGATATCCTTAATGGTAACAAGGTAGACACATGCACATTAATTAAGTATATTAAAGATGAATAGGAAACAAGGATGATCCCATGTTATACTTGCCTTAAACACCGATCCTTCGGTAAGCTTTAATCTTCAACGTTCTTCTTCTTCTTGATAACCACGTATATCTCACCGACTGGACTTGATCAATAAATCACCACACACACATCGAGCAATCATACACGAAGCAAACAATAGATCTAAATTAGAACAGTACACCAAACATATGAAACAACGTATGAAAAGGTTTTAAAGATGTTCTACGCATTGCTACAAACACACAGACGCGAAAAGCACACTAATCGGAGCTACGGTTGAAAAGATACATCTACCGAAAGATTTGCTCATAGAAGAAAATATAAAACTATTAGTTTCATGTGTTTTAATTATATAATAACATATATAAGATATTTTATAGATACTATATATGGAATTAAGTCAAATTTAGATTCAAATTATGAAACTAAAGTAAAACAAATCATATTTTATTTACAAAACCCAGTTGCATAATTATTAATCAAGATATGATTTAAACCATAAAATTTCAGAATTAGTAATATGGCAAATACCATCACTAACGCGTAGATCTCGTTGCTATGAATCTAACGCAACTCAAATGAGCTAAAACGGATCTAAAACGTAGAAGATATGATTTAAACAAGATTTACTTTATTAAAGTAATAGATTAAATCTCACATAGGAACTTAAAGATAGAAAACCTAACCAACAGTAACACTAACAGTATAATAAGTTTGTAAAACTCTTCTACATGTTACTACGATCACATAGACATAAAGATCACGAAATTTGGATTTAAAACGTAAAAGTTATGAGTTTTCTAAGATTTCCTATAGATAAATAATTACTTTAATATAAACTCGAAAATAAATTATCTCAAACCTATTGTACAGTTCTATCATCATGTAGATCTCGCAAATACGAATCTAACGCAATTTAAATGGATCAAATCGGAGTTAAAACGGATAATTTATGACTAAAACAAACTCAGTGGCAAAACTGTAAATATCAGAAAACGTATTTTCTTTTTCCGAAACGAATTACGTTTTCAATTAATCAAAACGTATTTTCCAGATTACACTTTGGATTGCGGGTTATATACTTAAAAACTTCAGGGGCTCTTTAGCAAATTTGGCGGCCGAACCGGTATCTTTAAATAACGGCCGTCCGATTTAAAATGGACGGTCCAGATCGGATCGGGGAGAAGGCCGGCGGCACTCCGGCCGGACTCTGGCCCGACGGCGACTCTCCACGGCGGCGCCATGGCCGGGAAACGCCATCTTGCTCTACGGTGCACGAAAACGCGAACGGAGAGCACCTGCGGGTAGACAACTCGAACGCGAACTCACCTAGGGTAAAACCGTAGGCGAGGATGAAACGAGGAACGCGTGCGGCTCGGAGGGGCGGACGGTGGAGGCGGTGGTGCTCACGGTGGCGCGTCGAGACGACTAGAGCGGCTCCAAAAGGATGGGATGGGGGCGGTATGATGCAGGGGTCTCGTTTTTATAGCCCGAAGGCGTCGGTAAATAAGGAAGGGAGGGAGATTTGGCGGCGGATTCGGTCGGTGGAGGAAGGAAAGCGAATCCCGCCGTCGTCGGGAGGAGGAAGAAAGGAAAGGTGGAAGGAGACACTGACAAGCGGGCCCCTCGTGTCAGCGACTAGAAGCGGAGAAGGAAAGGCGCGCGCGATACTGGGCCGGCGGCTGCGGCTGGGCTCGGCCCATGCGGGAGCGAGGCGCGGGAGTGAGCGGGCCGCGCGCTGGTGAGAAGGCAGGCCGCCGCTAGCAGGCCGAGACGAGCGCTGGGCTGAAAACCGAAAGAAAATGATTTTCCTTTTCTTTTTCCTTTTCTAATTTTTCAAAGCCAATTTTCAAAAGATTTTCAAATCCAAATTTGAATTTGATCAAACCACTCATCTCAAAAATTTAAATGCAACAGCATGAGTGCACAAACATGTTTCTATTCTTATATTTGATTTTAAATTTATAAAAATTATTCTTATCCTAAATTTTCATGCTCACAAAAATATACAAAAATCATATTTTTCCTATTTTTCTTCTTTTCAAATTTTTAGGGTGTTACAGTATCAATTATGTTTCACAACCACGCCGTTAAGGTACCGTGATGGCCGCGACCTCAGAAATTGCCGATTCAGACATCGTGGCAAATGTAAAACCTTGAGAAATTTGCCTTCTAGACATGGAATTGAGTATGGTTTTTTTTTCATGGCTATAGAAGTATAGGCCTCACCCTAGGGAACTTGAATTAGTAAAAGTGCTTCCCTTGAGATTTTTCTAGAAATAACTTATCATAGGTAATACAACAGTGTTTGTTTCGGTGAAATAATGCAATTCCATCAAAGATGTCTGGCTCCACCCATCTTATAAAATGAGTTGGTTGTGACAGGAATGACACATCTCGTATTAGGGTGGAGATCTTTGATGAAGTTCATATCAACTACATCACATAACCACGTAGTTAATGTACTGTGATGGCCGTGACACCGGGAACTATCGATGCATATGTCGTGGCAAATGTAAAACTTTAAGAAATTTGCCTTCTAGACATGGAATTAAGCTATGTTTTTTTCATGGCTACAAAACTATAGGCCTCACCCTAGGAAACCTAAATTGGTAAAAGTGAGTCCCTAGAGATTTTTCTAAAAATAACCTATCATAGGCAACAAAGTAGTGTTTGTTTTGGTGAAATCATGCAATTCCATCAAAAATGTCTTGGTCCACCCATGTTACAAAACAAGTTGGTTGTGACTAGAATGGCACATCCCATGTTAGCATGGAGAGCTTAGATGAAGTTAGTAGCAATTATGTTTCACAACCACGCCGTTAAGGTACCGTGATGGCCGTGACCTCGGAAATTGCCGATTCAGACATCGTGGCAAATGTAAAACCTTCAGAAATTTGCCTTCTAGACATGGAATTGAGCTAGGTTATTTTCATGGCTATAGAAGTATAGGCCTCACCCTAGGGAACTTGAATTGGTAAAAGTGCTTCCCTTGAGATTTTTCTAGAAATAACTTATCATAGGCAACAAAGCAGTTTTGTTTCGGTGAAATCATGCAATTCCATCAAAGATGTCTGGCTCCACCCGTCTTATAAAATGAGTTGGTTGTGATAGGAATGGCACATCTCATATTAGGGTGGAGAGCTTTGATGAAGTTCATATCAACTACATCACATAACCACGCAGTTAATGTACCGTGATGGCCGCGACACCGGGAACTATCGATGCATATGTCGTGGCAAATGTAAAACTTTGAGAAATTTGCCTTCTAGACATGGAATCAAGCTAGTTTTTTTTCATAGCAACAAAACTATAGGCCTCACAATAAGGAACCTGAATTGGAAAAAGTGAGTCCTTAGAGATTTTTCTAAAAATATCCTATCATAGGTAACAAAGCAATGTTTGTTTTGGTGAAATAATGCAATTCCGTCAAAGATGTCTGGGTCCACCCGTATTACGAAATGAGTTGGTTGTGATAGGAATGGCACATCTCATGTTAGGGTGGAGAGCTTAGATGATGTCAATATCAATTATGTCACACAACAATGCTATTAAGGTACCATGATGGCCGTGACACCGGAAATTGCCGATTCAGATGTCGTGGCAAATGTAAAACGTTGAGAAATTTGCCTTCTGGACATGGAATCGAGCTAGTTTTTTTTTCATGAATATAGAACTATAGGCTTCACCATAGGGAACCTAGATTGGTAAAAGTGCTTCCCTAGAGATTTTTCTAAAAATAACTTATCATAGGCAACAAAGCAGTATTTGTTTCGGTGAAATAATGCAATTCCATCAAAGATGTCTGGCTCCACCCGTCTTATAAAATGAGTTGGTTGTGATAGGAATGGCACATCTCGTATTAGGGTGGAGAGCTTTGCTGAAGTTCATATCAACTACATCACATAACCGCGTAGTTAATGTACCATGATGGCCGCGACACCGGGAACTATCGATGCATATGTCGTGGTAAATGTAAAACTTTGAGAAATTTGCCTTCTAGACATGGAATCAAGCTAGTTTTTTTTCATAGCAACAAAACTATAGGCCTCACAATAAGGAACCTAAATTGGAAAAAGTGAGTCCTTAGAGATTTTTCTAAAAATAACCTATCATAGGTAACAAAGCAATGTTTGTTTTGGTGAAATAATGCAATTCCGTCAAAGATGTCTGGGTCCACCCGTATTACGAAATGAGTTGGTTGTGATAGGAATGGCACATCTCATGTTAGGGTGGAGAGCTTAGATGATGTCAATATCAATTATGTCACACAACAATGCTGTTAAGGTACCATGATGGCCGTGACACCGGAAATTGCCGATTCAGATGTCGTGGCAAATGTAAAACGTTGAGAAATTTGCCTTCTGGACATGGAATCGAGCTAGTTTTTTTTCATGAATATAGAACTATAGGCTTCACCATAGGGAACCTAGATTGGTAAAAGTGCTTCCCTAGAGATTTTTCTAAAAATAACTTATCATAGGCAACAAAGCAGTGTTTGTTTCGGTGAAATAATGCAATTCCATCAAAGATGTCTGGCTCCACCCGTCTTATAAAATGAGTTGGTTGTGATAGGAATGGCACATCTCGTATTAGGGTGGAGAGCTTTGCTGAAGTTCATATCAACTACATCACATAACCGCGTAGTTAATGTACCATGATGGCCGCGACACCGGGAACTATCGATGCATATGTCGTGGTAAATGTAAAACTTTGAGAAATTTGCCTTCTAGACATGGAATCAAGCTAGTTTTTTTTCATAGCAACAAAACTATAGGCCTCACAATAAGGAACCTAAATTGGAAAAAGTGAGTCCTTAGAGATTTTTCTAAAAATAACCTATCATAGGTAACAAAGCAATGTTTGTTTTGGTGAAATAATGCAATTCCGTCAAAGATGTCTGGGTCCACCCGTATTACGAAATGAGTTGGTTGTGATAGGAATGGCACATCTCATGTTAGGGTGGAGAGCTTAGATGATGTCAATATCAATTATGTCACACAACAATGCTGTTAAGGTACCATGATGGCCGTGACACCGGAAATTGCCGATTCAGATGTCGTGGCAAATGTAAAATGTTGAGAAATTTGCCTTCTGGACATGGAATCGAGCTAGTTTTTTTTCATGAATATAGAACTATAGGCTTCACCATAGGGAACCTAGATTGGTAAAAGTGCTTCCCTAGAGATTTTTCTAAAAATAACTTATCATAGGCAACAAAGCAGTGTTTGTTTCGGTGAAATAATGCAATTCCATCAAAGATTACTGGCTCCACCAGTCTTATAAAATGAGTTGGTTGTGATAGGAATGGCACATCTCGTATTAGGGTGGAGAGCTTTGCTGAAGTTCATATCAACTACATCACATAACCGCGTAGTTAATGTACCATGATGGCCGCGACACCGGGAACTATCGATGCATATGTCGTGGTAAATGTAAAACTTTGAGAAATTTGCCTTCTAGACATGGAATCAAGCTAGTTTTTTTTCATAGCAACAAAACTATAGGCCTCACAATAAGGAACCTAAATTGGAAAAAGTGAGTCCTTAGAGATTTTTCTAAAAATAACCTATCATAGGTAACAAAGCAATGTTTGTTTTGGTGAAATAATGCAATTCCGTCAAAGATGTCTGGGTCCACCCGTATTACGAAATGAGTTGGTTGTGATAGGAATGGCACATCTCATGTTAGGGTGGAGAGCTTAGATGATGTCAATATCAATTATGTCACACAACAATGCTGTTAAGGTACCATGATGGCCGTGACACCGGAAATTGCCGATTCAGATGTCGTGGCAAATGTAAAACGTTGAGAAATTTGCCTTCTGGACATGGAATCGAGCTAGTTTTTTTTCATGAATATAGAACTATAGGCTTCACCATAGGGAACCTAGATTGGTAAAAGTGCTTCCCTAGAGATTTTTCTAAAAATAACTTATCATAGGCAACAAAGCAGTGTTTGTTTCGGTGAAATAATGCAATTCCATCAAAGATGTCTGGCTCCACCCGTCTTATAAAATGAGTTGGTTGTGATAGTAATGACACATCTCATATTAGGGTGGAGAGCTTTGCTGAAATTCATATCAACTACATCACATAACCGCGTAGTTAATGTACCATGATGGCCGTGACACCGGGAATTATCGATGCATATGTCGTGGCAAATGTAAAACTTTGAGAAATTTGCCTTCTAGACATGGAATTAAGCTATGTTTTTTTTCAAGGCTACAAAACTATAGGCCTCACCCTAGGGAACCTAAATTAGTAAAAGTGAGTCCCTAGAGATTTTTCATAGGCAACAAAGTAGTGTTTGTTTTTGTGAAATCATGCAATTCCATAAAAAATGTCTGGGTCCACCCATGTTACAAAATGAGTTGGTTGTGACTAGAATAGCATATCCCATGTGAGCGTGGAGAGCTTAGATGAAGTTAGTATCAATTATGTTGCACAACCACGCCGTTAAGGTACCGTGATGGCCGCGACCTCAGAAATTGCCGATTCAAACATCGTGGCAAATGTAAAACCTTGAGAAATTTGCCTTCTGGACATGGAATTGAGCTAGGTTTTTTTCATGGCTATAGAAGTATAGGCCTCACCCTAGGGAACTTGAATTGGTAAAAGTGGTTCCCTTGAGATTTTTCTAGAAATGACTTATCATAGGCAACAAAGCAGTGTTTGTTTCAGCGAAATCATGCAATTCCATCAAAGATGTCTGGGTCCGCCCGTGTTGCGAAATGAGTTGGTTGTGATAGGAATGGCACATCTCATATAAGGGTGGAGGTCTTAGATGTAGTTAGTATCAATTATGTCACACAACCAGGCCATTAAGGAACCATGATGGCCATGACACTGGAAACTGCCGATTCAGATGTCCCAGCAAATGTAAAACCTTAAGAAATTTGCCTTCTGGACATGGAATCAGGGTAGTTTTTTTTCATAGCAACAAAACTATAGGCCTCACCGTAAGGAACCTGAATTGGAAAAAGTGAGTCCCTAGAGATTTTTCTAAAAATAACTTATCATAGGCAACAAAGCAATGTTTGTTTTGGTGAAATAATGCAATTCCATCAAAAATGTCTGGGTCCACCCATGTTACAAAACGAGTTGGTTGTGACTAGAATATCACATCCCATGTTAGCGTGGAGAGCTTAGATGAAGTCAGTATCAATTATGTTTCACAACCACGCTGTTAACATACCGTGATGGCCGCGACCTCAGAAATTGTCGATTCAGACATCGTGGCAAATGTAAAACCTTGAGAAATTTGCCTTCTAGACATGGAATTGAGCATGATTTTTTTTCATGGCTATAGAAGTATAGGCCTCACCCTAGGGAACTTGAATTGGTAAAAGTGCTTCCCTTGAGATTTTTCTAGAAATAACTTATCATAGGTAATACAGCAGTGTTTGTTTCGGTGAAATAATGCAATTCCATCAAAGATGTCTGGCTCCACCCGTCTTATAAAATGAGTTGGTTGTGATAGGAATGGCACATCTCGTATTAGGGTGGAGATCTTTGATGAAGTTCATATCAACTACATCACATAACCACGTAGTTAATGTATCGTGATGGCCGCGACACCGGGAACTATCGATGCATATGTCGTGGCAAAAGTAAAACTTTGAGAAATTTGCCTCCTGGATGTGGAATTAAGCTATGTTTTTTTCATGGCTACAAAACTATAGGCCTCACCCTAGGAAACCTAAATTGGTAAAAGTGAGTTCCTAGAGATTTTTCTAAAAATAACCTATCATAGGCAACAAAGTAGTGTTTGTTTTGGTGAAATCATGCAATTCCATCAAAAATGTCTTGGTCCACCCATGTTACAAAACAAGTTGGTTGTGACTAGAATGGCACATCCCATGTTAGCATGGAGAGCTTAGATGAAGTTAGTAGCAATTATGTTTCACAACCACGCCGTTAAGGTACCGTGATGGCCGCGACCTCAGAAATTGCCGATTCAGACATCGTGGCAAATGTAAAACCTTGAGAAATTTGCCTTCTAGACATGGAATTGAGCTAGGTTTTTTTCATGGCTATAGAAGTATAGGCCTCACCCTAGGGAACTTGAATTGGTAAAAGTGCTTCCCTTGAGATTTTTCTAGAAATAACTTATCATAGGCAACAAAGCAGTGTTTGTTTCGGTGAAATCATGCAATTCCATCAAAAATGTCTAGCTCCACCCGTCTTATAAAAAGAGTTGGTTGTGATAGGAATGGCACATCTCATATTAGGGTGGAGAGCTTTGATGATGTTCATATCAACTACATCACATAACCACGCAGTTAATGTACCGTGATGGCCGCGACACCGGGAACTATCGATGCATATGTCGTGGTAAATGTAAAACTTTGAGAAATTTGCCTTCTAGACATGGAATCAAGCTAGTTTTTTTTCATAGCAACAAAACTATTGGCCTCACAATAAGGAACCTGAATTGGAAAAAGTGAGTCCTTAGAGATTTTTCTAAAAATAACCTATCATAGGAAACAAAGCAATGTTTGTTTTGGTGAAATAATGCAATTACATCAAAGATGTCTGGGTCCACCCGTATTACGAAATGAGTTGGTTGTGATAGGATTGGCACATCTCATGTTAGGGTGGAGAGCTTAGATGATTTCAATATCAATTATGTCACACAATAATGCTGTTAAGGTACCATAATGGCCGTGACACTGGAAATTGCCGATTTAGATGTCGTGGCAAATGTAAAACGTTGAGAAATTTGCCTTCTGGACATGGAATCGAGCTAGTTTTTTTTCATGAATATAGAACTATAGGCTTCACCATAGGGAACCTAGATTGGTAAAAGTGCTTCCCTAGAGATTTTTCTAAAAATAACTTATCATAGGTAACAAAGCAGTGTTTGTTTCGGTGAAATAATGCAATTCCATCAAAGATGTCTGGCTCCACCCGTCTTATAAAATGAGTTGGTTGTGATAGGAATGGCACATCTCGTATTAGGGTGGAGAGCTTTGTTGAAGTTCATATCAACTACATCACATAACCGCATAGTTAATGTACCGTGATGGCCGTGACACCGGGAACTATCGATGCATATGTCATGGCAAATGTAAAACTTTGAGAAATTTGCCTTCTAGACATGGAATTAAGCTATGTTTTTTTTCATGGCTACAAAACTATAGGCCTCACCCTAGGGAACCTAAATTTGTAAAAGTGAGTCCCTAGAGATTTTTCTAAAAATAACCTATCATAGGCAACAAAGTAGTGTTTGTTTTTGTGAAATCATGCAATTCCATAAAAAATTTCTGGGTCCACCCATGTTACAAAATGAGTTGGTTGTGACTGGAATAGCATATCCCATGTTAGCGTGGAGAGCTTAGATGAAGTTAGTATCAATTATGTTGCACAACCACGCCGTTAAGGTACCGTGATGGCCGCGACCTCAGAAATTGCCGATTCAAACATCGTGGCAAATGTAAAACCTTGAGAAATTTGCCTTCTGGACATGGAATTGAGCTAGGTTTTTTTCATGGCTATAGAAGTATAGGCCTCACCCTAGGGAACTTGAATTGGTAAAAGTGGTTCCCTTGAGATTTTTCTGGAAATAACTTATCGTAGGCAACAAAGCAGTGTTTGTTTCAGTGAAATCATGCAATTCCATCAAAGATGTCTGGGTCCGCCCGTGTTGCGAAATGAGTTGGTTATGATAGGAATGGCACATCTCATATAAGGGTGGAGGGCTTAGATGTAGTTAGTATCAATTATGTCACACAACCATGCCATTAAGGAACCATGATGGCCGCGACACTGGAAACTGCCGATTCAGATGTCCCAGCAAATGTAAAACCTTAAGAAATTTGCATTTTGGACATGGAATCAAGCTAGTTTTTTTTCATAGCAACAAAACTATAGGCCTCACCGTAAGGAACCTGAATTGGAAAAAGTGAGTCCCTAGAGATTTTTCTAAAAATAACTTATCATAGGCAACAAAGTAATGTTAGTTTTGGTGAAATAATGCAATTCCATCAAAGATGTCTTGGTCCACCCGTATTATGAAATGAGTTGGTTGTGATAGGAATGGCACATCTCATGTTAGGGTGGAGAGATTAGATGATGTCATTATCAATTATGTCACACAACAATGCAGTTAAGGTACCATGATGGCCGAGACACCAGAAACTACCAATTCAGATGTCGTGGCAAATGTAAAACATTGAGAAATTTGCCTTCTAGACATGGAATCGAGCTAGTTTTTTTCATGACTATAGAACTACAGGCTTCACCATAGGAAACCTAGATTAGCAAAAGTGGGTTCCTAGAGATTTTTCTAAAAATAACTTACCATAGGCAACAAAGTAGTGTTAGTTTCGGTGAAATAATGCAATTCCATCAAAGATGTCTGGCTCCACCCGTCTTATAAAATGATTTGATTGTGATAGGAATGGCACATCTCGTATTAGGGTGCAGAGCTTTGATGAAGTTCATATCAACTACATCACATAACCACACAGTTAATGTAACGTGATGGCCGTGACATCGGGAACTATCGATGCATATGTCATTGCAAATGTAACACTTTGAGAAATTTGCCTTCTAGACATGGAATTAAGCTATGTTTTTTTTCATGGCTACAAAACTATAGGCCTCACCCTAGGGAACCTAAATTGGTAAAAGTGAGTCCCTAGAGATTTTTCTAAAAATAACCTATCATAGGCAATAAAGTAGTGTTTGTTTTGGTGAAATCATGCAATTCCATAAAAAATGTCTGGGTCCACCCATGTTACAAAAAAAGTTGGTTGTGACTGGAATGGCATATCCCATGTTAGCGTGGAGAGCTTAGATGAAGTTAGTATCAATTATGTTGCACAACCACGCAGTTAAGGTACCGTGACGGCCGCGACCTCAGAAATTGCCGATTCAAACATCGTGGCAAATGTAAAACCTTGAGAAATTTGCCCTCTGGACATGGAATTGAGCTAGGTTTTTTTCATGGCTATAGAAGTATAGGCCTCACCCTAGGGAACTTGAATTGGTAAAAGTGGTTCCCTTGAGATTTTTCTAGAAATAACTTATCATAGGCAACAAAGCAGTGTTTGTTTCAGTAAAACCATGCAATTCCATCGAAGATGTCTGGGTCCACCCGTGTTACGAAATGAGTTGGTTGTGATCGGAATGGCACATCTCATATTAGGGTGGAGGGCTTAGATGTAGTCAGTATCAATTATGTCACACAACCAGGCCATTAAGGTACCATGATGGCCACGACACTGGAAACTACCGATTCAGATGTCCCAACAAATGTAAAACCTTAAGAAATTTGCCTTCTAGACATGGAATCAAGCTAGTTTTTTTTTCATAGCAACAAAACTATAGGCCTCACCATAAGGAACCTAAATTGGAAAAAGTGAGTCCCTAGAGATTTTTCTAAAAATAACTTATCATAGGCAACAAAGCAATGTTTGTTTTGGTGAAATAATGCAATTCCATCAAAGATGTCTGGGTCCACCTGTATTATGAAATGAGTTGGTTGTGATAGGAATGACACATCTCATGTTAGGGTGGAGAGCTTATATGATGTCAATATCAATTATGTCACACAACAATGCCGTTAAGGTACCATGATGGCCGCGACACCAAAAACTGCCGATTCAGATGTCGTGGTAAATGTAAAACGTTGAGAAATTTGCCTTCTCGACTTGGAATCGAGCTAGTTTTTTTCATGACTATAGAACTATAGGCTTCACCACAGGGAACCTAGATTAGAAAAAGTGGGTTCCTAGAGATTTTTCTAAAAATAACTTATCATAAGCAACAAAGCAGTGTTTGTTTCGGTGAAATAATGCAATTCCATCAAAGATGTCTGGCTCCACCCGTCTTATAAAATGAGTTGGTTGTGATAGGAATGGCACATCTCGTATTAGGGTGGAGAGCTTTGATGAAGTTCATATCAACTACATCACATAACCACGCAGTTAATGTACCGTGATGGTCGCGACACCAGGAACTATCGATGCATATGTCGTGGCAAATGTAAAACTTTGAGAAATTTGCCTTCTGGACATGGAATTAAGCTATGTTTTTTTTTCATTGCTACAAAACTATAGGCCTCACCCTAGGGAACCTAAATTGGTAAAACTGAGTCCCTAGAGATTTTTCTAAAAATAACCTATCATAGGCAACAAAGTAGTGTTTGTTTTGGTGAAATCATGCAATTCCATAAAAAATGTCTGGGTCCACCCAGGTTACAAAATGAGTTGGTTGTGACTGGAATGGCACATCCCATGTTAGCGTTGTGAACTTAGATGAAGTTAGTATCAATTATGTTGCACAACCACGCCGTTAAGGTACCGTGATGGCCGTAACCTCAGAAATTGCCGATTCAAACATCGTGGCAAATGTAAAACCTTGAGAAATTTGCCTTCTAGACATGGAATCGAGCTAGTTTTTTTCATGACTATAGAACTATAGGCTTCACCATAGGGAACCTAGATCAGCAAAAGTGGGTTCCTAGAGATTTTTCTAAAAATAACTTATCATAGGCAACAAAGCAGTGTTTGTTTCGGTGAAATAATGCAATTCCATCAAAGATGTCTGGCTCCACCCGTCTTATAAAATGAGTTGGTTGTGATAGGAATGGCACATCTCGTATTAGGGTGGAGAGCTTTGATGCAGTTCATATCAACTACATCACATAACCATGCAGTTAATGTACCGTGATGGTCGCGACACCAGGAACTATCGATGCATATGTCGTGGCAAATGTAAAACTTTGAGAAATTTGCCTTCTGGACATGGAATTAAGCTATGTTTTTTTTTCATTGCTACAAAACTATAGGCCTCACCCTAGGGAACCTAAATTGGTAAAACTGAGTCCCTAGAGATTTTTCTAAAAATAACCTATCATAGGCAACAAAGTAGTGTTTGTTTTGGTGAAATCATGCAATTCCATAAAAAATGTCTGGGTCCACCCAGGTTACAAAATGAGTTGGTTGTGACTGGAATGGCACATCCCATGTTAGCGTTGTGAACTTAGATGAAGTTAGTATCAATTATGTTGCACAACCACGCCGTTAAGGTACCGTGATGGCCGTAACCTCAGAAATTGCCGATTCAAACATCGTGGCAAATGTAAAACCTTGAGAAATTTGCCTTCTAGACATGGAATCGAGCTAGTTTTTTTCATGACTATAGAACTATAGGCTTCACCATAGGGAACCTAGATCAGCAAAAGTGGGTTCCTAGAGATTTTTCTAAAAATAACTTATCATAGGCAACAAAGCAGTGTTTGTTTCGGTGAAATAATGCAATTCCATCAAAGATGTCTGGCTCCACCCGTCTTATAAAATGAGTTGGTTGTGATAGGAATGGCACATCTCGTATTAGGGTGGAGAGCTTTGATGCAGTTCATATCAACTACATCACATAACCATGCAGTTAATGTACCGTGATGGTCGCGACACCAGGAACTATCGATGCATATGTCGTGGCAAATGTAAAACTTTGAGAAATTTGCCTTCTGGACATGGAATTAAGCTATGTTTTTTTTCATTGCTACAAAACTATAGGCCTCACCCTAGGGAACCTAAATTGGTAAAACTGAGTCCCTAGAGATTTTTCTAAAAATAACCTATCATAGGCAACAAAGTAGTGTTTGTTTTGGTGAAATCATGCAATTCCATAAAAAATGTCTGGGTCCACCCAGGTTACAAAATGAGTTGGTTGTGACTGGAATGGCACATCCCATGTTAGCGTTGTGAACTTAGATGAAGTTAGTATCAATTATGTTGCACAACCACGCCGTTAAGGTACCGTGATGGCCGTAACCTCAGAAATTGCCGATTCAAACATCGTGGCAAATGTAAAACCTTGAGAAATTTGCCTTCTAGACATGGAATCGAGCTAGTTTTTTTCATGACTATAGAACTATAGGCTTCACCATAGGGAACCTAGATCAGCAAAAGTGGGTTCCTAGAGATTTTTCTAAAAATAACTTATCATAGGCAACAAAGCAGTGTTTGTTTCGGTGAAATAATGCAATTCCATCAAAGATGTCTGGCTCCACCCGTCTTATAAAATGAGTTGGTTGTGATAGGAATGGCACATCTCGTATTAGGGTGGAGAGCTTTGATGCAGTTCATATCAACTACATCACATAACCATGCAGTTAATGTACCGTGATGGTCGCGACACCAGGAACTATCGATGCATATGTCGTGGCAAATGTAAAACTTTGAGAAATTTGCCTTCTGGACATGGAATTAAGCTATGTTTTTTTTCATTGCTACAAAACTATAGGCCTCACCCTAGGGAACCTAAATTGGTAAAACTGAGTCCCTAGAGATTTTTCTAAAAATAACCTATCATAGGCAACAAAGTAGTGTTTGTTTTGGTGAAATCATGCAATTCCATAAAAAATGTCTGGGTCCACCCAGGTTACAAAATGAGTTGGTTGTGACTGGAATGGCACATCCCATGTTAGCGTTGTGAACTTAGATGAAGTTAGTATCAATTATGTTGCACAACCACGCCGTTAAGGTACCGTGATGGCCGTAACCTCAGAAATTGCCGATTCAAACATCGTGGCAAATGTAAAACCTTGAGAAATTTGCCTTCTAGACATGGAATCGAGCTAGTTTTTTTCATGACTATAGAACTATAGGCTTCACCATAGGGAACCTAGATCAGCAAAAGTGGGTTCCTAGAGATTTTTCTAAAAATAACTTATCATAGGCAACAAAGCAGTGTTTGTTTCGGTGAAATAATGCAATTCCATCAAAGATGTCTGGCTCCACCCGTCTTATAAAATGAGTTGGTTGTGATAGGAATGGCACATCTCGTATTAGGGTGGAGAGCTTTGATGCAGTTCATATCAACTACATCACATAACCATGCAGTTAATGTACCGTGATGGTCGCGACACCAGGAACTATCGATGCATATGTCGTGGCAAATGTAAAACTTTGAGAAATTTGCCTTCTGGACATGGAATTAAGCTATGTTTTTTTTTCATTGCTACAAAACTATAGGCCTCACCCTAGGGAACCTAAATTGGTAAAACTGAGTCCCTAGAGATTTTTCTAAAAATAACCTATCATAGGCAACAAAGTAGTGTTTGTTTTGGTGAAATCATGCAATTCCATAAAAAATGTCTGGGTCCACCCAGGTTACAAAATGAGTTGGTTGTGACTGGAATGGCACATCCCATGTTAGCGTTGTGAACTTAGATGAAGTTAGTATCAATTATGTTGCACAACCACGCCGTTAAGGTACCGTGATGGCCGTAACCTCAGAAATTGCCGATTCAAACATCGTGGCAAATGTAAAACCTTGAGAAATTTGCCTTCTAGACATGGAATCGAGCTAGTTTTTTTCATGACTATAGAACTATAGGCTTCACCATAGGGAACCTAGATCAGCAAAAGTGGGTTCCTAGAGATTTTTCTAAAAATAACTTATCATAGGCAACAAAGCAGTGTTTGTTTCGGTGAAATAATGCAATTCCATCAAAGATGTCTGGCTCCACCCGTCTTATAAAATAAGTTGGTTGTGATAGGAATGGCACATCTCGTATTAGGGTGGAGAGCTTTGATGCAGTTCATATCAACTACATCACATAACCATGCAGTTAATGTACCGTGATGGTCGCGACACCAGGAACTATCGATGCATATGTCGTGGCAAATGTAAAACTTTGAGAAATTTGCCTTCTGGACATGGAATTAAGCTATGTTTTTTTTCATTGCTACAAAACTATAGGCCTCACCCTAGGGAACCTAAATTGGTAAAACTGAGTCCCTAGAGATTTTTCTAAAAATAACCTATCATAGGCAACAAAGTAGTGTTTGTTTTGGTGAAATCATGCAATTCCATAAAAAATGTCTGGGTCCACCCAGGTTACAAAATGAGTTGGTTGTGACTGGAATGGCACATCCCATGTTAGCGTTGTGAACTTAGATGAAGTTAGTATCAATTATGTTGCACAACCACGCCGTTAAGGTACCGTGATGGCCGTAACCTCAGAAATTGCCGATTCAAACATCGTGGCAAATGTAAAACCTTGAGAAATTTGCCTTCTAGACATGGAATCGAGCTAGTTTTTTTCATGACTATAGAACTATAGGCTTCACCATAGGGAACCTAGATCAGCAAAAGTGGGTTCCTAGAGATTTTTCTAAAAATAACTTATCATAGGCAACAAAGCAGTGTTTGTTTCGGTGAAATCATGCAATTCCATCAAAGATGTCTGGCTCCACCCGTCTTATAAAATGAGTTGGTTGTGATAGGAATGGCACATCTCATATTAGGGTGGAGAGCTTTGATGTAGTTCATATCAACTACATCACATAACCACATAGTTAATGTACCGTTATGGCCGTGACACCGAGAACTATCGATGCATATGTCAAGGCAGATGTAAAACTTTGAGAAATTGGCCTTCTAGACATGGAATTAAGTTATGTTTTTTTCATGGCTACAAAACTATATTCCTCACCCTTGGGAACCTAAATTGTTAAAATTGAGTCCCTAGAGATTTTTCTAAAAATAACTTATCATAGGCAACAAAGTAGTGTTTGTTTTGGTGAAATCATGCAATTCCATAAAAAATGTCTGGGTCCACCCATGTTACAAAACGAGTTGGTTGTGACTGGAATGGCACATCCCATGTTAGCGTGGAGAGCTTAGATGAAGTTAGTATCAATTATGTTGTACAACCACGCCGTTAAGGTACCGTGATGGCCGCAACCTCAGAAATTGCCGATTCAAACATCGTGGCAAATGTAAAACCTTGAGAAATTTGCCTTCTAGACTTGGAATTGAGCTAGGTTTTTTCATGGCTATAGAAGTATAGGCCTCACCCTAGGGAACTTGAATTGGTAAAAGTGCTTCCCTTGAGATTTTTCTAGAAATAACTTATCATAGGCAACAAAACAGTGTTTGTTTTGGTGAAATCATGCAATTCAATCAAAGATGTCTGGGTCTACCCGTGTTACGAAATGAGTTGGTTGTGATAGGAATGGCACATCTCATATTAGGGTGGATGGCTTAGATGTAGTCAGTATCAATTATGTCACACAACTAGGCCATTAAGGTACCATGATGGTCGTGACACTGGAAACTGCCGATTCAGATGTCCTAGCAAATGTAAAACCTTAAGAAATTTGCCTTCTGGACATGAAATCAAGCTAGTTTTTTTTTTCATAGCAACAAAACTATAGGCCTCACCATAATGAACCTGAATTGGAAAAAGTGAGTCCCTAGAGATTTTTCTAAAAATAACTTATCATAGGTAACAAAGCAATGTTTGTTTTGGTGAAATAATGTAATTCCATCAAAGATGTCTGGGTCCACCCGTATTACGAAATAAGTTGGTTGTGATAGGAATGACACATCTCATGTTAGGGTGGAGAGCTTAGATGATGTCAATATCAATTATGTCACACAATAATGCCGTTAAGGTACCATGATGGCCGCGACACCGGAAACTGTCGATTCAGATGTCGTGGCAAATGTAAAACATTGAGAAATTTGCCTTCTGGACATGGAATCGAGCTAGTTTTTTTCATGACTATAGAACTATAGGCTTCACCATAGGGAACCTAGATTAGCAAAAGTGGGTTCCTAGAGATTTTTCTAAAAATAACTTATCATAGGCAACAAAGCAATGTTTGTTTTGGTAAAATAATGCAATTACATCAAAGATGTCTGGCTCCACCCGTCTTATAAAATGAGTTGGTTGTGATAGGAATGGCACATCTCGTATTAGGGTGGAGAGCTTTGCTGAAGTTCATATCAACTACATCACATAACCACGCAGTTAATGTATCGTGATGGCCGCGACACCGGGAACTATCGATGCATATGTCGTGGCAAAAGTAAAACTTTGAGAAATTTGCCTCCTGGATGTGGAATTAAGCTATGTTTTTTCATGGCTACAAAACTATAGGCCTCACCCTTAGAAACATAAATTGGTAAAAATGAGTCCCTAGAGATTTTTCTAAAAATAACCTATCATAGGCAACAAAGCAATGTTTGTTTTTTTGAAATAATGAAATTCCATCAAAGATGTCTGGGTCCACCCGTATTACGAAATGAGTTCATTGTGATAGGAATGGCACATCTCATGTTAGGGTGAAGAGCTTAGATGATGTCAATATCAATTATGTCACACAACAATGCCGTTAAGGTACCATGATGGCCGCGACACCGGAAACTATCGATTTAGATGTCGTGCCAAATGAAAAACGTTGAGAAATTTGCCTTCTGGACATGGAATCAAGCTAGTTTTTTTCATGACTACAGAACTATAGGCTTCACCATAGGGAACCTAGATTAGCAAAAGTGGGTTCCAAGAGATTTTTCTAAAAATAACTTATCATAGGCAACAAAGCAGTGTTTGTTTTGGTGAAATAATGCAATTACATCAAAGATGTCTGGCTCCACCCGTCTTATAAAATGAGTTGGTTGTGATAGGAATGGCACATCTCGTATTAGGGTGGAGAGCTTTGCTGAAGTTCATATCAACTACATCACATAACCACGCAGTTAATGTATCGTGATGGCCGCGACACCGGGAACTATCGATGCATATGTCGTGGCAAAAGTAAAACTTTGAGAAATTTGCCTCCTGGACGTGGAATTAAGCTATGTTTTTTTCATGGCTACAAAACTATAGGCCTCACCATAGGAAACCTAAATTGGTAAAAGTGAGTCCCTAGAGATTTTTCTAAAAATAACCTATCACAGGCAACAAAGTAGTGTTTGTTTGGTGAAATCTTGCAATTCCATAAAAATGTCTAGGTCCACCCAAGTTACAAAACGAGTTGGTTGTGACTGGAATGGAACATCCCATGTTAGCGTGGAGAGCTTAGATGAAGTCAGTATCAATTAGGTTGCACAACCAAGCCGTTAAGGTACCGTGATGGCCGCGACCTCGGAAATTGCCGATTTAGACATCGTGGCAAATGTAAAACCTTGAGAAATTTGCCTTCTAGACATGGAATTGAACTAGGTTTTTGTCATGGCTATAGAAGTATAGGCCTCACCCTAGGGAACTTGAATTGGTAAAACTGCTTCCCTTGAGATTTTTATAGAAATAACTTATCATAGAAAACAAAGCAGTGTTTGTTTCGGTGAAATCATGTAATTCCATCAAAGATGTCTGGCTCCACCCATCTTATAAAATGAGTTGGTTATGATAGGAATGGCACATCTCATATTAGGGTGGAGAGCTTTGATGAAGTTCATATCAACTACATCACATAACCACGCAGTTAATGTACCGTGATGGTCGCGACACCGGGAACTATCGATGCATATGTCGTGGCAAATGTAAAACTTTGAGAAATTTGCCTTCTGGACATGGAATTAAGCTATGTTTTTTTTCATGGCTACAAAACTATAGGCCTCACCCTAGGGAACCTAAACTGGTAAAACTGAGTCCCTAGAGATTTTTCTAAAAATAACCAATCATAGGAAACAAAGTAGTGTTTGTTTTGGTGAGATCATGCAATTCCATCAAAAATATCTAGGTCCACCCATGTTCCAAAATGAGTTGGTTGTGACTGGAATGGCACATCCCATGTTAGCATGGAGAGCTTAGATGAAGTCAGTATCAATTATGTTGCAGAACCACGTTGTTAAGGTACCGTGATGGCCGCGACCTCAGAAATTGCCGATTCAAACATCGTGGCAAATGTAAAACCTTGAGAAATTTGCCTTCTGGACATGTAATTGAGGTAGGTTTTTTCATGGCTATAGAAGTATAGGCCTCACCCTAGGGAACTTGAATTAGTAAAAGTGGTTCCCTTGAGATTTCTCTAGAAATAACTTATCATAGGCAACAAAGTAGTGTTTGTTTCGGTGAAATCACGCAATTCCATCAAAGATGTCTGGGTCCACCCATGTTACGAAATGAGTTGGTTGTGATAGGAATGACACGTCTCATATTAGGGTGGAGAGCTTAGATGTAGTTAGTATCAGTTATGTCACACAACTAGGCCGTTAAGGTACCATGATGGCCGCGACACTGGAAACTGCCGATTTAGATGTCCTAGCAAATGTAAAACCTTAAGAAATTTGCATTCTGGACATGGAATCGAGCTAGTTTTTTTTCATAGCAACTAAACTATAGGCCTCATCGTAAGGAACCTGAATTGGAAAAAGTGAGTCCCTAGAGATTTTTCTAAAAATAAATTATCATAGGCAACAGAGCAATGTTTGTTTTGGTGAAATAATGCAATTCCATCAAAGATGTCTGGGTCCACCCGTATTACGAAATGAGTTCGTTGTGATAGGAATGGCACATCTCATGTTAGGGTGAAGAGCTTAGATGATGTCAATATCAATTATGTCACACAACAATGTCGCTAAGGTACCATGATGGCCGCGACACCGGAAACTGTCGATTCAGATGTCGTGCCAAATGAAAAACGTTGAGAAATTTGCCTTCTAGACATGGAATCAAGCTAGTTTTTTTCATGACTATAGAACTATAGTCTTCACCATAGGGAACCTAGATTAGCAAAAGTGGGTTCCTAGAGATTTTTCTAAAAATAACTTATCATAGGCAACAAAGCAGTGTTTGTTTTGGTGAAATAATGCAATTACATCAAAGATGTCTGGCTCCACCCGTCTTATAAAATGAGTTGGTTGTGATAGGAATGGCACATCTCGTATTAGGGTGGAGAGCTTTGCTGAAGTTCATATCAACTACATCACATAACCACGCAGTTAACGTATCGTGATGGCCGCGACACCGGGAACTATCGATGCATATGTCGTGGCAAAAGTAAAACTTTGAGAAATTTGCCTCCTGGATGTGGAATTAAGCTATGTTTTTTTCATGGCTACAAAACTATAGGCCTCACCATAGGAAACCTAAATTGGTAAAAGTGAGTCCCTAGAGATTTTTCTAAAAATAACCTATCACAGGCAACAAAGTAGTGTTTGTTTGGTGAAATCTTGCAATTCCATAAAAATGTCTAGGTCCACCCAAGTTACAAAACGAGTTGGTTGTGACTGGAATGGAACATCCCATGTTAGCGTGGAGAGCTTAGATGAAGTCAGTATAATTAGGTTGCACAACCAAGCCGTTAAGGTATCGTGATGGCCGCGACCTCGGAAATTGCCGATTCAGACATCGTGGCAAATGTAAAACCTTGAGAAATTTGCCTTCTAGACATGGAATTGAACTAGGTTTTTGTCATGGCTATAGAAGTATAGGCCTCACCCTAGGGAACTTGAATTGGTAAAACTGCTTCCCTTGAGATTTTTATAGAAATAACTTATCATAGAAAACAAAACAGTGTTTGTTTCGGTGAAATCATGTAATTCCATCAAAGATGTCTGGCTCCACCCATCTTATAAAATGAGTTGGTTATGATAGGAATGGCACATCTCATATTAGTGTGGAGAGCTTTGATGAAGTTCATATCAACTACATCACATAACCACGCAGTTAATGTACCGTGATGGTCGCGACACCGGGAACTATCGATGCATATGTCGTGGCAAATGTAAAACTTTGAGAAATTGTCCTTCTGGACATGGAATTAAGCTATGTTTTTTTTCATGGCTACAAAACTATAGGCCTCACCCTAGGGAACCTAAATTGGTAAAACTGAGTCCCTAGAGATTTTTCTAAAAATAACCTATCATAGGAAACAAAGTAGTGTTTGTTTTGGTGAGATCATGCAATTCCATCAAAAATATCTAGGTCCACCCATGTTCCAAAATGAGTTGGTTGTGACTGGAATGGCACATCCCATGTTAGCATGGAGAGCTTAGATGAAGTCAGTATCAATTATGTTGCAGAACCACGTTGTTAAGGTACCGTGATGGCCGCGACCTCAGAAATTGCCGATTCAAACATCGTGGCAAATGTAAAACCTTGAGAAATTTGCCTTCTAGACATGTAATTGAGCTAGGTTTTTTCATGGCTATAGAAGTATAGGCCTCACCCTAGGGAACTTGAATTAGTAAAAGTGGTTCCCTTGAGATTTCCCTAGAAATAACTTATCATAGGCAACAAAGTAGTGTTTGTTTCGGTGAAATCACGCAATTCCATCAAAGATGTCTGGGTCCACCCATGTTACGAAATGAGTTGGTTGTGATAGGAATGACACGTCTCATATTAGGGTGGAGAGCTTAGATGTAGTTAGTATCAGTTATGTCACACAACTAGGCCGTTAAGGTACCATGATGGCCGCGACACTGGAAATTGCCGATTTGGATGTCCTAGCAAATGTAAAACCTTAAGAAATTTGCATTCTGGACATGGAATCGAGCTAGTTTTTTTTTCATAGCAACTAAACTATAGGCCTCATCGTAAGGAACCTGAATTGGAAAAAGTGAGTCCCTAGAGATTTTTCTAAAAATAAATTATCATAGGCAACAGAGCAATGTTTGTTTTGGTGAAATAATGCAATTCCATCAAAGATATCTGGGTCCACCCGTATTACGAAATGAGTTCGTTGTGATAGGAATGGCACATCTCATGTTAGGGTGAAGAGCTTAGATGATGTCAATATCAATTATGTCACACAACAATGCCGTTAAGGTACCATGATGGCCGTGACACCGAAAACTGCTGATTCAGATGTCGTGGCAAATGTACAACGTTGAGAAATTTGCCTTCTGGACATGGAATCGAGATAGTTTTTTTCATGACTATAGAACTATAGGCTTCACCATAGGGAACCTAGATTAGCAAAAGTAGGTTCCTAGAGATTTTTTGAAAAATAACTTATCATAGGCAACAAAGCAGTGTTTGTTTTGGTGAAATAATGCAATTCCATCAAAGATGTCTGGCTCCACCCGTCCTATAAAATGAGTTGGTTGTGACAGGAATGGCACATCTCATATTAGGGTGGAGAGCTTTGATGAAGTTCATATCAACTACATCACATAACCACACAGTTAATGTACCGTGATGGCCGCGACACCGGGAACTATCGATGCATATGTCGTGGCAAATGTAAAACTTTGAGAAATTTGCCTTCTAGACATGGAATTAAGGTATGTTTTTTTCATGGCTACAAAACTATAGGCCTCACCCTAGGGAACCTAAATTGGTAAAACTAAGTCCCTAGAGATTTTTCTAAAAATAACCTATCATAGGCAACAAAGTAGTGTTTGTTTTGGTGAAATCATGCAATTCCATAAAAAATGTCTGGGTCCACCCATGTTACAAAATGAGTTGGTTGTGACTGGAATGGCACATCCCATGTTATCGTGGAGAGCTTAGATGAAGTCAGTATCAATTATGTTGCACAACCACGCCATTAAGGTACCGTGATGGTCGCGACCTTAGAAATTGCCGATTCAAACATCGTGACAAATGTAAAACCTTGAGAAATTTGCCTTCTGGACATGTAATTGAGCTAGGTTTTTTTCATGGCTATAGAAGTATAGGCCTCACCCTAGGGAACTTGAATTGGTAAAAGTGGTTCCCTTGAGATTTTTCTAGAAATAACTTATCATATGCAACAAAGTAGTGTTGGTTTCGGTGAAATCAAGCAATTCCATCAAAGATGTCTGGGTCCAACCGTGTTACGAAATGAGTTAGTTGCGATAGGAATGACACGTCTCATATTAGGGTGGATAGCTTAGATGTAGTCAGTATCAATTATGTCACACAACTAGGCCGTTAAGGTACCATGATGGCCGCGACACTAGAAACTGCCGATTCAGATGTCCTAGCAAATGGAAAACCTTAAGAAATTTGCCTTCTGGACATGGAATTGAGCTAGTTTTCTTTCATAGCAACAAAACTATAGGCTTCACCGTAAGGAACCTGAATTGGAAAAAGTGAGTCCCTAGAGATTTTTCTAAAAATAACTTATCATAGGCAACAAAGCAATGTTTGTTTTGGTGAAATAATGCAATTCCATCAAAGATGTCTGGGTCCACCCGTATTACGAAATGAGTTGGTTGTGATAGGAATGGCACATCTCATGTTAGGGTGGAGATATTAGATGATGTCAATATCAATTATGTCACACAACAATGCTGTTAAGGTACCATGATGGCCACGACATCAAAAACTACCGATTCAGATGTCGTAGCAAATGTAAAACGTTGAGAAATTTGCCTTCTGGACATGGAATTGAGCTAGTTTTTTTCATGACTATAGAACTATAGGCTTCACCATAGGGAACCTAGATTAGCAAAAGTGGGTTCCTAGAAATTTTTCTAAAAATAACTTATCATAGGCAACAAAGCAGTGCTTGTTTCGATGAAATAATGCAATTCCATCAAAGATGTCTGGCTCCACCCGTCTTATAAAATGAGTTGGTTTTGTTAGGAATGGCACATCTCGTATTAGGGTGGAGAGCTTTGATGAAGTTCATATCAACTACATCACATAACCACATAGCTAATGTGCCGTGATGGCCGCGATACCGGGAACTATCGATGCATATGTCGTGGCAAATGTAAAACTTTGAGAAATTTGCCTTCTGGATGTGGAATTAAGATATGTTTTTTTTTCATGGCTACAAAACTATAGGCCTCACCCTAGGGAACCTAAATTGGTAAAAGTGAGTCACTAGAGATGTTTCTAAAAATAACCTATCATAGGCAACAAAGTAGTGTTTGTTTGGTGAAATCATGCAATTCCATCAAAAATATCTGGGTCCACCCATGTTACAGAATGAGTTGCCTGTGACTGGAATGGCACATCCCATGTTAGCGTGGAGAGCTTAGATGAAGTCAGTATCAATTAGGTTGCACAACCACGCCGTTAAGGTACTGTGATGGCCGCGACCTCGGAAATTACCGATTCAGACATCGTGGCAAATGTAAAACCTTGAGAAATTTGCCTTCTGGACATGGAATTGAGCTTGGTTTTTTTCATGGCTATAGAAGTGTAGGCCTCACCCTAGGGAACTAGAATTGGTAAAAGTGCTTCCCTTGAGATTTTTATAGAAATAACTTATCATAGGCAATAAAGCAGTGTTTGTTTCGGTGAAATCATGCAATTCCATCAAAGATGTCTAGCTCGACCCGTCTTATAAAATGAGTTGGATGTGATAGGAATGACACATCTCGTATTAGGGTGGAGAGCTTTGATGAAGTTCATATCAACTACATCACATAACCACACAGTTAATATATCGTTATGGCCGTGACACCAGGAACTATCGATGCATGTCATGGCAAATGTAAAACTTTGAGAAATTGGCCCTCTAGACATGGAATTAAGCTATGTTTTTTTTCATGGCTACAAAACTATAGGCATCACCCTAGGGAACCTAAATTGGTAAAAGTGAGTCCCTAGAGATTTTTCTAAAAATAACCTATCATAGGCAAAAAAGCAGTGTATGTTTTGGTGAAATCATGTAATTCCATAAAAAAATGTCTAGGTCCACCCATGTTACAAAATGAGTTGGTTGTGACTGGAATGGCACATCCCATGTTAGCGTGGAGAGCTTAGATGAAGTTATTATCAATTATGTTGCACAACCATGCTGTTAAGGTACCATGATGGCCACGACCTCAGAAATTGCCGATTCAAACATCGTGGCAAATCTAAAACCTTGAGAAATTTGCCTTCTGGACATGGAATTGAGCTATGTTTTTTCATGGCTATAGAAGTATAGGCCTCACCCTAGGGAACCTGAATTGGAAAAAGTGAGTCCCTAGAGAATTGTTTAAAAATAACTTATCATAGGCAACAAAGCAATGTTTGTTTTGGTGAAATAATGCAATTCCATCAAAGATGTCTAGGTCCACCCGTATTACGAAATGAGTTGGTTGTCATAGGAATGGCACATCTCATGTTAGGGTGGAGAGCTTAGATGATGTCAATATCAATTATGTCACACAACAATGCCGTTAAAGTACCATGATGGCCGCGACACCAGAAACTGTCGATTCAGATGTCGTGGCAAATGTAAAACGTTGAGAAATTTGCCTTCTGGATATGGAATCAAGCTAGTTTTTTTCATGACTATAGAACTATAGGCTTCACCATAGGGAACCTAGATTAGCAAAAGTAGGTTCCTAGAGATTTTTCTAAAAATAACTTATCATAGGCAACAAAGTAGTTTTTGTTTTGGTGAAATAATGCAATTCCATCAAAGATGTCTGGCTCCACCCGTCTTATAAAATGAGTTCGTTGTGATAGGAATGGCACATCTCATATTTGGGTGGAGAGCTTTACTGAAGTTCATATCAACTACATCACATAACCACGCAGTTAATGTACCGTGATGGCCGCGACACCGGGAACTATCGATGCATATGTCGTGGCAAATGTAAAACTTTGAGAAATTTACCTGCTGGACATGGAATTAAGCTATGTTTTTTTCATAGCAACAAAACTATAGGCCTCATCATAAGGAACCTGAATTGGTAAAAGTGAGTCCCTAGAGATTTTTCTAAAAATAACCTATCATAGGCAACAAAGTAGTGTTCGTTTGGTGAAATCATGCAATTCCATCAAAAATGTCTGGGTCCACCCATGTTGCAAAACGAGTTGGTTGTGACTGGAATGGCACATCCCATGTTAGCGTGGAGAGCTTAGATGAAGTCAGTATCAATTAGGTTGCACAACCACACTGTTAAGGTACCGTGATGGCCGCGACCTCAGAAATTGCCGATTCAGACATTGTGGCAAATGTAAAACCTTGAGAAATTTGCCTTCTAGACATGAAATTGAGCTAGGTTTTTTCATGGCTATAGAAGTATAGGCCTCACCCTAGGGAACTTGAATTGGTAAAAGTGCTTCCCTTGAGATTTTTATAGAAATAACTTATCATAGGCAACAAAGTATTGTTTGTTTCGGTGAAATCATGCAATTCCATCAAAGATGTTTGGGTCTACCCGTGTTACAAAATGAGTTGGTTGTGATAGGAATGGCACATCACATATTAGGGTGGAGAGCTTAGATGTAGTCAGTATCAATTATGTCACACAACTAGGCCGTTAAGGTACCATGATGGCCGCGACACTGGAAACTGCCGATTCAGATGTCCTAGCAAATGTAAAACCTTAAGAAATTTGCCTTCTGGACATGGAATCAAGCTAGTTTTTTTTCATAGCAACAAAACTATAGGCCTCACCGTAGGGAACCTAAATTGGAAAAAGTGAGTCCCTAGAGATTTTTCTAAAAATAACTTATCATAGGCAACAAAGCAATGTTTGTTTTGGTGAAATAATGCAATTCCATCAAAGATGTCTGGGTCCACCCGTATAACGAAATGAGTTGGTTGTGATAGGAATGGCACATCTCATGTTAGGGTGGAGAGCTTAGATGATGTCAATATCAATTATGTCACACAACAATGCCGTTAAGGTACCATGATGGCCATGACACCGGAAACTGCCGATTCAGATGTCGTGGCAAATATAAAACGTTGAGAAATTTTCCTTCTAGACATGGAATCAAGCTAGTTTTTTTCATGACTATAGAACTATAGGCTTCACCATAGGGAACCTAGTTTAGCAAAAGTGGGTTCCTAGAGATTTTTCTAAAAATAACTTATCATAGGCAACAAAGCAGTGTTTGTTTCGGTGAAATAATGCAATTCCATCAAAGATGTCTGGCTCCACCCGTCTTATAAAATGAGTTGGTTGTGATAGGAATGGCACATCTCGTATTAGGGTGGAGAGCTATGTTGAAGTTCATATCAACTATATCACATAACCACGCAGTTAATGTACCGTGATGGCCGCGACACGAGGAACTATCGATGCATATATCGTGGCAAATGTAAAACTTTGAGAAATTTGCCTTCTGGACATGGAATTAATCTATGTTTTTTTCATGGCTACAAAACTATAGGCCTCACCCTAGGAAACCTAAATTGGTAAAAGTGAGTCCCTAGAGATTTTTCTAAAAATAACCTATCATAGGCAACAAAGTAGTGTTTGTTTGGTGAAATCATGCAATTCCATCAAAAATGTCTAGGTCCACCCATGTTACAAAACGAGTTGGTTGTGACTGGAATGGCACATCCCATGTTAGCGTGGAGAGCTTAGATGAAGTCAGTATCAATTAGGTTGCACAACCACGCCGTTAAGGTACCATGATGGCCGCGACCTCAGAAATTGCCGATTCAGACATCGTGGCAAATGTAAAACCTTGAGAAATTTGCCTTCTAGACATGGAATTGAGCTAGGTTTTTTTTCATGGCTATAGAAGTATAGGCCTCACCCTAGGGAACTTGAATTGGTAAAAGTGCTTCCCTTGAGATTTTTATAGAAATAACTTATCATAGGCAACAAAGCAGTGTTAGTTTTGGTGAAATCATGCAATTCCATCAAAGAAGTCCGGCTCCACCCGTCTTATAAAATGAGTTGGTTGTGATAGGAATGGCACATCTCGAATTAGGGTGGAGAGCTTTGCTGAAGTTCATATCAACTACATCACATAACCACGCAGTTAATGTACCATGATGGCTGCGACACCGGGAACTATCGATGCATATGTCATGGCAAATGTAAAACTTTGAGAAATTTGCCTTCTGGACATGGAATTAAGCTATGTTTTTTCATGGCTAAAAAACTATAGGCCTCACCCTTGGAAACCTAAATTGGTAAAAGTGAGTCCTTAGAGATTTTTCTAAAAATAACCTATCATAGCAAACAAAGTAGTGTTTGTTTGGTGAAATCATGCAATTCCATCAAAAATGTCTGGGTCCACCCATGTTACAAAATGAGTTGGTTGCGACTGGAATGGCACATCCCATGTTAGCGTGGAGAGCTTAGATGAAGTCAGTATCTATTAGGTTGCACAATCACACCATTAAGGTACCGTGATGGCCGCAACCTCAGAAATTGCTGATTCAGACATCGTGGCAAATGTAAAACCTTGAGAAATTTGCCTTCTAGACATGAAATTGAGCTAGGTTTTTTTCATGGCTATAGAAGTATAGGCCTCACCCTAGGGAACTTGAATTGGTAAAAGTGCTTCCCTTGAGATTTTTATATAAATAACTTATCATAGGCAACAAAGTATTATTTGTTTCGGTGAAATCATGCAATTCCATCAAAGATGTCTGGGTCTACCCGTGTTACGAAATGAGTTGGTTGTTATAGGAATGACACATCTCATATTAGGGTGGAGAGCTTAGATGTAGTCAGTATCAATTATGTCACACAACTAGGCCATTAAGGTACCATGATGGCCGCGACACTGGAAACTGCCGATTCAGATGTCCTAGCAAATGTAAAACCTTAAGAAATTTGCCTTCTAGACATGGAATCAAGCTAGTTTTTTTTCATAGCAACAAAACTATAGGCCTCACCATAAGGAACCTGAATTGGAAAAAGTGAGTCCCTAGAGATTTTTCTAAAAATAACTTATCATAGGCAACAAAGCAATGTTTGTTTTGGTGAAATAATGCAATTCCATCAAAGATGTCTGGGTCCACCCGTATTACGAAATGAGTTGGTTGTGATAGGAATGGCACATCTCATGTTAGGGTGGAGAGCTTAGATGATGTAAATATCAATTATGTCACACAACAATGCTGTTAAGGTACCATGATGGCCGCGACACCGGAAACTGCCGATTCAGATGTCGTGGCAAATGTAAAACGTTGAGAAATTTGCCTTCTGGACATGGAATCGACCTAGTTTGTTTCATGACTATAGAACTATAGGCTTCACCATAGGGAACCTAGATTAGCAAAAGTGGGTTCCTAGAGATTTTTCTAAAAATAACTTATCATAGGCAACATAGCAGTGTTTGTTTCGGTGAAATAATGCAATTCCATCAAAGATGTCTGGCTCCACCCGTCTTATAAAATGAGTTGGTTGTGATAGGAATGGCACATCTCGTATTAGGGTGGAGAGCTATGCTGAAGTTCATATCAACTATATCACATAACCACGCAGTTAATGTACCGTTATGGCCGTGACACCGGGAACTATCGATGCATATGTCGTGGCAAATGTAAAACTTTGAGAAATTTGCCTTCTGGACATGGAATTAAGCTATGTTTTTTCATGGCTACAAAACTATAGGCCTCACCCTAGGAAACCTAAATTGGTAAAAGTGAGTCCCTAGAGATTTTTCTAAAAATAACCAATCATAGGCAACAAAGTAGTGTTTGTTTGGTGAAAACATGCAATTCCATCAAAAATGTCTAGGTCCACCCATGTTACAAAACGAGTTGGTTGTGACTGGAATGGCACATCCCATGTTAGCGTGGAGAGCTTAGATGAAGTCAGTATCAATTAGGTTGCACAACCACGCCGTTAAGGTACCATGATGGCTGCGACCTCAGAAATTGCCGATTCAGACATCGTGACAAATGTAAAACCTTAAGAAATTTGCCTTCTAGACATGGAATTGAGCTAGGTTTTTTTCATGGCTATAGAAGTATAGGCCTCACCCTAGGGAACTTGAATTGGTAAAAGTGCTTCCCTTGAGATTTTTATAGAAATAACTTATCATAGGCAACAAAGCAGTGTTAGTTTCGGTGAAATCATGCAATTCCATCAATGAAGTCCGGCTCCACCCGTCTTATAAAATGAGTTGGTTGTGATAGGAATGGCACATCTCGTATTAGGGTGGAGAGCTTTGCTGAAGTTCATATCAACTACATCACATAACCATGCAGTTAATGTACCATGATGGCTGCGACACCGGGAACTATCGATGCATATGTCATGGCAAATGTAAAACTTTGAGAAATTTGCCTTCTGGACATGGAATTAAGCTATGTTTTTTTCATGGCTAAAAAACTATAGGCCTCACCCTAGGAAACCTAAATTGGTAAAAGTGAGTCCTTAGAGATTTTTCTAAAAATAACCTATCATAGGAAACAAAGTAGTGTTTGTTTGGTGAAATCATGCAATTCCATCAAAAATGTCTGGGTCCACCCATGTTACAAAACGAGTTGGTTGCGACTGGAATGGCACATCCCATGTTAGCGTGGAGAGCTTAGATGAAGTTAGTATCAATTAGGTTGCACAACCACACCGTTAAGGTACCGTGATGGCCGCAACCTCAGAAATTGCTGATTCAGACATCGTGGCAAATGTAAAACCTTGAGAAATTTGCCTTCTAGACGTGAAATTGAGCTAGGTTTTTTTCATGGCTATAGAAGTATAGGCCTCACCCTAGGGAACTTGAATTGGTAAAAGTGCTTCCCTTGAGATTTTTATATAAATAACTTATCATAGGCAACAAAGTATTGTTTGTTTTGGTGAAATCATGCAATTCCATCAAAGATGTCTGGGTCTACCCGTGTTACGAAATGAGTTGGTTGTTATAGGAATGGCACATCTCATATTAGGGTGGAGAGCTTAGATGTAGTCAGTATCAATTATGTCACACAACTAGGCCGTTAAGGTACCATGATGGCCGCGACACTGGAAACTGCCGATTCAGATGTCCTAGCAAATGTAAAACCTTAAGAAATTTGCCTTCTAGACATGGAATCAAGCTAGTTTTTTTTCATAGCAACAAAACTATAGGCCTCACCGTAAGGAACCTGAATTGGAAAAAGTGAGTCCCTAGAGATTTTTCTAAAAATAACTTATCATAGGCAACAAAGCAATGTTTGTTTTGGTGAAATAATGCAATTCCATCAAAGATGTTTGGGTCCACCCGTATTACAAAATGAGTTGGTTGTGATAGGAATGGCACATCTCATGTTAGGGTGGAGAGCTTAGATGATGTCAATATCAATTATGTCACACAACAATGCTGTTAAGGTACCATGATGGCCGCGACACCGGAAACTGCCAATTCAGATGTCGTGGCAAATGTAAAACGTTGAGAAATTTGCCTTCTGGACATGGAATTGAGCTAGTTTTTTTTCATGACTATAGAACTATAGGCTTCACCATAGGGAACCTAGATTAGCAAAAGTGGGTTCCTAGAGATTTTTCTAAAAATAACTTATCATAGGCAACATAGTTGTGTTTGTTTCGGTGAAATAATGCAATTCCATCAAAGATGTCTGGCTCCACCCGTCTTATAAAATGAGTTGGTTGTGATAGGAATGGCACATCTCGTATTAGGGTGGAGAGCTATGCTGAAGTTCATATCAACTATATCACATAACCACGCAGTTAATGTACCGTTATGGCCGCGACACCGGGAACTATCGATGCATATGTCGTGGCAAATGTAAAACTTTGAGAAATTTGCCTTCTGGACATGGAATTAAGCTATGTTTTTTTCATGGCTACAAAACTATAGGCCTCACCCTAGGAAACCTAAATTGGTAAAAGTGAGTCCCTAGAGATTTTTCTAAAAATAACCTATTATAGGCAACAAAGTGGTGTTTGTTTGGTGAAATCATGCAATTCCATCAAAAATGTCTAGGTCCACCCATGTTACAAAACGAGTTGGTTGTGACTAGAATGGCACATCCCATGTTAGCGTGGAGAGCTTAGATGAAGTCAGTATCAATTAGGTTGCACAACCACGCCATTAAGGTACCGTGATGGCCGCGACCGCAGAAATTGCCGATTCAGACATCGTGGCAAATGTAAAACCTTGAGAAATTTGCCTTCTAGACATGGAATTGAGCTAGGTTTTTTTCATGGCTATAGAAGTATAGGCCTCACCCTAGGGAACTTGAATTGGTAAAAGTGCTTCCCTTGAGATTTTTATAGAAATAACTAGTCATAGGAAACAAAGCAGTGTTTGTTTCGGTGAAATCATGCAATTCCATCAAAGATGTCTGGCTCCACCCTTCTTATAAAATGAGTTGGTTATGATAGGAATGGCACATCTCATATTAGGGTGGAGAGCTTTGATAAAGTTAATATCAACTACATCACATAACCACGCAGTTAATGTACCGTTATGGCCGTGACACCGGGAACTATCGATGCATATATCGTGGCTAGGGCTGGATATCGAGCCAACCGTAGTTTTTTTCGAGCTTTTTTAGAAATTGGTATAATCTTATTCATCATTATTTCCTGCATTGTTTAAGACCCAACTTCACAACGAGCCTAACGAGCCGAGCCTAACGAGCCGAGCCAAAATTGAAAGTCGTTCCAAATCAAGTCATGTTCATTTTAAAAGATAAATGAGTCCAATCGGAGCACTTTTGTACCGAGCCACCGAGCCAGCTTAACGAGCTTTTTGTCCAGCCCTAATCGTGGCAAATGTAAAACTTTGAGAAATTGGCCTTCTGGACATGGAATTGAGCTATGTTTTTTTTCATGGCTAAAAAACTATAGGCCTCACTCTAGGGAACATAAATTGGTAAAAGTGTGTCCCTAGAGATTTTTCTAAAAATAACCTATCATAGGCAACAAAGCAGTGTTTGTTTTGGTGAAATCATGCAATTCCATAAAAAATGTCTGGGTCCACCCATGTTACAAAACGAGTTGGTTGTGACTAGAATGGCACATCCCATGTTAGCGTGGAGAGCTTAGATGAAGTTAGTATCAATTATGTTGCCCAACCACGCAGTTAAGGTACCGTGATGGCCACGACCTCAGAAATTGCCGATTCAAACATCGTGGCAAATGTAAAACCTTGACAAATTTGCCTTCTGGACATGGAATTGAGCTAGGTTTTTTCATGGCTATAGAAGTATAGGCCTCACCCTAGGGAACTTGAATTGGCAAAAGTGATTCCCTTGAGATTTTTCTAGAAATAACTTATCATAGGCAACAAAGCAGTGTTTGTTTCGGTGAAATCTTGCAATTCCATCAAAGATGTCTGGCTCCACCCGTCTTATAAAATGAGTTGGTTGTGATAGGAATGGCACATCTCGTATTAGGGTGGAGAGCTTTGATAAAGTTAATATCAACTACATCACATAACCATGCAGTTAATGTACCGTTATGGCCGTGACACCGGGAACTATCGATGCATATGTCGTGGCAAATGTAAAACTTTAAGAAATTGGCCTTCTGGACATGGAATTAAGCTATGTTTTTTTTTCATGGCTAAAAAACTATAGGCCTCACCCTAGGGAACCTAAATTGGTAAAAGTGTGTCCCTAGAGATTTTTCTAAAAATAACCTATCATAGGCAACAAAGCAGTGTTTGTTTTGGTGAAATCATGCAATTCCATAAAAAATGTCTGGGTCCACCCATGTTACAAAACGAGTTGGTTGTGACTGGAATGGCACATCCCATGTTAGCGTGGAGAGCTTAGATGAAGTTAGTATCAATTATGTTGCACAACCATGCCATTAAAGTACCGTGATGGCTGCGACCTCAGAAATTGCCGATTCAAACATCGTGGCAAATGTAAAACCTTGAGAAATTTGCCTTCTGAACATGGAATTGAGCTAGGTTTTTTTATGGCTATAGAAGTATAGGCCTCACCCTAGGGAACTTGAATTGGTAAAAGTGCTTCCCTTGAGATTTTTCTAGAAATAACTTATCATAGGCAACAAAGCAGTGTTTGTTTCGGTGAAATCATGCAATTCCATCAAAGATGTCTGGGTCTACCCGTGTTACGAAATGAGTTGGTTGTGATAGGAATGGCACATCTCATATTAGGGTGGAGAGCTTAGATGTAGTCAGTATCAATTATGTCACACAACTAGGCCGTTAAGGTACCATGATGGCCGCGACACTAGAAACTGCCGATTCAGATGTCCTAGCAAATGTAAAACCTTAAGAAATTTGCCTTCTGGACATGGAATCAAGCTAGTTTTTGCATAGCAACAAAACAATAGGCCTCACTGTAAGGAACCTAAATTGGAAAAAGTGAGTCCCTAGAGATTTTTCTAAAAATAACTTATCATAGGCAATAAAGTAATGTTTGTTTTGGTGAAATAATGCAATTCCATCAAAGATGTCTGGGTCCACCAGTATTACGAAATGAGTTGGTTGTTATAGGAATGGCACATCTCATGTTAGGGTGGAGAGCTTAGATGATGTCAATATCAATTATGTCACACAACAATGCCGTTAAGTTACCATGATGGCCGCAACACCGGAAATCCCGATTCAGATGTCGTGGCAAATGTAAAACGTTGAGAAATTTGCCTTCTGGACATGGAATCGAGCTAGGTTTTTTCATGACTATAGAACTATAGGCTTTACCATAGGGAACCTAGATTAGCAAAAGTGGGTTCTTAGAGATTTTTCTAAAAATAACTTATCATAGGCAACAAAGCAGTGTTTGTTTCGGTGAAATAATGCAATTCTATCAGAGATGTCTGGCTCCACCCGTCTTATAAAATGAGTTGGATGTGATAGGAATGGCACATCTCATATTAGGGTGGAGAGCTTTGCTGAAGTTCATATCAACTACATCATATAACCATGTAGTTAATGTACCGTGATGGCCGTGACACCGGGAACTACCGATGCATATGTCGTGGCAAATGTAAAACTTTGAGAAATTTACCTTCTGGACATGGAATTAAGCTATGTTTTTTTTCATGGCTACAAAACTATAGGCCTCACCCTAGGAAACCTAAATTGGTAAAAGTGAGTCCCTAGAGATTTTTCTAAAAATAACCTATCATAGGCAACAAAGTAGTGTTTGTTTGGTGAAATCATGCAATTCCATCAAAAATATCTGGGTCCACCCATGTTACAAAATGAGTTGGTTGTGACTGGAATGGAACATCCCATGTTAGCGTGGAGAGCTTAGATGAAGTCAGTATCAATTAGGTTGCACAAGCACGCCGTTAAGGTACCGTGATGGCCGCGACCTCGAAAATTGCCGATTCAGACATCGTGGCTAATGTAAAACCTTGAGAAATTTGCCTTCTGGACATGGAATTGAGCTAGGTTTTTTTCAAGGCTATAGAAGTATAGGCCTCACCCTAGGGAGCTTGAATTGGTAAAAGTGCTTCCCTTGAGATTTTTATAGAAATAACTTATCATATGCAACAAAGCAGTGTTAGTTTCGGTGAAATCATGCAATTCCATCAAAGATGTCTGGCTCCACCCGTCTTATAAAATGAGTTGGTTATGATAGGAATGGCACATCTCGTATTTGGTTGGAGAGCTTTGATCAAGTTCATATCAACTACATCACATAATGTAACACCCAAAAATTCCAAATTTTAGAGATAATGAATTTTGAATAAATTAGATAACAATTAATGGCAAATTAAAATTTTTAAAAAATATATTTGGTGATGCATTCATGCTGCTGCATTTGTTTTCTTTTGTGGTGTGGATTTATTTTATTTTGATTTGGTTTAGAAAATTTTGTTTGAAATAGTTTGAAAACAAACAAATAAAGAAAAGAAAGAAGAAAAAAATAAAACAACTTACCTGAGCAAAGTGGCTTGGAAGCCCGATCGCTCGGCCTCCTTCTCTCCTTGGGCCATCGGGTCGAGGCTGCTTTCCCCGCGCCTGCCGCGTGGGCCGGACCGCGCCACAGTGGCCCAGCTCGGCCGAGCCACCCGATGTCCAGCAGCCGCGCCTTTCCTTCGTTCTTTTGTCGCTGACCGGTGGGACCCTGCTGTCAGTCGCCTTCTTCCTCTCATCGTGGCCGAGCCGGAGACCGACGTCGACTCCAACCGAATCCATCGAGAATCTCGGGATTTCCTAATCGAACACGGCAAATCGAAGCTATAAATAGGACGCCTAGGTCCTCTAGTTTCCGTTTTTCATCTAAAACTCTAGTCCAACCACGTGAAACCGAGCTCTTGGGATTGGGGGAAATTGGAGGTTTCGGTTGCTCGTCGTCGGAGCTTGCGGGTTGGTTTGAGCCCTTCTCCTTTGCTTTGGTGAGTTCGCCATCTCCTTCTCTACCTCCCCATGCTTTTCTTTTGAGTTGTAGTGCTTTGAATCGCATGTTTGCGAAGCTCCAGTGAGCCGGCAATGGCGCCGCCGCCCTAACCTAGCTGCGTCTCGTTTCCGTGCTATGGTAGTCTTCCTAAACTAGGTAGACGAGTTCGGGGGAAGCTTCTCTTCCGATTGGTGTTGGTGGCGGGGCGAGTTGTGGTCTAGAAAGGCGAATCCGGAGTTCTTTGGTGAGGTGGAGTGGCCGGCCATGGTGGCCACCGGCCGGAGTTGGGGAAGGAAGCCGTGCCCTCTATCTCTGTAAGCCGGAGACGATGACAGCCGTCCGATTTGAAATCAAGGGCCCAGATTAGAACTTACCCCTTCGCGGGGTAAACTTCTTAAAGAGCCCCTTAGCTTTTTAATAGTAAACCCGCCGTCCATAGCGTATTGCTGAAAGTACGTTTTCGTGTTTTGAAAGCGTATTCTCTTCCGGTTAAGTCAAAAATACGTTTTCAGGTATTTACAGTTTTGCCACTAGAATTGTTTTGGTCATAAAATCTTCGTTTTAACTCCGAATTGATCCGTTCAAGTTGCGTTAGGTTTGTATTTGTGAGCTCTATATGTTAGTGTAGTTGTACAGTTAGTTTTGATAATTTATTTTTCGAGGTTATAATTAAATATTTATTTATCTATAGGAAATCTTAGAAAATACATAACTTTCACGTTTTAACTCCGAATTTGGTGATCTTTGCGTCTGTGTGATCGTAGAAACGTGTAGAAGAGTTTTATAAACTTTTATTACTGTTTTGCTACTGTTGGTGTACTGTTCTAATTATATCTCTTTGTTTGCTTCGTGTATGTTTGATTGGATGCATGTATGTTGTTGATTGATGATCGAATATAGAAGGTGAGCAGTATCTGGATGATTCGGAGTATTACTTTGAACCAAGTCAGCAGTATCACTTGGAAAGCTTTGATCAAGGCAAGTATAACACAGGACTATCCTTGCTACCTATACATTGAATTGTCATACATATGCATGTGCTTACCTTAACAACCTTAGAGATTATAACTTAGTGATTGATATCTTGATTCCTTGTCAACCTTGGGAATGCATATGGGTAGCTAATGCTAGTGCTTAAACTAAGAACAATGATCTTGTAATTTGATTAATGGATTAAGCAATCAACCTTTAAGATGATTTTATTACTGTTAAAAGGGGGCTAGAGCATGTGTATTATTTTGATGCTCTGGTTTCTCTCCATAAGGACTTATCTGTACGTGATTATCCGGGATATACAGTACAGCTATGAGGGCTATATGGCTCTAGCTTTAGTTGTTCAAGAGACCTTTTCTAGCTTGTTAGTGGTTACCTTAAATGGCGTAAGAATGGCTTGCCACTTTGGGTGTAGTGCGAGCCCCTGGCCTAGTGTGTATAGGCTGCGGTTGTTGTGCCACAGGGAAGGGGGGTTCTACATCTGCCTGCCGAGTGAATCTAATGGCCCTAACTTGTTAGACGAACTTTTGAGTGGCTTTATATGGTTCTTGGGTGTTTGGGCTTGATCTCCCCACTCATTTGGAAATCATGACTTACAGTGAAAGTGTACACCTCTGCGCAGAGTTAAAAACTAGTATACTAGCCGTGCTCACGGATACGAGCGGCCTTGGAACATTTACAGATAGATGATCACCATTGCTATATCATGTTTAATTATTGTTGATTATTATTATGCTCATATTAATGTTATTCGTTATCATTATTACAATTGATCATTGGTTCTTTAATGGGAAGCGGTTTATCTTGATGCTACTCAATTGCTAATATATGATTAAAAGCTAAACGCAGTTAAACAGTGTCTAGCCTTTTTGAGTCTCATGAACCCTGTTTTATATTTGTTGAGTTCGACATGGACTCACCCTTGCTATTTCCACAATAACAGATGAAGATATTGAGGAAGATTATCGTAATGAGTACTAGTCTTGGTGTCAACCAGTCAACCGTGTCCCTGTGTAGAGTTTCCGCTGAAGATTTATTATTAGTTATTATTATCTATCGTTTAAGACTATGTCTTAAATACTTATTCGTTATGTAATAAGCACTATGATGATACTTTGTAATTTGTCAACTTATGTGTGCGACTGTTTCCTGGGGCGCACATGAGTCTTTTATGCATCCTATTTTTGTCCTTAAAAATGGGTGTGACAGATTGGTATCAAAGCCGTGTTGACTGTAGGACGCGAGCCTAGTTAGAATGGTCGTTAATAGCATCCATATTTCACTTAATTCATGCTTCCTCTTTTCACCTTGTTAATTACGAAAGTTTTATGCTTCCTCTACTTTATTCTATTGTGAAAATACATTGATTCTATCTAATCTATGTCTAAATCTTGTAGATGTCTCCTTATCCCCGTCTGTCAGCTGCACAGTACGTTGTCCGTTTCAAACCTCAGGAGCCGTATGAAGATGGTGATCAAGAGCTATCTGATGCTGAATTAAGAGTTGGTGATATACCAATGGAGAACGTAGTTATGGGGTGGACTACGAAGCTTCATATCATGGTACCTAAAGCTGATGCTTTCTTCCATGACATGTTGACAAGAACCTTGGACAACTACTACTACGACTGGGAAGCTACGTTGGAGTATCGTAGTGCAGAGTATAGTCATCCATGGATGGATTCCTATTGGGAAACGGAGTTATGGGTTAAGAAAAGGGATCCAACCACTAAGGAGCCTAAGGTGGAGTCAAAGTTCATTACTAGAGTAAGCCGGGCAACCGTGGAGACAAGCATGGAGGATGTCGCCTACAATGCATTTGTTTACTACCATGGTCTACGCTCGGACAAGACGTTATAGGGTGCACTTCGGCATTTTCCTTGTTTCTTACATGACAAGGGTATTTGGACCGTGCTGCTTGCAGATGATTCCTCCTTGACTTTACAAGCTACGGTGGGATTAGCTCATGAATTGGCTCTCCATGAGGTGGACTTGAAGGATGAGTTGCTGAAGGAAAAAGAACTTAAGGAGCAAGCTTATAGAGAGATTGACCAATTAAGGGCGGAGTTAGGTCATCCCAAGATTTATGAGAAGCTTAATTAGGAAATAGGAAAAATCCCTATGTAATAGGAACGATAGTAGTTGCGAGTTAATTTTAAGTTTGGATTGTTTTAAGAGTCAGTTTGTGGTGTGAACAATTGTGTGATTGATGGATTGTTATTATGATAATGGGTGATTTGGATCTTTGTAATGTGTGCTGGAGTTTTGTAGACATTCCTACAAGTTCCATGGTTAAAAATATTAAGTTTGATCAAAATATGTTAGTTGAATGTGAGGTTAACTTAGTTCTGTCCTTTGCTGATTTTTAGATCAGACTGGGATGTTTTAGAAATAACTTAAAATCCGTTCATGAAAAATTTAAGAAATTTTACTGGGAACAATTAGACTTCTATATCTTTCTAACCCCAGAAGAATCACTTTAATATCTATTAAGAGCTAAGAGATATACCCGTTCCAAGTTGGAGTTACTGCACAGTCTGGAATTCTGAAACAGTTTCGGTTAAGTTCAGTTTTTGGCCAATTTATTGACAGAATCAGAAAAAGTGTTGTGAATAAAAGTTGTAGATAATTTTGTAAGCTTTCCAACCATGTAAAGATCATCTGAATTGGACGTCTGTAGCTCGAGATATGACAGTTTTACTGAGTTACTGAAATTGGAACTGCACCTATAGCCAAACGACCATATAGGATGGGAGTAGATGAATTAGAAGAACTTAAGAAACAAATTAAAGAATTACAAGATAAAGGTTTTATTCGACCTAGTTCATCACCTTGGGGAGCACCAGTTATTTTTGTTGATAAGAAAGATGGCGGTCAGAGGATGTGTGTTGATTATCGGTCACTAAATGAGGTAACTATCAAGAATAAGTATCCTTTGCCCAGGATTGATGACTTGTTTGATCAGTTGAGAGGTGCTTGTGTGTTCTCTAAGATTGATTTACGTTCTGGTTATCATCAGTTGAAGATTCGTGCTTCTGATATTCCAAAGACAGCTTTTACTACGAGGTATGGATTGTATGAGTATACTGTTATGTCATTTGGATTGACCAATGCACCTGCATACTTTATGTACATGATGAATAAGGTGTTCATGGAATATTTGGATAAGTTTGTGGTAGTGTTTATTGATGATATACTGATCTTTTTCAAGACAGAAGTAGAGCATGCTGAACATTTGAGGTTGGTGTTGCAGAAGCTTAGAGAGCATAAGTTGTATGCGAAGCGAAGTAAATGTGAGTTTTGGTTGAAGGAAGTTTCTTTCCTTGGTCATATTATTTCTAATGGAGGGATATCAGTGGATCCAGGTAAAGTAAGGGATGTATTAAATTGGAAGCCACCTATTGATGCTAGTGAGATTCGTAGTTTCTTGGGATTGGCTGGATATTACAGACGGTTCATTGAAGGGTTTTCTAAACTTGCTAAACCTATGACATCTCTGTTAGAGAAGAATGCCAAGTTTGTGTGGTCAGATAAATGTCAAGCTAGTTTTGAGGAATTGAAGAAGAGGTTGACTACAGCGCCTGTTTTGGTTTTGCCAGATTTGAGTAAGAAGTTTTCTATTTATTGTGATGCTTCTCGTCAAGGTTTGGGATGTATTCTTATGCAAGAAGGCAGAGTTGTGGCTTATGCATCTAGGCAGTTGAGAAAGCATGAGTTGAATTATCCTACACATGATTTGGAGTTAGCAGCTATAGTTCATGCTTTAAAGATTTGGAGACATTATTTGATTGGACATAAGAGTGATATATACACTGATCATAAGAGTTTGAAGTATATTTTCACTCAGTCAGATCTGAATTTGAGGCAACGTAGATGGTTAGAGTTGATTAAGGATTATGATATTGAGATACACTATCATCCTGGTAAGGCTAATGTAGTAGCTGATGCTCTTAGTAGGAAAAGTTATGTCAATGAGATACAGACATTGACTATGACTAGTGAGTTATGTGCTGAATTTGAATATTTGAATTTGGGAATTGTTACTAATACAATGGAATTAGTGATAGAGCCTACTTTAGAGCAAGAAATCTACAAGGGTCAGTTGAAGGATGAGAAACTAAAGAAGATAGCGGAAGATAGAGTGATTGGTAAGTCACCAGGCTTTCGAATGGATGATAATGGAATTTTGTGGTTTGGAAAGAGGCTGTGTGTACCTGAGGATCAAACTGTTAGACAGGCAATTCTTCGCGAAGCTCATGAGTCAGCTTATTCTATTCATCCTGGTAGTACTAAGATGTATTTGGATCTGAAATAGAAATATTGGTGGGTTGGATTAAAGCGAGATGTGGCTGAGTATGTGACATTGTGTGATACTTGTCAGAGGGTGAAAGCAGAGCATCAGAGACCTGCTGGATTGTTGCAACCAATGAAGATTCCTGAATGGAAGTGGGAAGAAGTTGGTATGGACTTTATAGTGGGGTTACCGCGTACTCAGAAAGGTTATGATTCTATTTGGATGATAGTGGATAGATTGACTAAAGTTGCTCATTTTATACCAGTCAAGACTAAATACACGGGAGTACAATTAGCTACCTTGTATATGGAAAGAATAGTCTGTTTGCATGGAGTACCAAAGAAGATTGTGTCTGATCGAGGTTCACAGTTTACGTCACACTTTTGGAAAGCTGTGCATGAATCATTGTGAACAAAATTGAATTTTAGTACAGCATATCATCCACAGACAGATAGACAGACTGAAAGGACCAACCAGGTATTAGAGGATATGCTGAGAGCTTGTGCATTGCAATATGGAACTAGTTGGGATAAGAGTTTGCCTTATGCAGAATTTTCTTACAATAATAGTTATCAACAGAGTCTTAAGATGGCACCGTTTGAAGCTTTGTATGGACGTAAGTGTAGAACTCCATTGTTTTGGGATCAGACAGGTGAATCTCAGGTGTTTGGTACAGATGTTCTTAGAAACACAGAAGATCAAGTGCGAGTGATTCGTGAGAATTTGAGAGTAGCACAATCTCGTCAGAAGAGTTATGCTAATAATAGGAGAAGAGATCTAGTTTTTAAGATAGGTGATTATGTCTATTTGAAGGTGTCACCTATGAGAAGTGTGAAGAGGTTTAACATGAAAGGTAAACTAGCACCAAGGTATGTTGGACCATTTAAAATTATTGATAGACATGGGGAAGTTGCTTATCAATTAGAGTTGCCTGAGAATTTATCTGGAGTACATGATGTGTTCCATGTTTCACAACTTAAGAAGTGTTTGCATGTGCCTGAGGAACAGATACCTTTAGAAGAGTTGACTGTTAAGGAAGATCTTACATATGAAGAGTTTCCGATCAAGATTTTAGAAACTGCTGAGAGAGTTACTCGAAGTCGGGTTATTAAGATGTGCAAGGTGCAGTGGAATCGATATTCAGAGGCAGAGGCAACTTGGGAAAGAGAGGATGAATTGAGAAAATCATATCCGTAGTTATTTGAGTAAGCAGTCCAATCTCGAGGACGAGATTCTTTTAAGGGGGTAGAATTTGTAACACCCAAAAATTCCAAATTTTAGAGATAATGAATTTTGAATAAATTAGATAACAATTAATGGCAAATTAAAATTTTTAAAAAATATATTTGGTGATGCATTCATGGTGCTGCATTTGTTTTCTTTTGTGGTGTGGATTTATTTTATTTTGATTTGGTTTAGAAAATTTTGTTTGAAATAGTTTGAAAACAAACAAATAAAGAAAAGAAAGAAGAAAAAAAATAAAACAACTTACCTGAGCAAAGTGGCTTGGAAGCCCGATCGCTCGGCCTCCTTCTCTCCTTGGGCCATCGGGTCGAGGCTGCTTTCCCCGCGCCTGCCGCGTGGGCCGGACCGTGCCACAGTGGCCCAGCTCGGCCGAGCCACCCGATGTCCAGCAGCCGTGCCTTTCCTTCGTTCTTTTGTCGCTGACCGGTGGGACCCTGCTGTCAGTCGCCTTCTTCCTCTCATCGTGGCCGAGCCGGAGACCGACGTCGACTCCAACCGAATCCATCGAGAATCTCGGGATTTCCTAATCGAACACGGCAAATCGAAGCTATAAATAGGACGCCTAGGTCCTCTAGTTTCCGTTTTTCATCTAAAACTCTAGTCCAACCACGTGAAACCGAGCTCTTGGGATTGGGGGAAATTGGAGGTTTCGGTTGCTCGTCGTCGGAGCTTGCGGGTTGGTTTGAGCCCTTCTCCTTTGCTTTGGTGAGTTCGCCATCTCCTTCTCTACCTCCCCATGCTTTTCTTTTGAGTTGTAGTGCTTTGAATCGCATGTTTGCGAAGCTCCAGTGAGCCGGCAATGGCGCCGCCGCCCTAACCTAGCTGCGTCTCGTTTCCGTGCTATGGTAGTCTTCCTAAACTAGGTAGACGAGTTCGGGGGAAGCTTCTCTTCCGATTGGTGTTGGTGGCGGGGCGAGTTGTGGTCTAGAAAGGCAAATCCGGAGTTCTCCGGCGAGGTGGAGTGGCCGGCCATGGTGGCCACCGGCCGGAGTTGGGGAAGGAAGCCGCGCCCTCTATCTCTGTAAGCCGGAGACGATGACAGCCGTCCGATTTGAAATCAAGGGCCCAGATTAGAACTTACCCCTTCGCGGGGTAAACTTCTTAAAGAGCCCCTTAGCTTTTTAATAATAAACCTGCCGTCCATAGCGTATTGCTGAAAGTACGTTTTCGTGTTTTGAAAGCGTATTCTCTTCCGGTTAAGTCAAAAATACGTTTTCAGGTATTTACAGTTTTGCCACTAGAATTGTTTTGGTCATAAAATCTTCGTTTTAACTCCGAATTGATCCGTTCAAGTTGCGTTAGGTTCGTATTTGCGAGCTCTACATGTTAGTGTAGTTGTACAGTTAGTTTTGATAATTTTTTTTCGAGGTTATAATTAAGTATTTATTTATCTATAGGAAATCTTAGAAAATACATAACTTTCACGTTTTAACTCCGAATTTGGTGATCTTTGCGTCTGTGTGATCGTAGAAACTTTTATTACTGTTTTGCTACTGTTGGTGTACTGTTCTAATTATATCTCTTTGTTTGCTTCGTGTATGTTTGATTGGATGCATGTATGTTGTTGATTGATGATCGAATATAGAAGGTGAGCAGTATCTGGACGATTCGGAGTATTACTTTGAACCAAGTCAGTAGTATCACTTGGAAAGCTTTGATCAAGGCAAGTATAACATAGGACTATCCTTGCTACCTATACATTGAATTGTCATACATATGCATGTGCTTACCTTGACAACCTTAGAGATTATAACTTAGTGATTGATATCTTGATTCCTTGTCAACCTTGGGAATGCATATGGGTAGCTAATGCTAGTGCTTAAACTAAGAACAATGATCTTGTAATTTGATTAATGGATTAAGCAATCAACCTTTAAGATGATTTTATTACTGTTAAAAGGGGGCTAGAGCATGTGTATTATTTTGATGCTCTGGTTTCTCTCCATAAGGACTTATCTGTACGTGATTATCCGGGATATACAGTACAGCTGTGAGGGCTATATGGCTCTGGCTTTAGTTGTTCAAGAGACCATTTCTAGCTTGTTAGTGGTTACCTTAAATGGCGTAAGAATGGCTTGCCACTTTGGGTGTAGTGCGAGCCCCTGGCCTAGTGTGTATAGGCTGCGGTTGTTGTGCCACAGGGAAGGGGGGTTCTACATCTGCCTGCCAAGTGAATCTAATGGCCCTAACTTGTTAGATGAACTTTTGAGTGGCTTTATATGGTTCTCGGGTGTTTGGGCTTGATCTCCCCACTCATTTGGAAATCATGACTTACAGTGAAAGTGTACACCTCTGCGCAGAGTTAAAAACTGGTATACTAGCCGTGCTCATGGATACGAGCGGCCTTGGAACATTTACAGATAGATGATCACCATTGCTATATCATGTTTAATTATTGTTGATTATTATTATGCTCATGTTAATGTTATTCGTTATCATTATTACAATTGATCATTGGTTCTTTAATGGGAAGCGGTTTATCTTGATGCTACTCAATTGCTAATATATGATTAAAAGCTAAACGCAGTTAAACAGTGTCTAGCCTTTTTGAGCCTCATGAACCCTGTGTTATATTTGTTGAGTTTGACATGGACTCACCCTTGCTATTTCCACCATAACAGATGAAGATATTGAGGAAGATTATCGTAATGAGTACTAGTCTTGGTGTCAACCAGTCAACCGTGTCCCTGTGTGGAGTTTCCGCTGAAGATTTATTATTAGTTATTATTATCTATCGTTTAAGACTATGTCTTAAATACTTATTCGTTATGTAATAAGCACTGTGATGATACTTTGTAATTTGTCAACTTATGTGTGCGACTGTTTCCTGGGGCGCACATGAGTCTTTTATGCATCCTATTTTTGTCCTTAAAAATGGGTGTGACACATAACCACGTAGTTAATGTACCGCTATGGCCGTGATACCGGGAACTATCAATGCATATGTCGTGGCAAATGTAAAACTTTGAGAAATTGGCCTTCTGGACATGGAATTAAGCTATGTTTTTTTTCATGGCTACAAAACTATAGGTCTCACCCTAGGGAACCTAAATTGGTAAAAGTGAGTCCCTAGAGATTTTTCTAAAAATAACCTATCATAGGCAACAAAGCAGTGTTTGTTTTGGTGAAATCATGCAATTCCATAAAAAATGTCTGGGTCCACCCATGTTACAAAACGAGTTGGTTGTGACTGGAATAGCACATCCCATGTTAGTGTGGAGAGCTTAGATGAAGTTAGTATCAATTGTGTTGCACAACCACGCCGTTAAGGTACCGTGATGGCCGCGACCTCAGAAATTGCTGATTCAAACATCGTGGCAAATGTAAAACCTTGAGAAATTTGCCTTCTGGACATGGAATTGAGCTAGGTTTTTTTATGGCTATAGAAGTATAGGCCTCACCCTAGGGAACTTGAATTGGTAAAAGTGCTTCCCTTGAGATTTTTCTAGAAATAACTTATCATAGGCTACAAAGCAGTGTTTATTTCGGTGAAATCATGCAATTCCATCAAAGATATCTGGGTCTACCCGTGTTACGAAATGAGTTGGTTGTGATAGGAAAAGCACATCTCATATTAGGGTGGAGAGCTTAGATGTAGTCAGTATCAATTATGTCACACAACTAGGCTGTTAAGGTACCATGATGGCCGCGACACTGGAAACTACCGATTCAGATGTCCTAGCAAGTGTAAAACCTTACGAAATTTGCCTTCTGGACATGGAATCAAGCTAGTTTTTTTCATGGCTATAGAAGTATAGGCCTCACCCTAGGGAACTTGAATTGGTAAAAGTGCTTCCCTTGAGATTTTTATAGAAATAACTTATCATAGGCAACAAAGCAGTGTTAGTTTCGGTGAAATCATGCAATTCCATCAAAGATGTCCGGCTCCACCCGTCTTATAAAATGAGTTGGTTGTGATAGGAATGGCACATCTTGTATTAGGGTGGAGAGCTTTGATGAAGTTCATATCAACTACATCACATAACCACGCAGTTAATGTACCGTTATGGCCGTGACACCGGGAACTATCGATGCATATGTCGTGGCAAAGGTAAAACTTTGAGAAATTGGCCTTCTGGACATGGAATTAAGCTATGTTTTTTTTCATGGCTACAAAACTATAGGCCTCTCCGTAAGGAACCTGAATTGGAAAAAGTGAGTCCCTAGAGATTTTTCTAAAAATAACCTATCATAGGCAACAAAGCAATGTTTGTTTTGGTGAAATCATGCAATTCCATAAAAAAATGTCTGGGTCCACCCATGTTACAAAATGAGTTGGTTGTGACTAGAATGGCACATCCCATGTTAGCGTGGAGAGCATAGATGAAGTTAGTATCAATTATGTTTCACAACGATGCCATTAAGGTACCATGATGGCCGCGACCTCAGAAATTGCCGATTCAAACATCGTGGCAAATGTAAAACCTTGAGAAATTTCCCTTCTGGACATGGAATTGAGCTAGGTTTTTTCATGGCTATAGAAGTACAGGCCTCACCCTAGGGAACTTGAATTGGTAAAAGTGCTTCTTTGAGATTTTTCTAGAAATAACTTTCATAGGCAACAAAGCAGTGTCTGTTTCGGTGAAATCATGCAATTCCATCAAAGATGTCTGGGTCTACCCGTGTTACGAAATGAGTTGGTTGTGATAGGAATGGCACATCTCATATTAGGGAGGAGAGCTTAGATGTAGTCAACATCAATTATGTCACACAACTAGGCCGTTAAGGTACCATGATGGCCGCGACACTAGAAACTGCCGATTCAGATGTCCTAGCAAATGTAAAACCTTAAGAAATTTGCCTTCTGGACATGGAATTAAGCTAGTTTTTTTTCATAGCAACAAATCGGTAGGCTTCACCATAGGGAACCTAGATTAGCAAAAGTGGGTTCCTAGAGATTTTTCTAAAAATAACTTATCATAGACAACAAAGCAGTGTTTGTTTCGGTGAAATCATGCAATTCCATCAAAGATGTTTGGGTCCACCCGTATTACGAAATGAGTTGGTTGTGATAGGAATGGCACATCTCATGTTAGGGTGGAGAGATTTGCTGAAATTTATATCAACTACATCACATAACCACGCAGTTAATGTACCGTGATGGCCGCGACACCGGGAACTATCGATGCATATGTCGTGGCAAATGTAAAACTTTGAGAAATTTGCCTTCTGGACATGGAATTAAGCTATGTTTTTTTTTCATGGCTACAAAACTATAGGCCCCACCCTAGGAAACCTAAATTGGTAAAAGTGAGTCCCTAAGATTTTTCTAAAAATAACCTATCATAGGCAATAAAGTAGTGTTTGTTTGGTGAAATCATGCAATTCCATCAAAAATGTCTGGGTCCACCCATGTTACAAAACGAGTTGGTTGTGACTGGAATGGCACATCTCATGTTAGCGTGGAGAGCTTAGATGAAGTCAGTATCAATTAGGTTGCAGAACCACGCCGTTAAGGGACCATGGTGGCCGTGACCTCGGAAATTGACGATTCAGACATCGTGGCAAATGTAAAACCTTGAGAAATTTGCCTTCTAGACATGGAATTGAGCTAGGTTTTTTTCATGGCTATAGAAGTATAGGCCTCACCCTGGGGAACTTGAATTGGTAAAAGTGCTTCCCTTGAGATATTTATAGAAATAACTTATCATAGGCAACAAAGCAGTGTTTGTTTCGGTGAAATCATGCAATTCCATCAAAGATGTCCGGCTCCACGCGTCTTATAAAATGAGTTGGTTGTGATAGGAATGGCACATCTCATATTAGGGTGGAGAGCTTTGACGAAGTTCATATCAACTACATCACATAACCACGCAGTTAATGTACCGTTATGGCCGTGACACCGGGAACTATCGATGCATATGTCGTGGCAAAGGTAAAACTTTGAGAAATTGGCCTTCTGGACATGGAATTAAGCTATGTTTTTTTTTCATGGCTACAAAACTATAGGCCTCACCGTAAGGAACCTGAATTGGAAAAAGTGAGTCCCTAGAGATTTTTCTAAAAATAACCTATCATAGGCAACAAAGTAGTGTTTGTTTTGGTAAAATCATGCAATTCCATAAAAAATGTCTGGGTCCACCCATGTTACAAAATGAGTTGGTTGTGACTGGAATGGCACATCCCATGTTAGCGTGGAGAGCATAGATGAAGTTAGTATCAATTATGTTTCACAACCACGCCGTTAAGGCACCGTGATGGCCGCGACCTCAGAAATTGCCGATTCAAACATCGTGGCAAATGTAAAACCTTGAGAAATGTGCCTTCTGGACATGGAATTGAGCTAGGTTTTTTCATGGCTATAGAAGTATAGGCCTCACCCTAGGGAACTTGAATTGGTAAAAGTGCTTCCCTTGAGATTTTTCTAGAAATAACTTATCATAGACAACAAAGTAGTGTTTGTTTCGGTGAAATCATGCAATTCCATCAAAGATGTCTGGGTCTACCCGTGATACGAAATGAGTTGGTTGTGATAGGAATGGCACATCTCATATTAGGGTGGAGAGCTTAGATGTAGTCAGTATCAATTATGTCACACAACTAGGCCGTTAAGGTACTATGATGGCCGTGACACTGGAAACTACCGATTCAGATGTCCTAGAAAATGTAAAACCTTAAGAAATTTGCCTTTTGGACATGGAATCAAGCTAGTTTTTTTTCATAGCAACAAAACTATAGGCCTCACCGTAAGGAACCTGAATTGGAAAAAGTGAGTCCCTAGAGATTTTTCTAAAAATAACTTATCATAGGTAACAAAGCAATGTTTGTTTTTGTGAAATAATGCAATTCCATTAAAGATGTCTGGGTCCACCCGTATTACGAAATGAGTTGGTTGTGATAGTAATGGCACATCTCATGTTAGGGTGGAGAGCTTAGATGATGTCAATATCAATTATGTCACACAACAATGCCGTTAAGGTACCATGATGGCCGCGACACCGGAAACTGCCGATTCAGATGTCGTGGCAAATGTAAAACGTTGAGAAATTTGTCTTCTAGACATGGAATTGAGCTAGTTTTTTTCATGACTATAGAACTATAGGCTTCACCATAGGGAACCTAGATTAACATAAGTGGGTTCCTAGAGATTTTTTTCCATCAAAAAGTAGCTTACATTTGCTAGGACATGGAATTGAGCTAGGTTTTTTCATGGCTATAGAAGTATAGGCCTCACCCTAGGGAACTTGAATTGGTAAAAGTGCTTCCCTTGAGATTTTTCTAGAAATAACTTATCATAGGCAACAAAGCAGTGTTTGTTTCGGTGAAATCATGCAATTCCATCAAAGATGTCTGGCTCTACCCGTGTTACGAAATGAGTTAGTTGTGATAGGAATGACACATATCATGTTAGGGTGGAGAGCTTAGATGTAGTCAGTATCAATTATGTCACACAACTAGGCTGTTAAGGTACCATGATGGCCGCGACACTAGAAACTACAGATTCAGATGTCCTAGCAAATGTAAAACCTTAAGAAATTTGCCTTCTGGACATGGAATCAAGCTAGTTTTTTTTTCATAGCAACAAAACTATAGGCCTCACCGTAAGGAACCTGAATTGGAAAAAGTGAGTCCCTAGAGATTTTTCTAAAAATAACTTATCATAGGCAACAAAGCAATGTTTGTTTTGGTGAAATAATGCAATTCCATCAAAGATGTCTGGGTCCACCCGTATTACGAAATGAGTTGGTTGTGATAGGAATGGCACATCTCATGTTAGGGTGGAGAGCTTAGATGATGTCAATATCAATTATGTCACACAACAATGTCGTTAAGGTACCATGATGGCCGCGACACCGGAAACTGCCGATTCAGATGTCGTGGCAAATGTAAAATGTTGAGAAATTTGCCTTCTGGACATGGAATTGAGCTAGTTTTTTTCATGACTATAGAACTATAGGCTTCACCATAGGGAACCTAGATTAGCAAAAGTGGGTTCCTAGAGATTTTTCTAAAAATAACTTATCATAGACAACAAAGCAGTGTTTATTTCGGTGAAATCATACAATTCCATCAAAGATGTCCGGCTCCACCCGTCTTATAAAATGAGTTGGTTGTGATAGGAATGGCACATCTCGTATTAGGGTGGAGAGCTTTGATGAAGTTCATATCAACTACATCACATAACCAAGCAGTTAATGTACCGTTATGGCCGTGACATCGGGAACTATCGATGCATACGTAGTGGCAAATGTAAAACTTTGAGAAATTGGCCTTCTGGACATGGAATTAAGCTATGTTTTTTCTCGTGGCTACAAAACTATAGGCCTCACCCTAGGGAACCTAAATTGGTAAAAGTGAGTCCCTAGAGATTTCTCTAAAAATAACCTATCATAGGCAACAAAGCAGTGTTTGTTTTGGTGAAATCATGCAATTTCATAAAAAAATGTCTGGGTCCACCCATGTTACAAAATGAGTTGGTTGTGACTGGAATGGCACATACCATGTTAGCGTGGAGAGCATAGATGAAGTTAGTATCAATTATGTTTCACAACCACGCCGTTAAGGTACCGTGATGGCCGCGACCTCAGAAATTGCCGATTCAAACATCGTGGCAAACATAAAACCTTGAGAAATTTGCCTTCTGGACATGAAATTAGCAAAAGTGGCACATCTCATGTTAGGGTGGATAGCTTAGATGATGTCAATATCAATTATGTCACACAACAATGCCGTTAAGGTAACATGATGGCCGTGACACCGGAAACTGCCGATTCAGATGTCGTGGCAAATGTAAAACGTTGAGAAATTTGCCTTCTGGACATGGAATCGAGCTAGTTTTTTTCATGACTATAGAACTATAGGCTTCACCATAGGGAACCTAGATTAGAAAAAGTGGGTTCCTAGAGATTTTTCTAAAAATAACTTATCATAGGCAACATAGCAGTGTTTGTTTCGGTGAAATCATGCAATTCCATCAAAGATGTCTGGGTCTACCCGTGTTACGAAATGAGTTGGTTGTGATAGGAATGGCACATCTCATATTAGGGTGGAGAGCTTAGATGTAGTCAGTATCAATTATGTCACACAACTAGGCCGTTAAGGTACCATGATTGCCGCGACACTGGAAACTACCGATTCAGATGTCCTAGAAAATGTAAAACCTTAAGAAATTTGCCTTCTAGACATGGAATCAAGCTAGTTTTTTTTCATAGCAACAAAACAATAGGCCTCACCGTAAGGAACCTGAATTGGAAAAAGTGAGTCCCTAGAGATTTTTCTAAAAATAACTTATCATAGGCAACAAAGCAATGTTTGTTTTTGCGAAATAATGCAATTCCATCAAAGATGTCTAGGTCCACCCGTATTACGAAATGAGTTGGTTGTGATAGTAATGGCACATCTCATGTTAGGGTGGAGAGCTTAGATGATGTCAATATCAATTATGTCACACAACAATGTCGTTAAGGTACCATGATGGCCGCGACACCGGAAACTGCCGATTCAGATGTCGTGGCAAATGTAAAACGTTGAGAAATTTGCCTTCTGGACATGGAATTGAGCTAGTTTTTTTCATGACTATAGAACTATAGGCTTCACCATAGGGAACCTAGATTAACAAAAGTGGGTTCCTAGAGATTTTTTTCCATCAAAAAGTAGCTTACATTTGCTAGGACATGGAATTGAGCTAGGTTTTTTCATGGCTATAGAAGTATAGGCCTCACCCTAGGGAACTTGAATTGGTAAAAGTGCTTCCCTTGAGATTTTTCTAGAAATAACTTATCATAGGCAACAAAGCAGTGTTTGTTTCGGTGAAATCATGCAATTCCATCAAAGATGTCTGGCTCTACCCGTGTTACGAAATGAGTTAGTTGTGATAGGAATGGCACATATCATGTTAGGGTGGAGAGCTTAGATGTAGTCAGTATCAATTATGTCACACAACTAGGCCGTTAAGGTACCATGATGGCCGCGACACTAGAAACTACCGATTCAGATGTCCTAGCAAATGTAAAACCTTAAGAAATTTGCCTTCTGGACATGGAATCAAGCTAGTTTTTTTTCATAGCAACAAAACTATAGGCCTCACTGTAAGGAACCTAAATTGGAAAAAGTGAGTCCCTAGAGATTTTTCTAAAAATAACTTATCATAGGCAACAAAGCAATGTTTGTTTTGGTGAAATAATGCAATTCCATCAAAGATGTCTGGGTCCACCCGTATTACGAAATGAGTTGGTTGTGATAGGAATGGCACATCTCATGTTAGGGTGGAGAGCTTAGATGATGTCAATATCAATTATGTCACACAACAATGTCGTTAAGGTACCATGATGGCCGCGACACCGGAAACTGCCGATTCAGATGTCGTGGCAAATGTAAAACGTTGAGAAATTTGCCTTCTGGACATGGAATTGAGCTAGTTTTTTTCATGACTATAGAACTATAGGCTTCACCATAGGGAACCTAGATTAGCAAAAGTGGGTTCCTAGAGATTTTTCTAAAAATAACTTATCATAGACAACAAAGCAGTGTTTGTTTCGGTGAAATCATACAATTCCATCAAAGATGTCCGGCTCCACCCGTCTTATAAAATGAGTTGGTTGTGATAGGAATGGCACATCTCGTATTAGGGTGGAGAGCTTTGATGAAGTTCATATCAACTACATCACATAACCACGCAGTTAATGTACCATTATGGCCGTGACATCGGGAACTATCGATGCATACGTAGTGGCAAATGTAAAACTTTGAGAAATTGGCCTTCTGGACATGGAATTAAGCTATGTTTTTTTTCGTGGCTACAAAACTATAGGCCTCTCCCTAGGGAACCTAAATTGGTAAAAGTGAGTCCCTAGAGATTTCTCTAAAAATAACCTATCATAGGCAACAAAGCAGTGTTTGTTTTGGTGAAATCATGCAATTCCATAAAAAAATGTCTGGGTCCACCCATGTTACAAAATGAGTTGGTTGTGACTGGAATGGCACATACCATGTTAGCGTGGAGAGCATAGATGAAGTTAGTATCAATTATGTTTCACAACCACGCCGTTAAGGTACCGTGATGGCCGCGACCTCAGAAATTGCCGATTCAAACATCGTGGCAAACGTAAAACCTTGAGAAATTTGCCTTCTGGACATGAAATTAGCAAAAGTGGCACATCTCATGTTAGGGTGGATAGCTTAGATGATGTCAATATCAATTATGTCACACAACAATGCCGTTAAGGTACCATGATGGCCGTGACACCAGAAACTGCCGATTCAGATGTCGTGGCAAATGTAAAACGTTGAGAAATTTGCCTTCTGGACATGGAATCGAGCTAGTTTTTTTCATGACTATAGAACTATAGGCTTCACCATAGGGAACCTAGATTAGCAAAAGTGGGTTCCTAGAGATTTTTCTAAAAATAACTTATCATAGGCAACATAGCAGTGTTTGTTTCGGTGAAATCATGCAATTCCATCAAAGATGTCTGGGTCTACCCGTGTTACGAAATGAGTTGGTTGTGATAGGAATGGCACATCTCATATTAGGGTGGAGAGCTTAGATGTAGTCAGTATCAATTATGTCACACAACTAGGCCGTTAAGGTACCATGATGGCCGCGACACTAGAAACTACCGATTCAGATGTCCTAGCAAATGTAAAACCTTAAGAAATGTGCCTTCTGGACATGGAATCAAGCTAGTTTTTTTTCATAGCAACAAAACAATAGGCCTCACCGTAAGGAACCTGAATTGGAAAAAGTGAGTCCCTAGAGATTTTTCTAAAAATAACTTATCATAGGCAACAAAGCAATGTTTGTTTTGGTGAAATAATGCAATTCCATCAAAGATGTGTAGGTCCACCCGTATTACGAAATGAGTTGGTTGTGATAGGAATGTCACATCTCATGTTAGGGTGGAGAGCATAGATGATGTCAATATCAATTATGTCACACAACAATGCCGTTAAGGTACCATGATGGCCGCGACACCAGAAACTGCCGATTCAGATGTCATGGCAAATGTAAAACGTTGAGAAATTTGCCTTCTAGACATGGAATTGAGCTAGTTTTTTTCATGACTATAGAACTATAGGCTTCACCATAGGGAACCTAGATTAGGAAAAGTGGGTTCCTAGAGATTTTTCTAAAAATAACTTATCATAGACAACAAAGCAGTGTTTGTTTCGGTGAAATCATGCAATTCCATCAAAAGATGTCTAATTCCACCCGTCTTATAAAATGAGTTGGTTGTGATAGGAATGACACATATCGTATTAGGGTGGAGAGCTATGCCGAAGTTCATATCAACTACATCACATAACCACGCAGTTAATGTACCGTGATGGCCTCAACACCGGGAACTATCGATGCATATGTCGTGGCAAATGTAAAACTTTAAGAAATTTGCCTTCTGGACATGGAATTAAGCTATGTTTTTTTTAATGGCTACAAAACTATAGGCCTCACCCTAGGAAACCTAAATTGGTAAAAGTGAGTCCCTAGAGATTTTTCTAAAAATAACCTATCATAGGCAACAAAGTAGTGTTTGTTTGGTGAAATCATGCAATTCCATCGAAAATGTCTAGGTCCACCCATGTTACAAAACGAGTTGGTTGTGACTAGAATGGCACATCTCATGTTAGCGTGGAGAGCTTAGATGAAGTCAATATCAATTAGGTTGCACAACCACGCCGTTAAGGTACCATGGTGGCCGCGACCTCGGAAATTGCCGATTCAGACATCGTGGCAAATGTAAAACCATGAGAAATTTGTCTTCTAGGCATGGAATTGAGCTAGGTTTTTTTCATGGATATAGAAGTATAGGCCTCACCCTAGGGAACTTGAATTGGTAAAAGTGCTTCCCTTGAGATATTTATAGAAATAACTTATCATAGGCAACAAAGCAGTGTTTATTTCGGTGAAATCATGCAATTCCATCAAAGATGTCGGGCTCCACCCGTCTTATAAAATGAGTTCGTTGTGATAGGAATGGCACATCTCGTATTAGAGTGGAGAGCTTTGATGAAGTTCATATCAACTACATGACATAACCATGCAGTTAATGTACCGTTATGGCCGTGATACTTGGAACTATCGATGCATATGTCGTGGCAAATGTAAAACTTTGAGAAATTGGCCTTCTGGACATGGAATTAAGCTATGTTTTTTTTCATGGCTACAAAACTATAGGCCTCACCATAGGGAACCTAAATTGGTAAAAGTGAGTCCCTAGAGATTTTTCTAAAAATAACCTATCATAGGCAACAAAGCAGTGTTTGTTTCGGTGAAATCATGTAATTCCATAAAAAAATGTCTGGGTCCACCCATGTTACAAAACGAGTTGGTTGTGACTGGAATGGCACATCCCATGTTAGCGTGGAGAGCTTAGATGAAGTTAGTATCAATTATGTTGCACAACCACGCCGTTAAGGTACCGTGATGGCCGCGACCTCAGAAATTGCCGATTCAAACATCGTGGCAAATGTAAAACCTTGAGAAATTTGCCTTCTGGACATGGAATTGAGCTAGGTTTTTTCATGGCTATAGAATTATAGGCCTCACCCTAGGGAACTTGAATTGGTAAAAGTGCTTCCCTTGAGATTTTTCTAGAAATAACTTATCATAGGCAACAAAGCAGTGTTTGTTTCGGTGAAATCATGCAATTCCATCAAAGATGTCTGGGTCTACCCGTGTTACGAAATGAGTTGGTTGTGATAGAAATGGCACATCTCATATTAGGGTGGAGAGCTTAGATGTAGTTAGTATCAATTATGTCACACAACTTGGCCGTTAAGGTACCATGATGGCTGTGACACTGGAAATTGTCGATTCAGATGTCCTAGCAAATGTAAAACCTTAAGAAATTTGCCTTCTGGACATGGAATCAAGCTAGTTTTTTTTCATAGCAACAAAACTATTGGCCTCACCATAAGGAACCTAAATTGGAAAAATTGAGTCCCTAGAGATTTTTCTAAAAATAACTTATCATAGGCAACAAAGCAATGTTTGTTTTGGTGAAATAATGCAATTCCATCAAAGATGTCTAGGTCCACCCGTATTACGAAATGAGTTTGTTGTGATAGGAATGGCACATCTCATGTTAGGGTGGAGAGCTTAGATGATGTCAATATCAATTATGTCACACAACAATGCCGTTAAGGTACCATGATGGCCGCGACATCGGAAATCCCGATTCAGATGTCGTGGCAAATGTAAAACGTTGAGAAATTTGCCTTCTGGACATGGAATCGAGCCAATTTTTTTCATGACTACAGAATTATAGGCTTCACCATAGGGAACCTAGATTAGCAAAAGTGGGTTCCTAAAGATTTTTCTAAAAATAACTTATCATAGGCAACAAAGCAGTGTTTGTTTCGGTGAAATAATGCAATTCCATCAAAGATGTCTGGCTCCACCCGTCTTAAAAAATGAGTTGGTTGTGATAGGAATGGCACAGATCATATTAGGGTGGAGATCTTTGATGAAGTTCATATCAACTACATCACATAACCACGCAGTTAATGTACCGTGATAGCCGCGACACCGGGAACAATCGATGCATATGTCATGGCTACAAAACTATACGCCTCACCCTAGGGAACCTAAATTGGTAAAAGTGAGTCCCTAGAGATTTTTCTAAAAATAACCTATCATAGGCAACAAAGTAGTGTTTGTTTTGGTGAAATCATGCAATTCCATAAAAAAATGTATGGGTCCACCCATGTTACAAAATGAGTTGGTTGTGACTGGAATGGCACATCCCATGTTACCGTGGAGAGCTTAGATGAAGTTAGTATCAATTATGTTGCACAACCACACCGTTAAGGTACCGTGATGGCCGCGACATCAGAAATTGCCGATTCAAACATCGTGGCAAATGTAAAACCTTGAGAAATTTGCCTTCTGGACATGGAATTGAGCTAGGTTTTTTCATGGCTATAGAAGTATAGGCCTCACCCTAGGGAACTTGAATTGGTAAAAGTGCTTCCCTTCAGATTTTCCTATAAATAACTTATCATAGGCAACAAAGGAGTGTTTGTTTCGGTGAAATCTTGCAATTCCATCAAAGATGTCTGGGTCTACCCGTGTTACGAAATGAGTTGGTTGTGATAGGAATGGCACATCTCATATTAGGGTGGAGAGCTTAGATGTAGTCAGTATCAATTATGTCACACAACTAGGCCATTAAGGTACCATGATGGCTGCGACACTGGAAATTGCCAATTCAGATGTCCTAGCAAATGTAAAACCTTAAGAAATTTGCCTTCTGGACATGGAATCAAGCTAATTTTTTTCATAGCAACAAAACTATTGGCCTCACCGTAAGGAACCTGAATTGGGAAAAGTGAGTCCCTAGAGATTTTTCTAAAAATAACTTATATAGGCAACAAAGCAATGTTTGTTTTGGTGAAATAATGCAATTCCATCAAAGAAGTCTGGGTCCACCCGTATTACGAAATGAGTTGGTTGTGATAGAAATGGCACATCTCATGTTAGGGTGGAGAGCTTAGATGATGTCAATATCAATTATGTCACACAACAATGCCGTTAAGGTACCATGATGGCCGCGACACCGGAAATCCCGATTCAGATGTCGTGGCAAATGTAAAACGTTGAGAAATTTGCCTTCTGGACATGGAATCGAGCTAGTTTTTTTCATGACTATAGAACTATAGGCTTCACCATAGGGAACATAGATTAGCAAAAGTGGGTTCCTAAAGATGTTTCTAAAAATAACTTATCATAAGCAATAAAGCAGTGTTTGTTTCGGTGAAATAATGCAATTCCATCAAAGATGTCTGGCTCCACCCGTCTTATAAAATAAGTTGGTTGTGATAGGAATGACACATCTCATATTAGGGTGGAGAGCTTTGCTGAAGTTCATATCAACTACATCACATAACCATGCAGTTAATGTACCGTGATGGCCGTGACACCGGGAACAACCGATGCATATTTCGTGGCAAATGTAAAACTTTGAGAAATTTGCCTTCTGGACATGGAATTAAGCTATGTTAGCGTGGAGAGCTTAGATGAAGTTTGTATCAATTATGTTGCAAAACCACGCCGTTAAGGTACCGTGATGGCCATGACCTCAGAAATTGCTGATTCAAACATCGTGGCAAATGTAAAACCTTGAGAAATTTGCCTTCTGGACATGGAATTGAGCTAGGTTTTTTCATGGCTATAGAAGTATAGGCCTCACCCTAGGGAACTTGAATTGGTAAAAGTGCTTCCCTTGATATTTTTCTAGAAATAACTTATCATAGGCAACAAAGCAGTGTTTGTTTCGGTGAAATCATGCAATTCCATCAAAGATGTCTGGGTCTACCCGTGTTACGAAATGAGTTGGTTGTGATAGGAATGGCACATCTCATATTAGGGTGTAGAGCTTAGATTTAGTCAGTATCAATTATGTCACACAACTAGGCCGTTAAGGTACCATGATGGCCGCGACACTGGAAACTACCGATTCAGATGTCCTAGCAAATGTAAAGCCTTAAGAAATTTGCCTTCTGGACATGGAATCAAGCTAGTTTTTTTTTCATAGCAACAAAACTATAGGCCTCACCGTAAGGAACCTGAATTGGAAAAAAGTGAGTCCCTAGAGATTTTTCTAAAAACAACTTATCATAGGCAACAAAGCAATGTTTGTTTTGGTGAAATAATGCAATTCCATCAAAGATGTCTGGGTCCACCCGTATTACGAAATGAGTTGGTTGTGATAGTAATGGCATATCTCATGTTAGGGTGGAGAGCTTAGATGATGTCAATATCAATTATGTCACACAACAATGCAGTTAAGGTACCATGATGGCCGTGACCCCGGAAATCCCGATTCAGATGTCGTGGCAAATGTAAAACGTTAAGAAATTTGCCTTTCGGACATGGAATTGAGCTAGTTTTTTTCATGACTATAGAACTATAGGCTTCACCATAGGAAACCTAGATTAGGAAAAGTGGGTTCCTAGAAATTTTTCTAAAAATAACTAATCATAGGCAACAAAGCAGTGTTTGTTTCGGTGAAATAATGCAATTCCATCAAAGATGTCTGGCTCCACCCGTCTTATAAAATGAGTTGGTTGTGATAGGAATGGCACATCTTGTATTAGGTTGGAGAGCTTTGCTGAAGTTCATATCAACTACATCACATAACCATGCAGTTAATGTACTGTGATGGCCGTGACACCGGGAACAACCGATGCATATGTCGTGGCAAATGTAAAACTTTGAGAAATTTGCCTTCTGGACATGGAATTAAGCTATGTTTTTTTCATGGCTACAAAACTATAGGCCTCACCCTAGGAAACCTAAATTGGTAAAAGCAAGTCCCTAGAGATTTTTCTAAAAATAACCTATCATAGGCAACAAAGCAGTGTTTGTTCGGTGAAATCATGCAATTCCATCAAAAATGTCTGGGTCCACCCATGTTACAAACGAGTTGGTTGTGACTGGAATGGCACATCCCATGTTAGCGTGGAGAGCTTAGATGAAGTCAGTATCAATTAGGTTGCACAAGCACGCCATTAAGGTACCGTGATGGCCGCGACCTCAGAAATTGCTAATTCAGACATCGTGGCAAATGTAAAACCTTGAGAAATTTGCCTTCTGGACATGGAATTGAGCTAGGTTTTTTTCATGGCTATAGAAGTATAGGCCTCACCCTAGGGAACTTGAATTGGTAAAAGTGCTTCAATTGAGATTTTTATAGAAATAACTTATCATAGGCAACAAAGCAATGTTTGTTTCGGTGAAATCATGCAATTCCATCAAAGATGTCTGGGTCTACCCGTGTTACGAAATGAGTTGGTTGTGATAGGAATGGCACATCTCATATTAGGGTGGAGAGCTTAGATGTAGTCAGTATCAATTATGTCACACAACTAGGCCGTTAAGGTACCATGATGGCCGCGACACTGGAAACTACCGATTCAGATGTCCTAGCAAATGTAAAACCTTAAGAAATTTGCCTTCTGGACATGGAATCAAGCTAGTTTTTGTTCATACCAACAAAACTATAGGCCTCACTGTAAGGAACCTGAATTGGAAAAAGTGAGTCCCTAGAGATTTTTCTAAAAATAACTTACCATAGGAAACAAAGCAATGTTTGTTTTGGTGAAATAATTCAATTCCATCAAAGATGTCTGGGTCCACCCGTATTACGAAATGAGTTGGTTGTGATAGTAATGGCATATCTCATGTTAGGGTGGAGAGCTTAGATGATGTCAATGTCAATTATGTCACACAATAATGCCGTTAAGGTACCATGATAGCCGCGACACCGGAAACGGCCGATTCAGATGTTGTGGCAAATGTAAAAAGTTGAGAAATTTTCCTTCTGGACATGGAATTGAGCTAGTTTTTTTCATGACTATAGAACTATAGGCTTCACCATATGGAACCTAGATTAGCAAAAGTGGGTTCCTAGAGATTTTTCTAAAAATAACTTATCATAGACAACAAAGCAGTGTTTATTTCAGTGAAATCATGCAATTCCATCAAAAGATGTCTAGCTCCACCCGTCTTATAAAATGAGTTGGTTGTGATAGGAATGGCACATCTCATATTAGGGTGGAGAGCTTTGCTGAAGTTCATATCAACTACATCACACAACCACACAGTTAATGTACCGTGATGGCCGCGACACCGGGAACTATCGATGCATATGTCGTGGCAAATGTAAAACTTTGAGAAATTTGCCTTCTAGACATGGAATTAAGCTATGTTTTTTTTTCATGGCTACAAAACTATAGGCCTCACCCTAGGAAACCTAAATTGGTAAAAGTGAGTCCCTAGAGATTTTTTCTAAAAATAACCTATCATAGGCAACAAAGTAGTGTTTGTTTGGTGAAATCATGCAATTCCATCAAAAATGTCTGGGTCCACCCATGTTACAAAACGAGTTGGTTGTGACTAGAATGACACATCTCATGTTAGCGTGGAGAGCTTAGATGAAGTTAGTATCAATTAGGTTGCACAACCACGCTGTTAAGGTACCATGTTGGTCGTGACCTCGGAAATTGCCGATTCAGACATCGTGGCAAATGTAAAACCTTGAGAAATTTGCCTTCTAGACATGGAATTGAGCTAGGTTTTTTTCATGGATATAGAAGTATAGGCCTCACCCTAGGGAACTTGAATTGGTAAAAGTGCTTCCCTTGAGATTTTTATAGAAATAACTTATCATATGCAACAAAGTAGTGTTAGTTTCGGTGAAATCATGCAATTCCATCAAAGATGTCCGGCTCCACACGTCTTATAAAATGAGTTGGTTGTGATAGGAATGGCACATCTCGTATTAGGTTGGAGAGCTTTGATGAAGTTCATATCAACTACATCACATAACCACGCAGTTAATGTACCGTTATGGCCGTGACACCGGGAACTATCGATGCATATGTCGTGGCAAATGTAAAACTTTGAGAAATTGGCCTTCTGGACATGGAATTAAGCTATGTTTTTTTTTCATGGCTACAAAACTATAGGTCTCACCCTAGGGAACCTAAATTGGTAAAAGTGAGTCCCTAGAGATTTTTCTAAAAATAACCTATCATAGGCAACAAAGCAGTGTTTGTTTTGGTGAAATCATGCAATTCCATAAAAAAATGTCTGGGTCCACCCATGTTACAAAACGAGTTGGTTGTGACTGGAATGGCACATCCCATGTTAGCGTGGAGAGCTTAGATGAAGTTAGTATCAATTATGTTGCACAACCACGCCGTTAAGGTACCGTGATGGCCGTGACCTCAGAAATTGCTGATTCAAACATCGTGGCAAATGTAAAACCTTGAGAAATTTGCCTTCTGGACATGGAATTGAGCTAGGTTTTTTCATGGCTATAGAAGTATAGGCCTCACCCTAGGGAACTTGAATTGGTAAAAGTGCTTCCATTGAGATTTTTCTAGAAATAACTTATCATAGGCAACAAAGCAGTGTTTGTTTCGGTGAAATCATGCAATTCCATCAAAGATGTCTGGGTCTACCCGTGTTACGAAATGAGTTGGTTGTGATAGGAATAGCACATCTCATATTAGGGTGGAGAGCTTAGATGTAGTCAGTATAATTTATGTCACACAACTAGGCCGTTAAGGTACCATGATGGTCGTGACACTGGAAACTACCGATTCAGATGTCCTAGCAAATGTAAAACCTTAATAAATTTGCCTTCTGGACATGGAATCAAGCTAGTTTTTTTTCATAGCAACAAAACTATAGGCCTCACCGTGAGGAACCTGAATTGGAAAAAGTGTGTCCCTAGAGATTTTTCTAAAAATAACTTATCATGGGCAACAAAGCAATGTTGGTTTTGGTGAAATAATGCAATTCCATCAAAGATGTCTGGGTCCACCTGTATTACGAAATGAGTTGGTTGTGATAGGAATGGCACATCTCATTTTAGGGTGGAGAGCTTAGATGATGTCAATATCAATTATGTCACACAACAATGCCGTTAAGGTACCATGATGGCCACGACACCGGAAACTGCTGATTCAGATGTCGTGGCAAATGTAAAACGTTGAGAAATTTGCCTTCTGGACATGGAATTGAGCTAGTTTTTCTCATGACTATAGAACTATAGGCTTCACCATAGGGAACCTAGATTAGCACAAGTGGGTTCCTAGAGATATTTCTAAAAATAACTTATCGTAGACAACAAAGCAGTGTTTGTTTCGGTGAAATCATGCAATTCCATCAAAAGATGTCTGGCTCCACCCGTCTTATAAAATGAGTTGGTTGTGATAGGAATGGCACATCTTGTATTAGGGTGGAGAGCTTTGCTGAAGTTCATATCAACTACATCACATAACCACATAGTTAATGTACTATGATGGCCGCGACACCGGGAACTATCGATGCATATGTCGTGGCAAATGTAAAACTTTGAGAAATTTGCCTTCTAGACATGGAATTAAGCTATGTTTTTTTCATGGCTACAAAACTATAGGCCTCACCCTGGGAAATCTAAATTGGTAAAAGTGTGTCCCTAGAGATTTTTTTAAAAATAACCTATCATGGGCAACAAAGTAGTGTTTGTTTTGGTGAAATCATGCAATTCCATCAAAGGTGTCTGGGTCTACCCGTGTTACGAAATGAGTTGGTTGTGATAGGAATGGAACATCTCATATTAGGGTGGAGAGCTTAGATATAGTCAGTATAAATTATGTCACACAACTAGGCCGTTAAGGTACCATGATGGCCGCGACACTGGAAACTACCGATTCAGATGTCCTAGCAAATGTAAAACCTTAAGAAATTTGCCTTCTGGACATGGAATCAAGCTAGTTTTTGTTCATACCAACAAAACTATAGGCCTCACCGTAAGGAACCTGAATTGGAAAAAGTGAGTCCCTAGAGATTTTTCTAAAAATAACTTACCATAGGCAACAAAGCAATGTTTGTTTTGGTGAAATAATTCAATTCCATCAAAGATGTCTGGGTCCACCCGTATTACGAAATGAGTTGGTTGTGATAGTAATGGCATATCTCATGTTAGGGTGGAGAGCTTAGATGATGTCAATGTCAATTATGTCACACAATAATGCCGTTAAGGTACCATGATGGCCGCGACACCGGAAACGGCCGATTTAGATGTTGTGGCAAATGTAAAAAGTTGAGAAATTTTCCTTCTAGACATGGAATTGAGCTAGTTTTTTTTCATGACTATAGAACTATAGGCTTCACCATATGGAACCTAGATTAGCAAAAGTGGGTTCCTAGATATTTTTCTAAAAATAACTTATCATAGACAACAAAGCAGTGTTTATTTCAGTGAAATCATGCAATTCCATCAAAAGATGTCTAGCTCCACCCGTCTTATAAAATGAGTTGGTTGTGATAGGAATGGCACATCTCATATTAGGGTGGAGAGCTTTGCTGAAGTTCATATCAACTACATCACATAACCACGTAGTTAATGTACCGTGATGGCCGCGACACCGGGAACTATCGATGCATATGTCGTGGCAAATGTAAAACTTTGAGAAATTTGCCTTCTGGACATGGAATTAAGCTATGTTTTTTTTTCATGGCTACAAAACTATAGGCCTCACCCTAGGAAACCTAAATTGGTAAAAGTGAGTCCCTAGAGATTTTTCTAAAAATAACCTATCATAGGCAACAAAGTAGTGTTTGTTTGGTGAAATCATGCAATTCCATCAAAAATGTCTGGGTCCACCCATGTTACAAAACGAGTTGGTTATGACTGGAATGACACATCTCATGTTAGCATGGAGAGCTTAGATGAAGTTAGTATCAATTAGGTTGCACAACCACGCCGTTAAGGTACCATGGTGGTCGTGACCTCGGAAATTGCCGATTCAGACATCGTGGCAAATGTAAAACCTTAAGAAAATTTGCCTTCTAGACATGGAATTGAGCTAGGTTTTTTTCATGGATATAGAAGTATAGGCCTCACCCTAGGGAACTTGAATTGGTAAAAGTGCTTCCCTTGAGATTTTTATAGAAATAACTTATCATATGCAACAAATCAGTGTTAGTTTTGGTGAAATCATACAATTCCATCATAGATGTCCGGCTCCACACGTCTTATAAAATGAGTTGGTTGTGATAGGAATGGCACATCTCGTATTAGGTTGGAGAGCTTTGATGAAGTTCATATCAACTACATCACATAACCATGCAGTTAGTGTACCGTTATGGCCGTGACACCGGGAACTATCGATGCATATGTCGTGGCAAATGTAAAACTTTGAGAAATTGGCCTTCTGGACATGGAATTAAGCTATGTTTTTTTTCATGGCTACAAAACTATAGGTCTCACCCTAGGGAACCTAAATTGGTAAAAGTGAGTCCCTAGAGATTTTTCTAAAAATAACCTATCATAGGCAACAAAGCAGTGTTTGTTTTGGTGAAATCATGCAATTCCATAAAAAAATGTCTGGGCCCACCCATGTTACAAAACGAGTTGGTTGTGACTGGAATGGCACATCCCATGTTAGCATGGAGAGCTTAGATGAAGTTAGTATCAATTATGTTGCACAACCACACCGTTAAGGTACCGTGATGGCCGTGACCTCAGAAATTGCTGATTCAAACATCGTGGCAAATGTAAAACCTTGAGAAATTTGCCTTCTGAACATGGAATTGAGCTAGGTTTTTTCATGGCTATAGAAGTATAGGCCTCACCCTAGGGAACTTGAATTGGTAAAAGTGCTTCCATTGAGATTTTTCTAGAAATAACTTATCATAGGCAACAAAGCAGTGTTTGTTTCGGTGAAATCATGCAATTCCATCAAAGATGTCTGGGTCTACCCGTGTTACGAAATGAGTTGGTTGTGATAGGAATAGCACATCTCATATTAGGGTGGAGAGCTTAGATGTAGTCAGTATCGGTTATGTCACACAACTAGGCCGTTAAGGTACCATGATGGTCGTGACACTGGAAACTACCGATTCAGATGTCCTAGCAAATGTAAAACCTTAATAAATTTGCCTTCTGGACATGGAATCAAGCTAGTTTTTTTTCATAGCAACAAAACTATAGGCCTCACTGTAAGGAACCTGAATTGGAAAAAGTGTGTCCCTAGAGATTTTTCTAAAAATAACTTATCATAGGTAACAAAGCAATGTTTGTTTTGGTGAAATAATGCAATTCCATCAAAGATGTCTGGGTCCACCTGTATTACGAAATGAGTTGGTTGTGATAGGAATGGCACATCTCATGTTAGGGTGGAGAGCTTAGATGATGTCAATATCAATTATGTCACACAACAATGCCGTTAAGGTACCATGATGGCCACGACACCGGAAACTGCTGATTCAGATGTCGTGGCAAATGTAACACGTTGAGAAATTTGCCTTCTGGACATGGAATTGAGCTAGTTTTTCTCATGACTATAGAACTATAGGCTTCACCATAGGGAACCTAGATCAGCACAAGTGGGTTCCTAGAGATATTTCTAAAAAAACTTATCGTAGACAACAAAGCAGTGTTTGTTTCGGTGAAATCATGCAATTCCATCAAAAGATGTCTGGCTCCACCCGTCTTATAAAATGAGTTGGTTGTGATAGGAATGGCACATCTTGTATTAGGGTGGAGAGCTTTGCTGAAGTTCATATCAACTACATCACATAACCACACAGTTAATGTACTATGATGGCCGCGACACCGGGAACTATCGATGCATATGTCGTGGCAAATGTAAAACTTTGAGAAATTTGCCTTCTGGACATGGAATTAAGCTATGTTTTTTTTCATGGCTACAAAACTATAGGCCTCACCCTAGGAAACCTAAATTGGTAAAAGTGAGTCCATAGAGATTTTTCTAAAAATAACCTATCAGAGGCAACAAAGTAGTGTTTGTTTGGTGAAATCATGCAATTCCATCAAAAATGTCTGGGTCCACCCATGTTACAAAACGAGTTGGTTGTGACTGTAATGACACATCTCATGTTAGCGTGGAGAGCTTAGATGAAGTCAGTATCAATTAGGTTGCACAACCACGCCGTTAAGGTACCATGGTGGCCGTGACCTCGGAAATTGCCGATTCAGACATCGTGGCAAATGTAAAACCTTGAGAAATTTGCCTTCTAGACATAGAATTGAGCTTGGTTTTTTTCATGGCTATAGAAGTATAGGCCTCACCCTAGGGAACTTGAATTGGTAAAAGTGCTTCCCTTGAGATTTTTATAGAAATAACTTATCATATGCAACAAAGCAGTGTTAGTTTCGTTGAAATCATGCAATTCCATCAAAGATATCTAGCTCCACCCGTCTTATAAAATTAGTTGGTTGTGATAGGAATGGCACATCTCGTATTAGGATGGAGAGCTTTGATGAAGTTCATATCAACTACATCACATAACCACGTAGTTAATGTACCGTTATGGCCGTGACACTGGGAACTATCGATGCATATGTCGTGGCAAATGTAAAACTTTGAGAAATTGGCCTTCTGGACATGGAATTAAGCTATGTTTTTTTTCATGGCTACAAAACTATAGGTCTCACCCTAGGGAACCTAAATTGGTAAAAGTGAGTCCCTAGAGATTTTTCTAAAAATAACCTATCATAGGCAACAAAGCAGTGTTTGTTTTAGTGAAATCATGCAATTCCATAAAAAAATGTCTGGGTCCACCCATGTTACAAAACGAGTTGGTTGTGACTGGAATGGCACATCCCATGTTAGCGTGGAGAGCTTAGATGAAGTTAGTATCAATTATGTTGCACAACCACGCCGTTAATGTACCGTGATGGCCGTGACCTCAGAAATTGCTGATTCAAACATCGTGGCAAATGTAAAACCTTGAGAAATTTGCCTTCTGGACATGGAATTGAGCTAGGTTTTTTCATGGCTATAGAAGTATAGGCCTCACCCTAGGGAACTTGAATTGGTAAAAGTGCTTCCATTGAGATTTTTCTAGAAATAACTTATCATAGGCAACAAAGCAGTGTTTGTTTCGGTGAAATCATGCAATTCCATCAAAGATGTCTGGGTCTACCCGTGTTACGAAATGAGTTGGTTGTGATAGGAATAGCACATCTCATATTAGGGTGGAGAGCTTAGATGTAGTCAGTATCAATTATGTCACACAACTAGGCCGTTAAGGTACCATGATGGTCGTGACACTGGAAACTACCGATTCAGATGTCCTAGCAAATGTAAAACCTTAAGAAATTTGCCTTCTGGACATGGAATCAAGCTAGTTTTTTTCATAGCAACAAAACTATAGGCCTCACCGTAAGGAACCTGAATTGGAAAAAGTGTGTCCCTAGAGATTTTTCTAAAAATAACTTATCATAGGCAACAAAGCAATGTTTGTTTTGGTGAAATAATGCAATTCCATCAAAGATGTCTGGGTCCACCCGTATTACGAAATGAGTTGTTTGTGATAGGAATGGCACATCTCATGTTAGGGTGGAGAGCTTAGATGATGTCAATATCAATTATGTCACACAACAATGCCGTTAAGGTACCATGATGGCCATGACACCGGAAACTGCTGATTCAGATGTCGTGGCAAATGTTAAACGTTGAGAAATTTGCCTTCTGGACATGGAATTGAGCTAGTTTTTTTCATGACTATAGAACTATAGGCTTCACCATAGGGAACCTAGATTAGCACAAGTGGATTCTTAGAGATATTTCTAAAAATAACTTATCATAGACAACAAAGCAGTGTTTGCTTCGGTGAAATCATGCAATTCCATCAAAAGATGTCTGGCTCCACCCGTCTTATAAAATGAGTTGGTTGTGATAGGAATGGCACATCTTGTATTAGGGTGGAGAGCTTTGCTAAAGTTCATATCAACTACATCACATAACCACATAGTTAATGTACTGTGATGGCTGCGACACCGGGAACTATCGATGCATATGTCGTGGCAAATGTAAAACTTTGAGAAATTTGCCTTCTGGACATGGAATTAAGCTATGTTTTTTTCATGGCTACAAAACTATAGGCCTCACCCTAGGAAACCTAAATTGGTAAAAGTGAGTCCCTAGAGATTTTTCTAAAAATAACCTATCATAGGCAACAAAGTAGTGTTTGTTTGGTGAAATCATGCAATTCCATCAAAAATGTCTGGGTCCACCCATGTTACAAAACGAGTTGGTTGTGACTGGAATGACACATCTCATGTTAGCGTGGAGAGCTTAGATGAAGTCAGTATCAATTAGGTTGCACAACCACGCCGTTAATGTACCATGGTGGTCGTGACCTCGGAAATTGCCGATTCAGACATCGTGGCAAATGTAAAACCTTGAGAAATTTGCCTTCTAGACATGGAATTGAGCTAGGTTTTTTTCATGGATATAGAAGTATAGGCCTCACCCTAGGGAACTTGAATTGGTAAAAGTGCTTCCCTTGAGATTTTTATAGAAATAACTTATCATATGCAACAAATCAGTGTTAGTTTCGGTGAAATCATGTAATTCCATCATTGATGTCCGGCTCCACACGTCTTATAAAATGAGTTGGTTATGATAGGAATGGCACATCTCGTATTAGGTTGGAGAGCTTTGATGAAGTTCATATCAACTACATCACATAACCACGCAGTTAATGTACCGTTATGGCCGTGACACCGGGAACTATCGATGCATATGTCGTGGCAAATGTAAAACTTTGAGAAATTGGCCTTCTGGACATGGAATTAAGCTATGTTTTTTTTCATGGCTACAAAACTATAGGTCTTACCCTAGGGAACCTAAATTGGTAAAAGTGAGTCCCTAGAGATTTTTCTAAAAATAACCTATCATAGGCAACAAAGCAGTGTTTGTTTTGGTGAAATCATGCAATTCCATAAAAAAAATGTCTGGGCCCACCCATGTTACAAAACGAGTTGTTTGTGACTGGAATGGCACATCCCATGTTAGCGTGGAGAGCTTAGATGAAGTTAGTATCAATTATGTTGCACAACCACGCCGTTAAGGTACCGTGATGGCCGTGACACCGGGAACTATCGATGCATATGTCGTGGCAAATGTAAAACTTTGAGAAATTGGCCTTCTGGACATGGAATTAAGCTATGTTTTTTTTCATGGCTACAAAACTATAGGTCTCACCCTAGGGAACCTAAATTGGTAAAAGTGAGTCCCTAGAGATTTTTCTAAAAACAACCTATCATAGGCAACAAAGCAGTGTTTGTTTTGGTGAAATCATGCAATTCCATAAAAAAATGTCTGGGTCCACCCATGTTACAAAACGAGTTTGTTGTGACTGGAATGGCACATCCCATGTTAGCGTGGAGAGCTTAGATGAAGTTAGTATCAATTATGTTGCACAACCACGCCGTTAAGGTACCATGATGGCCATGACCTCAGAAATTCTGATTCAAACATCGTGGCAAATGTAAAACCTTGAGAAATTTGCCTTCTGGACATGGAATTGAGCTAGGTTTTTTCATGGCTATAGAAGTATAGGCCTCACCCTAGGGAACTTGAATTGGTAAAAGTGCTTCCATTGAGATTTTTCTAGAAATAACTTATCATAGGCAACAAAGCAGTGTTTGTTTTGGTGAAATCATGCAATTCCATCAAAGATGTCTGGGTCTACCCGTGTTACGAAATAAGTTGGTTGTGATAGGAATAGCACATCTCATATTAGGGTGGAGAGCTTAGATGTAGTCAGTATCAATTATGTCACACAACTAGGCCGTTAAGGTACCATGATGGTCCTGACACTGGAAACTACCGATTCAAATGTCCTAGCAAATGTAAAACCTTAAGAAATTTGCCTTCTGGACATGGAATCAAGCTAGTTTTTTTTTCATAGCAACAAAACTATAGGCCTCACCGTAAGGAACCTGAATTGGAAAAAGTGTGTCCCTAGAGATTTTTCTAAAAATAACTTATCATAGGCAACAAAGCAATGTTTGTTTTGGTGAAATAATGCAATTCCATCAAAGATGTCTGGGTCCACCCGTATTACGAAATGAGTTGGTTGTGATAGGAATGGCACATCTCATGTTAGGGTGGAGAGCTTAGATGATGTCAATATCAATTATGTCACACAACAATGCCGTTAAGGTACCATGATGGCCACGACACCGGAAACTGCTGATTCAGATGTCATGGCAAATGTAAAACGTTGAGAAATTTGCCCTCTGGACATGGAATTGAGCTAGTTTTTTTCATGACTATAGAACTATAGGCTTCACCATAGGGAACCTAGATTAGCACAAGTGGGTTCCTAGAGATATTTCTAAAAATAACTTATCATAGACAACAAAGCAGTGTTTGTTTCGGTGAAATCATGCAATTCCATTAAAAGATGTCTGGCTCCACCCGTCTTATAAAATGAGTTGGTTGTGATAGGAATGGCACATCTTGTATTAGGGTGGAGAGCTTTGCTGAAGTTCATATCAACTACATCACATAACCACACAGTTAATGTACTGTGATGGCCGCGACACCGGGAACTATTGATGCATATGTCGTGGCAAATGTAAAACTTTGAGAAATTTGCCTTCTGGACATGGAATTAAGCTATGTTTTTTTTTTCATGGCTACAAAACTATAGGCCTCACCCTAGGAAACCTAAATTGGTAAAAGTGAGTCCCTAGAGATTTTTCTAAAAATAACCTATCATAGGCAACAAAGTAGTGTTTATTTGGTGAAATCATGCAATTCCATCAAAAATGTCTGGGTCCACCCATGTTACAAAACGAGTTGGTTGTGACTGGAATGACACATCTCATGTTAGCGTGGAGAGCTTAGATGAAGTCGGTATCAATTAGGTAGCACAACCACGCCGTTAAGGTACCATGGTGGCCGTGACCTCGGAAATTGCCGATTCAGACATCGTGGCAAATGTAAAACCATGAGAAATTTGCCTTCTAGACATGGAATTGAGCTAGGTTTTTTTCATGGCTATAGAAGTATAGGCCTCACCCTAGGGAACTTGAATTGGTAAAAGTGCTTCCCTTGAGATTTTTATAGAAATAACTTATCATATGCAACAAAGCAGTGTTAGTTTCGTTTAAATCATGCAATTCCATCAAAGATGTCTAGCTCCACCTGTCTTATAAAATGAGTTGGTTGTGATAGGAATGGCACATCTCGTATTAGGTTGGAGAGCTTTGATGAAGTTCATATCAACTACATCACATAACCACGTAGTTAATGTACCGTTATGGCCGTGACACCGGGAACTATCGATGCATATGTCGTGGCAAATGTAAAACTTTGAGAAATTGGCCTTCTGGACATGGAATTAAGCTATGTTTTTTTTCATGGCTACAAAACTATAGGTCTCACCCTAGGGAACCTAAATTGGTAAAAGTGAGTCCCTAGAGATTTTTCTAAAAATAACCTATCACAGGCAACAAAGCAGTGTTTGTTTTGGTGAAATCATGTAATTCCATAAAAAAAATGTCTGGGTCCACCCATGTTACAAAATGAGTTGGTTGTGACTGGAATGGCACATCCCATGTTAGCGTGGAGAGCATAGATGAAGTTAGTATCAATTATGTTTCACAACCACGCTGTTAAGGAATCGCGATGACCGCGACCTCAGAAATTGCCGATTCAAACATCGTGGCAAATGTAAAACCTTGAGAAATTTGCCTTCTGGACATGGAATTGAGCTAGGTTTTTTCATGGCTATGAAAGTATAGGCCTCACCCTAGGGAACTTGAATTGGTAAAAGTGCTTCCCTTGAGATTTTTCTAGAAATAACTTATCATAGGCAACAAAGCAATGTTTGTTTCGGTGAAATCATGCAATTCCATCAAAGATGTCTGGGTCTACCCGTGTTACGAAATGAGTTGGTTGTGATAGAAATGGCACATCTCATATTAGGGTGGAGAGCTTAGATGTAGTCAGTATCAATTATGTCACACAACTAGGCCGTTAAGGTACCATGATGGCCGCGACACTGGAAACTGCCGATTCAGATGTCCTAGCAAATGTAAAACCTTAAGAAATTTGCCTTCTAGACATGGAATCAAGCTAGTTTTTTTTCATAGCAACAAAACTATAGGCCTCACCGTAAGGAACCTGAATTGGAAAAATTGAGTCCCTAGAGATTTTTCTAAAAATAACTTATCATAGGCAACAAAGCAATGTTTGTTTTGGTGAAATAATGCAATTCCATCAAAGATGTCTGGGTCCACCCGTATTACGAAATAAGTTGGTTGTGATAGGAATGGCACATATCATGTTAGGGTGGAGAGCTTAGATGATGTCAATATCAATTATGTCACACAATAATGCCGTTAAGGTACCATGTCGTGGCAAATGTAAAACCTTGAGAAATTTGCCTTCTAGACATGGAATTGAGCAAGGTTTTTTTCATGGCTATAGAAGTATAGGCCTCACCCTAGGGAACTTGAATTGGTAAAAGTGCTTCCCTTGAGATTTTTATAGAAATAACTTATCATAGGCAACAAAGTAGTGTTAGTTTCGGTGAAATCATACAATTCCATCAAAGATGTCCGGCTCCACCCGTCTTATAAAATGAGTTGGTTGTGATAGGAATGGCACAACTCGTATTAGGGTGGAGAGCTTTGCTGAAGTTCATATCAACTACATCACATAACCACGCAGTTAATGTACCGTTATGGCCGTGACACCGGGAACTATCGATGCATATGTCGTGGCAAATGTAAAACTTTGAGAAATTGGCCTTCTGGACATGGAATTAAGCTATGTTTTTTTTTCATGGCTACAAAACTATAGGCCTCACCCTAGGAAACCTAAATTGGTAAAAGTGAGTCCCTAGAGATTTTTCTAAAAATAACCTATCATAGGCAACAAAGCAGTGTTTATTTTGGTGAAATCATGCAATTCCATAAAAATGTCTGGGTCCACCCTTGTTACAAAACGAGTTGGTTGTGACTGGAATGGAATATCCCATGTTAGCGTGGAGAGCTTAGACGAAGTTAGCATCAATTATGTTGCACAACCACGCCGTTAAGGTACCGTGATGGCCGCGACCTCAGAAATTGTCGATTCAAACATCGTGGCAAATGTAAAACCTTGTGAAATTTGCCTTTTGGACATGGAATTGAGCTAGGTTTTTTCATGGCTGTAGAAGTATAGGCCTCACCCTAGGGAACTTGAATTGGTAAAAGTGCTTCCATTGAGATTTTTCTAGAAATAACTTATCATAGGCAACAAAGCAGCATTTGTTTCGGTGAAATCATTCAATTCCATCAAAGATGTTTGGGTCTACCCGTGTTACGAAATGAGTTGGTTGTGATAGGAATGGCACATCTCATATTAGGGTGGAGAGCTTAGATGTAGTCAGTATCAATTATGTCACACAACTAGGACGTTAAGGTACCATGATGGCCGCGACACTAGAAACTGCCGATTCAGATGTCCTAGCAAATGTAAAACCTTAAGAAATTTGCCTTCTGGACATGGAATCAAGCTAGTTTTTTTTCATAGCAACAAAACTATAGGCCTCACCGTAAGGAACCTGAATTGGAAAAAGTGAGTCCCTAGAGATTTTTCTAAAAATAACTTATCATAGGCAACAAAGCAATGTTAGTTTTGGTGAAATAATGCAATTCCATCAAAGATGTTTGGGTCCACCCGTATTACGAAATGAGTTGGTTGTTATAGGAATGGCACATCTCATGTTAGGGTGGAGAGCTTAGACGATGTCAATATCAATTATGTCACACAACAATGCCGTTAAGGTACCATGATGGCCGCGACACCGGAAACTGCCGATTCAGATGTCGTGGCAAATGTAAAACGTTGAGAAATTTGCCTTTTGGACATGGTATCGAGCTAGTTTTTTTCATGACTATAGAACTATAGGCTTCACCATAGGGAACCTAGATTAGCAAAAGTGGGTTCCTAGAGATTTTTCTAAAAATAACTTATCATAGGCAACAAAGCAGTGTTTGTTTCGGTGAAATAATGCAATTCCATCAAAGATGTCTGGCTCCACCCGTCTTAGAAAATGAGTTGGTTGTGATAGGAATGGCACATCTCCTATTAGGGTGGAGAGCTTTGCTGAAGTTCATATCAACTACAACACATAACCACGCAGTTAATGTACCGTGATGGCCGCGACAACGGGAACTATTAATGCATATGTCGTGGCAAATGTAAAACATTGAGAAATTTGCCTTCTGGACATGGAATTAAGCTATGTTTTTTTCATGGCTACAAAACTATAGGCCTCACCCTAGGAAACCTAAATTGGTAAAAGTGAGTCCCTAGAGATTTTTCTAAAAATAACCTATCATAGGCAACAAAGTAGTGTTTGTTTGGTGAAATCATGCAATTCCATCAAAAATGTCTGGGTCCACCCATGTTACAAAACGAGTTGGTTGTGACTGGAATGACACATCTCATGTTAGCGTGGAGAGCTTAGATGAAGTCAATATCAATTAGGTAGCACAACCACGCCGTTAAGGTACCATGGTGGCCGTGACCTCGGAAATTGCCGATTCAGACATCGTGGCAAATGTAAAACCTTGAGAAATTTGCATTCTAGACATGGAATTGAGCTAGGTTTTTTTAGGGCTATAGAAGTATAGGCCTCACCCTAGGGAACTTGAATTGGTAAAAGTGCTTCCCTTGAGATTTTTATAGAAATAACTTATCATATGCAACAAAGCAGTGTTAGTTTCGGTGAAATCATGCAATTCCATCAAAGATGTCCGGCTCCACCCGTCTTATAAAATGAGTTGGTTGTGATAGGAATGGCACATCTCATATTAGGTTGGAGAGCTTTGATGAAGTTCATATCAACTACATCACACAACCACGCAGTTAATGTACCGTTATGGCCGTGACACCGGGAACTATTGATGCATATGTCATGGCAAATGTAAAACTTTGAGAAATTGGCCTTCTGGACATGGAATTAAGCTATGTTTTTTCATGGCTACAAAACTATAGGTCTCACCCTAGGGAACCTAAATTAGTAAAAGTGAGTCCCTAGAGATTTTTCTAAAAATAACCTATCATAGGCAACAAAGTAGTGTTTGTTTTGGTGAAATCATGCAATTCCATAAAAAAATGTCTGGGTCCACCCATGTTACAAAATGAGTTGGTTGTGACTGGAATGGCACATCCCACATTAGCGTGGAGAGCTTAGATGAAGTTAGTATGAATTATGTTGCACAACCACGCCGTTAAGGTACCGTGGTGTCCGCGACCTCAGAAATTGCTGATTCAAACATCGTGGCAAATGTAAAACCTTGAGAAATTTGCCTTCTAGACATGGAATTGAGCTAGGTTTTTTCATGGCTATAGAAGTATAGGCCTCACCCTAGGGAACTTGAATTGGTAAAAGTGCTTCCCTTGAGATTTTTCTAGAAATAACTTATCATAGGCAACAAAGCAGTGTTTGTTTCGGTGAAATCATGCAATTCCATCAAAGATGTCTGGGTCAACCCGTGTTACGAAATGAGTTGGTTGTGATAGGAATGACACATCTCATATTAGGGTGGAGAGCTTAGATGTAGTCAGTATCAATTATGTCACACAACTAGGCCATTAAGGTACCATGATGGCCGCGACACTGGAAACTACCGATTCAGATGTCCTAGCAAATGTAAAACCTTAAGAAATTTGCCTTCTGGACATGGAATCAAGCTAGTTTTTTTTCATAGCAACAAAACTATAGGCCTCACCGTAAGGAACCTGAATTGGAAAAAGTGAGTCCCTAGAGATTTTTCTAAAAATAACTTATCATAGGCAACAAAGCAATGTTTGTTTTGGTGAAATAATGCAATTCCATCAAAGATGTCTTGGTCCACCCGTATTACGAAATGAGTCGGTTGTGATAGGAATGGCACATCTCATGTTAGGGTGGACAGCTTAGATGATGTCAATATCAATTATGTCACACAACAATGCCATTAAGGTACCATGATGGCCGCGACACCGGAAACTACCGATTCAGATGTCATGGCAAATGTAAAAAGTTGAGAAATTTGCCTTCTGGACATGGAATTGAGCTAGTTTTTTTCAGGACTATAGAACTATAGGCTTCACCATAGGGAACCTATATTAGCAAAAGTGGATTCCTAGAGATTTTTCTAAAAATAACTTATCATAGACAACAAAGCAGTGTTTGTTTCGGTTAAATCATGCAATTCCATCAAAAGATGTCTGGCTCCACCTGTCTTATAAAATGAGTTGGTTGTGATAGGAAAGGCACATCTCGTATTAGGGTGGAGAGCTTTGCTAAAGTTCATATCAACTACATCACATAACCATGCAGTTAATGTACTGTGATGGCCGCGACACCGGGAACTATCTATGCATATGTCGTGGCAAATGTAAAACTTTGAGAAATTTGCCTTCTGGACATGGAATTAAGCTATGTTTTTTTTTCATGGCTACAAAACTATAGGCCTCACCCTAGGAAACCTAAATTGGTAAAAGTGAGTCCCTAGAGATTTTTCTAAAAATAACCTATCATAGGCAACAAAGTAGTGTTTGTTTGGTGAAATCATGCAATTCCATCAAAAATGTCTGGGTCCACCCATGTTACAAAACGAGTTGGTTTTGACTGGAATGGCACATCTCATGTTAACGTGGAGAGCTTAGATGAAGTCAGTATCAATTAGGTTGCACAACCACGCCGTTAAGGTACCATGGTGGCCGCGACCTCGGAAATTGCCGATTTAGACATCGTGGCAAATGTAAAACCTTGAGAAATTTGCCTTCTAGACATGGAATTGAGCTAGGTTTTTTTCATGGCTATAGAAGTATAGGCCTCACCCTAGGGAACTTGAATTGGTAAAAGTGCTACCCTTGAGATTTTTATAGAAATAACTTATCATAGGCAACAAAGCAGTGTTAGTTTCGGTGAAATCATGCAATTCCATCAAAGATGTCCGGCTCCACCCATCTTATAAAATGAGTTGGTTGTGATAGGAATGGCACATATCGTATTAGGGTGGAGAGCTTTGCTGAAGTTCATATCAACTACATCACATAACCACGCAATTAATGTACCGTGATGGCCGCGACACCGGGAACTATCGATGCATATGTCGTGGCAAATGTAAAACTTTGAGAAATTTGCCTTCTGGACATGGAATTAAGCTATGTTTTTTTCATAGCTACAAAACTATAGGCCTCACCCTAGGAAACCTAACTTGTTAAAAGTGAGTCCCTAGAGATTTTTCTAAAAATAACCTATCATAGGCAACAAAGTAGTGTTTGTTTGGTGAAATCATGCAATTCCATCAAAAATGTCTGGGTCCACCCATGTTACAAAACGAGTTGGTTGTGACTGGAATGACACATCTCATGTTAGCGTGGAGAGCTTAGATGAAGTCAGTATCAATTAGGTTGCACAACCACGCCATTAAGGTACCATGGTGGCCGTGACCTCGGAAATTGCCGATTTAGACATCGTGGCAAATGTAAAACCTTGAGAAATTTGCCTTCTAGATATGGAATTGAGCTAGGTTTTTTTCATGGCTATAGAAGTATAGGCCTCACCCTAGGGAACTTGAATTGGTAAAAGTGCTTCCCTTGAGATTTTTATAGAAATAACTTATCATAGGCAACAAAGCAGTGTTAGTTTCGGTGAAATCATACAATTCCATCAAAGATGTCCGGCTCTACCCGTCTTATAAAATGAGTTGGTTGTGATAGGAATGGCACAACTCGTATTAGGGTGGAGAGCTTTGAAGAAGTTCATATCAACTACATCACATAACCACGTAGTTAATGTACCGTTATGGCCGTGACACCGGGAACTATCGATGCATATGTCATGGCAAATGTAAAACTTTGAGAAATTGGCCTTCTAGACATGGAATTAAGCTATGTTTTTTTTCATGGCTACAAAACTATAGGCCTCACCCTAGGGAACCTAAATTGGTAAAAGTGAGTCCCTAGAGATGTTTCAAAAAATAACCTATCATAGGCAACAAAGCAGTGTTTGTTTTGGTGAAATCATACAATTCCATCAAAAATGTCTGGGTCCACCCATGTTACAAAACGAGTTGGTTGTGACTGGAATGGCACATCCCATGTTAGCATGGAGAGCTTAGATGAATTTAGTATCAATTATGTTTCACAACCATGCCGTTAAGGTACCGTGATAGCCGCGACCTCGGAAATTGCCGATTCAGACATCGTGGCAAATGTAAAACCTTGAGAAATTTGCCTTCTAGACATGGAATTGAGCTAGGTTTTTTTCATGGCTATAGAAGTATAGGCCTCACCCTAGGGAACTTGAATTGGTAAAAGTGCTTCCCTTGAGATTTTTATAGAAATAACTTATCATAGGCAACAAAGCAGTGTTAGTTTCGGTGAAATCATGCAATTCCATCAAAGATGTCCGGCTCCACCCGTCTTATAAAATGAGTTGGTTGTGATAGGAATGGCACATCTCGTATTAGGGTGGAGAGCTTTGATGAAGTTCAAATCAACTACATCACATAACCATGCAGTTAATGTACCGTTATGGCCGTGACACCGGGAACTATCGATGCATATGTCGTGGCAAATGTAAAACTTTGAGAAATTGGCCTTCTGGACATGGAATTAAGCTATGTTTTTTTCATGGCTACAAAACTATAGGCCTCACCCTAGGAAACCTAAATTGGTAAAAGTGAGTCCCTAGAGATTTTTCTAAAAATAACCTATCATAGGCAACAAAGCAGTGTTTGTTTTGGTGAAATCATGCAATTCCATAAAAAATGTCTGGGTCCACCCATGTTACAAAACGAGTTGGTTGTGACTGGAATGGCATATCCCATGTTAGCGTGGAGAGCTTAGATGAAGTTAGTATCAATTATGTTGCACAACCACGCTGTTAAGGTACCATGATGGCCGCGACCTCAGAAATTGCCGATTCAAACATCGTGGCAAATGTAAAACCTTGTGAAATTTGCCTTCTGGACTTGGAATTGAGCTAGGTTTTTTCGTGGCTATAGAAGTATAGGCCTCACCCTAGGGAACTTCAATTGGAAAAAGTGCTTCCCTTGAGATTTTTCTAGAAATAACTTATCATAGGCAACAAAGCAGCATTTGTTTCGGTGAAATCATGCAATTCCATCAAACATGTTTGGGTCTACCCGTGTTACGAAGTGAGTTGGTTTTGATAGGAATGGCACATCTCATATTAGGGTGGAGAGCTTAGATGTAGTCAGTATCAATTATGTCACACAACTAGGCCGTTAAGGTACCATGATGGCCGTGACACTGGAAACTGCCGATTCAGATGTCCTAGCAAATGTAAAACCTTAAGAAATTTGACTTCTGGACATGGAATCAAGCTAGTTTTTTTTCATAGCAACAAAACTATAGGCCTCACCGTAAGGAACTTGAATTGGAAAAAGTGAGTCCCTAGAGATTTTTCTAAAAATAACTTATCATAGGCAACAAAGCAAAGTTTGTTTTGGTGAAATAATGCAATTCCATCAAAGATGTCTGGGTCCACCCGTATTACGAAATGAGTTGGTTGTGATAGGAATGGCACATCTCATGTTAGGGTGGAGAGCTTAGACGATGTCAATATCAATTATGTCACACAACAATGCCGTTAAGGCACCATGATGGCCGCGACACCGGAAACTGTCGATTCAGATGTCGTGGCAAATGTAAAATGTTGAGAAATTTGCCTTTTGGACATGGTATCGAGCTAGTTTTTTTCATGACTATAGAACTATAGGCTTCACCATAGGGAACCTAGATTAGCAAAAGTGGGTTCCTAGAGATTTTTCTAAAAATAACTTATCATAGGCAACAAAGCAGTGTTTGTTTCGGTGAAATAATGCAATTCCATCAAAGATGTCTGGCTCCACCCGTCTTAGAAAATGAGTTGGTTGTGATAGGAATGGCACATCTCCTATTAGGGTGGAGAGCTTTGCCAAAGTTCATATCAACTACATCACATAACCACACAGTTAATGTACCGTGATGGCCGCGACAACGGGAACTATCAATGCATATGTCGTGGCAAATGTAAAACTTTGAGAAATTTGCCTTCTGGACATGGAATTAAGCTATGTTTTTTTTCATGGCTACAAAACTATAGGGCTCACCCTAGGAAACCTAAATTGGTAAAAGTGAGTCCCTAGAGATTTTTCTAAAAATAACCTATCATAGGCAACAAAGTAGTGTTTGTTTGGTGAAATCATGCAATTCCATCAAAAATGTCTGGGTCCACCCATGTTACAAAACGAGTTGGTTGTGACTGGAATGACACATCTCATGTTAGCGTGGAGAGCTTAGATGAAGTTAGTATCAATTATGTTGCACAACCACGCCATTAAGGTACCATGGTGGCCGTGACCTCGGAAATTGCCGATTTAGACATCGTGGCAAATGTAAAACCTTGAGAAATTTGCCTTCTAGACATGGAATTGAGCTAGGTTTTTTCATGGCTATAGAAGTATAGGCCTCACCCTAGGGAACTTGAATTGGTAAAAGTGCTTCCCTTGAGATTTTTATAGAAATAACTTATCATAGGCAACAAAGCAGTGTTAGTTTCGGTGAAATCATACAATTCCATCAAAGATGTCCGGCTCTACCCGTCTTATAAAATGAGTTGGTTGTGATAGGAATGGCACAACTCGTATTAGGGTGGTGAGCTTTGAAGAAGTTCATATCAACTACATCACATAACCACGTAGTTAATGTACCGTTATGGCCGTGACACCGGGAACTATCGATGCATATGTCATGGCAAATGTAAAACTTTGAGAAATTGGCCTTCTGGACATGGAATTAAGCTATGTTTTTTTCATGGCTACAAAACTATAGGCCTCACCCTAGGGAACCTAAATTGGTAAAAGTGAGTCCCTAGAGATTTTTCAAAAAATAACCTATCATAGGCAACAAAGCAGTGTTTGTTTTGGTGAAATCATGCAATTCCATAAAAAAATGTCTGGGTCCACCCATGTTACAAAACGAGTTGGTTGTGACTGGAATGGCACATCCCATGTTAGCATGGAGAGCTTAGATGAATTTAGTATCAATTATGTTTCACAACCATGCCGTTAAGGTACCGTGATAGCCGCGACCTCGGAAATTGCCGATTCAGACATCGTGGCAAATGTAAAACCTTGAGAAATTTGCCTTCTAGACATGGAATTGAGCTAGGTTTTTTTCATGGCTATAGAAGTATAGGCCTCACCCTAGGGAACTTGAATTGGTAAAAGTGCTTCCCTTGAGATTTTTATAGAAATAACTTATCATAGGCAACATAGCAGTGTTAGTTTCGGTGAAATCATGCAATTCCATCAAAGATGTCTGGCTCCACCCGTCTTATAAAATGAGTTGGTTGTGATAGGAATGGCACATCTCATATTAGGGTGGAGAGCTTTGATGAAGTTCAAATCAACTACATCACATAACCATACAGTTAATGTACCGTTATGGCCGTGACACCGGGAACTATCGATGCATATGTCGTGGCAAATGTAAAACTTTGAGAAATTGGCCTTCTGGACATGGAATTAAGCTATGTTTTTTCATGGCTACAAAACTATAGGCCTCACCCTAGGAAACCTAAATTGGTAAAAGTGAGTCCCTAGAGATTTTTCTAAAAATAACCTATCATAGGCAACAAAGCAGTGTTTGTTTTGGTGAAATCATGCAATTCCATAAAAAATGTCTGGGTCCACCCATGTTACAAAACGAGTTGGTTGTGACTGGAATGGCATATCCCATGTTAGCGTGGAGAGCTTAGATGAAGTTAGTATCAATTATGTTGCACAACCACGCTGTTAAGGTACCATGATGGCCGCGACCTCAGAAATTGCCGATTCAAACATCGTGGCAAATGTAAAACCTTGTGAAATTTGCCTTCTGGACATGGAATTGAGCTAGGTTTTTTCGTGGCTATAGAAGTATAGGCCTCACCCTAGGGAACTTCAATTGGAAAAAGTGCTTCCCTTGAGATTTTTCTAGAAATAACTTATCATAGGCAACAAAGCAGCATTTGTTTCGGTGAAATCATGCAATTCCATCAAACATGTTTGGGTCTACCCGTGTTACGAAGTGAGTTGGTTTTGATAGGAATGGCACATCTCATATTAGGGTGGAGAGCTTAGATGTAGTCAGTATCAATTATGTCACACAACTAGGCCGTTAAGGTACCATGATGGCCGTGACACTGGAAACTGCCGATTCAGATGTCCTAGCAAATGTAAAACCTTAAGAAATTTGCCTTCTGGACATGGAATCAAGCTAGTTTTTTTTCATAGCAACAAAACTATAGGCCTCACCGTAAGGAACTTGAATTGGAAAAAGTGAGTCCCTAGAGATTTTTCTAAAAATAACTTATCATAGGCAACAAAGCAAAGTTTGTTTTGGTGAAATAATGCAATTCCATCAAAGATGTCTGGGTCCACCCGTATTACGAAATGAGTTGGTTGTGATAGGAATGGCACATCTCATGTTAGGGTGGAGAGCTTAGACGATGTCAATATCAATTATGTCACACAACAATGCCATTAAGGTACCATGATGGCCGCGACACTGGAAACTGTCGATTCAGATGTCGTGGCAAATGTAAAACGTTGAGAAATTTGCCTTTTGGACATGGTATCGAGCTAGTTTTTTTCATGACTATAGAACTATAGGCTTCACCATAGGGAACCTAGATTAGCAAAAGTGGGTTCCTAGAGATTTTTCTAAAAATAACTTATCATAGGCAACAAAGCAGTGTTTGTTTCGGTGAAATAATGCAATTCCATCAAAGATGTCTGGCTCCACCCGTCTTAGAAAATGAGTTGGTTGTGATAGGAATGGCACATCTCCTATTAGGGTGGAGAGCTTTGCCGAAGTTCATATCAACTACATCACATAACCACGCAGTTAATGTACCGTGATGGCCGCGACAACGGGAACTATCAATGCATATGTCGTGGCAAATGTAAAACTTTGAGAAATTTGCCTTCTGGACATGGAATTAAGCTATGTTTTTTTTCATGGCTACAAAACTATAGGCCTCACCCTAGGAAACCTAAATTGGTAAAAGTGAGTCCCTAGAGATTTTTCTAAAAATAACCTATCATAGGCAACAAAGTAGTGTTTGTTTGGTGAAATCATGCAATTCCATCAAAAATGTCTGGGTCCACCCATGTTACAAAACGAGTTGGTTGTGACTGGAATGACACATCTCATGTTAGCGTGGAGAGCTTAGATGAAGTGAGTATCAATTAGGTAGCACAACCACACCGTTAAGGTACCATGGTGGCCGTGACCTCGGAAATTACCGATTTAGACATCGTGGCAAATGTAAAACCTTGAGAAATTTGCCTTCTAGACATGGAATTGAGCTAGGTTTTTTTCATGGCTATAGAAGTATAGGCCTCACCCTAGGGAACTTGAATTGGTAAAAGTGCTTCCCTTGAGATTTTTATAGAAATAACTTATCATATGCAACAAAGCAGTGTTAGTTTCGGTGAAATCATGCAATTCCATCAAAGATGTCCGGCTCCACCCGTCTTATAAAATGAGTTGGTTGTGATAGGAATGGCACATCTCATATTAGGTTGGAGAGCTTTGATGAAGTTCATATCAACTACATCACACAACCACGCAGTTAATGTACCGTTATGGCCGTGACACCGGGAACTATCGATGCATATGTCGTGGCAAATGTAAAACTTTGAGAAATTGGCCTTCTAGACATGGAATTAAGCTATGTTTTTTTCATGGCTACAAAACTATAGGTCTCACCCTAGGGAACCTAAATTGGTAAAAGTGAGTCCCTAGAGATTTTTCTAAATATAACCTATCATAGGCAACAAAGGAGTGTTTGTTTTGGTGAAATCATGCAATTCCATAAAAAAATGTCTGGGTCCACCCATGTTACAAAACGAGTTGGTTGTGACTAGAATGGCACATCCCATGTTAGCGTGGAGAGCTTAGATGAAGTTAGTATCAATTATGTTGCACAACCACGCCGTTAAGATACCGTGATGGCCGCGACCTCAGAAATTGCTGATTCAAACATCGTGGCAAATGTAAAACCTTGAGAAATTTGCCTTCTGGACATGGAATTGAGCTAGATTTTTTCATGGCTATAGAAGTATAGGCCTCACCCTAGGGAACTTGAATTGGTAAAATTTCTTCCCTTGAGATTTTTCTAGAAATAACTTATCATAGGCAACAAAGCAGTGTTTGTTTCGGTAAAATCATGCAATTCCATCAAAGATGTCTGGGTCAACCCGTGTTACGAAATGAGTTGGTTGTGATAGGAATGGCACATCTCATATTAGGGTGGAGAGCTTAGATGTAGTCAGTATCAATTATGTCACACAACTAGGCCATTAAGGTACCATGATGGCCGCGACACTGGAAACTACCGATTCAGATGTCCTAGCAAATGTAAAACCTTAAGAAATTTGCCTTCTGGACATGGAATCAAGCTAGTTTTTTTTTTCATAGCAACAAAACTATAGGCCTCACCGTAAGGAACCTGATTTGGAAAAAGTGAGTCCCTAGAGATTTTTCTAAAAATAACTTATCATAGGCAACAAAGCAATGTTTGTTTTGGTGAAATAATGCAATTCCATCAAAGATGTCTAGGTCCACCCGTATTACGAAATGAGTTGGTTGTGATAGGAATGACACATCTCATGTTAGGGTGGACAGCTTAGATGATGTCAATATCAATTATGGCAAATGTAAAAAGTTGAGAAATTTGCCATCTGGACATGAATTGAGCTAGTTTTTTTCAGGACTATAGAACTATAGGCTTCACCATAGGGAACCTAGATTAGCAAAAGTGGCTTCCTAGAGATTTTTCTAAAAATAACTTATCATAGACAACAAAGCAGTGTTTGTTTTGGTGAAATCATGCAATTCTATCAAAAGATGTCTGGCTCCACCCGTCTTACAAAATGAGTTGGTTGTGATAGGAAAGGCACATCTCGTATTAGGGTGGAGAGCTTTGCTGAAGTTCATATCAACTACATCACATAACCACGCAGTTAATGTACTGTGATGGCCGCGACACTGGGAACTATCGATGCATATGTCGTGGCAAATGTAAAACTTTGAGAAATTTGCCTTCTGGACATCGAATTAAGCTATGTTTTTTTCATGGCTACAAAACTATAGGCCTCACCCTAGGAAACCTAAATTGGTAAAAGTGAGTCCCTAGAGATTTTTCTAAAAATAACCTATCATAGGCAACAAAGTAGTGTTTGTTTGGTGAAATCATGCAATTCTATCAAAAATGTCTGGGTCCACCCATGTTACAAAACGAGTTGGTTGTGACTGGAATGGCACATCCCATGTTAGCATGGAGAGCTTAGATGAATTCAGTATCAATTATGTTTCACAACCATGCCGTTAAGGTACCGTGATAGCCGCGACCTCGGAAATTGCCGATTCAGACATCGTGGCAAACGTAAAACCTTGAGAAATTTGCCTTCTAGACATGGAATTGAGCTAGGTTTTTTTCATGGCTATAGAAGTATAGGCCTCACCCTAGGGAACTTGAATTGGTAAAAGTGCTTCCCTTGAGATTTTTATAGAAATAACTTATCATAGGCAACAAAGCAGTGTTAGTTTCGGTGAAATCATGCAATTCCATCAAAGATGTCCGGCTCCACCCGTCTTATAAAATGAGTTGGTTGTGATAGGAATGGCACATCTCATATTAGGTTGGAGAGCTTTGATGAAGTTCATATCAACTACATCACACAACCACGCAGTTAATGTACCGTTATGGCCGTGACACCGGGAACTATCGATGCATATGTCGTGGCAAATGTAAAACTTTGAGAAATTGGCCTTCTAGACATGGAATTAAGCTATGTTTTTTTCATGGCTACAAAACTATAGGTCTCACCCTAGGGAACCTAAATTGGTAAAAGTGAGTCCCTAGAGATTTTTCTAAATATAACCTATCATAGGCAACAAAGGAGTGTTTGTTTTGGTGAAATCATGCAATTCCATAAAAAAATGTCTGGGTCCACCCATGTTACAAAACGAGTTGGTTGTGACTAGAATGGCACATCCCATGTTAGCGTGGAGAGCTTAGATGAAGTTAGTATCAATTATGTTGCACAACCACGCCGTTAAGATACCGTGATGGCCGCGACCTCAGAAATTGCTGATTCAAACATCGTGGCAAATGTAAAACCTTGAGAAATTTGCCTTCTGGACATGGAATTGAGCTAGATTTTTTCATGGCTATAGAAGTATAGGCCTCACCCTAGGGAACTTGAATTGGTAAAATTTCTTCCCTTGAGATTTTTCTAGAAATAACTTATCATAGGCAACAAAGCAGTGTTTGTTTCGGTAAAATCATGCAATTCCATCAAAGATGTCTGGGTCAACCCGTGTTACGAAATGAGTTGGTTGTGATAGGAATGGCACATCTCATATTAGGGTGGAGAGCTTAGATGTAGTCAGTATCAATTATGTCACACAACTAGGCCATTAAGGTACCATGATGGCCGCGACACTGGAAACTACCGATTCAGATGTCCTAGCAAATGTAAAACCTTAAGAAATTTGCCTTCTGGACATGGAATCAAGCTAGTTTTTTTTTTCATAGCAACAAAACTATAGGCCTCACCGTAAGGAACCTGAATTGGAAAAAGTGAGTCCCTAGAGATTTTTCTAAAAATAACTTATCATAGGCAACAAAGCAATGTTTGTTTTGGTGAAATAATGCAATTCCATCAAAGATGTCTGGGTCCACCCGTATTACGAAATGAGTTGGTTGTGATAGGAATGACACATCTCATGTTAGGGTGGACAGCTTAGATGATGTCAATATCAATTATGGCAAATGTAAAAAGTTGAGAAATTTGCCATCTGGACATGAATTGAGCTAGTTTTTTTCAGGACTATAGAACTATAGGCTTCACCATAGGGAACCTAGATTAGCAAAAGTGGCTTCCTAGAGATTTTTCTAAAAATAACTTATCATAGACAACAAAGCAGTGTTTGTTTTGGTGAAATCATGCAATTCTATCAAAAGATGTCTGGCTCCACCCGTCTTACAAAATGAGTTGGTTGTGATAGGAAAGGCACATCTCGTATTAGGGTGGAGAGCTTTGCTGAAGTTCATATCAACTACATCACATAACCACGCAGTTAATGTACTGTGATGGCCGCGACACTGGGAACTATCGATGCATATGTCGTGGCAAATGTAAAACTTTGAGAAATTTGCCTTCTGGACATCGAATTAAGCTATGTTTTTTTCATGGCTACAAAACTATAGGCCTCACCCTAGGAAACCTAAATTGGTAAAAGTGAGTCCCTAGAGATTTTTCTAAAAATAACCTATCATAGGCAACAAAGTAGTGTTTGTTTGGTGAAATCATGCAATTCTATCAAAAATGTCTGGGTCCACCCATGTTACAAAACGAGTTGGTTGTGACTGGAATGGCACATCCCATGTTAGCATGGAGAGCTTAGATGAATTCAGTATCAATTATGTTTCACAACCATGCCGTTAAGGTACCGTGATAGCCGCGACCTCGGAAATTGCCGATTCAGACATCGTGGCAAACGTAAAACCTTGAGAAATTTGCCTTCTAGACATGGAATTGAGCTAGGTTTTTTTCATGGCTATAGAAGTATAGGCCTCACCCTAGGGAACTTGAATTGGTAAAAGTTCTTCCCTTGAGATTTTTATAGAAATAACTTATCATAGGCAACAAAGCAGTGTTAGTTTCGGTGAAATCATGCAATTCCATCAAAGATGTCCGGCTCCACCCGTCTTATAAAATGAGTTGGTTGTGATAGGAATGGCACATCTCGTATTAGGGTGGAGAGCTTTGATGAAGTTCATATCAACTACATCACATAACCATGCAGTTAATGTACCGTTATGGCCGTGACACCGGGAACTATCGATGCATATGTCGTGGCAAATGTAAAACTTTGAGAAATTGGCCTTCTGGACATGGAATTAAGCTATGTTTTTTTTCATGGCTACAAAACTATAGGCCTCACCCTAGCAAACCTAAATTGGTAAAAGTGAGTCCCTAGAGATTTTTCTAAAAATAACCTATCATAGGCAACAAAGCAGTGTTTGTTTTGGTGAAATCATGCAATTCCATAAAAAATGTCTGGGTCCACCCATGTTACCAAACGAGTTGGTTGTGACTGGAATGGCATATCCCATGTTAGCGTGGAGAGCTTAGATGAAGTTAGTATCAATTATGTTGCACAACCACGCCGTTAAGGTACCATGATGGCCGCGACCTCAGAAATTGCCGATTCAAACATCGTGGCAAATGTAAAACCTTGTGAAATTTGGCTTCTGGACATGGAATTGAGCTAGGTTTTTTCGTGGCTATAGAAGTATAGGCCTCACCCTAGGGAACTTCAATTGGAAAAAGTGCTTCCCTTGAGATTTTTCTAGAAATAACTTATCATAGGCAACAAAGCAGCATTTGTTTCGGTGAAATCATGCAATTCCATCAAACATGTTTGGGTCTACCCGTGTTACGAAGTGAGTTGGTTTTGATAGGAATGGCACATCTCATATTAGGGTGGAGAGCTTAGATGTAGTCAGTATCAATTATGTCACACAACTAGGCCGTTAAGGTACCATGATGGCCGTGACACTGGAAACTGTCGATTCAGATGTCCTAGCAAATGTAAAACCTTAAGAAATTTGCCTTCTGGACATGGAATCAAGCTAGTTTTTTTTCACAGCAACAAAACTATAGGCCTCACCGTAAGGAACTTGAATTGGAAAAAGTGAGTCCCTAGAGATTTTTCTAAAAATAACTTATCATAGGCAACAAAGCAAAGTTTGTTTTGGTGAAATAATGCAATTCCATCAAAGATGTCTGGGTCCACCCGTATTACGAAATGAGTTGGTTGTGATAGGAATGGCACATCTCATGTTAGGGTGGAGAGCTTAGACGATGTCAATATCAATTATGTCACACAACAATGCCGTTAAGGTACCATGATGGCCGCGACACCGGAAACTGTCGATTCAGATGTCGTGGCAAATGTAAAATGTTGAGAAATTTGCCTTTTGGACATGGTATCGAGCTAGTTTTTTTTATGACTATAGAACTATAGGCTTCACCATAGGGAACCTAGATTAGCAAAAGTGGGTTCCTAGAGATTTTTCTAAAAATAACTTATCATAGGCAACAAAGCAGTGTTTGTTTTGGTGAAATAATGCAATTCCATCAATGATGTCTGGCTCCACCCGTCTTAGAAAATGAGTTGGTTGTGATAGGAATGGCACATCTCCTATTAGGGTGGAGAGCTTTGCTGAAGTTCATATCAACTACATCACATAACCACGCAGTTAATGTACCGTGATGGCCACGACAACGGGAACTATCAATGCATATGTCATGGCAAATGTAAAACTTTGAGAAATTTGCCTTCTGGACATGGAATTAAGCTATGTTTTTTTCATGGCTACAAAACTATAGGCCTCACCCTAGGAAACCTAAATTGGTAAAAGTGAGTCCCTAGAGATTTTTCTAAAAATAACATATCATAGGCAACAAAGTAGTGTTTGTTTGGTGAAATCATGCAATTCCATCAAAAATGTCTGGGTCCACCCATGTTACAAAACGAGTTGGTTGTGACTGGAATGACACATCTCATGTTAGCGTGGAGAGCTTAGATGAAGTCAGTATCAATTAGGTAGCACAACCACGCCGTTAAGGTACCATGGTGGCCGTGACCTCGGAAATTGCCGATTTAGACATCGTGGCAAATGTAAAACCTTGAGAAATTTGCCTTCTAGACATGGAATTGAGCTAGGTTTTTTTCATGGCTATAGAAGTATAGGCCTCACCCTAGGGAACTTGAATTGGTAAAAGTGCTTCCCTTGAGATTTTTATAGAAATAACTTATCATATGCAACAAAGCAGTGTTAGTTTCGGTGAAATCATGCAATTCCATCAAAGATGTCCGGCTCCACCCGTCTTATAAAATGAGTTGGTTGTGATAGGAATGGCACATCTCGTATTAGGTTGGAGAGCTTTGATGAAGTTCATATCAACTACATCACACAACCACGCAGTTAATGTACCGTTATGGCCGTGACACCGGGAACTATCGATGCATATGTCGTGGCAAATGTAAAACTTTGAGAAATTGGCCTTCTGGACATGGAATTAAGCTATGTTTTTTTCATGGCTACAAAACTATAGGTCTCACCCTAGGGAACCTAAATTGGTAAAAGTGAGTCCCTAGAGAGTTTTCTAAAAATAACCTATCATAGGCAACAAAGTAGTGTTTGATTGGTGAAATCATGCAATTCCATCAAAAATGTCTGGGTCCACCCATGTTACAAAACGAGTTGGTTGTGACTGGAATGGCACATCCCATGTTAGCATGGAGAGCTTAGATGAATTCTGTATCAATTATGTTTCACAACCATGCCGTTAAGGTACCGTGATAGCCGCGACCTCGGAAATTGCCGATTCAGACATCGTGGCAAACGTAAAACCTTGAGAAATTTGCCTTCTAGACATGGAATTGAGCTAGGTTTTTTTCATGGCTATAGAAGTATAGGCCTAACCCTAGGGAACTTGAATTGGTAAAAGTGCTTCCCTTGAGATTTTTATAGAAATAACTTATCATAGGCAACAAAGCAGTGTTAGTTTCGGTGAAATCATGCAATTCCATCAAAGATGTCCGGCTCCACCCGTCTTATAAAATGAGTTGGTTATGATAGGAATGGCACATCTCGTATTAGGGTGGAGAGCTTTGATGAAGTTCATATCAACTACATCACATAACCATGCAGTTAATGTACCGTTATGGCCGTGACACCGAGAACTATCGATGCATATGTCGTGGCAAATGTAAAACTTTGAGAAATTGGCCTTCTGGACATGGAATTAAGCTATGTTTTTTTTCATGGCTACAAAACTATAGGCCTCACCCTAGCAAACCTAAATTGGTAAAAGTGAGTCCCTAGAGATTTTTCTAAATATAACCTATCATAGGCAACAAAGCAGTGTTTGTTTTGGTGAAATCATGCAATTCCATAAAAAATGTCTGGGTCCACCCATGTTACAAAACGAGTTGGTTGTGACTGGAATGGCATATCCCATGTTAGCGTGGAGAGCTTAGATGAAGTTAGTATCAATTATGTTGCACAACCACGCCGTTAAGGTACCATGATGGCCGCGACCTCAGAAATTGCCGATTCAAACATCGTGGCAAATATAAAACCTTGTGAAATTTGGCTTCTGGACATGGAATTGAGCTAGGTTTTTTCGTGGCTATAGAAGTATAGGCCTCACCCTAGGGAACTTCAATTGGAAAAAGTGCTTCCCTTGAGATTTTTCTAGAAATAACTTATCATAGGCAACAAAGCAGCATTTGTTTCGGTGAAATCATGCAATTCCATCAAACATGTTTGGGTCTACCCGTGTTACGAAATGAGTTGGTTGTGATAGGAATGGCACATCTCATATTAGGGTGGAGATCTTAGATGTAGTCAGTATCAATTATGTCACACAACTAGGCCGTTAAGGTACCATGATGGCCGTGACACTGGAAACTGCCGATTCAGATGTCCTAGCAAATGTAAAACCTTAAGAAATTTGCCTTCTGGACATGGAATCAAGCTAGTTTTTTTTTCATAGCAACAAAACTATAGGCCTCACCGTAAGGAACTTGAATTGGAAAAAGTGAGTCCCTAGAGATTTTTCTAAAAATAACTTATCATAGGCAACAAAGCAAAGTTTGTTTTGGTGAAATAATGCAATTCAATCAAAGATGTCTGGGTCCACCGGTATTATGAAATGAGTTGGTTATGATAGGAATGGCACATCTCATGTTAGGGTGGAGAGCTTAGCGATGTCAATATCAATTATGTCACACAACAATGCCATTAAGGTACCATGATGGCCGCGACACCGGAAACTGCCGATTCAGATGTCGTGGCAAATGTAAAACGTTGAGAAATTTGCCTTTTGGACATGGTATCGAGCTAGTTTTTTTCATGACTATAGAACTATAGGCTTCACCATAGGGAACCTAGATTAGCAAAAGTGGGTTCCTAGAGATTTTTCTAAAAATAACTTATCATAGGCAACAAAGCAGTGTTTGTTTTGGTGAAATAATGCAATTCCATCAATGATGTCTGGCTCCACCCGTCTTAGAAAATGAGTTGGTTGTGATAGGAATGGCACATCTCCTATTAGGGTGGAGAGCTTTGCTGAAGTTCATATCAACTACATCACATAACCACGCAGTTAATGTACCGTGATGGCCGCGACAACGGGAACTATCAATGCATATGTCGTGGCAAATGTAAAACTTTGAGAAATTTGCCTTCTGGACATGGAATTAAGCTATGTTTTTTTCAAGGCTACAAAACTATAGGCCTCACCCTAGGAAACCTAAATTGGTAAAAGTGAGTCCCTAGAGATTTTTCTAAAAATAACCTATCATAGGCAACAAAGTAGTGTTTGTTTGGTGAAATCATGCAATTCCATCAAAAATGTCTGGGTCCACCCATGTTACAAAATGAGTTGGTTTTGACTGGAATGACACATCTCATGTTAGCGTGGAGAGCTTAGATGAAGTCAGTATCAATTAGGTAGCACAACCACGCCGTTAAGGTACCATGGTGGCCGCGACCTCGAAATTTGCCGATTCAGACATCGTGGCAAATGTAAAACCTTGAGAAATTTGCCTTCTAGACATGGAATTGAGCTAGGTTTTTTCATGGCTATAGAAGTATAGGCCTCACCCTAGGGAAGTTGAATTGGTAAAAGTGCTTCACTTGAGATTTTTATAGAAATAACTTATCATAGGCAACAAAGCAGTGTTAGTTTCGGTGAAATCATGCAATTCCATCAAAGATGTCTAGCTCCACCCGTCTTATAAAATGAGTTGGTTGTGATAGGAATGGCACATATCGTATTAGGGTGGAGAGCTTTGCTGAAGTTCATATCAAGTACATCACATAACCACGCAGTTAATGTACCGTGATGGCCGCGTCACCGGGAACTATCGATGCATATGTCGTGGCAAATGTAAAACTTTGAGAAATTTGCCTTCTGGACATGGAATTAATCAATGTTTTTTTCATGGCTACAAAACTATAGGCCTCACCCTAGGAAACCTAAATTGGTAAAAGTGAGTCCCTAGAGATTTTTCTAAAAATAACCTATCATAGGCAACAAAGTAGTGTTTGTTTGGTGAAATCATGCAATTCCATCAAAAATGTCTGGGTCCACCCATGTTACAAAACGAGTTGGTTGTGACTAGAATGACACATCTCCTGTTAGCGTGGAGAGCTTAGATGAAGTCAGTATCAATTAGGTTGCACAACCATGCCGTTAAGGTACCATGGTGGCCGTGACCTCGGAAATTGCCGATTCAAACATCGTGGCAAATGTAAAACCTTGAGAAATTTGCCTTCTAGACATGGAATTGAGCTAGGTTTTTTTCATGGCTATAGAAGTATAGGCCTCACCCTAGGGAACGTGATTTGGTAAAAGTGCTTCCCTTGAGATTTTTATAGAAATAACTTATCATAGGCAACAAAGCAGTGTTTGTTTCGGTGAAATCATACAATTCCATCAAAGATGTTCGGCTCCACCCGTCTTATAAAATGAGTTGGTTGTGATAGGAATGGCACAACTCGTATTAGGTTGGAGAGCTTTGATGAAGTTCATATCAACTACATCACATAACCACGCAATTAATGTACCGTTATGGCCGTGACACCGGGAACTATCGATGCATATGTCGTGGCAAATGTAAAACTTTGAGAAATTGGCCTTCTGGACATGGAATTAAGCTATGTTTTTTTTCATGGCTACAAAACTATAGGCCTCACCCTAGGGAACCTAAATTGGTAAAAGTGAGTCCCTAGAGATTTTTCTAAAAATAACCTATCATAGGCAACAACGTAGTGTTTGTTTTGGTGAAATCATGCAATTCCATAAAAAAATGTCTGGGTCCACCCATGTTACAAAATGAGTTGGTTGTGACTGGAATGGCATATCCCATGTTAGTGTGGAGAGCTTAGACGAAGTTAGTATCAATTATGTTGCACAACCACGCCATTAAGGTACCGTGATGGCCGTGACCTCAGAAATTGCCGATTCAAACATCGTGGCAAATGTAAAACCTTGTGAAATTTGCCTTCTGGACATGGAATTGAGCTAGGTTTTTTCATGGCTATAGAAGTATAGGCCTCACCCTAGGGAACTTTAATTGGTAAAAGTGCTTCCCTTGAGATTTTTCTAGAAATAACTTATCATAGGCAACAAAGCAACATTTGTTTCGGTGAAATCATGCAATTCCATCAAAGATGTTTGGGTCTACCCGTGTTACGAAATGAGTTGGTTGTGATAGGAATAGCACATCTCATATTAGGGTGGAGAGCTTAGATGTAGTCAGTATCAATTATGTCACACAACTAGGCCGTTAAGGTACCATGATGGCCGCGACACTGGAAACTGCCGATTCAGATGTCCTAGCAAATGTAAAACCTTAAGAAATTTGCCTTCTGGACATGGAATCAAGCTAGTTTTTTTTCATAGCAACAAAACTATAGGCCTCACCATAAGGAACCTGAATTGGAAAAAGTGTGTCTCTAGAGATTTTTCTAAAAATAACTTATCATAGGCAACAAAGCAATGTTTGTTTTGGTGAAATAATGCAATTCCATCAAAGATGTCTGAGTCCACCCGTATTACGAAATAAGTAGATTGTGATAGGAATGGCACATCTCATGTTAGGGTGGAGAGCTTAGATGATGTCAATATCAACTATGTCACACAACAATGCCGTTAAGGTACCATGTCGTGGCAAATGTAAAACGTTGAGAAATTTGCCTTCCGGACATGGAATCGAGCCAATTTTTTTCATGACTACAGAACTATAGGCTTCACCATAGGGAACCTAGATTAGCAAAAGTGGGTTCCTAGAGATTTTTATAAAAATAACTTATCATAGGCAACAAAGCAGTGTTTGTTTCGGTGAAATAGTGCAATTCCATCAAAGATGTCTGGCTCCACCCGTCTTATAAAATGAGTTGGTTGTGATAGGAATGACACATCTCGTATTAGGGTGGAGAGCTTTGCTGAAGTTCATATCAACTACATCACATAACCATGCAGTTAATGTACCGTGACGGCCGCGACACCGTGAACTATCGATGCATATGTCGTGGCAAATGTAAAACTTTGAGAAATTTGCCTTCTGGACATGGAATTAAGCTATGTTTTTTTTTCATGGCTACAAAACTATAGGCCTGACCCAAGGAAACCTAAATTGGTAAAAGTGAGTCCCTAGAGATTTTTCTAAAAATAACCTATCATAGGCAACAAAGTAGTGTTCGTTTGGTGAAATCATGCAATTCCATCAAAAATGTCTGGGTCCACCCATGTTACAAAACGAGTTGGTTGTGACTATAATGGCACATCCCATGTTAGCATGGAGAGCTTAGATGAATTCAGTATCAATTATGTTTCACAACCACGCCGTTAAGGTACTGTGATAGCCGCGACCTCAGAAATTGCCGATTCAGACATCATGGCAAATGTAAAACCTTGAGAAATTTGCCTTCTAGACATGGAATTGAGCTAGGTTTTTTTCATGGCCATAGGAGTATAGGCCTCACCCTAGGGAACTTGAATTGGTAAAAGTGCTTCCCTTGAGATTTTTATAAAAATAACTTATCATAGGCAACAAAGTAGTGTTAGTTTTGGTGAAATCATGCAATTCCATCAAAGATGTCTGGGTCTACCCGTGTTACGAAATGAGTTGGTTGTGATAGGAATGACACATCTCATATTAGGGTGGAGAGCTTAGATGTAGTCAGTATCAATTATGTCACACAACTAGGCCGTTAAGGTAACATGATGGCCGTGACACCGGAAACTGCCGATTCAGATGTCCTAGCAAATGTAAAGCCTTAAGAAATTTGCCTTGTGGACATGGAATCAAGTTAGTTTTTTTTCATAGCAACAAAACTATAGGCCTCACCGTAAGGAACCTGAATTGGAAAAATTGAGACCCTAGAGATTTTTCTAAAAATAACTTATCATAGGCAACAAAGCAATATTTGTTTTGGTGAAATAATGCAATTCCATCAAAGATGTCTGAGTCCACCCGTATTATGAAATAAGTAGGTTGTGATAGGAATGACACATCTCATGTTAGGGTGGACAGCTTAGATGATGTCAATATCAACTATGTCACACAACAATGCCGTTAAGGTACCATGTCGTGGCAAATGTAAAACGTTGAGAAATTTGCCTTCCGGACATGGAATCGAGCCAATTTTTTTTCATGACTATAGAACTATAGGCTTCACCATAGGGAACCTAGATTAGCAAAAGTGGGTTCCTAGAGATTTTTATAAAAATAACTTATCATAGACAACAAAGTAGTGTTTGTTTCGGTGAAATAGTGCAATTCCATCAAAGATGTCTGGCTCCACCCGTCTTATAAAATGAGTTGGTTGTGATAGGAATGACACATCTCGTATTAGGGTGGAGAGCTTTGCTGAAGTTCATATCAACTACATCACATAACCATGCAGTTAATGTACCGTGACGGCCGCAACACCGGGAACTATCGATGCATATGTCGTGGCAAATGTAAAACTTTGAGAAATTTGCCTTCTGGACATGGAATTAAGCTATGTTTTTTTTTCATGGCTACAAAACTATAGGCCTCACCCTAGGGAACCTAAATTGGTAAAAGTGAGTCCTAGAGATTTTTCAAAAAATAACCTATCATAGGCAACAAAGTAGTGTTCGTTTGGTGAAATCATGCAATTCCATCAAAAATGTCTGGGTCCACCCATGTTACAAAACGAGTTGGTTGTGACTGTAATGGCGCATCCCATGTTAGCATGGAGAGCTTAGATGAATTCAGTATCAATTATGTTTCACAACCACACCGTTAAGGTACCGTGATGGCCACGACCTCAGAAATTGCCTATTCAAACATCGTGGCAAATGTAAAACCTTGAGAAATTTGCCTTCTGGACATGGAATTGAGCTAGGTTTTTTCATGGCTATAGAAGTATAGGCCTCACCCTAGGGAACTTGAATTGGTAAAAGTGCTTCCCTTGAGATTTTTCTAGAAATAACTTATCATAGGCAACAATGCAGTGTTTGTTTTGGTGAAATCATGCAATTCCATCAAAGATGTCTGGGTCTACCCGTGTTACAAAATGAGTTGGTTGTGATAGGAATGACACATCTCATATTAGGGTGGAGAGCTTAGATGTAGTCAGTATCAATTATGTCAAACAACTAGGCCGTTAAGGTACCATGATGGCCGTGACACTGGAAACTGCCGATTCAGATGTCCTAGCAAATGTAAAACCTTAAGAAATTTGCCTTCTGGACATGGAATCAAGCTATTTTTTTTCATAGCAACAAAACTATAGGCCTCACCGTAAGGAACCTGAATTGGAAAAATTGAGACCCTAGAGATTTTTCTAAAAATAACTTATCATAGGCAACAAAGCAATGTTTGTTTTGGTGATATAATGCAATTCCATCAAAGATGTCTGAGTCCACCCGTATTACGAAATAAGTAGGTTGTGATAGGAATGGCACATCTCATGTTAGGGTGGAGAGCTTAGATGATGTCAATATCAACTATGTCACACAACAATGCCGTTAAGGTACCATGTCGTGGCAAATGTAAAATGTTGAGAAATTTGCCTTCCGAACATGGAATCGAGCCAATTTTTTTCATGACTATAGAACTATAGGCTTCACCATAGGGAACCTAGATTAGCAAAAGTGGGTTCCTAGAGATTTTTATAAAAATAACTTATCATAGGCAACAAAGCAGTGTTTGTTTCGGTGAAATAGTGCAATTCCTTCAAAGATGTCTGGCTCCACCCGTCTTATAAAATGAGTTGGTTGTGATAGGAATGGCACATCTCGTATTAGGGTGGAGAGCTTTGCTAAAGTTCATATCAACTACATCACATAACTATGCAGTTAATGTACCATGACGGCCGCGACACCGGGAACTATCGATGCATATGTCGTGGCAAATGTAAAACTTTGAGAAATTTGCCTTCTGGACATGGAATTAAGCTATGTTTTTTTTCATGGCTACAAAACTATAGGCCTCACCCTAGGAAACCTAAATTGGTAAAAGTGAGTCCCTAGAGATTTTTCTAAAAATAACCTGTCATAGGCAACAAAGCAGTGTTCGTTTGGTGAAATCATGCAATTCCATCTAAAATGTCTGGGTCCACCCATGTTACAAAACGAGTTGGTTGTGACTGTAATGGCACATCCCATGTTAGCATGGAGAGCTTAGATGAATTCAGTATCAATTATGTTTCACAACCACGCCGTTAAGGTACCGTGATAGCCGCGACCTCGGAAATTGCCGATTCAGACATCGTGGCAAATGTAAAACCTTGAGAAATTTGCCTTCTAGACATGGAATTGAGCTAGGTTTTTTTCATGGCTATAGAAGTATAGGCCTCACCCTAGGGAACTTGAATTAGTAAAAGTGCTTCCCTTGAGATTTTTATAAAAATAACTTATCATAGGCAACAATGCAGTGTTAGTTTCGGTGAAATTATGCAATTCCATCAAAGATGTCCGGCTCCACTCGTCTTATAAAATGAGTTGGTTGTGATAGGAATGGCACATCTCGTATTAGGGTGGAGAGCTTTGATGAAGTTCATATCAACTACATCACATAACCATGCAGTTAATGTACCGTTATGGCCGTGACACCGGGAACTATCGATGCATATGTCGTGGCAAATGTAAAACTTTGAGAAATTGGCCTTCTGGACATGGAATTAAGCTATGTTTTTTTCGTGGCTACAAAATTATAGGCCTCACCCTAGGGAACCTAAATTGGTAAAAGTGAGTCCCTAGATATTTTTCTAAAAATAACCTATCATAGGCAACAAAGCAGTGTTTGTTTTTGTGAAATCATGTAATTCCATAAATAAATGTCTGGGTCCACCCATGTTACAAAATGAGTTGGTTGTGACTGGAATGGCACATCCCATGTTAGCGTGGAGAGCATAGATGAAGTTAGTGTCAATTATGTTTCACAACCACGCCGTTAAGGAACCGTGATGGCCGCTACCTCAGAAATTGCCGATTCAAACATCGTGGCAAATGTAAAACCTTGAGAAATTTGCCTTCTGGACATGGAATTGAGCTAGGTTTCTTCATGGCTGTAGAAGTATAGGCCTCACCCTAGGGAACTTAAATTAGTAAAAGTGCTTCCCTTGAGATTTTTCTAGAAATAACTTATCATAGGCAACAAAGCAGTGTTTGTTTCGGTGAAATCATGCAATTCCATCAAAGATGTCTGGGTCTACCCGTGTTACGAAATGAGTTGGTTGTGATAGGAATGGCACATCTCATATTAGGGTGGAGATCTTAGATGTACTCAGTATCAATTATGTCACACAACTAGGCCGTTAAGGTACCATGATGGCCGCGACACTGGAAACTGCCGATTCAGATGTCCTAGCAAATGTAAAACCTTAAGAAATTTGCCTTCTGGACATGGAATCAAGCTAGTTTTTTTTTCATAGCAACAAAACTATAGGCCTCACCGTAAGGAACCTGAATTGGAAAAAGTGAGTCTCTAGAGATTTTTCTAAAAATAACTTATCATAGGCAACAAAGCAATGTTTGTTTTGGTGAAATAATGCAATTCCATCAAAGATGTCTGGGTCTACCCGTATTACAAAATGAGTTGGTTGTGATAGGAATAGCACATCTCATGTTAGGGTGGAGAGCTTAGATGATGTAAATATCAATTATTTCACATAACAATGCCGTTAAGGTACCATGATGGCCGCGACACCAAAAACTGCTGATTCAGATGTCGTGGCAAATGTAAAACGTTGAGAAATTTTCCTTTTGGACATGGAATCGAGCTAGTTTTTTCATGAATATAGAACTATAGTCTTCACCATAGGGAACCTAGATTAGCAAAAGTGGGTTCCTAGAGATTTTTCTAAAAATAACTTATCATAGGCAACAAAGCAATGTTTGTTTCGGTGAAATAATGCAATTCCATCAAAGATGTCTGGCTCCACCCGTCTTAGAAAATGAGTTGGTTGTGATAGGAATGGCACATCTAATATTAGGGTGGAGAGCTTTGCTGAATTTCATATCAACTACATCACATAACCACGCAGTTAATGTACCGTGATGGCCGCGACACCGGGAACTATTAATGCATATGTCGTGGCAAATGTAAAACTTTGAGAAATTTGCCTTCTGGACATGGAATTAAGCTATGTTTTTTTCATGGCTACAAAACTATAGGCCTCACCCTAGGAAACCTAAATTGGTAAAAGTGAGTCCCTAGAGATTTTTCTAAAAATAACCTATCATAGGCAATAAAGTAGTGTTTGTTTGGTGAAATCATGCAATTCCATCAAAAATGTCTGGGTCCACCCATGTTACAAAACGAGTTGGTTGTGACTGGAATGACACATCTCATGTTAGCGTGGAGAGCTTAGATGAAGTTAGTATCAATTAGGTTGCACAACCACGCCGTTAAGGTACCATGGTGGTCGTGACCTCGGAAATTGCCGATTCACACATCGTGGCAAATGTAAAACCTTGAGAAATTTGCCTTCTAAACATGGAATTAAGCTAGGTTTTTTTCATGGCTATAGAAGTATAGGCCTCACCCTAGGGAACTTGAATTGGTAAAAGTGCTTCCCTTGAGATTTTTACAGAAATAACTTATCATATGCAACAAAGCAGTGTTAGTTTCGGTGAAATCATGCAATTCCATCAAAGATGTCTGGCTCCACCCATCTTATAAAATGAGTTGGTTGTGATAGGAATGGCACATCTCGTATTAGGTTGGAGAGCTTTGATGAAGTTCATATCAACTACATCACATAACCACACAGTTAATGTACCGTTATGGCCGTGACACCGGGAACTATCGATGCATATGTCGTGGCAAATGTAAAACTTTAAGAAATTGGCCTTCTGGACATGGAATTAAGCTATGTTTTTTTTCATGGCTACAAAACTATAGGTCTCACCCTAGGGAACCTAAATTGGTAAAAGTGAGTCCCTAGAGATTTTTCTAAAAATAACCTATCATAGGCAACAAAGCATTGTTTGTTTTGGTGAAATCATGCAATTCCATAAAAAATGTCTGGGTACACCCATGTTACAAAACGAGTTGGTTGTGACTGGAATGGCACATCCCATGTTAGCGTGGAGAGCTTAGATGAAGTTAGTATCAATTATATTGCACAACCACGCCGTTAAGGTACCGTGATGGCCGCGACCTCAGAAATTGCTGATTCAAACATCGTGGCAAATGTAAAACCTTGAGAAATTTGCCTTCTGGACATGGAATTGAGCTACGTTTTTTCATGGCTATAGAAGTATAGGCCTCACCCTAGGGAACTTGAATTGGTAAAAGTGCTTCCATTGAGATTTTTCTAGAAATAACTTATCATAGGCAACAAAGCAATGTTTGTTTCGGTGAAATCATGCAATTCCATCAAAGATGTCTGGGTCTAACCGTGTTACGAAATGAGTTGGTTGTGATAGGAATGACACATCTCATATTAGGGTGGAGTGCTTAGATGTAGTCAGTATCAATTATGTCACACAACTAGGCCGTTAAGGTACCATGATGGCCGCGACACTGGAAACTACCGATTCAAATGTCCTAGCAAATGTAAAACCTTAAGAAATTTGCCTTCTGGACATGGAATCAAGTTAGTTTTTTTCATAGCAACAAAACTATAGGCCTCACCGTAAGGAACCTGAATTGGAAAAAGTGAGTCCCTAGAGATTTTTCTAAGAATAACTTATCATAGGCAACAAAGCAATGTTTGTTTTGGTGAAATAATGCAATTCCATCAAAGATGTCTGGGTCCACCTGTATTACGAAATGAGTTGGTTGTGATAGGAATGACACATCTCATGTTAGGGTGGAGAGCTTAGATGATGTCAATATCAATTATGTCACACAACAATGCCGTTAAGGTACCGTGATGGCCGCGACACCGGAAACTACTGATTCAGATGTCGTGGCAAATGTAAAACATTGAGAAATTTGCCTTCTGGACATGGAATTGAGCTAGTTTTTTTCATGACTATAGAACTATAGGCTTCAACATAGGGAACCTAGATTAGCAAAAGTGGGTTCCTAGAGATTTTTCTAAAAATAACTTATCATAGACAACAAAGCAGTGTTTGTTTCGGTGAAATCATGCAATTCCATCAAAAGATGTTTGGCTCCACCCGTCTTATAAAATGAGTTGGTTGTGATAGGAATGGCACATCTCGTATTAGGGTGGAGAGCTTTGCTGAAGTTCATATCAACTACATCACATAACCACACAGTTAATGTACTGTGATGGCCGCGACACCGGGAACTATCGATGCATATGTCGTGGTAAATGTAAAACTTTAAGAAATTTGCCTTCTGGACATGGAATTAAGCTATGTTTTTTTCATGGCTACAAAACTATAGGCCTCACCCTAGGAAACCTAAATTGGTAAAAGTGAGTCCCTAGAGATTTTTCTAAAAATAACCTATCATAGGCAACAAAGTAGTGTTTGTTTGGTGAAATCATGCAATTCCATCAAAAATGTCTGGGTCCACTCATGTTACAAAACGAGTTGGTTGTGACTAGAATGGCACATCTCATGTTAGCATGGAGAGCTTAGATGAAGTCAGTATCAATTAGGTTGCACAACCACGCCGTTAAGGTACCATGGTGGCCGCGACCTCAGAAATTGCCGATTCAGACATCGTGGCAAATGTAAAACCTTGAGAAATTTGCCTTCTAGACATGGAATTGAGCTAGGTTTTTTTCATGGCTATAGAAGTATAGGCCTCACCCTAGGGAACTTGAATTGGTAAAAGTGCTTCCCTTGAGATTTTTATAGAAATAACTTATCATAGGCAACAAAGCAGTGTTAGTTTCGGTGAAATCATGCAATTCCATCAAAGATGTCCGGCTCCACCCGTCTTATAAAATGAGTTGGTTGTGATAGGAATGACACATCTCGTATTAGGGTGGAGAGCTTTGATGAAGTTCATATCAACTACATCACATAACCACGCAGTTAATGTACCGTTATGGCCGTGACACCGGGAACTATCGATGCATATGTTGTGGCAAAGGTAAAACTTTGAGAAATTGGCCTTCTGGACATGGAATTAAGCTATGTTTTTTTTCATGGCTACAAAACTATAGGCCTCACCCTAGGGAACCTAAATTGGTAAAAGTGAGTCCCTAGATATTTTTCTAAAAATAACCTATCATAGGCAACAAAGCAGTGTTTGTTTTGGTGAAATCATGTAATTGCATAAAAAAAATGTCTAGGTCCACCCATGTTACAAAACGAGTTGGTTGTGACTATAATGGCACATCCCATGTTAGCGTGGAGAGCATAGATGAAGTTAGTATCAATTATGTTTCACAACCACGCCGTTAAGGAACCGTGATGGCCGCGACCTCAGAAATTGCCGATTCAAACATCGTAGCAAATGTAAAACCTTGAGAAATTTGCCTTCTAGATATGGAATAGAGCTAGGTTTTTTCATGGCTATAGAAGTATAGGCCTCACCCTAGGGAACTTGAATTGGTAAAAGTGCTTCCCTTGAGATTTTTCTAGAAATAACTTATCATAGGCAACAGAGCAGTGTTTGTTTTGGTGAAATCATGCAATTACATCAAAGATGTCCGGGTCCACCCGTGTTACGAAATGAGTTGGTTGTGATGGGAATGGCACATCTCATATTAGGGTGGAGAGCTTAGATGTAGTTAGTATCAATTATGTCACACAACTAGGCCGTTAAGGTACCATGATGGACGCGACACTGGAAACTATTGATTCAGATGTCCTAGCAAATGTAAAACCTTAAGAAATTTGCCTTCTGGACATGGAATCAAGCTAGTTTTTTTTCAAAGCAACAAAACTCTAGGCCTCACCGTAAGGAACCTGAATTAGAAAAATTGAGTCCCTAGAGATTTTTCTAAAAATAACTTGTCATAGGCAACAAAGCAATGTTTGTTTTGGTGAAATAATGCAATTCCATCAAAGATGTCTGGGTCCACCCGTATTACGAAATAAGTTGGTTGTGATAGGAATGGCACATCTCATGTTAGGGTGGAGAGCTTAGATGATGTCAATATCAACTATGTCGCACAACAATGCTGTTAAGGTACCATGTCGTGGCAAATGTAAAACGTTGAGAAATTTGCCTTTCAGACATGGAATCGAGCCAATTTTTTTCATGACTATAGAACTATTGGCTTCACCATAGGGAACCTAGATTAGCAAAAGTGGGTTCCTAGAGATTTTCTAAAAATAACTTATCATAGGCAACAAAGCAGTGTTTGTTTTGGTGAAATAGTGCAATTCCATCAAAGATGTCTGGCTCCACCCGTCTTATAAAATGAGTTGGTTGTGATAGGAATGGAACATCTCATATTAGGGTGGAGAGCTTTGCTGAAGTTCATATCAACTACATCACATAACCATGCAGTTAATGTACCGTGACAGCTGCGACACTGGGAACCTAAATTGGTAAAAGTGAGTCCCTAGAGATTTTTTCTAAAAATAACCTATCATAGGCAACAAAGTAGTGTTTGTTTAGTGAAATCATGCAATTCCATCAAAAATGTCTAGGTCCACCCATGTTACAAAACGAGTTGGTTGTGACTGGAATGGCACATCCCTTGCTAGCATGGAGAGCTTAGTTGAATTCAGTATCAGTTATGTTTCACAACCATGCCGTTAAGGTACCAAGATAGCCGCGACCTTAGAAATTGCCAATTCAGACATCGTGGCAAATGTAAAACCTTGAGAAATTTGCCTTCTAGACATGGAATTGAGCTAGGTTTTTTTCATGGCTATAGAAGTATAGGCCTCACCCTAGGGAACTTGAATTGGTAAAAGTGCTTCCCTTGAGATTTTTATAGAAATAACTTATCATAGGCAACAAAGTAGTGTTAGTTTCGGTGAAATCATGCACTTCCATCAAAGATGTCCGGCTCCACCCGTCTTATAAAATGCGTTGGTTGTGATAGGAATGGCACATCTCGTGTTAGGGTGGAGAGCTTTGATGAAGTTCATATCAACTACATCACATAACCACGCAGTTAATGTACCGTTATGGCCGTGACACCGGGAACTATCGATGCATGTGTCGTGGCAAATGTAAAACTTTAAGAAATTGGCCTTCTGGACATGGAATTAAGCTATGTTTTTTTCATGGCTACAAAACTATAGGCCTCACCCTAGGGAACCTAAATTGGTAAAAGTGAGTCCTTAGAGATTTTTCTAAAAACAACCTATCATAGGCAACAAAGCAGTATTTGTTTTGGTGAAATCATGTAATTCCATAAAAAAATGTCTGGGTCCACCCATATTACAAAATGAGTTGGTTGTGACTGGAATGGCACATCCCATGTTAGAGTGGAGAGCATAGATGAAGTTAGTATCAATTATGTTTCACAACCACGCCGTTAAGGAACCGTGATGGCCGCGACCTCAGAAATTGCCGATTCAAACATCGTGGCAAATGTAAAACCTTGAGAAATTTGCCTTCTGGACATGGAATTGAGCTAGGTTTTTTCATGGCTATAGAAGTATAGGCCTCACCCTAGGGAACTTCAATTGGTAAAAGTGCTTCCCTTGATATTTTTCTAGAAATAACTTATCATAGGCAACAAAGCAGTGTTTGTTTCGGTGAAATCATGCAATTCCATCAAAGATGTCTGGGTCCACCCATATTACGAAATGAGTTGGTTGTGATAGGAATGGCACATCTCATGTTAGGGTGGAGAGCTTAGATGATGTCAATATCAATTATGTCACACAACAATGCCGTTAAGGTACCATGATGGCCGCGACACCGGAAACTACTGATTCAGATGTCGTGGCAAATGTAAAACGTTAAGAAATTTGCCTTCTAGACATGGAATTGAGCTAGTTTTTTTCATGACTATAGAACTATAGGCTTCAACATAGGGAACCTAGATTAGCAAAAGTGGGTTCCTAGAGATTTTTCTAAAAATAACCTATCATAGACAACAAAGGAGTGTTTGTTTCGGTGAAATCATGCAATTCCATCAAAAGATGTCTGGCTCCACCCGTCTTATAAAATGAGTTGGTTGTGATAGGAATGGCACATCTCGTATTAGGGTGGAGAGCTTTGCTGAAGTTCATATCAACTACATCACATAACCACACAGTTAATGTACTGTGATGGCCGCGATACCGGGAACTATCGATGCATATGTCGTGGCAAATGTAAAACTTTAAGAAATTTGCCTTCTGGACATGGAATTAAGCTATGTTTTTTTCATGGCTACAAAACTATAGGCCTCACCCTAGGAAACCTAAATTGGTAAAAGTGAGTCCCTAGAGATTTTTCTAAAAATAACCTATCATAGGCAACAAAGTAGTGTTTGTTTGGTGAAATCATGCAATTCCATCAAAAATGTCTGGGTCCACCCATGTTACAAAACGAGTTGGTTGTGACTAGAATGGCACATCTCATGTTAGCGTGGAGAGCTTAGATGAAGTCAGTATCAATTAGGTTGCACAACCACGCCGTTAAGGTACCATGGTGGCCGCGACCTCGGAAATTGCCGTTTTAGACATCGTGGCAAATGTAAAACCTTGAGAAATTTGCCTTCTAGACATGGAATTGAGCTAGGTTTTTTTTCATGGCTATAGAAGTATAGGCCTCACCCTAGGGATCTTGAATTGGTAAAAGTGCTTCCCTTGAGATTTTTAAAGAAATAACTTATCATAGGCAACAAAGCAGTGTTAGTTTCGGTGAAATCATGCAATTCCATCAAAGATGTCTGGCTCCACCCGTCTTATAAAATGAGTTGGTTGTGATAGGAATGACACATCTCGTATTAGGGTGGAGAGCTTTGATGAAGTTCATATCAACTACATCACATAACCACGCAGTTAATGTACCGTTATGGCCGTGACACCGGGAACTATCGATGCATATGTTGTGGCAAAGGTAAAACTTTGAGAAATTGGCCTTCTGGACATGGAATTAAGCTATGTTTTTTTTTCATGGCTAAAAAACTATAGGCCTCACCCTAGGGAACCTAAATTGGTAAAAGTGAGTCCCTAGAGATTTTTCTAAAAATAACCTATCACAGGTAACAAAGCAGTGTTTGTTTTGGTGAAATCATGTAATTGCATAAAAAAAATGTCTGGGTCCACCCATGTTACAAAACGAGTTGGTTGTGACTGGAATGGCACATCCCATGTTAGCGTGGAGAGCATAGATGAAGTTAGTATCAATTATGTTTCACAACCACGCCGTTAAGGAACCGTGATGGCCGCGACCTCAGAAATTGCCGATTCAAACATCGTAGCAAATGTAAAACCTTGAGAAATTTGCCTTCTGGATATGGAATACAGCTAGGTTTTTTCATGGCTATAGAAGTATAGGCCTCACCCTAGGGAACTTGAATTGGTAAAAGTGCTTCCCTTTAGATTTTTCTAGAAATAACTTATCATAGGCAACAGAGCAGTGTTTGTTTCAGTGAAATCATGCAATTCCATCAAAGATGTCTGGGTCTACCCGTGTTACGAAATGAGTTGGTTGTGATAGGAATGGCACATCTCATATTAGGGTGGAGAGCTTAGATGTAGTCAGTATCAATTATGTCACACAACTAGGCCGTTAAGGTACCATGATGGCCGCGACACTGGAAACTACCGATTCAGATGTCCTAGCAAAAGTAAAACCTTAAGAAATTTGCCTTCTGGACATGGAATCAAGCTAGTTTTTTTCATAGCAACAAAACTATAGGCCTCACCATAAGGAACCTAAACTTGAAAAAGTGAGTCCCTAGAGATTTTTCTAAAAATAACTTGTCATAGGCAACAAAGCAATGTTTGTTTTGGTGAAATAATGCAATTCGATCAAAGATGTCTGGGTCCACCCGTATTACGAAATGAGTTGGTTGTGATAGTAATGGCACATCTCATGTTAGGGTGGAGAGCTTAGATGATGTCAATATCAACTATGTCACACAACAATGCCGTTAAGGTGCCATGACGACCGTGACACCGGAAACTGCCGATTCAGATGTCGTGGCAAATGTAAAACATTGAGAAATTTGCCTTCTGGACATGGAATCAAGCTAGTTTTTTTCATGACTATAGAACTATAGGCTTCACCATAGGGAACCTATATTAGCAAAAGTGGGTTCCTAGAGATTTTTCTAAAAATAACTTATCATAGGCAACAAAGCAGTGTTTGTTTCGGTGAAATAATGCATTTCCATCAAAGATGTCTAGCTCCACCCGTCTTATAAAATGAGTTGGTTGTGATAGGAATGTCACATCTCATATTAGGGTGGAGAGCTTTGCTGAAGTTCATATCAACTACATCACATAACCACGCAGTTAATGTACCGTGATGGCCGTGACACCGGGAACTATCAATGCATATGTCAAGGCAAATGTAAAACTTTGAGAAATTTGCCTTCTGGACATGGAATTAAGCTATGTTTTTTTCATGACTACAAAACTTTAGGCCTCACCCTAGGAAACCTAAATTGGTAAAAGTGAGTCCCTAGAGATTTTTTAAAAAATAACCTATCATAGGCAATAAAGTAGTGTTTGTTTGGTGAAATCATGCAATTCCATAAAAAATGTCTGGGTCCACCCATGTTACAAAATGAGTTGGTTGTGACTGGAATGGCACATCTCATGTTAGCGTGGAGAGCTTAGATAAAGTCAGTATCAATTAGGTTGCACAACCATGCCGTTAAGGTACCGTGATGGCCGCGACCTCGGAAATTGCCGATTCAGACATCGTGGCAAATGTAAAACCTTGAGAAATTTGCCTTGTAGACATGGAATTGAGCTAGGTTTTTTCATGGCTATAGAAGTATAGGCCTCACCCTAGGGAACTTGAATTGGTAAAAGTGCTTCCCTTGAGATTTTTATAGAAATAACTTATCATAGGCAACAAAGCATTGTTTGTTTCGGTGAAATCATGAAATTCCATAAAAAATGTCTGGGTCCACCCGTCTTATAAAATGAGTTGGTTGTGATCGGAATGGCACATCTCGTATTAGGGTGGAGAGCTTTGATGAAGTTCATATCAACTACATCACATAACCACGCAGTTAATGTACCGTTATGGCCGTGACACCGGGAACTATCGATGCATATGTCGTGGTAAATGTAAAACTTTGAGAAATTGGCCTTCTGGACATGGAATTAAGCTATGTTTTTTTTCATGGCTACAAAACTATAGGCCTCACCCTAGGGAACCTAAATTGGTAAAAGTGAGCCCCTAGAGATTTTTCTAAAAATAACCTATCATAGGCAACAAAGCAGTGTTTGTTTTGGTGAAATCATGTAATTCCATAAAAAATGTCTGGGTCCACCCATGTTATAAAACGAGTTGGTTGTGACTGGAATGGCACATCCCATGTTAGCGTGGAGATCTTAGATGAAGTTAGTATCAATTATGTCGCACAACCACGCCGTTAAGGTACCATGATGGTCGCGACCTCAGAAATTCCCGTTTCAAACATCGTGGCTAATGTAAAACCTTGAGAAATTTGCCTTCTGGACATGGAATTGAGATAGGTTTTTTCATAGCTATAGAAGTATAGGCCTCACCCTATAGAACTTGAATTGGTAAAAGTGCTTCGCTTAAGATTTTTCTAGAAATAACTTATCATAGGCAACAGAGCAGTGTTTGTTTCGGTGAAATCATGCAATTCCATCAAAGATGTCTGGGTCTACCCGTGTTACGAAATGAGTTGGTTGTGATAGGAATGACACATCTCATATTAGGGTGGAGAGCTTAGATGTAGTCAGTATCAATTATGTCACACAACTAGGCCGTTAAGGTACCATGATGGCCGCGACACTGGAAACTGCTGATTCAGATGTCCTAGCAAATGTAAAACCTTAAGAAATTTGCCTTATGGACATGGAATCAAGCTAGTTTTTTTCATGGCAACAAAATTATAGGCCTCACCGTAAGGAACCTGAATTGTAAAAAGTGAGTCCTTAGAGATTTTTCTAAAAATAACTTATCATAGGCAACAAAGCAATGTTTGTTTTGGTGAAATAATGTAATTCCATCAAAGATGTCTGGGTCCACCCGTATTACGAAATGAGTTGGTTGTGATAGGAATGGCACATCTCATGTTAGGGTGGAGAGCTTAGATGATGTCAATATCAATTATGTCACACAACAATGCCGTTAAGGTACCATGATGGCTGCGACATTGGAAACTGCCGATTCAGATGTTGTGGCAAATGTAAAACGTTGAGAAATTTGCCATTTGGACATGGAATCGAGCTAGTTTTTTTCATGACTATAGAACTATAGGCTTCACCATAAGGAACGTATATTAGCAAAAGTGGGTTCCTAGAGATTTTTCTAAAAATAACTTATCATAGGCAACAAAGCATTGTTTGTTTCGGTAAAATAATGCAATTCCATCAAAGATGTCTGGCTCCACCCGTCTTATAAAATGAGTTGGTTGTGATAGGAATGGCACATCTCGTATTAGGGTGGAGAGCTTTGCTGAAGTTCATATCAACTACATCACATAACCACGCAGTTAATGTACCGTGATGGCCGCGACACAGAGAAATATTGATGCATATGTCGTGGGAAATGTAAAACTTTGAGAAATTTGCCTTCTAGACATGGAATTAAGCTATGTTTTTTTCATGGCTACAAAACTATAGGCCTCACCCTAGGAAACCTAAATTGGTAAAAGTGAGTCCCTAGAGAGTTTTCTAAAAATAACCTATCATAGGCAACAAAAGTAGTGTTTGTTTGGTGAAATCATGCAATTCCATCAAAAATGTCTGGGTCCACCCATGTTACAAAACGAGTTGGTTGTGACTAGAATGGCACATCCCATGTAAGCGTGGAGAGCTTAGATGAAGTTAGTATCAATTATGTTGCACAACCACGCCGTCAAGGTACCATGATGGTCGCGACCTCAGAAATTGCCGATTCAAACATCATGGCAAATGTAAAACCTTGAGAAATTTGCCTTCTAGACATGGAATTGTGCTAGGTTTTTTCATGGCTATAGAAGTATAGGCCTCACCCTAGGGAACTTGAATTGGTAAAAGTGCTTCCCTTGAGATTTTTATAGAAATAACTTATCATAGCGTTTGTTTCGGTGAAATCATGCAATTCCATCAAAGATGTCTGGGTCTACCCGTGTTACGAAATCAGTTGGTTGTGACAGGAATGGCACATCTCATATTAGGGTGGAGAGCTTAGATGTAGTCAGTATCAATTATGTCACACAACTAGGCCGTTAAGGTACCATGATGGCCGCGACACTGGAAACTGCAGATTCAGATGTCCTAGCAAATGTAAAACCTTAAGAAATTTGCCTTCTGGACATGGAATCAAGCTAGTTTTTTTTCATAGCAACAAAACTATAGGCCTCACCGTAAGGAACCTAAATTGGAAAAAGTGAGTCCCTAGAGATTTTTCTAAAAAATAACTTATCACAGGCAACAAAGCAATGTTTGTTTTGGTGAAATAATGCAATTCCATCAAAGATGTCTGGGTCCACCCGTATTATGAAATGAGTTGGTTGTGATAGGAATGGCACATCTCATGTTAGGGTGGAGAGCTTAGATGATGTCAATATCAATTATGTCACACAACAATGCCGTTAAGGTACCATGATGGCCGCGACATCGGAAACTACCGATTCAGATGTCGTGGCAAATGTAAAACGTTGAGAAATTTGCCTTCTAGACATGGAATCGAGCTAGTTTTTTTCATGACTATAGAACTATAGGCTTCACCATAGGGAACCTAGATTAGCAAAAGTGAGTCCCTAGAGATTTTTCTGAAAATAACCTATCATAGGCAACAAAGCAGTGTTTATTTTGGTGAAATCATGCAATTCCATAAAAAATGTCTAGGTCCACCCATGTTACAAAATTAGTTTGTTGTGACTGGAATGGCACATCCCATGTTAGCATGGAGAGCTTAGATGAAGTTAGTATCAATTATGTTGCATAACCACGCCGCTAAGGTATCGTGATGGCCATGACCTCAGAAATTGCCGATTCAAACATCGTGGCAAATGTAAAACCTTGAGAAATTTGCCTTCTGGACATGGAATTGAGCTAGGTTTTTTCATGGCTATAGAAGTATAGGCCTCACCCTAGGGAACTTGAATTGGTAAAAGTGCTTTCCTTGATATTTTTCTAGAAATAACTTATCATTGGCAACAAAGCAGTGTTTGTTTCGGTGAAATCATGCAATTCCATCAAAGATGTCTGGGTCTACCCGTGTTACGAAATGAGTTTGTTGTGATAGGAATGGCACATCTCATATTAGGGTGGAGAGCTTAGATGTAGTCAGTATCAATTATGTCACACAACTAGGCCGTTAAGATACCATGATGGCCGCGACACTGGAAACTACCGATTTAGATGTCCTAACAAATGTAAAACCTTAAGAAATTTGCCTTCTGGACATTGAATCAAGCTAGTTTTTTTTCATAGCAACAAAACTATATGCCTCATAGTAAGGAACCTGAATTGGAAAAAGTGAGTCCCTAGAGATTTTTCTAAAAATAACTTATCATAGGCAACAAAGCAATGTTTATTTTGGTGAAATAATGCAATTCCATCAAAGATGTCTGGGTCCACCAGTATTACGAAATGAGTTGGTTGTGATAGGAATGGAACATCTCATGTTAGTGTGGAGAGCTTAGATGATGTCAATATCAATTATGTCACACAACAATGCCATTAAGGTACCATGATGGCCGCGACACCGGAAACTGCCGATTCAGATGTCGTGGCAAATGTAAAACGTTGAGAAATTTACCTTCTAGACATGGAATCAAGCTAGTTTTTTTCATGACTATAGAACTATAGGCTTCACCACAGGAAACCTAGATTAGCAAAAGTGGGTTCCTAGAGATTTTTCTAAAAATAACTTATCATAGGCAACAAAGCAGTGTTTGTTTTGGTGAAATAATGCAATTCCATCAAAGATGTCTGGCTCCACCCGTCTTATAAAATGAGTTTGTTGTGATAGGAATGGCACATCTCGTATTAGGGTGGAGAGCTTTGCTGAAGTTCATATCAACTACATCACATAACCACACAGTTAATGTACCATGATGGCCGCGACACCGGGAACTATCGATGCATATGTCGTGGCAAATGTAAAACTTTAAGAAATTTGCCTTCTAGACATGGAATTAAGCTATGTTTTTTTTTTCATGGCTACAAAACTATAGGCCTCACCCTAGGAAACCTAAATTGGTAAAAGTGAGTCCCTAGAGATTTTTCTAAAAATAACCTATCATAGGCAACAAAGTAGTGTTTATTTGGTGAAATCATGCAATTTCATCAAAAATGTCTGGGTCCACCCATGTTACAAAACGAGTTGGTTGTGACTGGAATGGCACATCCCATTTTAGCGTGGAGAGCTTAGATACATTCAGTATCAATTAGGTTGCACAACCACGCCGTTAAGGTACCGTGATGGCCGCGACCTCGGAAATTGCCGATTCAGACATCGTGGCAAATGTAAAACCTTGAGAAATTTGCCTTCTAGACATGGAATTGAGCTAGGTTTTTTTCATGGCTATAAAAGTATAGGCCTCACCCTAGGGAACTTGATGTAACACCTCTGGGGTGTTAAGCATGCATTCACATCCTAAATCATGAGCATTTACATTTCATACATGTTCATTATCACATGCAAATTAAGTTGGAATTTATTTAAACTGTGATAAACATGTTTGAGCTCTGAATTAGTAAAAATCCTTGGTAAAAGTGGTAAAAATTTGTTGAGCTATAACTTTAAATAACTTAGAAATAATTAGCATGATTTTTGGAGCAAGTTTTGTATTCAAAATCTTCTCAAATTTTGCTTCTAAAAATATTTCAGAAAATTGAGTTTCATTTAAAAATTTGACTTTAAATCCCTAATTCAAAATATGTTTAGAATTTTGAAAAGTGTCCTAAATGAAAGTTGTAGAGAATAAAATTTTGAACAACTTTTGTTTTGGCGGCAATTTGTGAAAATGTCTTTTTCATCTTCAAAATTTGAATTTGAATCAAATTATAAAAATCTGGAATTTTATTTAGAAAAAGGAAAATGAAATTCTTACCATAACAGGCCGCCGCCCCACTTTCGGCCCAGCGAACGAAGCCGGCCCGCGCTCGCCCGCACGCTCGCCCGCGCGTGACCACAGCCCGGTCCACGCCGCGCGGCCTCCTCCTCCTCCCCCTCCCCCGCGCGCGCGTCTCGCTGGCGACCGCGGCAGGCCGTGTCCGCCACGTGTCAACCGCATGCCGGCGACGCTCAGCGCGTGTCCGTTGTGGCCCCCGCTACCCTAGCTTACCTCTGCCAGAGCCGCCTCCTCCTTCTCCACTCGCTCATTCCTTCCCTTCTCGCCTCACAGCAGTGAGCCAGCAGCAGCCGCGGTTCCGCCTCCGCCACCGTGCGCCATCGCCGGCACTGTTGTTCCGACCACCGCAGCGCACCATCGACGCCTCCATCTAGCCCTGAGCTCCGCTCTTCCATAACACAGCCAGTGATTGCCTCCGTTGCTCGTGGTAAGCCTCCTCTACACGTGAATTGCTCGCTGGAGCAGAGCCGAGCTCGCCGGAGTTTTTCTGCTCCGTGGACAGTTCCCTTCCGCCCAACCTTTTTCCCTTCTAGCACGCGCATCTTATTCGCCTTGGCTCACCGGCGCTCGAGCACCCTTCCACCGACCGTTCCATGGTCGGAGGTGGCCGACCGGTGGTCACCCGCGCCACCATTCCGCCATGACCGACGATGACCGGCCCTTCGAGCTCCATTGGCCACCGCGTGTGTACCGTTGAGTTCGCAAGCATGATGTGGTTCGCGTGGTGCCTTTGGCCTGGCTGGAGACCTCGCCGCCGGTGAACTGTGGACGTCGGTGTCCTCCTCTCTCTCTGTGTGACTGACATGCGGGGTTACGGGCCCACCTGTCAGTCTCGTGTTTGTTCTCTGTGTTCAGTTCGTGGGTGCACGTAGCGCTGAGCGGTCGGATTTTCAAAAGGGTTTAAATAAAATGTTTCCAGAAATTGTTAAAAAGCTTTCAAAAATCATAACTCGAGTTTTATAGCTCCAAAAATTGTGAAACAAATTTTGTAGTGTTTCTCATAAGTAGATCTATCATCTAAAAATATTGCATGTCAAGTTTGAAATACTTTTCTGTAGAGTTTTTATTTAATAAATGAAACTGCTGTTTCTTGTTAAATATGTAGTAAATCACAAAAAGCTCAGAAAAATATGGTTCCACTTGTTATAATTTTCTTTTGTGATGTACTTTCTAGGAAAAATATATGCCATTCATGTTCTGTGGAAAAATCTTGAGTTGTAATACAAGTGTTTAATATTGCTAATAATTGTTATTTTTGCTAGAGAGAAAAATATGAATAAAACATGCATGTAATAATTTTTCTATAGGTATTGTTTATTGTGTAGAATGTAGTAAAAATGTTAAATTTGTTGTTTAATACTTTTCATAGTATAAAGTATTTTTATGCTCATTTTTAGGTCCTAGCTTGTTATTTTTATGTAGGCAGTTCTAGTAATCCAAATGCAATGAAATTTTTGTGGTATGCTACATTTGATGATAGAAAGCTATTGTAATTTTCTCAGATTTTTCTATGCTACTAAAATAGGTGTTGCTGTTCAAACCTAGTTGCAATTAAGGTTTAATTAACCTTGTTAATGTATGATTAGTTAATAAGGTTTTCTTTGGTGTATCTTTGAAGCATTTAATAAGATATGTTGACTTAGCACAGTAGTAGTGGAAGAGAATGCAGTAGATGACATGTGCTTGTAGTCTGTATTCTCGGATGATGTTGACTACCTTGTAGAAGAAATGTATTCCCTCTTTATGAAATAAAGTGAACCTATTTATCTACATTTCATTTATCATGACCATTACATATCATTTCTGCAATGCACCTAGGCATAAGCACTTATACGGTTGCATCATACAGGATCACAGGAAGTAATGCCGATAGCAGTTGCCGAGGAGCCGGAAGAGCAGCCCGAGGAGCAGAAAGTGCCCGAAGCCGACGAGGAGGTCGGTGAGGATCTTCTATAGTGCCCAGACCACCATCCGAGCTCTTTCGAGAGAGGCAAGCCCCGAAGCATTTCTCTCCCCCGGTTTGCAAATATTTTATGAATGCTTTATTTTAACTGCTGCATTATGTTCAGGAGTTGTTTGCAACCGTTGCTGCATTATACCTTGCTTACTCTGTTCTACCCTATCCTTGTCACCCTGTTATTCACAGTCAAGTACTTGCTTAGCTGCTTAGACCGGTAGAAGTCAGGTGATTTCCTGTCACCTGCGAGCTATAGGTGGTTACCTGGATCTGCTTGAGAAAGTATGTCATCATGAAATAACTAAGTGTTAATGTGAAGTTGAGACCAGATGGAAACTTGCAGGGTTTTGGACTGTAGTGTTTTTCGTCTATGTTGATTAAGGACCGACCATTGTTGGGCCTCGAGTCATGTTGAATGCATGCCTTACATTTAGCTGGCCGAATAATGTACCTTTCGACCGCGAAGCTAGGAGATTATTCGGGCCGAGTGGATTGCCCGTAACGCACTGTACCGGAGCAGTAGTGGCAGGATACGGGGGCACGATGATAAGGCCAAAGAGCAGTCAGGCGGCCCCCGGGTACATGTGGTTCCTGGCAAGCTCGTGACTTTACCTGAATGGTTGACTCGGTGACCAACACCTCACTTTAGCGAGTGAGTGAGGTTTGTGTGAGGAATAAATTACCAGCTGGTTAATAATCGATTCGAATCACCATCGTTCACTGGATAGTGAGCACTTGACTTGAGCTACTTCATCGTAGTAATATTGATGGAACACTTGGACAGTTATATGAAATATGACATAATGGAAGTTGTTAGTGATCATTGGTTATCATTACCTGTTTAATTACATGTTACTCTAGTACAGGTGCAAATATAGTTGGCAGGTTAATAAAGATTTAACTTGATACAAAGCTTTTGGAAAGATTCTTCAAATGCTAAAAATGCCTTTTTACAAATGAGTCAGCTACCCCACCAGAAAGCCTGTCATGATTCCTTGGTGTCTTTTATTTTGGTTCTGTCGGGTAAGTCTAGCTGAGTACTTTCTCGTACTCAGGGCTTTGTTCCCACTTGTTGCAGATGGGCAGATGTATTACGGCTACTGTATCAACTGCCTTTTATCCTGCAATGGGAGAAGCTTAGGACCATGGGCAATGTTCATTCACTACATCTCGTCTGATGCTTTTGATGGAAGATGATCCTAAACTGACACTGTATTTTGAACTCTATGTGTGTGTGTGATTTGAACGAAATGCTTTCGCTATTTTCATTCAAAACTGGTTTGTAATAACCATGTTTAAACTCCGATGTATTTGTGACGCGAACTTTTATGTAACTTGTGATGGTGACCGCTGAACTTATTACGATCTTGGCTGGTATGTAAGTTGGTTTGAAATCCATCATGATTTCACGGACTACCGTGTTATACGGGCTTAAGTTTGCTAAATCATCTGCTCGGTGGATGATTTTTTTACTTAATCTCGTATAATTGGTCGGTTCTGTTATAGCTGGCATCGAAGCATGGTTTAGCATGTTTACTGTTCACAAGTGTATTTAAAACAAAAATGTGTTTGAAAAACATGATTTACAAACTAAGAGTGTGCCAGTGGTCATATCCTTTATGCCCAGTAAAGACTCTAGGTGGCTTAATTAAGTACTGACTTGGGGGGTTCTTACACCATATTTCTCTTTCATTGCTCATACGGCGTGCTATTGTATGAGTGCCACTTAATTGAGTGGTAATGTATGGATCAGTTGCCTCTATGCCTCGGTAAGTGTGAGATGTGAGAGCATGATCGGATACACCGCGATCTAGGGAGAGTGCTTTATATGATACTAGAGTACTTACATGTTTTACGCATGTTTTTACAATAGTGTCGCATGTGTGGTTGTTCCGCCCGTTGAGGCGATGCCATCAATAGGATGATGTTTTGGGTGGTTACTACCGTTGTACGCGTATCTGGGGATTCGTGTAGAGCGTGTAGATAGATTTACTACTTTCATGCATGCATAGGGTCTTGGGCTGAAATGAATTTTCTATAGGTACATAACAACATTTCTCGTGTAGAACGTATTAGTTACGTATATGAGAGATCGCCTGTATGCCACCGAATTCATCGATAGATATCATTATTTTGTGAGTTTGTGAGAATGTAAGAAACGTGCATACATCATGTTGCTTGTGCATTTCATTCATGCCATGCATTCCTCCCCTTATAAATTGATTATCCCCTTTCGATAAAAATAGTACCAACTTAAAATATGTTCTCACCGGGTAATCGAAACTTTTGGTATAGATGGCCCGCACGAAGTAGACTGCTCACAAGTCATAGGTGGAAGAGCACCCCGACGCCAGTTGGCCCCGTGGGAGCGCCACAGCACGAACACCTTTCTAAGCGAGTTTGGCATGCCAACTTTGCTTTGGAGAGTGCTCCATGATGTGGGGTACCCGGAGGGTCAGGAGCCGGTGTACTCTTGGAGTGAGAGCCAGTTGGCAGAGGATGGACTGGCAGTAGTGGAGATCACTGTCCCTGCTCTTGGTGATGCTCCAGAGTGGGATGGTTGGCACTTAGAGTTTGAGGGACGCACTCCGGTTGAGGGTGCAGAGGGAGCAGCTTTCTGGGTCATCCAGGACATAATGAGCAGATTTCCTAATGAGCTGGCAGTAGCCTTGGCTGGCACTTTTCCAAGAGATGATCCTTGCGATGCTATTTGGGTGCAGCCACAAGGAAGTGCTTTAGTCAGAGGCCCAAGCGAAGGACAGGCTAGCGACAACCACGCTATGAGTGCGATGTATGCAGCTATCAGTGCATACCAGGGTTTAGAGTGCACCTATTAGACTTTGACTGGTTTACGTGGTGATGATCGGCTTAAAGCAAGAAAATAGAAGAAGAAGCAGGCACGTGCTATCGCTAGTTTGCAGGAGCAATTGGCTGACATGAGCTTGCAGCAAGACTAGGCTCTAGAGAGAGGTGATAGTTCTCTACAGCGGGTGCATACGTTGACTCAAGCCAACAATAATGCAGACCGCATGATTGGACAGTTGGTTCAGGAGAGAAATGAAGCCTGGAACAAGAGGAACCTCCTGAGGCAGAGGGTCGAGGAGCTAGAGGAGTACAATGTCAACTTGCATGAGGAGTTTCATGTGCTCTACAACGGGATTGGCCCGTATGCTCCTCTAGAAGCCGCCGGTATGGACGTCGATGACGATGAGGATGAGCCCACAGCTGCACCTGCTAACGACGACAATGACATTGCTACTGATGGTAGCAATGGTGACGTCTCCGACCCCGATGATGGCCCTGAGGAGTAGGCTAGTTGCTTCGCGTTAGCTGCTAGGCCCTGTTACGATGACCTTCTTTTGGTTTCATGTATCTTGATGTATCTCGTTTGAACCTTGAGACTTGGTAGAATGTTGGATCTTGGTTGTTCATGCGATACCTGAGCGCATAAAGTCCAGTGTGTGTATGCTGGCAACGTGGTTGTCTTGGACACGATGTTTGCATTTGAAGTAATTTAATTAGTGGTGTTGTTTTAATTGGAATGCGATTATTGTGCCTCTATTTTATTGTATGACTTTGTTCTCTCCAATGAATTCAGTACGGCATAATTTTTCATTCACTCACAATTACTACAACTTCGCTTAATCATTACTTGTTGCTGAAATATGCAGATGGCAAACACTCGACGCGCCACGTATGAGGCTACTGAAACTGATGGAAATGGTGTCGGGGCAGGTGGGAGTGGTGCAAACAATGCCAACCATAACGAGCCACACCCGGAACCGCATTTGCCGCCTCCTCCACCGCTCACTGTAGAGGTGTTCTTTGCACAGTTTCTTGGAAGTCAGCGCAATGCCGAGCAGTCACAGAAGAATATGGAAGATTTTCTACGTACCATTGCCAACAACATGCAACGTGGTAACAACCAAGGCGGTGGCAATAGAGTGAATCAGTATAGCAATTTCAAGGATTTCATGGACACTAGGCCACCAATTTTCAAGGAAGCAACCGAGCACTTGACGCTGAAGAATGGATTAACACTATGGAAGATAAGTTTCGTGTGTTAAGGCTAACAGAAGTACTGAAGACAGAGTATGCTGCACATCAGTTACAAGGACCAGCAGGGATGTGGTGGAAGCATCACCGCACCACCTTCCCTCCAAATGCTCAGATCTCGTGGAGAGAGTTCACCAAAGCCTTCCGTGGAGTTTATATTCTATCAGGGCTAGTTTAGATGAAGTTGGGAGAGTTCTTGGCTTTAAATCAGGGCACCAAAACCGTAACACAGTATTTGCATGCCTTCAACAACTTGTGTCGTTATGCTCCCGACATGGTTGACACAGATGCTAAGAAAATTGCTAGCTTCAAGAGAGGGTTAGGTCCGAAGATGATAAAGCATGTGGGTACCAATACCCGTGCCAGATTCAATGACTTCATCAGTGATTGCCTGAAACAAGAGAAGAACAACAACGCATACACAGCATCCAAGACTCATAAGAGAGCCTTTGAGTCAGGACCGTCACAGTCAAGAGTTATCACTGCTAATCGTTCGACCTATCGTCCGTCTGCACCTGGTGCAAGGTTTAGGCCACCGTAGCATAAGACCCAGAACTACAAGGGACCGCAGAAGCCGTACAAGATGGTCGTGCCACCAGCAAGGACAGCCACAACTGTGGGACAAGGTAACTCGAAGGGAGCTATCGGATCTGTTGGTATAATGAAGGGACCTTGCTATAACTATGATCAGCCAGACCATTTTTCCAAGTTTTGTCCTTATCCGCCTAGAAAGAAGCAACAGACTTATAATGCTCGAGTGCACCACACCACTGTGGAAGAGATTCCTGAGGGAGAGCCCATAACTGCTGGTAAGTTTCCTGTTAAACAAAACCCTATAGTTGTTCTATTTGATTCTGGATCATCACATTCTTTCATGAGTCAAGCATTTGCACGGAAACATGAATAACTGTGCACAGACTTAAGTTATGGTTACCGTATAAGTTCAGCAGGGGCTGATGTTTTAACCAATCAGATGGTTAGAGGGGCAACCCTTGAGTTAGGTAGTCGAAAGTTTCGAGTAGACCTGATAGTTATGCCTGGACTAGTTCTGGATGTCATCATAGGGATGAATTGGATAAAGGAATGGGGAGCAGTTATAGATACAGGAAGTCGAGTACTTACCCTAAAGGATCCCCAGAAAGAGGGTACTTTTCAGGTACCATTGCCAAAAGAATAGACCTTGTGAGTGTGACATGTGTTATGGAAGTCATTTTGATTCATCAGATTCCGGTCGTGTGTGAGTTTCCGGATGTGTTTCTAGATGAGTTACCGGGTCTTCCGCCAGATAGAGATATTGAGTTTGGAATTGAGTTGATCCCCGGGACAGCTCCAATTTCAAGGAGACCTTATAGGATGCCTCCGAATGAGTTAGCTGAGTTGAAGAAGCAACTAGAGGAGTTGTTGAACAAGGGGTTTATCCGGCCAAGTAAGTCTGAATGGGGATGTCCTGCCTTGTTTGTGAAGAAAAAGAAAGAGGGTACTTTGAGAATGTGTGTAGATTATAGGCCTCTTAATGCTGTAACTATCAAGAATAAGTATCCCTTACCTCACATTGATGTTTTGTTCGATCAGTTAGCCAAAGCCAGAGTGTTCTCCAAGATAGATTTAAGGTCAGGTTATCATCAGATAAAGATTAGACCACAAGATATACCAAAAACCGCCTTTTCTACCGATACGGGTTGTATGAGTATCTTGTTATGTCCTTTGGCTTAACAAATGCTCCTGCATACTTTATGTATCTAATGAATACAATCTTCATGCCAGAGTTAGACAAGTTTATGGTTGTGTTTATTGATGATATTCTCATATACTCTGAAAATGAGAAAGATCATGAAGAGCATCTGAGAATTGTCTTAACCAGACTGAGAGATCATAAGTTGTATGCTAAGTTTAGCAAGTGTGAATTTTGGTTGAAGAAAGTTCCTTTCCTTGGTCACATTCTGTCAGAGAATGGAGTATCTATAGATCCGAGTAAAGTGCAAGAGGTTATGGATTAGAAGACACCAATCACAGTTTCAGAAGTTAGAAGTTTCTTGGGTTTAGCAGGTTACTATCATCGTTTTATCCTAGATTTCTTGAAGATTGCTAAACCAATGACAAGTCTGCTACAGAAAGATCATAAGTTTGTGTGGACAGAGGAGTCTGAGATAGCTTTCCATCTCTTGTGGAAACTAGTGACCACTGCTCTAGTTCTAGCGCAACCGGACATTGAGAAACCTTTTGATGTGTTTTGCGACACATCAAAAACAGGATTAGGCTGTGTTCTTATGCAAGAAGGAAGAGTCATTGCTTATGTCTCCCGTCAGTTGAGAAAGCATGAGATCAACTATCCAACACATGATCTTGAACTTGCTACCATAGTGCATGCCTTAAAAATTTGGAGACATTACTTACTTGGTAATGTGTGCAATATTTTCACTGATCACAAGAGTCTCAAGTACATCTTCACCCAACCTGAATTGAACATGAGACAGCGAAGATGGTTAGAATTGATCAAAGATTACAACTTGAATGTGCAATATCATCCTAGAAAGGCCAATGTGGTGGCAGATGCTTTGAGTAGAAAGTCACATTGCCTGAATGCGCAACCTTTGCTCGAAGATGGTTTTGATCTACTGCGTCCTGCAGTGTTACATAGTATTCAGATTAGTTGTTCATTGGAGAGTAAGATAATAGAAGGCCAGAAAACCAACAAAAGGATATTCCATATCAAAGCAAAGATTAAAGAAGAACCATCCAAGCACTTTAGATTGGATGAACATGACGTGTTATGGTTTGACGACCGTCTTGTTGTTCCCAAAGATGGAGAGCTTAAGAATAAACTTATGGATGAGGCTCACCTTTCAAAGTTATCTATCCACCCTAGAAGTAGCAAAATGTACCAAGAACTAAGACCTCATTTTTGGTGGACCAAGATGAAGAAAGAGATTGCAGCGTATGTAGCCAGATGTGACACATGTTGTAGGGTAAAGGCTATTCATATGAGACCTGCCAGATTGTTGCAACCTTTGTCTGTATCTAGTTGGAAGTGGGATAATATAAGTATGGATTTCATCACAGGTTTGCCCACTACTCAGAAAGGACATGATACGATTTGGGTGATTGTGGATCGCCTTACAAAGACAACTCACTTTTTACCTGTCAAGACAGATTATAGACCACCTTAATATGCCAAGAAGTATATTGTTGAGATTGTGAGATTACATGGCATACCAAAGAATATCATGTCTGACAGAGGGTCACAATTCACTGCTCACTTTTGGCAGCACTTGCATAAAGGCTTAGGGACGAGTTTAATTCATAGCATTGCCTATCATCCTCAAACAGATGGTCAGACCGAAAGAGTTAATGCTATTCTAGAAGATATGTTGAGAGCCTGTGTGTTATCTTCTAGAGGCTCATGGGAGTCGTGGTTACCTTTAGCAGAGTTCGCTTATAATAATAGTTATCAAGAAAGTATTAAGATGGCACCATTTGAAACTTTGTATGGTAGAAAGTGTAGAACACCACTTAACTGGATTGAGCCAGGAGAAAGAAGATACTACGGTATTGACTTTGTAGAAGAAGCTGAGAAGAAAGTTCATATCATTCAGCAAAATATGAAAGCCGCTCAATCACGTCAGAAAAGCTATGCAGATCGAAGGAGGAGACCGCTTGTGTTCGAGGTTGGTGACTATGTTTATCTAAAAGTCTCGCCAATGAAGAAGAAACGGTTTGGAGTACGCAGAAAGCTTGCAGCCAGATTTGTGGGACCATATAAGATCTTGGAAAGAAAAGGTCCATTCGCTTATAAGTTAGAGTTACCTAAGACAATGGGTGCTATATTCCTAGTTTTTCATGTATCGCATCTCAAGAAGTGTTTGCGTGTTCTAGATGAAAGAATTGAAACTCGAGGCATAAAGCTCAAGTCAGATTTGATATATCGTGAGCAACCGGTTCAAGTGTTGGACTCTAAAGAAAGAGTTACTCAGAATAGTGTGGTAAAAACATATAAGATACAGTGGAGTCATCATGATGAAGGAGATGCAACTTGGGAAACGGGTGAATATCTACAAAAAGCTAATGAGGATTTTTATAATAAATGGTTCGTAACCCAAAATCTCAGGACGAGATTCTTATAAGGGGGGAAGGCTATAACACCTCTGGGTGTTAAGCATGCATTCACATCCTAAATCATGAGCATTTGCATTTCATACATGTTCATTATCACATGCAAATTAAGTTGGAATTTATTTAAACTGTGATAAACACGTTTGAGCTCTGAATTAGTAAAAATCCTATGTAAAAGTGGTAAAAATTTGTTGAGCTATAACTTTAAATAACTTAGAAATAATTAGCATGATTTTTGGAGCAAGTTTTGTATTCAAAATCTTCCCAAATTTTGCTTCTAAAAATATTTCAGAAAATTGAGTTTCATTTAAAAATTTGACTTTAAATCCCTAATTCAAAATCTGTTTAGAATTTTGAAAAGTGTCCTAAATGAAAGTTGTAGAGAATAAAATTTTGAACAACTTTTGTTTTGAGGGCAATTTGTGAAAATGTCTTTTTCATCTTCAAAATTTGAATTTGAATCAAATTATAAAATCTGGAATTTTATTTAGAAAAAGGAAAATGAAATTCTTACCATAACAGGCCACCGCCCCACTTCTGGCCCAGCGACCGAAGCCGGCCCACGCTCGCCCGCGCGTGGCCACGGCCCGGCCCACGCCGCGCGGCCTCCTCCTCCTCCCCCTCCCGCGCGCGCGTGTCTCGCTAGCGACCGCGGCAGGCCGCGTCCGTCGTGTGTCAGCCGCATGCCGGCGATGCTCAGCGCGTGGCCGCTGTGGCCCCCGCTGCCCGAGCTTATCTCCGCCAGAGCCGCCTCCTCCTTCTCCACTCGCTCATTCCTTCCCTTCTCGCCTCACAGCAGTGAGCCAGCAGCAGCCGCGGTTCCGCCTCTGCCACTGTGCGCCATCGCCGGCACTACTATTCCGACCACCGCAGCGCACCATCGACGCCTCCATCTAGCCCTGAGCTCCGCTCTTCCATAACGCAGCCAGTGCTCGCCTCCGTTGCTCGTGGTAAGCCTCCTCTCCCCGTGAATTGCTCGCCGGAGCAGAGCCGAGCTCGCCGGAGTTTTTCCGCTCCGTGGACAGTTCCCTTCCGCCCCACCTTTTTCCCTTCTAGCACGCGCATCTTGTTCGCCTTGGCTCATCGGTGCTCGAGCACCCTTCCACCGACCGTTCCATGGTCGGAGGTGGCCAGCCGACGGTCACCCGCGCCACCGTTCCGTCATGACCAATGGTGACCGGTCCTCCGAGCTCCATTGGCCACCACGTGTGTACCGTTGAGTTCACAAGCATGATGTGGTTCGCGTGGTGCCTTTGGCCTGGCCGGAGACCTCGCCGCCGGCGAACTATGGACGCCGGTGTCCTCCTCTCTCTGTGTGACTAACATGCGGGGTCACGGGCCCACCTGTCGGTCTCGTGTTTGTTCTTTGTGTTCAGTTCGTGGGTGCACATAGCGCTGAGCGGTCGGATTTTCCAATGGGTTTAAATAAAATGTTTCCAGAAATTGTTAAAAAGCTTTCAAAAATCATAACTCGAGTTTTTAGCTCCAAAAATTATGAAACAAATTTTATAGTGTTTCTCATAAGTAGATCTATGATCTAAAAATATTGCATGTCAAGTTTGAAATACTTTTCTGTAGAGTTTTTATTTAATCAATGAAACTGTTGTTTCTTGTTAAATATGTAGTAAATCACAGAAAGCTCAGAAAAATATGGTTCCACTTGTTATAATTTTATTTTGTGATGTACTTTCTAGGAAAAATATATGCCATTCATGTTCTGTGGAAAAATCTTGAGTTGTAGTACAAGTGTTTAATATTGCTAATAATTGTTATTTTTGCTAGAGAGAAAAATATGAATAAAACATGCATGTAATAATTTTTCTATAGGTATTGTTTATTGTGTAGAATGTAGTAAAAATGTTAAATCTATTGTTTGATACTTTTCATAGTATAAAGTATTTTTATGCTCATTTTTAGGTCCTAGCTTGTTATTTTTATGTAGGCAGTTCTAGTAATCTAAATGCAATGAAATTTTTATGGTATGCTACATTTGATGATAGAAAGCTATTGTAATTTTCTCAGATTTTTCTATGCTACTAAAATAGGTGTTGCTGTTCAAACCTAGTTGCAATTAAGGTTTAATTAACCTTTTTAATGTATGATTAGTTAATAAGGTTTTCTTTGGTGTATCTTTGAAGCATTTAATAAGATATGTTAACTTAGCACAGGAGTAGTGGAAGAGAATGCAGTAGATGACATGTGCTTGTAGTCTGTATTCTCGGATGATGTTGACTACCTTGTAGAAGAAATGTATTCCCTCTTTATGAAATAAAGTGAACCTATTTATCTACATTTCATTCATTATGACCATTACATATCATTTCTGCAATGCACCTAGGCATAAGCACTTATACGGTTGCATCATACAGGATCACAGGAAGTAACACCGGTAGCAGTTCCCGAGGAGCCAAAAGAGCAGTCCGAGGAGCAGGAAGTGCCCGAAGCCGACGAGGAGGTCGGTGAGGATCTTCCAGAGTGTCCAGACCACCGTCCGAGCTCTTTCGAGAGAGGCAAGCCCCGGAGCATTTCTCTCCCCCGGTTTGCAAATATTTTATGAATGCTTTATTTTAACTGCTGCATTATATTTAGGAGTTGTTTGCAACTGTTGCTGCATTATACCTTGCTTACTCTGTTCTACCCTATCCTTGTCACCCTGTTATTCACAGTCAAGTACTTGCTTAGCTGCTTAGACCGGTAGAAGTTAGGTGATTTCCTGTCACCTGCGAGCTATAGGTGGTTACCTGGATCTACTTGAGAAAGTATGTCATCATGAAATAACTAAGTGTTAATGTGAAGTTGAGACCGGACGGAAACTTGTAGGGTTTCGGACTGTAGTGTTTTCCATCTGTGTCGATTAAGGACCGACCGTTGTTGGGCCTCGAGTCATGTTGAACGCATGCCTTATATTTAGCTGGCCGAATAATGTACCTTTCGACCGCGAAGCTGGGAGATTACTTAGGCCGAGTGGATTGCCCGCAACGCACTGTACCGGAGCAGTAGTGTTAGGATACGGGGGCGTGATGATAAGGCCAAAGAGCAGTCGGGCGGCCCCCGGGTACATGTGGTTCCTGGCAAGCTCGTGACTTTACCTGAATGGTTGACTCGGTGACCAACACCTCACTTTAGCGGGTGAGTGAGGTTTGTGTGAGGAATAAATTACCAGCTGGTTAATAATCGATTCGAATCACCATCGTTCACTGCATAGTGAGCACTTGACTTGAGCTACTTCATCGTAGTAATATTGATAGAACACTTGGACAGTTATATGAAATATGACATAATGGAAGTTGTTAGTGATCATTGGTTATCATTACTTGTTTAATTACATGTTACTCTAGTATAGGTGCAAATGTAGTTGGCAGGTTAATAAAGATTTAACTTGATGCAAAGCTTTTGGAAAGATTCTTCAAATGCTAAAAATGCCTTTTTGCAAATGAGTCAGCTACCCCACCAGAAAGCCTGTCATGATTCCTTGGTGTCTTTTATTTTGGTTCTGTCGGGTAAGTCTAGCTGAGTACTTTCTTGTACTCAGGGCTTTGTTCCCACTTGTTGCAGATGGGTAGATGTATTACGGCTACTGTATCAACTACCTTTATCCTGCAATGGGAGAAGCTTAGGACCATGGGCAATGGTCATTCACTACATCTCGTCTGATGCTTTTGATGGAAGATGATCCTGAACTGGCATTGTATTTTGAACTCTGTGTGCGTGTGTGATTTGAACGAAATACTTCCGCTATTTTCATTCAAAACTGGTTTTTAATAACTATGTTTAAACTCTGATGTATTTGTGACACGAACTTTTATGTAACTTGTGATGGTGACCGTTGAACTTATTACGATCTTGGCTGGTATGTAAGTTGGTTTGAAATCCGCCGTGATTTCATGGACTACCGGGTTATACGGGCTTAAGTTTGCTAAATCGTCTACTCGATGGATGATTTTCTTACTTAATCTCATATAATTGGTCGGTTCTGTTACACTTGAATTAGTAAAAGTGCTTCCCTTGAGATTTTTATAGAAATAACTTATCATAGGCAACAAAGCAGTGTTTGTTTCGGTGAAATCATGCAATTCCATCAAAGATGTCTGGCTCCACCCGTCTTATAAAATGAGTTGGTTGTGATAGGAATGGCACATCTCGTATTAGGGTGGAGAGCTTTGCTGAAGTTCATATCAACTACATCACAGAACCACGTAGTTAATGTACCGTTATGGCCATGACACTGGGAACTATCGATGCATATGTCATGGCAAATGTAAAACTTTGAGAAATTGGCCTTCTGGACATGGAATTAAGCTATGTTTTTTTCATGGCTACAAAACTATGGGCCACACCCTAGGGAACCTAAATTGGTAAAAGTGAGTCCCTAGAGATTTTTCTAAAAATAACCTATCATAGGCAACAAAGCAATGTTTATTTTGGTGAAATCATGCAATTCCATAAAAAAAATGTCTAGGTCCACCCATGTTACAAAACGAGTTGGTTGTGACTGGAATGGCACATCCCATGTTAGCGTGGAGAGCTTAGATGAAGTCAGTATCAATTAGGTTGCACAACCATGTCGTTAAGGTACCATGATGGCTGTGACCTCGGAAATTGCCGATTCAGACATCGTGGCAAATGTGAAACCTTGAGAAATTTGCCCTCTAGACATGGAATTGAGCTAGGTTTTTTTGGGGCTATAGAAGTATAGGCCTCACCCTAGGGAACTTGAATTGGTAAAAGTGCTTCCCTTGAGATTTTTATAGAAATAACTTATCATAGGCAACAAAGTAGTGTTTGTTTCGGTGAAATCATGCAATTCCATCAAAGATATCTGGCTCCACCCGTCTCAAAAAATGAGTTGGTTGTGATAGGAATGGCACATCTCGTATTAGGGTGGAGAGCTTTGATGAAGTTCATATCAACTACATCACATAACCACGCAGTTAATGTACCGTTATGGCCGTGACACCGGGAACTATCGATGCATATGTCATGGCAAATGTAAAACTTTGAGAAATTGGCCTTCTGGACATGGAATTAAGCTATGTTTTTTTTCATGGCTACAAAACTATAGGCCTCACCCTAGGGAACCTAAATTGGTAAAAGTGAGTCCCTAGAGTGTTTTCTAAAAATAACCTATCATAGGCAACAAAGCAGTGTTTGTTTTGGTGAAATCATGCAATTCCATAAAAAAATGTCTGGGTCCACCCATATTACAAAACGAGTTGGTTGTGACTGGAATGGCACATCCCATGTTAGCGTGGAGAGCTTAGATGAAGTCAGTATCAATTAGGTTGCACCACCACGCCGTTAAGGTACCGTGATGGCTGCGACCTTAGAAATTGCTGATTTAGACATCGTGGCAAATGTGAAGCCTTGAGAAATTTGCCTTCTAGACATGGAATTGAGCTAGGTTTTTTTTAGGGCTATAGAAGTACAGGCCTCACCCTAGGGAACTTGAATTGGTAAAAGTGCTTCCCTTGAGATTTTTATAGAAATAACTTATCATAGGCAACAAAGTAGTGTTTGTTTTGGTGAAATCATGCAATTCCATCAAAGATATCTGGCTCCACCCGTCTTAAAAAATGAGTTGGTTATGATAGGAATGGCACATCTCGTATTAGGGTGGAGAGCTTTGATGAAGTTCATATCAACTACATCACATAACCACGCAGTTAATGTACCGTTATGGCCGTGACACCGGGAACTATCGATGCATATGTCATGGCAAATGTAAAACTTTGAGAAATTGGCCTTCTGGACATGGAATTAAGCTATATTTTTTTCATGGCTACAAAACTATAGGCCTCACCCTAGGGAACCTAAATTGGTAAAAGTGAGTCCCTAGAGATTTTTCTAAAAATAACCTATCATAGGCAACAAAGCAGTGTTTGTTTTGGTGAAATCATGCAATTCCATAAAAAAATGTCTGGGTCCACCCATATTACAAAACGAGTTGGTTGTGACTGGAATGGCACATCCCATGTTAGCGTGGAGAGCTTAGATGAAGTTAGTATCAATTATGTTGCACAACCACTCCGTTAAGGTACCGTGATGGCTGCGACCTCAGAAATTGCCAATTCAAACATCGTGGCAAATGTAAAACCTTGAGAAATTTGCCTTCTGGACATGGAATTGAGCAAGGTTTTTTCATGGCTATAGAAGTGTAGGCCTCACCCTAGGGAACTTGAATTGGTAAAAGTGCTTCCCTTGAGATGTTTCTAGAAATAACTTATCATAGGCAACAAAGCAGTGTTTGTTTCGGTGAAATCATGCAATTCCATCAAAGATGTCTGGGTCTACCCGTGTTACGAAATGAGTTGGTTGTGATAGGAATGGCACATCTTATATTAGGGTGGAGAGCTTAGATGTAGTCAGTATCAATTATGTCACACAACTAGGTCGTTAAGGTACCATGATGGCCACGACACTGGAAACTGCCGATTCAGATGTCCTAGCAAATGTAAAACTTTAAGAAATTTGCCTTCTGGACATGGAATCAAGCTAGTTTTTTTCATAGCAACAAAACTATAGGCCTCACCATAAGGAACCTGAATTGGAAAAAGTGAGTCCCTAGAGATTTTTCTAAAAATAACTTATCATAGGCAACAAAGCAATGTTTATTTTGGTGAAATAATGCAATTCCATCAAAGATGTCTGGGTCCACCCGTATTACGAAATGAGTTGGTTGTGATAGGAATGGAACATCTCATGTTAGGGTGGAGAGCTTAGATGATGTCAATATCAATTATGTCACACAATAATGCCGTTAAGGTACCATGATGGCCGCGACACCGGAAACTGTCGATTCAGATGTCGTGGCAAATGTAAAACGTTGAGAAATTTGCCTTCTGGACATGGAATCGAGCTAGTTTTTTTATTGACTATAGAACTATAGGCTTCACCATAGGGAACCTAGATTAGCAAAAGTGGGTTCCTAGAGATTTTTCTAAAAATAACTTATCATAGGCAATAAAGCAGTGTTTGTTTTGGTGAAATAATGCAATTCCATCAAAGATGTCTGGCTCCACCTGTCTTATAAAATGAGTTGGTTGTGATAGGAATGGCACATCTCGTATTAGGGTGGAGAGCTTTGCTGAAGTTCATATCAACTACATCACATAACCACGCAGTTAATGTACCGTGATGGCCGCGACACCGAGAACTATCGACGCATATGTCGTGGCAAATGTAAAACTTTGAGAAATTTGCCTTCTGGACATGGAATTAAGCTATGTTTTTTTCATGGATACAAAACAATAGGCCTCACCCTAGGAAACCTAAATTGATAAAAGTTAGTCCCTAGAGATTTTTCTAAAAATAACCTATCATAGGCAACAAAGTAGTGTTTGTTCGGTAAAATCATGCAATTCCATCAAAAATGTCTGGGTCCACCCATGTTACAAAACGAGTTGGTTGTGACTGGAATGGCACATCCCATGTTAGCGTGGAGAGCTTAGATGAAGTCAGTATCAATTAGGTTGGTCAACCACGCCGTTAAGGTACCGTGAAGGCCGCGACCTCGGAAATTGCCGATTCAGACATCGTGGCAAATGTAAAACCTTGAGAAATTTGCCTTCTAGACATGAAATTAAGCTAGGTTTTTTTCATGGCTATAGAAGTATAGGCCTCACCCTAGGGAACTTGAATTGGTAAAAGTGCTTCCCTTGAGATTTTTATAGAAATATCTTATCATCGGCAACAAAGCAGTGGTTGTTTCGGTGAAATCATGCAATTCCATCAAGGATGTCTGTCTCCACCCGTCTTAAAAACTGAGTTGCTTGTGATAGGAATGGCACATCTCATATTAGGGTGGAGAGCTTTGATGAAGTTCATATCAACTACATCACATAACCACGCAGTTAATGTACCGTTATGGCTGTGACACCGGGAACTATCGATGCATATGTCATGGCAAATGTAAAATTTGAGAAATTGGCCTTCTGGACATGGAATTAAGCTATGTTTTTTTCATGGCTACAAAACTATAGGCCTCACCCTAGGGAACCTAAATTGGTAAAAGTAAGTCCCTAGAGATTTTTCTAAAAATAACCTATCATAGGCAACAAAGCAGTGTTTGTTTTGGTGAAATCATGCAATTCCATAAAAAAATGTCTGGGTCCACCCATGTTACAAAATGAGTTGGTTGTGACTGGAATGACACATCCCATGTTAGCGTGGAGAGCTTAGATGAAGTTAGTACCAATTATGTTGCACAACCACGCCGTTAAGGTACCGTGATGGCCGCGACCTCAGAAATTGCCGATTCAAACATCGTGGCAAATGTAAAACCTTGAGAAATTTGCCTTCTGGACATGGAATTGAGCAAGGTTTTTTCATGGCTATAGAAGTGTAGGCCTCACCCTAGGGAACTTGAATTGGTAAAAGTGCTTCCCTTGAGATGTTTCTAGAAATAACTTATCATAGGCAACAAAGCAGTGTTTGTTTCGGTGAAATCATGTAATTCCATCAAAGATGTCTGGGTCTACCCGTGTTACGAAATGAGTTGGTTGTGATAGGAATGGCACATCTTATATTAGGGTGGAGAGCTTAGATGTAGTCAGTATCAATTATGTCACACAACTAGGTCGTTAAGGTACCATGATGGCCATGACACTGGAAACTGCCGATTCAGATGTCCTAGCAAATGTAAAACTTTAAGAAATTTGCCTTCTGGACATGGAATCAAGCTAGTTTTTTTCATAGCAACAAAACTATAGGCCTCACCGTAAGGAACCTGAATTGGAAAAAGTGAGTCCCTAGAGATTTTTCTAAAAATAACTTATCATAGGCAACAAAGCAATGTTTATTTTGGTGAAATAATGCAATTCCATCAAAGATGTCTGGGTCCACCCGTATTACGAAATGAGTTGGTTGTGATAGGAATGGAACATCTCATGTTAGGGTGGAGAGCTTAGATGATGTCAATATCAATTATGTCACACAATAATGCCGTTAAGGTACCATGATGGCCGCGACACCGGAAACTGTCGATTCAGATGTCGTGGCAAATGTAAAACGTTGAGAAATTTGCCTTCTGGACATGGAATCGAGCTAGTTTTTTTATTGACTATAGAACTATAGGCTTCACCATAGGGAACCTAGATTAGCAAAAGTGGGTTCCTAGAGATTTTTCTAAAAATAACTTATCATAGGCAATAAAGCAGTGTTTGTTTTGGTGAAATAATGCAATTCCATCAAAGATGTCTGGCTCCACCTGTCTTATAAAATGAGTTGGTTGTGATAGGAATGGCACATCTCGTATTAGGGTGGAGAGCGTTGCTGAAGTTCATATCAACTACATCACATAACCACGCAGTTAATGTACCGTGATGGCCGCGACACCGAGAACTATCGACGCATATGTCGTGGCAAATGTAAAACTTTGAGAAATTTGCCTTCTGGACATGGAATTAAGCTATGTTTTTTTCATGGATACAAAACAATAGGCCTCACCCTAGGAAACCTAAATTGATAAAAGTTAGTCCCTAGAGATTTTTCTAAAAATAACCTATCATAGGCAACAAAGTAGTGTTTGTTCGGTAAAATCATGCAATTCCATCAAAAATGTCTGGGTCCACCCATGTTACAAAACGAGTTGGTTGTGACTGGAATGGCACATCCCATGTTAGCGTGGAGAGCTTAGATGAAGTCAGTATCAATTAGGTTGCTCAACCACGCCGTTAAGGTACCGTGAAGGCCGCGACCTCGGAAATTGCCGATTCAGACATCGTGGCAAATGTAAAACCTTGAGAAATTTGCCTTCTAGACATGAAATTAAGCTAGGTTTTTTTCATGGCTATAGAAGTATAGGCCTCACCCTAGGGAACTTGAATTGGTAAAAGTGCTTCCCTTGAGATTTTTATAGAAATAACTTATCATAGGCAACAAAGCAGTGGTTGTTTCGGTGAAATCATGCAATTCCATCAAAGATGTCTGTCTCCACCCGTCTTAAAAACTGAGTTGCTTGTGATAGGAATGGCACATCTCATATTAGGGTGGAGAGCTTTGATGAAGTTCATATCAACTACATCACATAACCACGCAGTTAATGTACCGTTATGGCTGTGACACCGGGAACTATCGATGCATATGTCATGGCAAATGTAAAACTTTGAGAAATTGGCCTTCTGGACATGGAATTAAGCTATGTTTTTTTCATGGCTACAAAACTATAGGCCTCACCCTAGGGAACCTAAATTGGTAAAAGTGAGTCCCTAGAGATTTTTCTAAAAATAACCTATCATAGGCAACAAAGCAGTGTTTGTTTTGGTGAAATCATGCAATTCCATAAAAAAATGTCTGGGTCCACCCATGTTACAAAATGAGTTGGTTGTGACTGGAATGACACATCCCATGTTAGCGTGGAGAGCTTAGATGAAGTTAGTACCAATTATGTTGCACAACCACGCCGTTAAGGTACCGTGATGGCCGCGACCTCAGAAATTGCCGATTCAAACATCGTGGCAAATGTAAAACCTTGAGAAATTTGCCTTCTGGACATGGAATTGAGCTAGGTTTTTTCATGGCTATAGAAGTGTAGGCCTCACCCTAGGGAACTTGAATTGGTAAAAGTGCTTCCCTTGAGATGTTTCTAGAAATAACTTATCATAGGCAACAAAGCAGTGTTTGTTTCGGTGAAATCATGCAATTCCATCAAAGATGTCTGGGTCTACCCGTGTTACGAAATGAGTTGGTTGTGATAGGAATGGCACATCTTATATTAGGGTGGAGAGCTTAGATGTAGTCAGTATCAATTATGTCACACAACTAGGTTGTTAAGGTACCATGATGGCCACGACACTGGAAACTGCCGATTCAGATGTCCTAGCAAATGTAAAACTTTAAGAAATTTGCCTTCTGGACATGGAATCAAGCTAGTTTTTTTCATAGCAACAAAACTATAGGCCTCACCGTAAGGAACCTGAATTGGAAAAAGTGAGTCCCTAGAGATTTTTCTAAAAATAACTTATCATAGGCAACAAAGCAATGTTTATTTTGGTGAAATAATGCAATTCCATCAAAGATGTCTGGGTCCACCCGTATTACGAAATGAGTTGGTTGTGATAGGAATGGAACATCTCATGTTAGAGTGGAGAGATTAGATGATGTCAATATCAATTATGTCACACAATAATGCCGTTAAGGTACCATGATGGCCGCGACACCGGAAACTGTCGATTCAGATGTCGTGGCAAATGTAAAACGTTGAGAAATTTGCCTTCTAGACATGGAATCGAGCTAGTTTTTTTATTGACTATAGAACTATAGGCTTCACCATAGGGAACCTAGATTAGCAAAAGTGGGTTCCTAGAGATTTTTCTAAAAATAACTTATTATAGGCAATAAAGCAATGTTTGTTTTGGTGAAATAATGCAATTCCATCAAAGATGTCTGGCTCCACCTGTCTTATAAAATGAGTTGGTTGTGATAGGAATGGCACATCTCGTATTAGGGTGGAGTGCTTTGCTGAAGTTCATATCAACTACATCACATAACCACGCAGTTAATGTACCGTGATGGCCGCGACACCGAGAACTATCGACGCATATGTCGTGGCAAATGTAAAACTTTGAGAAATTTGCCTTCTGGACATGGAATTAAGCTATGTTTTTTTCATGGATACAAAACAATAGGCCTCACCCTAGGAAACCTAAATTGATAAAAGTTAGTCCCTAGAGATTTTTCTAAAAATAACCTATGATAGGCAACAAAGTAGTGTTTGTTCGGTGAAATCATGCAATTCCATCAAAAATGTCTGGGTCCACCCATGTTACAAAACGAGTTGGTTATGACTGGAATGGCACATCCCATGTTAGCGTGGAGAGCTTAGATGAAGTCAGTATCAATTAGGTTGCACAACCACGCCGTTAAGGTACCGTGAAGGCCGCGACCTCGGAAATTGCCGATTCAGACATCGTGGCAAATGTAAAACCTTGAGAAATTTGCCTTCTAGACATGAAATTAAGCTAGGTTTTTTCATGGCTATAGAAGTATAGGCCTCACCCTAGGGAACTTGAATTGGTAAAAGTGCTTCCCTTGAGATTTTTATAGAAATAACTTATCATAGGCAACAAAGCAGTGGTTGTTTCGGTGAAATCATGCAATTCCATCAAAGATGTCTGTCTCCACCCGTCTTAAAAACTGAGTTGCTTGTGATAGGAATGGCACATCTCATATTAGGGTGGAGAGCTTTGATGAAGTTCATATCAACTACATCACATAACCACGCAGTTAATGTACCGTTATGGCTGTGACACCGGGAACTATCGATGCATATGTCATGGCAAATGTAAAACTTTGAGAAATTGGCCTTCTGGACATGGAATTAAGCTATGTTTTTTTCATGGCTACAAAACTATAGGCCTCACCCTAGGGAACCTAAATTGGTAAAAGTGAGTCCCTAGAGATTTTTCTAAAAATAACCTATCATAGGCAACAAAGCAGTGTTTGTTTTGGTGAAATCATGCAATTCCATAAAAAAATGTCTGGGTCCACCCATGTTACAAAATGAGTTGGTTGTGACTGGAATGACACATCCCATGTTAGCGTGGAGAGCTTAGATGAAGTTAGTACCAATTATGTTGCACAACCACGCCGTTAAGGTACCGTGATGGCCGCGACCTCAGAAATTGCCGATTCAAACATCGTGGCAAATGTAAAACCTTGAGAAATTTGCCTTCTGGACATGGAATTGAGCTAGGTTTTTTCATGGCTATAGAAGTATAGGCCTCACCATAGGGAACTTGAATTGGTAAAAGTGCTTCCCTTGAGAGTTTTATAGAAATAACTTATCATAGGCAACAAAGCAGTGTTTGTTACGGTGAAATCATGCAATTCCATCAAAGATGTCTGGGTCTACCCGTGTTACGAAATGAGTTGGTTGTGATAGGAATGGCACATCTCACATTAGGGTGGAGAGCTTAGATGTAGTCAGTATCAATTATGTCACACAACTAGGACGTTATGGTACCATGATGGCCATGACACTGGAAACTGTCGATTCAGATGTCCTAGCAAATGTAAAACTTTAAGAAATTTGCCTTCTAGACATGGAATCAAGCTAGTTTTTTTTCATAGCAACAAAACTATAGGCCTCACCGTAAGGAACCTGAATTGGAAAAAGTGAGTCCCTAGAGATTTTTCTAAAAATAACTTATCATAGGCAACAAAACAATGTTTATTTTGGTGGAATAATGCAATTCCATCAAAGATATCTGGGTCCACCCGTATTACGAAATGAGTTAGTTGTGATAGGAATGGCACATCTCATGTTAGGGTGGAGAGATTAGATGATGTCAATATCAATTATGTCACACAACAATGCCGTTAAGGTACCATGATGGCTGCGACACTGGAAACTGCCGATTCAGATGTCGTGGCAAATGTAAAACGTTGAGAAATGTGCCTTCTGGACATGGAATCGAGCTAGTTTTTTTCGTGACTATAGAACTATAGGCTTCACCATAGGGAACCTAGATTAGCAAAAGTGGGTTCCTAGAGATTTTTCTAAAAATAACCTATCATAGGCAACAAAGTAGTGTTTGTTTGGTGAAATCATGCAATTCCATCAAAAATGTCTGGGTCCACCCATGTTACAAAACGAGTTGGTTGTGACTAGAATGGCACATCCCATGTTAGCGTGGAGAGCTTAGATGAAGTTAGTATCAATTAGGTTGCACAACCACGCCGTTATGGTACCGTGATGGCCGCGACCTCGGAAATTGCCGATTCAGACATCGTGGCAAATGTAAAACCTTGAGAAATTTGCCTTCTAGACATGGAATTGAGCTAGGTTTTTTTCATGGCTATAGAAGTATAGGCCTCACCCTAGGGAACTTGAATTGGTAAAAGTGCTTCCCTTGAGATTTTTATAGAAATAACTTGTCATAGGCAACAAAGCAGTGTTTGTTTCGGTGAAATCATGCAATTCCATCAAAGATGTCTGGCTCCACCCGTCTTATAAAATGAGTTGGTTGTGATACGAATAGCACATCTCGTATTGGGGTGGAGAGCTTTGATGAAGTTCATATCAAATACATCACATAACCATGCAGTTAATGTACCATTATGGCCGTGACACCGGGAACTATCGATGCATATGTTGTGGCAAATGTAAAACTTTGAGAAATTGGCCTTCTGGACATGGAATTAAGCTATGTTTTTTTCATGGCTACAAAACTATAGGCCTCACCCTAGGGAACCTAAATTGGTAAAAGTGAGTCCCTAGAGATTTTTCTAAAAATAACCTATCATAGGCAACAAAGCAGTGTTTGTTTTGGTGAAATCATGCAATTCCATAAAAAAATGTTTGGTCCACCCATGTTATAAAATGAGTTGGTTGTGACTAGAATAGCACATCCCATGTTAGCGTGGAGAGCTTAGATGAAGTTAGTATCAATTATGTTGCACAACCACGCCGTTAAGGTACTGTGAGGGCCGCGACCTCAAAAATGGCCGATTCAAACATCGTGGCAAATGTAAAACCTTGAGAAATTTGCCTTCTAGACATGGAATCGAGCTAGTTTTTTTCATGAATATAGAACTATAGGCTTCACCATAGGGAACCTAGATTAGCAAAAGTGGGTTACTAGAGATTTTTCTAAAAATAACTTATCATAGGCAATAAAGCAGTGTTTGTTTCGGTGAAATAATGCAATTCCATCAAAGATGTCTGGCTCCACCCGTCTTATAAAATGAGTTGGTTGTGATAGGAATGGCACATCTCATATTAGGGTGGAGAGCTTTGCTGAAGTTCATATCAACTACATCACATAACCACGCAGTTAATGTACCATGATGGCCGCGACACCGGGAACTATCGATGCATATGTCGTGGCAAATGTAAAACTTTGAGAAATTTGCCTTCTAGACATGGAATTAAGCTATGTTTTTTTTCATGGCTACAAAACTATAGACCTCACCCTAGGAAACCTAAATTGGTAAAAGTGAGTCCCTAGAGATTTTTCTAAAAATAACCTATCATAGGCAACAAAGTAGTGTTTGTTTGGTGAAATCATGCAATTCCATCAAAAATGTCTGGGTCCACCCATGTTACAAAACGAGTTGGTTGTGACTGGAATGGCACATCCCATGTTAGCGTGGAGAGCTTAGATGAAGTCAGTATCAATTAGGTTGCACAACCACGCCGTTATGGTACCGTGATGGCCGCGACCTCGGAAATTGCCGATTCAGACATCGTGGCAAATGTAAAACCTTGAGAAATTTGCCTTCTAGACATGGAATTGAGCTAGGTTTTTTTCATGGCTATAGAAGTATAGGCCTCACCCTAGGGAACTTGAATTGGTAAAAGTGCTTCCCTTGAGATTTTTATAGAAATAACTTGTCATAGGCAACAAAGCAGTGCTTGTTTCGGTGAAATCATGCAATTCCATCAAAGATGTCTGGCTCCACCCGTCTTATAAAATGAGTTGGTTGTGATATGAATAGCACATCTCGTATTGGGGTGGAGAGCTTTGATGAAGTTCATATCAAATACATCACATAACCACGCAGTTAATGTACCATTATGGCCGTGACACCGGGAACTATCGATGCATATGTTGTGGCAAATGTAAAACTTTGAGAAATTGGCCTTCTGGACATGGAATTAAGCTATGTTTTTTTCATGGCTACAAAACTATAGGCCTCACCCTAGGGAACCTAAATTGGTAAAAGTGAGTCCCTAGAGAGTTTTCTAAAAATAACCTATCATAGGCAACAAAGCAGTGTTTGTTTTGGTGAAATCATGCAATTCCATAAAAAAATGTTTGGGTCCACCCATGTTATAAAATGAGTTGGTTGTGACTATAATGGCACATCCCATGTTAGCGTGGAGAGCTTAGATGAAGTTAGTATCAATTATGTTGCACAACCACGCCGTTAAGGTACTGTGAGGGCCGCGACCTCAAAAATGGCCGATTCAAACATCGTGGCAAATGTAAAACCTTGAGAAATTTGCCTTCTAGACATGAAATTGAGCTAGGTTTTTTCATGGCTATAGAAATATAGGCCTCACCCTAGGGAACTTGAATTGGTAAAAGTTCTTCCCTTGAGATTTTTCTAGAAATTACTTATCATAGGCAACAAAGCAGTGTTTGTTTCGGTGAAATCATGCAATTCCATCAAAGATGTCTGGGTCTACCCGTGTTACGAAATGAGTTGGTTGTGATAGGAATGGCACATCTCATATTAGGGTGGAGAGCTTAGATGTAGTCAGTATCAATTATGTCACACAACTAGGCCATTAAGGTACCATGATGGCCGCGACACTGGAAACTGCCGATTCAGATGTCCTAGCAAATGTAAAACCTTAAGAAATTTGCCTTTTGGACATGGAATCAAGCTAGTTTTTTTTCGTAGCAACAAAACTATAGGCCTCACCATAAGGAACCTGAATTGGAAAAAGTGAGTCCCTAGAGATGTTTCTAAAAATAACTTATCATAGGCAACAAAGCAATGTTTGTTTTGGTGAAATAATGCAATTCTATCAAAGATGTCTGGGTCCACCCGTATTACGAAATGAGTTGGTTGTGATAGGAATGGCACATCTCATGTTAGGGTGGAGAGCTTAGATGATGTCAATATCAATTATGTCACACAACAATGCCGTTAAGGTACCATGATGGCCGTGACACCGGAAACTGCCGATTCAGATGTCGTGGCAAATGTAAAATGTTGAGAAATTTGCCTTCTGGACATGGAATCGAGCTAGTTTTTTTCGTGACTATAGAACTATAGGCTTCACCATAGGGAACCTAGATTAGCAAAAGTGGGTTCCTAGAGATTTTCTAAAAATAACTTATCATAGGCAATAAAGCAGTGTTTGTTTCGGTGAAATAATGCAATTCCATCAAAGATGTCTGGCTCCACCTGTCTTATAAAATGAGTTGGTTGTGATAGGAATGGCACATCTCATATTAGGGTGGAGAGCTTTGCTGAAGTTCATATCAACTACATCACATAACCACGCAGTTAATGTACCGTTATGGCCACGACACCGGGAACTATCCATGCATATGTCGTGGCAAATGTAAAACTTTGAGAAATTTGCCTTCTGGACATGGAATTAAGCTATGTTTTTTTCATGGCTACAAAACTATAGGCCTCACCCTAGGGAACCTAAATTGGTAAAAGTGAGTCCCTAGAGAGTTTTCTAAAAATAACCTATCATAGGCAACAAAGCAGTGTTTGTTTTGGTGAAATCATGCAATTCCATAAAAAAATGTTTGGGTCCACCCATGTTATAAAATGAGTTGGTTGTGACTAGAATAGCACATCCCATGTTAGCGTGGAGAGCTTAGATGAAGTTAGTATCAATTATGTTGCACAACCACGCCGTTAAGGTACTGTGAGGGCCGCGACCTCAAAAATGGCCGATTCAAACATCGTGGCAAATGTAAAACCTTGAGAAATTTGCCTTCTAGACATGAAATTGAGCTAGGTTTTTTCATGGCTATAGAAATATAGGCCTCACCCTAGGGAACTTGAATTGGTAAAAGTTCTTCCCTTGAGATTTTTCTAGAAATTACTTATCATAGGCAACAAAGCAGTGTTTGTTTCGGTGAAATCATGCAATTCCATCAAAGATGTCTGGGTCTACCCGTGTTACGAAATGAGTTGGTTGTGATAGGAATGGCACATCTCATATTAGGGTGGAGAGCTTAGATGTAGTCAGTATCAATTATGTCACACAACTAGGCCATTAAGGTACCATGATGGCCGCGACACTGGAAACTGCCGATTTAGATGTCCTAGCAAATGTAAAACCTTAAGAAATTTGCCTTCTGGACATGGAATCAAGCTAGTTTTTTTTCGTAGCAACAAAACTATAGGCCTCACCATAAGGAACCTGAATTGGAAAAAGTGAGTCCCTAGAGATGTTTCTAAAAATAACTTATCATAGGTAACAAAGCAATGTTTGTTTTGGTAAAATAATGCAATTCTATCAAAGATGTCTGGGTCCACCCGTATTACGAAATGAGTTGGTTGTGATAGGAATGGCACATCTCATGTTAGGGTGGAGAGCTTAGATGATGTCAATATCAATTATGTCACACAACAATGCCGTTAAGGTACCATGATGGCCGTGACACCGGAAACTGCCGATTCAGATGTCGTGGCAAATGTAAAATGTTGAGAAATTTGCCTTCTGGACATGGAATCGAGCTAGTTTTTTTCGTGACTATAGAACTATAGGCTTCACCATAGGGAACCTAGATTAGCAAAAGTGGGTTCCTAGAGATTTTCTAAAAATAACTTATCATAGGCAATAAAGCAGTGTTTGTTTCGGTGAAATAATGCAATTCCATCAAAGATGTCTGGCTCCACCTGTCTTATAAAATGAGTTGGTTGTGATAGGAATGGCACATCTCATATTAGGGTGGAGAGCTTTGCTGAAGTTCATATCAACTACATCACATAACCACGCAGTTAATGTACCGTTATGGCCGCGACACCGGGAACTATCCATGCATATGTCGTGGCAAATGTAAAACTTTGAGAAATTTGCCTTCTGGACATGGAATTAAGCTATGTTTTTTTCATGGCTACAAAACTATAGGCCTCACCCTAGGGAACCTAAATTGGTAAAAGTGAGTCCCTAGATATTTTTCTAAAAATAATCTATCATAGGCAACAAAGCAGTGTTTGTTTTGGTGAAATCATGCAATTCCATAAAAAAGGTCTGGTTCCACCCGTGTTACAAAACGAGTTGGTTGTGACTAGAATGGCACATCCCATGTTAGCGTGGAGAGCTTAGATGAAGTTAGTATCAATTATGTTGCACAACCACGCCGTTAAGGTACCGTGATGGCCGTGACCTCAGAAATTGCCGATTCAAACATCGTGGCAAATGTAAAACCTTGAGAAATTTGGCTTCTGGACATGGAATTCAGCTAGGTTTTTTCATGGCTATAGAAGTATAGGCCTCACCCTAGGGAACTTGAATTGGTAAAAGTGCTTTCCTTGATATTTTTCTAGAAATAACTTATCATAGGCAACAAAGCAGTGTTTGTTTCTGTGAAATCATGCAATTCCATCAAAGATGTCTGGGTCTACCCGTGTTACGAAATGAGTTGGTTGTGAAAGGAATGGCACATCTCATATTAGGGTATAGAGCTTAGATGTAGACAGTATCAATTATGTCAGACAACTAGGCCGTTAAGGTACCATGATGGCCGCGACACTAGAAACTGCCGATTCAGATGTCCTAGCAAATGTAAAACCTTAAGAAATTTGCCTTCTGGACATGGAATCAAGCTAGTTTTTTTTCATAGCAACAAAACTATAGGCCTCACCATAAGGAACCTGAATTGGAAAAAGTGAGTCCCTAGAGATGTTTCTAAAAATAACTTATCATAGGCAACAAAGCAATGTTTGTTTTGGTGAAATAATGCAATTCTATCAAAGATGTCTGGGTCCACCCGTATTACGAAATGAGTTGGTTGTGATACGAATGGCACATCTCATGTTAGGGTGGAGAGCTTAGATGATGTCAATATCAATTATGTCACACAACAATGCCATTAAGGTACCATGATGGCCGTGACACCAGAAACTGCCGATTCAGATGTCGTGGCAAATGTAAAATGTTAAGAAATTTGCCTTCTGGACATGGAATCGAGCTAGTTTTTTTCATGACTATAGAACTATAGGCTTCACCATAGGGAACCTAGATTAGCAAAAGTGGGTTCCTAGAGATTTTCTAAAAATAACTTATCATAGGCAATAAAGCAGTGTTTGTTTCGGTGAAATAATGCAATTCCATCAAAGATGTCTGGCTCCACCTGTCTTATAAAATGAGTTGGTTGTGATAGGAATGGCACATCTCATATTAGGGTGGAGAGCTTTGCTGAAGTTCATATCAACTACATCACATAACCACGCAGTTAATGTACCGTTATGGCCGCGACACCGAGAACTATCCATGCATATGTCGTGGCAAATGTAAAACTTTGAGAAATTTGCCTTCTGGACATGGAATTAAGCTATGTTTTTTTCATGGCTACAAAACTATAGGCCTCACCCTAGGGAACCTAAATTGGTAAAAGTGAGTCCCTAGATATTTTTCTAAAAAGAATCTATCATAGGCAACAAAGCAGTGTTTGTTTTGGTGAAATCATGCAATTCCATAAAAAAGGTCTGGTTCCACCCGTGTTACAAAATGAGTTGGTTGTGACTAGAATGGCACATCCCATGTTAGCGTGGAGAGCTTAGATGAAGTTAGTATCAATTATGTTGCACAACCACGCCGTTAAGGTACCGTGATGGCCGTGACCTCAGAAATTGCCGATTCAAACATCGTGGCAAATGTAAAACCTTGAGAAATTTGGCTTCTGGACATGGAATTCAGCTAGGTTTTTTCATGGCTATAGAAGTATAGGCCTCACCCTAGGGAACTTGAATTGGTAAAAGTGCTTTCCTTGAGATTTTTCTAGAAATAACTTATCATAGGCAACAAAGCAGTGTTTGTTTCTGTGAAATCATGCAATTCCATCAAAGATGTCTGGGTCTACCCGTGTTACGAAATGAGTTGGTTGTGAAAGGAATGGCACATCTCATATTAGGGTATAGAGCTTAGATGTAGTCAGTATCAATTATGTCACACAACTAGGCCGTTAAGGTACCATGATGGCCGCGACACTGGAAACTGCCGATTCAGATGTCCTAGCAAATGCAAAACCTTAAGAAATTTGCCTTCTGGACATGGAATCAAGCTAGTTTTTTTTTATAGCAACAAAACTATAGGCCTCACCATAAGGAACCAGAATTGGAAAAAGTGTGTCCCAAGAGATTTTTCTAAAAATAACTTATCATAGGCAACATGCAATGTTTGTTTTGGTGAATTAATGCAATTCCATCAAAGATGTCTGGGTCCACACGTATTATGAAATGAGTTGGTTGTGATAGGAATGGCACATCTCATGTTAGGGTGGATAGCTTAGATGATGTCAATATCAATTATGTCACACAACAATGCTGTTAAGGTACAATGATGGCCGCGACACCGGAAACTACCGATTCAGATGTCGTGGCAAATGTAAAACGTTGAGAAATTTGCCTTCTGGACATGGAATCGAGCTAGTTTTTTTCATGACTATAGAACTATAGGCTTCACCATAGGGAACCTAGATTAGCAAAAGTGGGTTCCTAGAGATTTTTCGAAAAATAAATTATCATAGGCAATAAAGCAGTGTTTGTTTCGGTGAAATAATGCAATTCCATCAAAGATGTTTGGCTCCACCCGTCTTATAAAATGAGTTGGTTGTGATAGGAATGGCACATCTCGTATTAGGGTGGAGAGCTTTGCTGAAGTTCATATCAACTACATCACATAACCACGCAGTTAATGTACCATGATGGCCGTGACACCGGGAACTATCGATGCATATGTCGTGGCGAATGTAAAACTTTGAGAAATTTGCCTTCTGGACATGGAATTAAGCTATGTTTTTTTTCTAGACATGAAAAAGTGAGTCCCAAGAGATTTTTCTAAAAATAACCTATCATAGGCAACAAAGTAGTGTTTGTTTGGTGAAATCATGCAATTCCATCAAAAATGTCTGGGTCCACCCATGTTACAAAACGAGTTGGTTGTGACTGGAATGGCACATCCCATGTTAGCGTGGAGAGCTTAGATGAAGTCAGTATCAATTAGGTTGCACAACCACGCCGTTATGGTACCGTGATGGCCGCGACCTCGGAAATTGCCGATTCAGACATCGTGGCAAATGTAAAACCTTGAGAAATTTGCCTTCTAGACATGGAATTGAGCTAGGTTTTTTTCATGGCTATAGAAGTATAGGCCTCACCCTAGGGAACTTGAATTGGTAAAAGTGCTTCCCTTGAGATGTTTATAGAAATAACTTGTCATAGGCAACAAAGCAGTGTTTGTTTCGGTGAAATCATGCAATTCCATCAAAGATGTCTGGCTCCACCCGTCTTATAAAATGAGTTGGTTGTGATACGAATAGCACATCTCGTATTGGGGTGGAGAGCTTTGATGAAGTTCATATCAAATACATCACATAACCATGCAGTTAATGTACCATTATGGCCGTGACACCGGGAACTATCGATGCATATGTTGTGGCAAATGTAAAACTTTGAGAAATTGGCCTTCTGGACATGGAATTAAGCTATGTTTTTTTCATGGCTACAAAACTATAGGCCTCACCCTAGGGAACCTAAATTGGTAAAAGTGAGTCCCTAGAGATTTTTCTAAAAATAACCTATCATAGGCAACAAAGCAGTGTTTGTTTTGGTGAAATCATGCAATTCCATAAAAAAATGTTTGGTCCACCCATGTTATAAAATGAGTTGGTTGTGACTAGAATAGCACATCCCATGTTAGCGTGGAGAGCTTAGATGAAGTTAGTATCAATTATGTTGCACAACCACGCCGTTAAGGTACTGTGAGGGCCGCGACCTCAAAAATGGCCGATTCAAACATCGTGGCAAATGTAAAACCTTGAGAAATTTGCCTTCTAGACATGGAATCGAGCTAGTTTTTTTCATGAATATAGAACTATAGGCTTCACCATAGGGAACCTAGATTAGCAAAAGTGGGTTACTAGAGATTTTTCTAAAAATAACTTATCATAGGCAATAAAGCAGTGTTTGTTTCGGTGAAATAATGCAATTCCATCAAAGATGTCTGGCTCCACCCGTCTTATAAAATGAGTTGGTTGTGATAGGAATGGCACATCTCATATTAGGGTGGAGAGCTTTGATGAAGTTCATATCAACTACATCACATAACCACGCAGTTAATGTACCATGATGGCCGCGACACCGGGAACTATCGATGCATATGTCGTGGGAAATGTAAAACTTTGAGAAATTTGCCTTCTAGACATGGAATTAAGCTATGTTTTTTTTTCATGGCTACAAAACTATAGGCCTCACCCTAGGAAACCTAAATTGGTAAAATTGAGTCCCTAGAGATTTTTCTAAAAATAACCTATCATAGGCAACAAAGTAGTGTTTGTTTGGTGAAATCATGCAATTCCATCAAAAATGTCTGGGTCCACCCATGTTACAAAACGAGTTGGTTGTGACTGGAATGGCACATCCCATGTTAGCGTGGAGAGCTTAGATGAAGTCAGTATCAATTAGGTTGCACAACCACGCCGTTATGGTACCGTGATGGCCGCGACCTCGGAAATTGCCGATTCAGACATCGTGGCAAATGTAAAACCTTGAGAAATTTGCCTTCTAGACATGGAATTGAGCTAGGTTTTTTTCATGGCTATAGAAGTATAGGCCTCACCCTAGGGAACTTGAATTGGTAAAAGTGCTTCCCTTGAGATTTTTATAGAAATAACTTGTCATAGGCAACAAAGCAGTGTTTGTTTCGGTGAAATCATGCAATTCCATCAAAGATGTCTGGCTCCACCCGTCTTATAAAATGAGTTGGTTGTGATATGAATAGCACATCTCGTATTGGGGTGGAGAGCTTTGATGAAGTTCATATCAAATACATCACATAACCACGCAGTTAATGTACCATTATGGCCGTGACACCGGGAACTATCGATGCATATGTTGTGGCAAATGTAAAACTTTGAGAAATTGGCCTTCTGGACATGGAATTAAGCTATGTTTTTTTCATGGCTACAAAACTATAGGCCTCACCCTAGGGAACCTAAATTGGTAAAAGTGAGTCCCTAGAGATTTTTCTAAAAATAACCTATCATAGGCAACAAAGCAGTGTTTGTTTTGGTGAAATCATGCAATTCCATAAAAAAATGTTTGGGTCCACCCATGTTATAAAATGAGTTGGTTGTGACTAGAATAGCACATCATATGTTAGCGTGGAGAGCTTAGATGAAGTTAGTATCAATTATGTTGCACAACCACGCCGTTAAGGTACTGTGAGGGCCGCGACCTCAAAAATGGCCGATTCAAACATCGTGGCAAATGTAAAACCTTGAGAAATTTGCCTTCTAGACATGGAATTGAGCTAGGTTTTTTCATGGCTATAGAAATATAGGCCTCACCCTAGGGAACTTGAATTGGTAAAAGTTCTTCCCTTGAGATTTTTCTAGAAATTACTTATCATAGGCAACAAAGCAGTGTTTGTTTCGGTGAAATCATGCAATTCCATCAAAGATGTCTGGGTCTACCCGTGTTACGAAATGAGTTGGTTGTGATAGGAATGGCACATCTCATATTAGGGTGGAGAGCTTAGATGTAGTCAGTATCAATTATGTCACACAACTAGGCCCTTAAGGTACCATGATGGGCGCGACACTGGAAACTGCCGATTCAGATGTCCTAGCAAATGTAAAACCTTAAGAAATTTGCCTTCTGGACATGGAATCAAGCTAGTTTTTTTTCGTAGCAACAAAACTATAGGCCTCACCATAAGGAACCTGAATTGGAAAAAGTGATTCCCTAGAGATGTTTCTAAAAATAACTTATCATAGGCAACAAAGCAATGTTTGTTTTGGTGAAATAATGCAATTCTATCAAAGATGTCTGGGTCCACCCGTATTACGAAATGAGTTGGTTGTGATAGGAATGGCACATCTCATGTTAGGGTGGAGAGCTTAGATGATGTCAATATCAATTATGTCACACAACAATGCCGTTAAGGTACCATGATGGCCGTGACACCGGAAACTGCCGATTCAGATGTCGTGGCAAATGTAAAATGTTGAGAAATTTGCCTTCTGGACATGGAATCGAGCTAGTTTTTTTCGTGACTATAGAACTATAGGCTTCACCATAGGGAACCTAGATTAGCAAAAGTGGGTTCCTAGAGATTTTCTAAAAATAACTTATCATAGGCAATAAAGCAGTGTTTGTTTCGGTGAAATAATGCAATTCCATCAAAGATGTCTGGCTCCACCTGTCTTATAAAATGAGTTGGTTGTGATAGGAATGGCACATCTCATATTAGGGTGGAGAGCTTTGCTGAAGTTCATATCAACTACATCACATAACCACGCAGTTAATGTACCGTTATGGCCGTGACACCGGGAACTATCCATGCATATGTCGTGGCAAATGTAAAACTTTGAGAAATTTGCCTTCTGGACATGGAATTAAGCTATGTTTTTTTCATGGCTACAAAACTATAGGCCTCACCCTAGGGAACCTAAATTGGTAAAAGTGAGTCCCTAGATATTTTTCTAAAAATAATCTATCATAGGCAACAAAGCAGTGTTTGTTTTGGTGAAATCATGCAATTCCATAAAAAAGGTCTGGTTCCACCCGTGTTACAAAACGAGTTGGTTGTGACTAGAATGGCACATCCCATGTTAGCGTGGAGAGCTTAGATGAAGTTAGTATCAATTATGTTGCACAACCACGCCGTTAAGGTACCGTGATGGCCGTGACCTCAGAAATTGCCGATTCAAACATCGTGGCAAATGTAAAACCTTGAGAAATTTGGCTTCTGGACATGGAATTCAGCTAGGTTTTTTCATGGCTATAGAAGTATAGGCCTCACCCTAGGGAACTTGAATTGGTAAAAGTGCTTTCCTTGAGATTTTTCTAGAAATAACTTATCATAGGCAACAAAGCAGTGTTTGTTTCTGTGAAATCATGCAATTCCATCAAAGATGTCTGGGTCTACCCGTGTTACGAAATGAGTTGGTTGTGAAAGGAATGGCACATCTCATATTAGGGTATAGAGCTTAGATGTAGTCAGTATCAATTATGTCACACAACTAGGCCGTTAAGGTACCATGATGGTCGCGACACTGGAAACTGCCGATTCAGATGTCCTAGCAAATGCAAAACCTGAATTGGAATGTTTGTTTTGGTGACACTGGAAATTTGCCTTCTGGACATGGAATCAAGCTAGTTTTTTTCATAGCAACAAAACTATAGGCCTCACCATAAGGAACCTGAATTGGAAAAAGTGTGTCCCAAGAGATTTTTCTAAAAATAACTTATCATAGGCAACATGCAATGTTTGTTTTGGTGAAATAATGCAATTCCATCAAAGATGTCTGGGTCCACACGTATTACAAAATGAGTTGGTTGTGATAGGAATAGCACATCTCATGTTAGGGTGGATAGCTTAGATGATGTCAATATCAATTATGTCACACAACAATGCCGTTAAGGTACCATGATGGCCGTGACACCGGAAACTGTCGATTCAGATGTCGTGGCAAATGTAAAACGTTGAGAAATTTGCCTTCTGGACATGGAATCGAGCTAGTTTTTTTCATGACTATAGAACTATAGGCTTCACCATAGGGAACCTAGATTAGCAAAAGTGGGTTCCTAGAGATTTTTCTAAAAATAACTTATCATAGGCAACACAACAGTGTTTGTTTCGGTGAAATCATGCAATTCCATCAAAGATGTCTGAGTCTACCCGTGTTATGAAATGAGTTGGTTGTGATAGGAATGACACATCTCATATTAGGGTGGAGAGCTTAGATTTAGTCAGTATCAATTATGTCAAACAACTAGGCTGTTAAGGTACCATGATGGCCGCGACACTGGAAACTGCCGATTCAGATGTCCTAGCAAATGCAAAACCTTAAGAAATTTGCCTTCTGGACATGGAATCAAGCTAGTTTTTTTTCATAGCAACAAAACTATAGGCCTCACCATAAGGAACCAGAATTGGAAAAAGTGAGTCCCAAGAGATTTTTCTAAGAATAACTTATCATAGGCAACAAAGCAATGTTTGTTTTGGTAAATTAATGCAATTCCATCAAAGATGTCTAGGTCCACCCGTATTACGAAATGAGTTGGTTGTGATAGGAATGACACATCTCATGTTAGGGTGGAGAGCTTAGATGATGTCAATATCAATTATGTCACACAACAATGCCGTTAAGGTACCATGATGGCCGCGACACCGGAAACTGCCGATTCAGATGTCGTGGCAAATGTAAAACGTTGAGAAATTTGCCTTCTGGACATGGAATCGAGCTAGTTTTTTTCATGACTATAGAACTATAGGCTTCACCATAGGGAACCTAGATTAGCAAAAGTGGGTTCCTAGAGATTTTTCTAAAAATAACTTATCATAGGCAACAAAGCAGTGTTTGTTTCGGTGAAATCATGCAATTCCATCAAAGATGTCTGGGTCTACCCGTGTTACGAATTGAGTTGGTTGTGATAGGAATGGCACATCTCATATTAGGGTGGAGAGCTTAGATGTAGTCAGTATCAATTATGTCAAACAACTAGGCCGTTAAGGTACCATGATGGCCGCGACACTGGAAACTACCGATTCAGGTGTCCTAGCAAATGTAAAACCTTAAGAAATTTGCCTTCTGGACATGGAATCAAGCTAGTTTTTTTTCATAGCAACAAAACTATAGGCCTCACATTAGGAAGCAGAATTGGAAAAAGTGAGTCCCTAGAGATTTTTCTAAAAATAACTTATCATAGGCAACAAAGCAATGTTTGTTTTGGTGAAATAATGCAATTCCATCAAAGATGTCTGGGTCCACCCGTATTACGAAATGAGTTGGTTGTGATAGGAATGGCACATCTTGTAACACTTCAAGTGTTTAGTCCTTAATTGCATTGCATTTGCATTGCATAAGCATAAGCATGCATCATTCATGTTTGTTATTTAATGTGATGCAACACATGTGATTATTCTAGGGTTTGTTTGATTTATTTCATGAAGTATTTGTTAGTTGGTGTAACAAAAAGGTAAGGTAGCCAATCATGACCTACAACACCTTAGTTATACTTAGGGTAACATTTGCAACAAGGTTCATGTTGACCAAAATTACAAAATTGCCCTCCAAGAGAAGTTTGACCACCATTTGACCCTAGAAGGCTCTGGTTTGACCAATTAAAAAGTCCAGCTTAGAAATCTTGCATGGAGAAGCAACCTTAAGCAAAGTTGTAGAGAATTTCATGAGGAACAAAAGTTCTAATATGGCCATCTCATGAAAATGACCAGAGCATGCTCAAAAATGGCCCACAAGTCAGCTTGAGTGGGAATCAACACTTAGAAAAATTCTAAGTCTGGAAATTGGACTTTTCAGTTTCACTGTACCTCACTTTAGCAACTTGTAACTCACAAACCAGGCCAAACCAGCCTTTGAGCCAATTGACAAAGTTGTTGTCCACACATAGCTCTACAACATTGTCAATATCACCATCACCTGGTTCTCAATAGTTTAGGAGATATAGTGTCAAGAAGTTAGGGTTTCAGTCGGCATTGATCTCTGAAACTGCATTTCAGTTTCAAGGGGCACCACTTTGGAGCTCTGTAGTTTCAAATCTAGGCCGAACCAGTCTAAGCTCCAATTGACAATTTTGTTGCCCTCACATAGCTCTACCAAATTGCTGTTAACACTTAGCACTAATACCGGCTAGATTTGGAACGGGGATCGGTGGAACTTTGGCCGTCAGTCGGGCAATGGACGCCGAAGTCGTCGGGTTCAGGGTTCAGACAACGACCGTGTCGTGGCGCTCGGGCAGAACAGCTTGGCCGCGTGGCGTCCGAGCTCTGCCGTCGCCTCCACGTCGCGAGCCCAGGCGCGGAGATGAAGACCGAGCCGACACCTCAACCCCCACCACTCGCGCTCGCCATTTCCTCCCTCTCTGCTTCCTTCTCCGCGCGCGGGCGGTGACCAGAGGAGTGAAACCGCGACGGTGTCGAGCCATTCTCCCAGACCTCGCCAATCCCTCCGCCTCACCACCCTCCATCTCCTTGACCCACCGAAGCCCGCGATTTGACTCGAGGTGAGCCGCATTGCCTTCTTCCCCGTCTCCGAGAGGTCGCCGGAGCCCGCCATGGGACCTCACCGTGGTCGGGGTGCTTCGGGTCTCTCTCCATTCTCCCTTCCTAGCAAAATGGATCCGCCTAGCTTCGGTGAAGCTCGTACCGAGCCTAGACCGCACCGTGCATCCTCACCGGCGACGGCGCGCCGCCACCGGACATCACCGGCCGCCGCTCGCGGTGACAAGCCCCTTCCACCCCATCCCCACCCATTCCACGAGCACCAATCGACGCACCGGGTGACAGAGAACACGAGGTGGTGCTCACTTGGCCGAGCGAGCTCTTCTCCGGCGAGCTCGAGCTCGTCGGAGCTCGCGGGTCTCCGCCTCCCCTGTCTCCTGTCGCTGACCGCGGGGGCCCGCCCGTCAGTGTCGCGCGCGGGCGGGAGCGCTGAGCGGGCCGCGCGCGCGCGAGTGTGGGCCGAGTTTTTCCGGGCCGGCCCAGTCATCTGAAATGAAATTCATTTTTATTATTTTGTCACTGATTTTTGTACAAGTTGGAAAAATATAGATCTAGGGTTTTAATGATCCAAAAATCATGAGATAAATTTTGTTGGGGTCTACATGATGTGTAGTATTTTAGAAAAATATGGATCTGGCATGAGATGTTTAAATTCTGTAAGAATTTAATAGATCCTTTAAATGTGTTTTGGAATGCATGCAAATTTGTTAAATTTATAACTTGAGCTGTAGTGTTCCATAAATCATGAAATTTGGTGGGTAGGTTACTCTATGCTAGCCCTAGCTCTGGTAAAAGTTTGGGCATCAGTGCTTAAGTAATTTCCAAGTTATAATGCAATCTTGTTATTCTAGGAAATACTTAAATGAATTTTTGTAATCTTTCTACATGTGCAATGTTCATATAAATTTTTGGAGAATGTCTTGGTACCCTAGAGTGTCCAAGAAAATTAAGAAATCTGTTGTTTGACACTTTTTACTATGCTTTGTTATTTATACAAAAATCAGCCTTTTTGGCTTGTGAATTTTGTTTAGAGAGTTTCTGTGAATAAAACTTGTTCAAATTTTTACTGTGGTCTCTTTTTGGGTCAAAGAGTCCTCTGTAATTTTTGTAGAATTTTGGGAGCAGTTTACATATATGTTTGAAATTTCACTTAATTACTTAAGTAAATTAAGAAATGGGTTTAAATAAATATTCTAGGTGGGCACACCTTACTCTCTGGTGTTCTTGTGACATTTGTGAACTTGTAGTAGTATTAGTTTGGTCTTAGAGAATGTTTGTCACATCAATAAATATTCAACCTTTGTAATTTTAGGTTTTCTGGACAGCTAGTAGTAATTCTAAATTTGGCTTTGATAAAAATTGGTTGCTGAAAAACTTGTAAATACCAAAGTTGGAGTAAATTTGATGAACTAGCTTGTGTCAAATTTTGGAAGCCTTTGGCTTAGTAGTTTGAGAGTTACTGTTGTTTAAAGTGGCAGTTCAAAATCTGCTACTCTCTGTTTTGAAAGGACAGATTCTGGAACTTGTGAAGTTTAACATGGAAAACTTAGGAGTTTGGAGTTGAGTTCTGAAAATGAATTGTAGTGCATTTCTTAGGCTTTCCAGATTGTCTTAGATCATATCTTTTGGAATTGTAAATCTTCAGTTGTGATAAAAACAAGTAGCTGCTGTCCAGAATGCTTACTGTGGTGTTTTGCTGATTGATATGGTGTATTATCCTAAGACATGCTACTTTTGTAATTGTTAGGTGTTAGGGCCTTAACTGAGGATGAGCAGCTTTATCTTAGGTTAAGTAGATTAGGTGAGTACTTCTCTACTGGAGAAGAGATTTGCACGTACTAATAAAATAACTTGAATAGAGTATTTTATTCTGAAATGCATTTCATTCCGAGCATGTTGCACCCATTTATGCATCCATTATATTTATTGTGCATTCATGCAATAGGTGCACCGGAGGGGGTAACTCTCCTCGAATTCGAGCCTGTGATTCCGGAGGAGAACCAGGAGCAGCAGGATCCCGAGGATCCAGCAGGCGAAGGAGTGCCCGCAGACAACCTTCCTGAGTGTCCAGACCACCGGCCCTCGACCTTTCTGAAAGGCAAGCCCCGGTGCATGCTGAACCTACTGATTTATAAATTAATCTTGAGTACTTTTAATTGTTTACTGCATTAAGTTGTAGGAGTTATATGAAAACACTTGTTGCATTATACCTGTCCTTGTCCAGATATCGTACTGAATCCTATATTAGGTGTAGGCACGTGTCAATGCTTAGCCCTGCTTAGTACGGTAGAAGTCGGGTGATTTCCGGTCATCCGCGAGATGTAGGAAGGAGTCGCGAATGGCTTATGGCTATCGTGATGGAACCATGCTTAAAAATGAAATCGAGACCGGACGGGAATTCGATAGTACAGCCGCAAGACACTTCACGTCTTGGGTGTGGAGCTATGCCCGTCTGAGTTGTTTAAGGACCGATTCGCTGTACGTCCTTGAGTCATGTTGAACGCAGTCTAACACTTAGTTGGCCGGATAACCCGTTCCGACCGCGAAGCCGAGTAATGTGGTTCAGGCCGGGAATCGAATGGTAGGTTGCTTCTTGGAGGAGAGAAAGGATGTGCTTGGGGACATTGGCGTGAGACCAAGGGGGGGTTAGAGTCCCTATCACCTGGCAGAGTGTCGCCCTTGGGGTCGCGACATCATTCGGACCCGCGATTCCTGAATCATATGAAACGGTGGCTTGTGCGACCCTGGCAGGGGCCTGCGCGGTGAGTGTTAGAAATACCCCTCCAGCTGGATAGGAATTCGATTCGAATCGCCGTCGCTCCCGGTTAGTGAGCACTTGACTTGAGCAGCGGCAACGTAGAACTCATTAAATGAACTGGTGGTTAAGGGAATGATACAATGTTGCCATAATGATATACCTGCTATGGATATAATAATCATGTTGTTTGATTATAATCAAGTGTATGTTTAGTACAGGTGCTAAGATAGATGACAGGTAAATGCTAAAAATAACTGCTAGTACAGGTGATAAGAGTTTCAATTACTTATGCCTTTATGCAAAAATGTTATGTCAGCTAGCCTCTTGTGTAAGCCTTGCATAATCCTTGGTGTCATCTTATTTCTGGTTTTCGACGGGTAAGTCTAGCTGAGTACATTCCAGTACTCAGGGTTTATTCCCTCCTGTTGCAGATGACATGCTTTATCAGGGATTCTGCCAGACGTGTCTCCACCCTGCGGGTGATGATGACTAGATCACAAGGGCGTGATCGTCTTTATGTACTTTCCTCATGCTTTTGCGGGTTGTCGATCATCCAGACTGGCAGTATTTAATTAACTAGTGTGTGTTATGCTTCCGCTACTTTCAAACTTGGTTTGTAATAATTGCTACTCCGTTTATGTAAACTTATTTCAGCACTACTTGTGAAATGTAACGTATGATGTTGTATGTTGAATGATGCGATCCTGGTTGTAAGCGAGTTGGTTTGAAATCCTTCGTGGTTTCGATTGACTACCGGGATTATATGGGCTCAAGTTCGAAAATTTGAGCGCTTCGGTGCTTGTTTTTGTACTTGTGCTCTTATAATTTGGTCGGTTCTGTTACAGCTGGTACCGGAGCATAATTCAACATTATACACATCTTACGGGTAATTAAAAACAAAAGTATTTGTTTGCGAAAAGGGTTAAACTCTAAAAATTATTTTATAGGTATGCCAGTGATCACAACCCTTAGCCCAAATAAGGACTCTTAGGTGGCTTATTATAAAGACTAACTTGGGGGCCTTGTTTGTTTTTATTTCGTCGTCCATACGGCGTGATATTGTATGGATGCCATCCACTTGGGTGGTAATATATGGATCAATTACCTCGACGCTCTGGTAAGTGTGAGTTGTGAGAGCATGATCGTCCAACCGGCGGTCTAGGGGAGAGTAGTTTTGGTGACTTACATCTTTACATGTTTAAACCATGTAACTATGTAAAAACACTTAATTGTGGGCATCTATCAATCGGGTAGCTTTGATACTGAAATATATACATCCGGGGATGTGTATATGGGAAGTATTTAGTTTACTGCTTTCTTGTGTGCATATATTGGGAATTGTTGGGCTGCAATGAAATTTTCTACAGGTACACTAACAGCGTAACGAGTAGACCGATAGTTTCGCTTATATGAGAGAACGTATGTATGCCACCGCCTAGCGTTAAAACTTTAGGTTTCTACTAAGGTGAGAGGGCGTACGGAATGTGCATGCATCATGTTTAAATATATCATACATATCATTTACTCCCTCCTTAAAAAAATTTCTGTACTCCCGACTAAAGTAAATTTCGTATCCCCTAAATGATCCTCACTTTAAGTCGTATCTTATCTTGTTGCTACAGATGGCCCGTACCAAGAGGACCGCTCGTAAGTCCACTGGGGGCAGGGCACCGCGTCACCAGCTCGCTCCACGTGAGCCCCGCCCTGAGCCTACTGAGGTGGAAAGGCTGAGGGCAGAGTTGGCTAAAGTGACGGCTGCCAGGAATGCAGCGCGTCAGCAACTGGAGCAAGTGATTCATGATCGTGACCAGGAAACCCTTGCAGTCCAGAGGTTGACAGTAGCAAACCGCAACTGTCAACGCATGTTGGTCCGTGTGATGGAACAGAGGGATGAAGCCTGGCATGAGGAGAACGTTCTGAGAGCTCGTCAGTTTGAGCTCGAGCAACAGTTGGAGAACGCTGAAGAATACAATGATAATCTTCATGAAGAAGTGCACCGCTTGAACAACGAGCTTAATCCCCTGCTGCCTCAAAACAACAACGCCGATGAGGACATGGGTTCGGGAATCTTCATGGCTGAGGATGATGACGAAGTGGAGGTTGATGGACCACAGGATGCCCCACCTGCAGAAGCACCAGAGGAAGAGCCAGAAGAAGAAGAAGACGAGGAGTTAGAGCCTGTCAGTGATGAGGACGGTGGGGAGATCCTTGACACTGACTCGGAGGATGATGCTTAGAGTAGTTATCACGTGCCTATAATGTTAGGATCGTCTTTTGTGCCCTCCCTGTGAAGGAGTGAGGCCTTGTAATAACTTGACTTTGGGATGTAAGGTTGAACCATATATTTCCTGAATGTAGTTTGAACCTGTTAATTTCGATCACAACTTGATGTCTTATTATGTGGCGTTCGATGATGGTGTCACGATTAGCACCCTTCGGTGCCGCGACGAAACCGAGGGCCTCCTATGGCGCGCGACATAAGGCTGCTGCTTGGCACGCGCAGGTATCGAGGTGGCTAGTCATGATCCACCATAGAACTCTTCATTGAGAAGTCTCTTTGTGGTCAGTTTGAAGTAGCCTTTCACAGTCAACTAAAAATCTTGAGATCGAATCCAAGTACCGTGCAAAAGGTCAAAAATCACGTAGATAGTAACGCAAACGGTCCGGTAACCGTTGTGCTCCCTGTGAGTGAGCCTTTATCAAAGAGCATCTTGTTGGATTACCAAGTATGATCTCGTCAAATGATGCGCTAGAATGGATTGTGCGGTTGTGATGAATTATTGTGCCTTAATTATTATGAGAAATCTATTCATACAGTCAGATTGACATTTCGCAATAATTCATCTACAAATTTCCCACATTGTCAGTGCTCATTGGCTATGCATTTTTGCAGATGTCGTACAATCTACGTCGGGGTCGTGGAAATGAGGAGGAGGAACAGCCACCCCCTTCGCCACCACCTACTCCGGCTGAGCTGATGCAGACAGTGGTCGAAGGGCAGCGCATGTTGGCAGATGCTATGCGCCAGCTGGCTAACCGGGAAGCTCGTCCTGGCTGCCAGGGCCCAGAGCCAAATCAGTACAGCGATTTCAAGGACTTTCTGGATACAAAGCCCCTGCTCTTTAAGGAAGCGGAAGAACCACTGCAGGCTGACGAGTGGTTGAATACCATTGAACAAAAGTTTCGTCTGCTACGCCTGACTGATGAGCTGAAAACTGAGTATGCTTCCCATCAGTTGCATGGTCCGGCGGGCATTTGGTGGAGCCACTTTCGTTCCACACTGCCTGCCAATGTCCCGATTGCTTGGAATCAGTTTAAGGCGGCATTCCGAGGAAATTATATCCCTCCCGGTCTTATGGCAATCAAACATACAGAGTTTATGAGGCTGTCGCAAGGAAACAAAAGCCTGACTGAATACTTGCAGTCCTTCAACAACCTGGCAAGGTATGCCACTGAGTTTGTGGATACCGATGCCAAAAAGATTGCTAGCTTCAAAAGGGGCCTCGGCCCAAAACTGATGAAAACAATGGGCACTAGCAAATGTACTACTTTCAATGATTTCATCAGCGATGCTTTGACCCAGGAGAACAACAATACTATTTATTCTGCCTCTAAGAGCCGAAAAAGGGCCCTTGAGGCAAGTGCTTCTCAGTCAAGGGCCTCAGCGACACCGAGGTCTTCCCCTCGCCCTCCTGCCACAAATGCTAAGTTCCATCCTCCACAAAAGAAGGTGCCAATGAAAACTGGGTTTCGTAAGGCATATACAGTGGCTCTGCCAAAGAGTAATGCGGGCCAAGGCAGCTCCAGTGTTCCTCCTAGCAACATGCCTTGCTGGAACTGTAACAAGCCAGGCCATTGGTCCAGGAACTGTCCGTACCCGAAGAAAAATGTCAACCAAGGTAGTCGTCAGGGACACGCCCATTATAACAGCATTGAGGAAATTCCATCTGGTGAGGTGGTCACCGCTGGTAAGTTTCTAGTTGACCAACACCCTGCAGTGGTGCTTTTTGATTCAGGTGCTTCGCATTCCTTTATCAGTCCTAAGTTTGCATCCAAATTTGCACACAAGTTGCATACTGTTGAAGGTGTGGGTTATTGTATTAGCGCTGCAAGTGGGAATATTTCCACAAACAAAGTAGTGGGGAACCTTAAGTTTGAGATAGAAGGGCGAAGTTATTCGCTTGCCCTATTGGTTTTACCTGGTTTAGACATAGATGTTATCTTAGGCATGAATTGGATGAGTCAGAACGGGGTACTCATTGACACATCCGCTCGGGTAGTTATGCTCAGAGATCCTACAGATCAAAAAGGTTTTCTAGTACAACTTCCCAGAAAGGTTGAATTGTCGGGGGAAATTCATGCTGTGCAAGCAAAGGCGTTGGCCGAAATTCCAGTAGTAAATGAGTTTTCGGACGTTTTTCCCGATGATTTGCCGGGACTCCCTCCGGATCGGGATGTGGAGTTTAAAATTGAGTTGTTGCCTGGCACGGCACCCATCTCTAGGAGACCATATAGGATGCCTCCAAATGAACTAGCTGAACTTAAGGTGCAATTGAATGAACTTTTGAAGAAAGGGTTGATTCGTCCTAGCTCATCGCCGTGGGGATGTCCTGCTATCTTTGTAAAGAAGAAGGATCAGTCGTTGCGGATGTGCGTAGATTATAGACCTCTCAATGCAGTCACTGTCAAAAATAAGTACCCTCTACCACGTATCGACATCTTGTTCGATCAGTTGTCTAAAGCTAAAGTTTTCTCCAAGATCGATCTAAGATCGGGCTACCATCAAATTAAAATTCGCCCGGAAGATGTTCCAAAGACAGCCTTTTCTACCAGATACGGTCTTTATGAGTATCTTGTTATGTCTTTCGGCTTGACAAATGCCCCCGCACACTTCATGTACTTGATGAATTCGGTGTTTATGCCTGAATTGGACAAGTTTGTGGTGGTATTTATTGATGACATCTTGGTATATTCTGTGAATGAGGAGGATCACGCTGAACATCTGCGTATAGTCCTCACAAGACTGCGTGAACATCAACTATATGCAAAGTTCAGTAAGTGCGAATTCTGGCTTCGAGAAGTACCTTTCCTTGGGCATGTGTTGTCCGATGGGGGAATTATGGTGGACCCCGCCAAGGTATAGGAAGTACTGAACTGGAAGGCTCCTATCTCGGTTCACGAGGTCCGAAGTTTTCTTGGGTTGGCTGGCTATTATCGTCGCTTCATCCCGGATTTCTCCAAAATAGCCAAGCCAATGACTCGGTTGCTGCAGAAAGACACCAGGTTTGTCTGGACTCCTGAGTGTGATGCGGCTTTTCACCAACTGCGAACCCTCCTAACCTCAGCTCCGGTTTTGGCACAACCGGATATCGAGAAACCATTTGATGTTTATTGTGATGCCTCAGGCATAGGTTTGGGAGGTGTGTTGATGCAGGAAGGCCGAGTAATTGCATACACTTCTCGACAACTTCGGAAGCATGAGGTGAATTATCCAACGCATGACTTAGAACTGGCTGCAGTTGTTCATGCTTTGAAAGTATGGCGGCATTATCTGCTGGGAAATGTCTGCAATATCTACACCGATCATAAAAGCCTCAAATACATCTTCACTCAACCCGAGCTAAATATGCGTCAAAGAAGATGGCTCGAGTTGATTAAAGATTATAACCTTCAAGTGCACTATCATCCAGGAAAGGCAAATGTAGTTGCGGATGCTTTAATCCGTAAGTCTCATTGCCATTCCTTAATTGAAACTGATTTTTACCAATCTCGCCTGTTACATCCGGCAGTCCTGTACAACATCACTGTCAGTGGTACTCTCAGAAATAGAATCATTGAGCTCCAAAAAACTGACCCGGGTATCTTTCACATAAAACGGAAGATGAGTGAAGGAGAGACTAAGCAATTCAGGTTAGATGACGAAGGTGTGCTGTGGTTTAAGGATAGGTTAGTGGTACCTAAGGACCGAGAGCTTAGAGATCAGATCCTGTCCGAAGCACATTCGTCCAAGTTGTCCATCCATCCGGGTAGTAATAAGATGTATTATGATTGGAAACCCCTTTATTGGTGGACCAAGATGCGGAAAGAGATAGCTGCATATGTCGCTAGATGTGACACCTGTTGCAGAGTTAAAGCTGTGCACATGAAAGCTGGGCTACTTCAGCCACTTTCCATTCCAGGCTGGAAATGGGAAGAGATAAGTATGGATTTCATTGTCGGTCTTCCTCCTACTGTCAAAAATCATAATTCCATCTGGGTAATTGTGGATCGTTTGACCAAATCAGCTCACTTCATTCCAGTGAGAGTGGACTATCGTCCCACTGACTATGCTGAGTTGTACTTCAATCAGATAGTCCGACTTCATGGGATACCTCGTACTATCATATCTGACCGTGGTCCCCAGTTCACTGCTCGCTTTTGGGAGCACTTGCATCACCTTCTGGGAACCAAGTTAGTGAGAAGCTCTGCTTATCACCCCCAGACATCGGGTCAGACAGAACGAGTTAACCAAATCTTGGAAGATCTGTTGCGAGCATGCGTCATTTCATCCAAGGGTTCTTGGGAAAAATGGTTACCTTTAGCCGAATTCTCGTACAATAACAGTTATCAAGAGAGTATTAAGATGGCTCCATTCGAAGCTTTGTACGGTCGTAGGTGTAGAACCCCACTAAATTGGATCGAATCTGGTGAGAGAAGATTTTATGGTATTGCTTTTGTTGAGGAAGCTGAGGAACAAGTCCGTACCATCCAGAAACACATGGCTGCAGCACAAGCGAGACAGAAAAGCTATGCGGATCGTCGTAGAAAACCACTCGAATTTGAAGTTGGAGACTTCGTTTATTTGAAAGTTTCTCCAATGAAGAGTGTCCAACGTTTTGGTGTTAAGCGGAAACTTGCACCAAGATACGTGGGTCCTTTCCAGATCATAGGCAAGAGTGGAGCTGTTGCGTACAAAATCCAGTTGCCTCCTGAGATGAGAGCCATATTCAACGTTTTCCATGTATCTCAGCTTAAAAAGTGTCTTCGGGTTCCTGAGGAACAAGTTCCTTTAGGTGATATTAGACTGGAATCCGACCTAACCTATGAAGAAAAGCCAGTCCGAGTGATCGATACTCAGGAACGAGTAACTAGAAGTAAAGTGGTTAAGTGGTACAAAGTGATGTGGAGTAATCAGGGAAGTGAGAGTGATGCTACGTGGGAACGGGAGGATTATTTGCGGGATGGTTATAAAGAATTCTACGAAAAATGGTATGCTTTCCAAATCTCGGGACGAGATTTTTATAAGGGGGGAGGGCTGTAACACTTCAAGTGTTTAGTCCTTAATTGCATTGCATTTGCATTGCATAAGCATAAGCATGCATCATTCATGTTTGTTATTTAATGTGATGCAACACATGTGATTATTCTAGGGTTTGTTTGATTTATTTCATGAAGTATTTGTTAGTTGGTGTAACAAAAAGGTAAGGTAGCCAATCATGACCTACAACACCTTAGTTATACTTAGGGTAACATTTGCAACAAGGTTCATGTTGACCAAAATTACAAAATTGCCCTCCAAGAGAAGTTTGACCACCATTTGACCCTAGAAGGCTCTGGTTTGACCAATTAAAAAGTCTAGCTTAGAAATCTTGCATGGAGAAGCAACCTTAAGCAAAGTTGTAGAGAATTTCATGAGGAACAAAAGTTCTAATATGGCCATCTCATGAAAATGACCAGAGCATGCTCAAAAATGGCCCACAAGTCAGCTTGAGTGGGAATCAACACTTAGAAAAATTCTAAGTCTGGAAATTGGACTTTTCAGTTTCACTGTACCTCACTTTAGCAACTTGTAACTCACAAACCAGGCCAAACCAGCCTTTGAGCCAATTGACAAAGTTGTTGTCCACACATAGCTCTACAACATTGTCAATATCACCATCACCTGGTTCTCAATAGTTTAGGAGATATAGTGTCAAGAAGTTAGGGTTTCAGTCGGCATTGATCTCTGAAACTGCATTTCAGTTTCAAGGGGCACCACTTTGGAGCTCTGTAGTTTCAAATCTAGGCCGAACCAGTCTAAGCTCCAATTGACAATTTTGTTGCCCTCACATAGCTCTACCAAATTGCTGTTAACACTTAGCACTAATACCGGCTAGATTTGGAACGGGGATCAGTGGAACTTTGGCCGTCAGTCGGGCAATGGACGCCGAAGTCGTCGGGTTCAGGGTTCAGACAACGACCGTGTCGTGGCGCTCGGGCAGAACAGCTTGGCCGCGTGGCGTCCGAGCTCTGCCGTCGCCTCCACGTCGCGAGCCCAGGCGCGGAGATGAAGACCGAGCCGACACCTCAACCCCCACCACTCGCGCTCGCCATTTCCTCCCTCTCTGCTTCCTTCTCTGCGCGCGGGCGGTGACCAGAGGAGTGAAACCGCGACGGTGTCGAGCCATTCTCCCAGACCTCGCCAATCCCTCCGCCTCACCACCCTCCATCTCCTTGACCCACCGAAGCCCGCGATTTGACTCGAGGTGAGCCGCATTGCCTTCTTCCCCGTCTCCGAGAGGTCGCCGGAGCCCGCCATGGGACCTCACCGTGGTCGGGGTGCTTCGGGTCTCTCTCCATTCTCCCTTCCTAGCAAAATGGATCCGCCTAGCTTCGGTGAAGCTCGTACCGAGCCTAGACCGCACCGTGCATCCTCACCGACGACGGCGCGCCGCCACCGGACATCACCGGCCGCCGCTCGCGGTGACAAGCCCCTTCCACCCCATCCCCACCCATTCCACGAGCACCAATCGACGCACCGGGTGACGGAGAACACGAGGTGGTGCTCACTTGGCCGAGCGAGCTCTTCTCCGGCGAGCTCGAGCTCGTCGGAGCTCGCGGGTCTCCGCCTCCCCTGTCTCCTGTCGCTGACCGTGGGGGCCCGCCCGTCAGTGTCGCGCGTGGGCGGGAGCGCTGAGCGGGCCGCGCGCGCGCGAGTGTGGGCCGAGTTTTTCCGGGCCGGCCCAGTCATCCGAAATGAAATTCATTTTTATTATTTTGTCACTGATTTTTGTACAAGTTGGAAAAATATAGATCTAGGGTTTTAATGATCCAAAAATCATGAGATAAATTTTGTTGGGGTCTACATGATGTGTAGTATTTTAGAAAAATATGGATCTGGCATGAGATGTTTAAATTCTGTAAGAATTTAATAGATCCTTTAAATGTGTTTTGGAATGCATGCAAATTTGTTAAATTTATAACTTGAGCTGTAGTGTTCCATAAATCATGAAATTTGGTGGGTAGGTTACTCTATGCTAGCCCTAGCTCTGGTAAAAGTTTGGGCATCAGTGCTTAAGTAATTTCCAAGTTATAATGCTATCTTGTTATTCTAGGAAATACTTAAATGAATTTTTGTAATCTTTCTACATGTGCAATGTTCATATAAATTTTTGGAGAATGTCTTGGTACCCTAGAGTGTCCAAGAAAATTAAGAAATCTGTTGTTTGACACTTTTTACTATGCTTTGTTATTTATACAAAAATCAGCCTTTTTGGCTTGTGAATTTTGTTTAGAGAGTTTCTGTGAATAAAACTTGTTCAAATTTTTACTGTGGTCTCTTTTTGGGTCAAAGAGTCCTCTGTAATGTTTGTAGAATTTTGGGAGCAGTTTACATATATGTTTGAAATTTCACTTAATTACTTAAGTAAATTAAGAAATGGGTTTAAATAAATATTCTAGGTGGGCACACCTTACTCTCTGGTGTTCTTGTGACATTTGTGAACTTGTAGTAGTATTAGTTTGGTCTTAGAGAATGTTTGTCACATCAATAAATATTTAACCTTTGTAATTTTAGGTTTTCTGGACAGCTAGTAGTAATTCTAAATTTGGCTTTGATAAAAATTGGTTGCTGAAAAACTTGTAAATACCAAAGTTGGAGTAAATTTGATGAACTAGCTTGTGTCAAATTTTGGAAGCCTTTGGCTTAGTAGTTTGAGAGTTACTGTTGTTTAAAGTGGCAGTTCAAAATCTGCTACTCTCTGTTTTGAAAGGACAGATTCTGGAACTTGTGAAGTTTAACATGGAAAACTTAGGATTTTGGAGTTGAGGTCTGAAAATGAATTGTAGTGCATTTCTTAGGCTTTCCAGATTGTCTTAGATCATATCTTTTGGAATTGTAAATCTTCAGTTGTGATAAAAACAAGTAGCTGCTGTCCAGAATGCTTACTGTGGTGTTTTGCTGATTGATATGGTGTATTATCCTAAGACATGCTACTTTTGTAATTGTTAGGTGTTAGGGCCTTAACTGAGGATGAGCAGCTTTATCTTAGGTTAAGTAGATTAGGTGAGTACTTCTCTACTGGAGAAGAGATTTGCACGTACTAATAAAATAACTTGAATAGAGTATTTTATTCTGAAATGCATTTCATTCCGAGCATGTTGCACCCATTTATGCATCCATTATATTTATTGTGCATTCATGCAATAGGTGCACCGGAGGGGGTAACTCTCCTCGAATTCGAGCCTGTGATTCCGGAGGAGAACCAGGAGCAGCAGGAGCCCGAGGATCCAGCAGGCGAAGGAGTGCCCGCAGACAACCTTCCTGAGTGTCCAGACCACCGGCCCTCGACCTTTCTGAAAGGCAAGCCCCGGTGCATGATGAACCTACTGATTTATAAATTAATCTTGAGTACTTTTAATTGTTTACTGCATTAAGTTGTAGGAGTTATATGAAAACACTTGTTGCATTATACCTGTCCTTGTCCAGATATCGTACTGAATCCTATATTAGGTGTAGGCACGTGTCAATGCTTAGCCCTGCTTAGTACGGTAGAAGTCGGGTGATTTCCGGTCATCCGCGAGATGTAGGAAGGAGTCGCGAATGGCTTATGGCTATCGTGATGGAACCATGCTTAAAAATGAAATCGAGACCGGACGGGAATTCGATAGTACAGCCGCAAGACACTTCACGTCTTGGGTGTGGAGCTATGCCCGTCTGAGTCGTTTAAGGACCGATTCGCTGTACGTCCTTGAGTCATGTTGAACGCAGTCTAACACTTAGTTGGCCGGATAACCCGTTCCGACCGCGAAGCCGAGTAATGTGGTTCAGGCCGGGAATCGAATGGTAGGTTGCTTCTTGGAGGAGAGAAAGGATGTGCTTGGGGACATTGGCGTGAGACCAAGGGGGGGTTAGAGTCCCTATCACCTGGCAGAGTGTCGCCCTTGGGGTCGCGACATCATTCGGACCCGCGATTCCTGAATCATATGAAACGGTGGCTTGTGCGACCCTGGCAGGGGCCTGCGCGGTGAGTGTTAGAAATACCCCTCCAGCTGGATAGGAATTCGATTCGAATCGCCGTCGCTCCCGGTTAGTGAGCACTTGACTTGAGCAGCGGCAACGTAGAACTCATTAAATGAACTGGTGGTTAAGGGAATGATACAATGTTGCCATAATGATATACCTGCTATGGATATAATAATCATGTTGTTTGATTATAATCAAGTGTATGTTTAGTACAGGTGCTAAGATAGATGACAGGTAAATGCTAAAAATAACTGCTAGTACAGGTGATAAGAGTTTCAATTACTTATGCCTTTATGCAAAAATGTTATGTCAGCTAGCCTCTTGTGTAAGCCTTGTATAATCCTTGGTGTCATCTTATTTCTGGTTTTCGACGGGTAAGTCTAGCTGAGTACATTCCAGTACTCAGGGTTTATTCCCTCCTGTTGCAGATGACATGCTTTATCAGGGATTCTGCCAGACGTGTCTCCACCCTGCGGGTGATGATGACTAGATCACAAGGGCGTGATCGTCTTTATGTACTTTCCTCATGCTTTTGCGGGTTGTCGATCATCCAGACTGGCAGTATTTAATTAACTAGTGTGTGTTATGCTTCCGCTACTTTCAAACTTGGTTTGTAATAATTGCAACTCCGTTTATGTAAACTTATTTCAGCACTACTTGTGAAATGTAACGTATGATGTTGTATGTTGAATGATGCGATCCTGGTTGTAAGCGAGTTGGTTTGAAATCCTTCGTGGTTTCGATTGACTACCGGGATTATATGGGCTCAAGTTCGAAAATTTGAGCGCTTCGGTGCTTGTTTTTGTACTTGTGCTCTTATAATTTGGTCGGTTCTGTTACACATCTCATGTTAGGGTGGAGAGCTTAGATGATGTCAATATCAATTATGTCACACAACAATGCCGTTAAGGTACCATGATGGCCGTGACACCAGAAACTGCCGATTCAGATGTCGTGGCAAATGTAAAACGTTGAGAAATTTGCCTTCTGGACATGGAATCGAGCTAGTTTTTTTCATGACTATAGAACTATAGGCTTCACCATAGGGAACCTAGATTAGCAAAAGTGGGTTCCTAGAGATTTTTCTAAAAATAACTTATCATAGGCAACAAAGCAGTGTTTGTTTCGGTGAAATCATGCAATTCCATCAAAGATGTCTGGGTCTACCCGTGTTATGAAATGATTTGGTTGTGATAGGAATGGCACATCTCATATTAGGGTGGAGAGCTTTGTTGAAGTTCATATCAACTACATCACATAACCACGCAGCTATGTACCGTTTTGGCCGCGACACCGGGAACTATCCATGCATATGTCGTGGCAAATGTAAAACTTTGAGAAATTTGCCTTCTGGACATGGAATTAAGCTATGTTTTTTTTCATGGCTACAAAACTATAGGCCTCACCCTAGGGAACCTAAATTGGTAAAATTGATCCCTAGATATTTTTCTAAAAATAACCTATCATAGGCAACAAAGCAGTGTTTGTTTTGGTGAAATCATGCAATTCCCTAAAAAATGTCTGGTCCCACCCATGTTACAAAACGAGTTGGTTGTGACTAGAATGGCACATCCCATGTTAGCGTGGAGAGCTTAGATGAAGTTAGTATCAATTATGTTGCACAACCACGCCGTTAAGGTACCGTGATGGCCGTGACCTCAGAAATTGCCGATTCAAACATCATGGCAAATGTAAAACCTTGAGAAATATGCCTTCTAGACATGGAATTGAGCTAGGTTTTTTCATGGCTATAGAAATATAGGCCTCACCCTAGGGAACTTGAATTGGTAAAAGTGCTTCCCTTGAGATTTTTCAAGAAATAACTTATCATAGGCAACAAAGCAGTGTTTGTTTCGGTGAAATCATGCAATTCCATCAAAGATATCTGGGTCTACCTGTGTTACGAAATGAGTTGGTTGTGATAGGAATGGCACATCTCATATTAGGGTGGAGAGCTTAGATGTAGTCAGTATCAATTATGTCACACAACTAGGCCGTTAAGGTACCATGATGGCCGCGACACTGGAAACTGCCAATTCAGATGTCCTAGCAAATGTAAAACCTTAAGAAATTTGCCTTCTGGACATGGAATCAAGCTAGTTTTTTTTCATAGCAACAAAACTATAGGCCTTACCATAAGGAACCTGAATTGGAAAAAGTGAGTCCCTAGAGATCTTTCTAAAAATAACTTATCATAGGCAACAAAGCAATGTTTGTTTTGGTGAAATAATGCAATTCTATCAAAGATGTCTGGATCCACCTGTATTACGAAATGAGTTGGTTGTGATAGGAATGGCACATCTCATGTTAGGGTGGAGAGCTTAGATGATGTCAATATCAATTATGTCACACAACAATGCCGTTAAGGTACCATGATGGCCGTGACATCGGAAACTGCCGATTCAGATGTCGTGGCAAATGTAAAATGTTGAGAAATTTGCCTTCTGGACATGGAATTGAGCTAGTTTTTTTCATGACTATAGAACTATAGGCTTCACCATAGGGAACCTAGATTAGCAAAATAGGGTTCCTAGAGATTTTCTAAAAATAACTTATCATAGGCAATAAAGCAGTGTTTGTTTCGGTGAAATAATGCAATTCCATCAAAGATGTCTGGCTCCACCTGTCTTATAAAATGAGTTGGTTGTGATAGGAATGGCACATCTCATATTAGGGTGGAGAGCTTTGCTGAAGTTCATATCAACTACATCACATAACCACGCAGTTAATGTACCGTTATGGCCGCGACACCGGGAACTATCCATGCATATGTCGTGGCAAATGTAAAACTTTGAGAAATTTTCCTTCTGGACATGGAATTAAGCTATGTTTTTTTTCATGGCTACAAAACTATAGGCCTCACCCTAGGGAACCTAAATTGGTAAAAGTGAGTCCCTAGATATTTTTCTAAAAATAACCTATCATAGGCAACAAAGCAGTGTTTGTTTTGGTGAAATCATGCAATTCCATAAAAAATGTCTGGTTCCACCCATGTTACAAAATGAGTTGGTTGTGACTAGAATGGCACATCCCATGTTAGCGTGGAGAGCTTAGATGAAGTTAGTATCAATTATGTTGCACAACCACGCCGTTAAGGTACCGTGATGGCCGCGACCTCAGAAATTACCGATTCAAACATCGTGGCAAATGTAAAACCTTGAGAAATTTGGCTTCTAGACATGGAATTGAGCTAGTTTTTTTCATGGCTATAGAAGTATAGGCCTCACCCTAGGGAACTTGAATTGGTAAAAGTGCTTCCCTTGAGATTTTTCTAGAAATAACTTATCATAGGCAACAAAGCAGTGTTTGTTTCGGTGAAATCATGCAATTCCACCAAAGATGTCTGGGTCTACCCGTGTTACGAAATGAGTTGGTTGTGATAGGAATGGCACATCTCATATTAGGGTGGAGAGCTTAGATGTAGTCAGTATCAATTATGTAACACAACTAGGCCGTTAAGGTACCATGAAGGTCGCGACACTGGAAACTACCGATTCAGGTGTCCTAGCAAATGTAAAACCTTAAGAAATTTGCCTTCTGGACATGGAATCAAGCTAGTTTTTTTCATAGCAACAAAACTATAGGCCTCACCATTAGGAAGCAGAATTGGAAAAAGTGAGTCCCTAGAGATTTTTCTAAAAATAACTTATCATAGGCAACAAAGCAATGTTTGTTTTGGTGAAATAATGCAATTCCATCAAAGATGTCTGGGTCCACCCGTATTACGAAATGAGTTGGTTGTGATAGGAATGGCACATCTCATATTAGGGTGGAGAGCTTAGATGATGTCAATATCAATTATGTCACACAACAATGCCGTTAAGGTACCATGACGGCCGCGACACCGGAAACTATCGATTCAGATGTCGTGGCAAATGTAAAACGTTGAGAAATTTGCCTTTTGGACATGGAATCGAGCTAGTTTTTTTCATGACTATAGAACTATAGGCTTCACCATAGGGAACCTAGATTAGCAAAACTGGGTTCCTAGAGATTTTTCTAAAAATAATTTATCATAGGCAACAAGCAGTGTTTGTTTCAGTGAAATAATGCAATTCCATCAAAGATGTCGGGCTCCACCCGTCTTATAAAATGAGTTGGTTGTGATAGGAATGGCACACCTCGTATTAGGGTGGAGAGCTTTGCTGAAGTTCATATCAACTACATCACATAACCACGCAGTTATGTACCGTTATGGCCGCGACACCGGGAACTATCCATGCATATGTCGTGGCAAATGTAAAACTTTGAGAAAATTGCCTTCTTCACATGGAATTAAGCTATGTTTTTTTTCATGGCTACAAAACTATAGGCCTCACCCTAGGGAACCTAAATTGGTAAAAGTGATCACTAGAGATTTTTCTAAAAATAACCTATCATAGGCAACAAAGCAGTGTTTGTTTTGGTGAAATCATGCAATTCCATAAAAAATGTCTGGTCCCACCCATGTTACAAAACGAGTTGGTTGTGACTAGAATGGCACATCCCATGTTAGCGTGGAGAGCTTAGATGAAGTTAGTATCAATTATGTTGCACAACCACGCCGTTAAGGTACCATGATGGTCGTGACCTCAGAAATTGCCGATTCAAACATCGTGGCAAATGTAAAACCTTGAGAAATTTGGCTTCTGGACATGGAATTGAGCTAGGTTTTTTCATGGATATAGAAGTATAGGCCTCACCCTAGGGAACTTGAATTGGTAAAAGTGCTTTCCTTGAGATTTTTTTAGAAATAACTTATCATAGGCAACAAAGCAGTGTTTGTTTCTGTGAAATCATGCAATTCTATCAAAGATGTCTGGGTCTACCCGTGTTACGAAATGAGTTGGTTGTGAAAGGAATGACACATCTCATATTAGGGTGGAGAGCTTAGATGTAGTCAGTATCAATTATGTCACACAACTAGGCCGTTAAGGTACCATGATGGCTGCGACACTGAAAACTGCCGATTCAGATGTCCTAGCAAATGTAAAACCTTAAGAAATTTGCCTTCTGGACATGGAATCAAGCTAGTTTTTTTTCATAGTAACAAAACTATAGGCCTCACCATAAGGAACCAGAATTGGAAAAAGTGAGTCCCAAGAGATTTTTCTAAAAATAACTTATCATAGGCAACAAAGTAGTGTTTGTTTCGGTGAAATCATGCAATTCCATCAAAGATGTCTAGGTCTACCCGTGTTACGAAATGAGTTGGTTGTGATAGGAATGACACATCTCATATTAGGGTGGAGAGCTTAGATGTAGTCAGTATCAATTATGTCAAACAACTAGGCCGTTAAGGTACCATGATGGCCGCGACAATGGAAATTGCCGATTCAGATGTCCTAGCAAATGTAAAACCTTAAGAAATTTGCCTTCTGGACATGGAATCAAGCTAGTTTTTTTTCATAGCAACAAAACTATAGGCCTCACCATAAGGAACCAGAATTGGAAAAAGTGAGTCCCAAGAGATTTTTCTAAGAATAACTTATCATAGGCAACAAAGCAATGTTTGTTTTGGTAAATTAATGCAATTCCATCAAAGATGTCTAGGTCCACCCGTATTACGAAATGAGTTGGTTGTGATAGGAATGACACATCTCATGTTAGGGTGGAGAGCTTAGATGATGTCAATATCAATTATGTCACACAACAATGCCGTTAAGGTACCATGATGGCCGCGACACCGGAAACTGCCGATTCAGATGTCGTGGCAAATGTAAAACGTTGAGAAATTTGCCTTCTGGACATGGAATCGAGCTAGTTTTTTTCATGACTATAGAACTATAGGCTTCACCATAGGGAACCTAGATTAGCAAAAGTGGGTTCCTAGAGATTTTTCTAAAAATAACTTATCATAGGCAATAAAGCAGTGTTTGTTTCAGTGAAATAATGCAATTCCATCAAAGATGTCTGGCTCCACCTGTCTTATAAAATGAGTTGGTTGTGATAGGAATGGCACATCTCATATTAGGGTGGAGAGCTTTGCTGAAGTTCATATCAACTACATCACATAACCACGTAGTTAATGTACCGTTATGGCCGCGACACCGGGAACTATCCATGCATATGTCGTGGCAAATGTAAAACATTGAGAAATTTGCCTTCTGGACATGGAATTAAGCTATGTTTTTTTTCATGGCTACAAAACTATAGGCCTCACCCTAGGGAACCTAAATTGGTAAAAGTGAGTCCCTAGATATTTTTCTAAAAATAACCTATCATAGGCAACAAAGCAGTGTTTGTTTTGGTGAAATCATGCAATTCCATAAAAAATGTCTGGTTCCACCCATGTTACAAAATGAGTTGGTTGTGACTAGAATGGCACATCCCATGTTAGCGTGGAGAGATTAGATGAAGTTAGTATCAATTATGTTGCACAACCACGCCGTTAAGGTACCGTGATGGACGTGACCTCAGAAATTACCGATTCAAACATCGTGGCAAATGTAAAACCTTGAGAAATTTGGCTTCTAGACATGGAATTGCGCTAGGTTTTTTCATGGCTATAGAAGTATAGGCCTCACCCTAGGGAACTTGAATTGGTAAAAGTGCTTCCCTTGAGATTTTTCTAGAAATAACTTATCATAGGCAACAAAGCAGTGTCTGTTTCGGTGAAATCATGCAATTCCACCAAAGATGTCTGGGTCTACCCGTGTTACGAAATGAGTTGGTTGTGATAGGAATGGCACGTCTCATATTAGGGTGGAGAGCTTAGATGTAGTCAGTATCAATTATGTAACACAACTAGGCCGTTAAGGTACCATGATGGCCGCGACACTAAAAACTACCGATTCAGATGTCCTAGCAAATGTAAAACCTTAAGAAATTTGCCTTCTGGACATGGAATCAAGCTAGTTTTTTTTCATAACAACAAAACTATAGGCCTCACCATTAGGAACCAGAATTGGAAAAAGTGGGTCCCTAGAGATTTTTCTAAAAATAACTTATCATAGGCAACAAAGCAATGTTTGTTTTGGTGAAATAATGCAATTCCATCAAAGATGTCTGGGTCCACCCATATTACGAAATGAGTTGGTTGTGATAGGAATGACACATCTCATATTAGGGTGGAGAGCTTAGATGATGTCAATATCAATTATGTCACACAACAATGCCGTTAAGGTACCATGATGGCCGCGACACCGGAAACTGCCGATTCAGATGTCGTGGCAAATGTAAAACGTTGAGAAATTTGCCTTCTGGACATGGAATCGAGCTAGTTTTTTTCATGACTATAGAACTATAGGCTTCACCATAGGGAACCTAGATTAGCAAAAGTGGGTTCCTAGAGATTTTTCTAAAAATAACTTATCATAGGCAATAAAGTAGTGTTTGTTTCGGTGAAATAATGCAATTCCATCAAAGATGTCTGGCTCCACCTGTCTTATAAAATGAGTTGGTTGTGATAGGAATGGCACATCTCATATTAGGGTGGAGAGCTTTGCTGAAGTTCATATCAACTACATCACATAACCACGTAGTTAATGTACCGTTATGGCCGCGACACCGGGAACTATCCATGCATATGTCGTGGCAAATGTAAAACTTTGAGAAATTTGCCTTCTGGACATGGAATTAAGCTATGTTTTTTTTCATGGCTACAAAACTTTAGGCCTCACCCTAGGGAACCTAAATTGGTAAAAGTGAGTCCCTAAATATTTTTCTAAAAAATAACCTATCATAGGCAACAAAGCAGTGTTTGTTTTGGTGAAATCATGCAATTCCATAAAAAATGTCTGGTCCCACCCATGTTACAAAACGAGTTGGTTGTGACTAGAATGGCACATCCCATGTTAGTGTGGAGAGCTTAGATGAATTTAGTATCAATTATGTTGCACAACCACGCCGTTAAGGTACCGTGATGGCCGCGACCTCAGAAATTACCGATTCAAACATCGTGGCAAATGTAAAACCTTGAGAAATTTGGCTTCTGGACATGGAATTGAGCTAGGTTTTTTCATGGCTATAGAAGTATAGGCCTCACCCTAGGGAACTTGAATTGGTAAAAGTGCTTCCCTTCAGATTTTTCTAGAAATAACTTATCATAGGCAACAAAGCAATGTTTGTTTCGGTGAAATCATGTAATCCATCAAAGATGTCTGGGTCTACCCGTGTTACGAAATGAGTTGGTTGTGATAGGAATGGCACATCTCATATTAGGGTGGAGAGCTTAGATGTAGTCAGTATCAATTATGTAACACAACTAGGCTGTTAAGGTACCATGATGGCCGCGACACTAGAAACTACCGATTCAGATGTCCTAGCAAATGTAAAACCTTAAGAAATTTGCCTTCTGGACATGGAATCAAGCTAGTTTTTTTTCATAACAACAAAACTATAGGCCTCACCATTAGGAAGCAGAATTGGAAAAAAGTGAGTCCCTAGAGATTTTTCTAAAAATAACTTATCATAGGCAACAAAGCAATGTTTGTTTTGGTGAAATAATGCAATTCCATCAAAGATGTCTGGGTCCACCCGTATTACGAAATGAGTTGGTTGTGATAGGAATGGCACATCTCATATTAGGGTGGAGAGCTTAGATGTAGTCAGTATCAATTATGTCACACAACTAGGCCGTTAAGGTACCATGATGGCCGCGACACTGAAAACTGCCGATTCAGATGTCCTAGCAAATGTAAAACCTTAAGAAATTTGCCTTCTGGACATGGAATCAAGCTAGTTTTTTTTCATAGCAACAAAACTATAGGCCTCACCATAAGGAACCAGAATTGGAAAAAGTGAGTCCCAAGAGATTTTTCTAAGAATAACTTATCATAAGCAACAAAGCAATGTTTGTTTTGGTAAATTAATGCAATTCCATCAAAGATGTCTAGGTCCACCCGTATTACGAAATGAGTTGGTTGTGATAGGAATGACACATCTCATGTTAGGGTGGAGAGCTTAGATGATGTCAATATCAATTATGTCACACAACAATGCCGTTAAGGTACCATGATGGCCGCGACACCGGAAACTGCCGATTCAGATGTCGTGGCAAATGTAAAACGTTGAGAAATTTGCCTTCTGGACATGGAATCGAGCTAGTTTTTTTCATGACTATAGAACTATAGGCTTCACCATAGGGAACCTAGATTAGCAAAAGTGGGTTCCTAGAGATTTTTCTAAAAATAACTTATCATAGGCAATAAAGTAGTGTTTGTTTCGGTGAAATAATGCAATTCCATCAAAGATGTCTGGCTCCACCTGTCTTATAAAATGAGTTGGTTGTGATAGGAATGGCACATCTCATATTAGGGTGGAGAGCTTTGCTGAAGTTCATATCAACTACATCACATAACCACGCAGTTAATGTACCGTTATGGCCGCGACACCGGGAACTATCCATGCATATGTCGTGGCAAATGTAAAACTTTGAGAAATTTGCCTTCTGGACATGGAATTAAGCTATGTTTTTTTTCATGGCTACAAAACTTTAGGCCTCACCCTAGGGAACCTAAATTGGTAAAAGTGAGTCCCTAAATATTTTTCTAAAAAATAACCTATCATAGGCAACAAAGCAGTGTTTGTTTTGGTGAAATCATGCAATTCCATAAAAAATGTCTGGTTCCACCCATGTTACAAAACGAGTTGGTTGTGACTAGAATGGCACATCCCATGTTAGTGTGGAGAGCTTAGATGAATTTAGTATCAATTATGTTGCACAACCACGCCGTTAAGGTACCGTGATGGCCGCGACCTCAGAAATTACCGATTCAAACATCGTGGCAAATGTAAAACCTTGAGAAATTTGGCTTCTGGACATGGAATTGAGCTAGGTTTTTTCATGGCTATAGAAGTATAGGCCTCACCCTAGGGAACTTGAATTGGTAAAAGTGCTTCCCTTCAGATTTTTCTAGAAATAACTTATCATAGGCAACAAAGCAATGTTTGTTTCGGTGAAATCATGTAATCCATCAAAGATGTCTGGGTCTACCCGTGTTACGAAATGAGTTGGTTGTGATAGGAATGGCACATCTCATATTAGGGTGGAGAGCTTAGATGTAGTCAGTATCAATTATGTAACACAACTAGGCCGTTAAGGTACCATGATGGCCGCGACACTAGAAACTACCGATTCAGATGTCCTAGCAAATGTAAAACCTTAAGAAATTTGCCTTCTGGACATGGAATCAAGCTAGTTTTTTTTCATAACAACAAAACTATAGGCCTCACCATTAGGAAGCAGAATTGGAAAAAAGTGAGTCCCTAGAGATTTTTCTAAAAATAACTTATCATAGGCAACAAAGCAATGTTTGTTTTGGTGAAATAATGCAATTCCATCAAAGATGTCTGGGTCCACCCGTATTACGAAATGAGTTGGTTGTGATAGGAATGACACATCTCATATTAGGGTGGAGAGCTTAGATGTAGTCAGTATCAATTATGTCACACAACTAGGCCGTTAAGGTACCATGATGGCTGCGACACTGAAAACTGCCGATTCAGATGTCCTAGCAAATGTAAAACCTTAAGAAATTTGCCTTCTGAACATGGAATCAAGCTAGTTTTTTTTCATAGCAACAAAACTATAGGCCTCACCATAAGGAACCAGAATTGGAAAAAGTGAGTCCCAAGAGATTTTTCTAAGAATAACTTATCATAAGCAACAAAGCAATGTTTGTTTTGGTAAATTAATGCAATTCCATCAAAGATGTCTAGGTCCACCCGTATTACGAAATGAGTTGGTTGTGATAGGAATGACACATCTCATGTTAGGGTGGAGAGCTTAGATGATGTCAATATCAATTATGTCACACAACAATGCCGTTAAGGTACCATGATGGCCGCGACACCGGAAACTGCCGATTCAGATGTCGTGGCAAATGTAAAACGTTGAGAAATTTGCCTTCTGGACATGGAATCGAGCTAGTTTTTTTCATGACTATAGAACTATAGGCTTCACCATAGGGAACCTAGATTAGCAAAAGTGGGTTCCTAGAGATTTTTCTAAAAATAACTTATCATAGGCAATAAAGTAGTGTTTGTTTCGGTGAAATAATGCAATTCCATCAAAGATGTCTGGCTCCACCTGTCTTATAAAATGAGTTGGTTGTGATAGGAATGGCACATCTCATATTAGGGTGGAGAGCTTTGCTGAAGTTCATATCAACTACATCACATAACCACGCAGTTAATGTACCGTTATGGCCGCGACACCGGGAACTATCCATGCATATGTCGTGGCAAATGTAAAACTTTGAGAAATTTGCCTTCTGGACATGGAATTAAGCTATGTTTTTTTTAATGGCTACAAAACTTTAGGCCTCACCCTAGGGAACCTAAATTGGTAAAAGTGAGTCCCTAAATATTTTTCTAAAAAATAACCTATCATAGGCAACAAAGCAGTGTTTGTTTTGGTGAAATCATGCAATTCCATAAAAAATGTCTGGTTCCACCCATGTTACAAAACGAGTTGGTTGTGACTAGAATGGCACATCCCATGTTAGTGTGGAGAGCTTAGATGAATTTAGTATCAATTATGTTGCACAACCACGCCGTTAAGGTACCGTGATGGCCGCGACCTCAGAAATTACCGATTCAAACATCGTGGCAAATGTAAAACCTTGAGAAATTTGGCTTCTGGACATGGAATTGAGCTAGGTTTTTTCATGGCTATAGAAGTATAGGCCTCACCCTAGGGAACTTGAATTGGTAAAAGTGCTTCCCTTCAGATTTTTCTAGAAATAACTTATCATAGGCAACAAAGCAATGTTTGTTTCGGTGAAATCATGTAATCCATCAAAGATGTCTGGGTCTACCCGTGTTACGAAATGAGTTGGTTGTGATAGGAATGGCACATCTCATATTAGGGTGGAGAGCTTAGATGTAGTCAGTATCAATTATGTAACACAACTAGGCCGTTAAGGTACCATGATGGCCGCGACACTAGAAACTACCGATTCAGATGTCCTAGCAAATGTAAAACCTTAAGAAATTTGCCTTCTGGACATGGAATCAAGCTAGTTTTTTTTCATAACAACAAAACTATAGGCCTCACCATTAGGAAGCAAAATTGGAAAAAAGTGAGTCCCTAGAGATTTTTCTAAAAATAACTTATCATAGGCAACAAAGCAATGTTTGTTTTGGTGAAATAATGCAATTCCATCAAAGATGTCTGGGTCCACCCGTATTACGAAATGAGTTGGTTGTGATAGGAATGACACATCTCATATTAGGGTGGAGAGCTTAGATGATGTCAATATCAATTATGTCACACAACAATGCCGTTAAGGTACCATGACGGCCGCGACACCAGAAACTGTCGATTCAGATGTCGTGGCAAATGTAAAACGTTGAGAAATTTGCCTTCTGGACATGGAATCGAGCTAGTTTTTTTCATGACTATAGAACTATAGGCTTCACCATAGGGAACCTAGATTAGCAAAACTGGGTTCCTAGAGATTTTTCTAAAAATAACTTATCATAGGCAACAAAGCAGTGTTTGTTTCAGTGAAATAATGCAATTCCATCAAAGATGTCTGGCTCCACCCGTCTTATAAAATGAGTTGGTTGTGATAGGAATGGCACATCTCGTATTAGGGTGGAGAGCTTTGCTGAAGTTCATATCAACTACATCACATAACCACGCAGTTATGTACCGTTATGGCCGCGACACCGGGAACTATACATGCATATGTCGTGGCAAATTTAAACTTTGAGAAATTTGCCTTCTTCACATGGAATTAAGCTATGTTTTTTTTCATGGCTACAAAACTATAGGCCTCACCCTAGGGAACCTAAATTGGTAAAAGTGATCCCTAGAGATTTTTCTAAAAATAACCTATCATAGGCAAGAAAGCAGTGTTTGTTTTGTTGAAATCATGCAATTCCATAAAAAATGTCTGGTCCCACCCATGTTACAAAACGAGTTGGTTGTGACTAGAATGGCACATCCCATGTTAGCGTGGAGAGCTTAGATGAAGTTAGTATTAATTATGTTGCACAACCACGCCGTTAAGGTACCGTGATGGTCGTGACCTCAGAAATTGCCGATTCAAACATCGTGGCAAATGTAAAACCTTGAGAAATTTGGCTTCTGGACATGGAATTGAGCTAGGTTTTTTCATGGCTATAGAAGTATAGGCCTCACCCTAGGGAACTTGAATTGGTAAAAGTGCTTTCCTTGAGATTTTTCTAGAAATAACTTATCATAGGCAACAAAGCAGTGTTTGTTTCTATGAAATCATGCAATTCCATCAAAGATGTCTGGGTCTACCCGTGTTACGAAATGAGTTGGTTGTGAAAGGAATGACACATCTCATATTAGGGTGGAGAGCTTAGATGTAGTCAGTATCAATTATGTCACACAACTAGGCCGTTAAGGTACCATGATGGCTGCGACACTGAAAACTGCCGATTCAGATGTCCTAGCAAATGTAAAACCTTAAGAAATTTGCCTTCTGGACATGGAATCAAGCTAGTTTTTTTTCATAGCAACAAAACTATAGGCCTCACCATAAGGAACCAGAATTGGAAAACGTGAGTCCCAAGAGATTTTTCTAAAAATAACTTGTCATAGGCAACAAAGCAGTGTTTGTTTCGGTGAAATCATGCAATTCCATCAAAGATGTCTGGGTCTACCCGTGTTACGAAATGAGTTGGTTGTGATAGGAATGGCACATCTCATATTAGGGTGGAGAGCTTAGATGTAGTCAGTATCAATTATGTCAAACAACTAGGCCGTTAAGGTACCATGATGGCCGTGACAATGGAAATTGCCGATTCAGATGTCCTAGCAAATGTAAAACCTTAAGAAATTTGCCTTCTGGACATGGAATCAAGCTAGTTTTTTTTCATAGCAACAAAACTATAGGCCTCACCATAAGGAACCAGAATTGGAAAAAAGTGAGTCCCAAGAGATTTTTCTAAGAATAACTTATCATAGGCAACAAAGCAATGTTTGTTTTGGTGAATTAATGCAATTCCATCAAAGATGTCTAGGTCCACCCGTATTATGAAATGAGTTGGTTGTGATAGGAATGGCACATCTCATGTTAGGGTGGAGAGCTTAGATGATGTCAATATCAATTATGTCACACAACAATGCCGTTAAGGTACCATGATGGCCGCGACACCGGAAACTGCCGATTCAGATGTCGTGGCAAATATAAAACGTTGAGAAATTTGCCTTCTGGACATGGAATCGAGCTAGTTTTTTTCATGACTATAGAACTATAGGCTTCACCATAGGGAACCTAGATTAGCAAAAGTGGGTTCCTAGAGATTTTTCTAAAAATAACTTATCATAGGCAATAAAGCAGTGTTTGTTTCGGTGAAATAATGCAATTCCATCAAAGATGTCTGGCTCCACCTGTCTTATAAAATGAGTTGGTTGTGATAGGAATGGCACATCTCATATTAGGGTGGAGAGCTTTGCTAAAGTTCATATCAACTACATCACATAACCACGTAGTTACTGTACCGTTATGGCCGCGACACCGGGAACTATCCATGCATATGTCGTGGCAAATGTAAAACTTTGAGAAATTTGCCTTCTGGACATGGAATTAAGCTATGTTTTTTTTCATGGCTACAAAACTATAGGCCTCACCCTAGGGAACCTAAATTTGTAAAAGTGAGTCCCTAGATATTTTTCTAGAAATAACCTATCATAGGCAACAAAGCAGTGTTTGTTTTGGTGAAATCATGCAATTCCATAAAAAATGTCTAGTTCTACCCATGTTACAAAACGAGTTAGTTGTGACTAGAATGGCACATCCCATATTAGCGTGGAGAGCATAGATGAAGTTAGTATCAATTATGTTGCACAACCACGCCGTTAAGGTACCGTGATGGCCGCGACCTCAGAAATTACCGATTCAAACATCGTGGCAAATGTAAAACCTTGAGAAATTTGGCTTCTGGACATGGAATTGAGCTAGGTTTTTTCATGGCTATAGAAGTATAGGCCTCACCCTAGGGAACTTGAATTGGTAAAAGTGCTTTCCTTGAGATTTTTCTAGAAATAACTTATCATAGGCAACAAAGCAGTGTTTGTTTCAGTGAAATATTGCAATTCCATCAAAGATGTCTGGCTCCACCAGTCTTATAAAATGAGTTGGTTGTGATAGGAATGGCACATCTCGTATTAGGGTGGAGAGCTTTGCTGAAGTTCATATCAACTACATCACATAACCACGCAGTTATGTACCGTTATGGCCGCGACACCAGGAACTATCCATGCGTGTCATGGCAAATGTAAAACTTTGAGAAATTTGCCTTCTTCACATGGAATTAAGCTATGTTTTTTTTCATGGCTACAAAACTATAGGCCTCACCCTAGGGAACCTAAATTGGTAAAAGTGATCCCTAGAGATTTTTCTAAAAATAACCTATCATAGGCAACAAAGCAGTGTTTGTTTTGGTGAAATCATGCAATTCCACAAAAAATGTCTGGTCCCACCCATGTTACAAAACGAGTTGGTTGTGACTAGAATGGCACATCCCATGTTAGCGTGGAGAGCTTAGATGAAGTTAGTATCAATTATGTTGCACAACCACGCCGTTAAGGTACCGTGATGGTCGTGACCTCAGAAATTGCCGATTCAAACATCGTGGCAAATATAAAACCTTGAGAAATTTGGCTTCTGGACATGGAATTGAGCTAGGTTTTTTCATGGCTATAGAAGTATAGGCCTCACCCTAGGGAACTTGAATTGGTAAAAGTGCTTTCCTTGAGATTTTTCTAGAAATAACTTATCATAGGCAACAAAGCAGTGTTTGTTTCTGTGAAATCATGCAATTCCATCAAAGATGTCTGGGTCTACCCGTGTTATGAAACGAGTTGGTTGTGAAAGGAATGACACATCTCATATTAGGGTGGAGAGCTTAGATGTAGTCAGTATCAATTATGTCACACAACTAGGCCGTTAAGGTACCATGATGGCTGCGACACTGAAAACTGCCGATTCAGATGTCCTAGCAAATGTAAAACCTTAAGAAATTTGCCTTCTGGACATGGAATCAAGCTAGTTTTTTTCATAGCAACAAAACTATAGGCCTCACCATAAGGAACCAGAATTGGAAAAAGTGAGTCCCAAGAGATTTTTCTAGAAATAACTTGTCATAGGCAACAAAGCAGTGTTTGTTTCGATGAAATCATGCAATTCCATCAAAGATGTCTGGGTCTACCCGTGTTACGAAATGAGTTGGTTGTGATAGGAATGGCACATCTCATATTAGGGTGGAGAGCTTAGATGTAGTCAGTATCAATTATGTCAAACAACTAGGCCGTTAAGGTACCATGATGGCCGCGACAATGGAAATTGCCGATTCAGATGTCCTAGCAAATGTAAAACCTTAAGAAATTTGCCTTCTGGACATGGAATCAAGCTAGTTTTTTTTCATAGCAACAAAACTATAGGCCTCACCATAAGGAACCAGAATTGGAAAAAGTGAGTCCCAAGAGATTTTTCTAAGAATAACTTATCATAGGCAACAAAGCAATGTTTGTTTTGGTGAATTAATGCAATTCCATCAAAGATGTCTAGGTCCACCCGTATTATGAAATGAGTTGGTTGTGATAGGAATGGCACATCTCATGTTAGGGTGGAGAGCTTAGATGATGTCAATATCAATTATGTCACACAACAATGCCGTTAAGGTACCATGATGGCCGCGACACCGGAAACTGCCGATTCAGATGTCGTGGCAAATATAAAACGTTGAGAAATTTGCCTTCTGGACATGGAATCGAGCTAGTTTTTTTCATGACTATAGAACTATAGGCTTCACCATAGGGAACCTAGATTAGCAAAAGTGGGTTCCTAGAGATTTTTCTAAAAATAACTTATCATAGGCAATAAAGCAGTGTTTGTTTCGGTGAAATAATGCAATTCCATCAAAGATGTCTGGCTCCACCTGTCTTATAAAATGAGTTGGTTGTGATAGGAATGGCACATCTCATATTAGGGTGGAGAGCTTTGCTAAAGTTCATATCAACTACATCACATAACCACGTAGTTACTGTACCGTTATGGCCGCGACACCGGGAACTATCCATGCATATGTCGTGGCAAATGTAAAACTTTGAGAAATTTGCCTTCTGGACATGGAATTAAGCTATGTTTTTTTTCATGGCTACAAAACTATAGGCCTCACCCTAGGGAACCTAAATTGGTAAAAGTGAGTCCCTAGATATTTTTCTAAAAATAACCTATCATAGGCAACAAAGCAGTGTTTGTTTTGGTGAAATCATGCAATTCCATAAAAAATGTCTAGTTCTACCCATGTTACAAAACGAGTTAGTTGTGACTAGAATGGCACATCCCATGTTAGCGTGGAGAGCTTAGATGAAGTTAGTATCAATTATGTTGCACAACCACGCCGTTAAGGTACCGTGATGGCCGCGACCTCAGAAATTACCGATTCAAACATCGTGGCAAATGTAAAACCTTGAGAAATTTGGCTTCTGGACATGGAATTGAGCTAGGTTTTTTCATGGCTATAGAAGTATAGGCCTCACCCTAGGGAACTTGAATTGGTAAAAGTGCTTTCCTTGAGATTTTTCTAGAAATAACTTATCATAGGCAACAAAGCAGTGTTTGTTTCAGTGAAATATTGCAATTCCATCAAAGATGTCTGGCTCCACCAGTCTTATAAAATGAGTTGGTTGTGATAGGAATGGCACATCTCGTATTAGGGTGGAGAGCTTTGCTGAAGTTCATATCAACTACATCACATAACCACGCAGTTATGTACCGTTATGGCCGCGACACCAGGAACTATCCATGCATGTCATGGCAAATGTAAAACTTTGAGAAATTTGCCTTCTTCACATGGAATTAAGCTATGTTTTTTTTCATGGCTACAAAACTATAGGCCTCACCCTAGGGAACCTAAATTGGTAAAAGTGATCCCTAGAGATTTTTCTAAAAATAACCTATCATAGGCAACAAAGCAGTGTTTGTTTTGGTGAAATCATGCAATTCCATAAAAAATGTCTGGTCCCACCCATGTTACAAAACGAGTTGGTTGTGACTAGAATGGCACATCCCATGTTAGCGTGGAGAGCTTAGATGAAGTTAGTATCAATTATGTTGCACAACCACGCCGTTAAGGTACCGTGATGGTCGTGACCTCAGAAATTGCCGATTCAAACATCGTGGCAAATGTAAAACCTTGAGAAATTTGGCTTCTGGACATGGAATTGAGCTAGGTTTTTTCATGGCTATAGAAGTATAGGCCTCACCCTAGGGAACTTGAATTGGTAAAAGTGCTTTCCTTGAGATTTTTCTAGAAATAACTTATCATAGGCAACAAAGCAGTGTTTGTTTCTGTGAAATCATGCAATTCCATCAAAGATGTCTGGGTGTACCCGTGTTATGAAATGAGTTGGTTGTGAAAGGAATGACACATCTCATATTAGGGTGGAGAGCTTAGATGTAGTCAGTATCAATTATGTCACACAACTAGGCCGTTAAGGTACCATGATGGCTGCGACACTGAAAACTGCCGATTCAGATGTCCTAGCAAATGTAAAACCTTAAGAAATTTGCCTTCTGGACATGGAATCAAGCTAGTTTTTTTCATAGCAACAAAACTATAGGCCTCACCATTAGGAACCAGAATTGGAAAAAGTGAGTCCCAAGAGATTTTTCTAGAAATAACTTATCATAGGCAACAAAGCAGTGTTTGTTTCGGTGAAATCATGCAATTCCATCAAAGATGTCTGGGTCTACCCGTGTTACGAAATGAGTTGGTTGTGATAGGAATGGCACATCTCATATTAGGGTGGAGAGCTTAGATGTAGTTAGTATCAATTATGTCAAACAACTAGGCCGTTAAGGTACCATGATGGCCACGACAATGGAAATTGCCGATTCAGATGTCCTAGCAAATGTAAAACCTTAAGAAATTTGCCTTCTGGACATGGAATCAAGCTAGTTTTTTTTCATAGCAACAAAACTATAGGCCTCACCATAAGGAACCAGAATTGGAAAAAGTGAGTCCCAAGAGATTTTTCTAAGAATAACTTATCATAGGCAACAAAGCAATGTTTGTTTTGGTGAATTAATGCAATTCCATCAAAGATGTCTAGGTCCACCCGTATTACGAAATGAGTTGGTTGTGATAGGAATGGCACATCTCATGTTAGGGTGGAGAGCTTAGATGATGTCAATATCAATTATGTCACACAACAATACCGTTAAGGTACCATGATGGCCGCGACACCGGAAACTGCCGATTCAGATGTCGGGGCAAATGTAAAACGTTGAGAAATTTGCCTTCTGGACATGGAATCGAGCTAGTTTTTTTCATGACTATAGAACTATAGGCTTCACCATAGGGAACCTAGATTAGCAAAAGTGGGTTCCTAGAGATTTTTCTAAAAATAACTTATCATAGGCAACAAAGCAGTGTTTGTTTCGGTGAAATAATGCAATTCCATCAAAGATGTCTGGCTCCACCCGTCTTATAAAATGAGTTGGTTGTGATAGGAATGGCACATCTCGTATTAGGGTGGAGAGCTTTGCTGAAGTTCATATCAACTACATCACATAACCACGCAGTTATGTACCGTTATGGCCGCGACACCGGGAACTATCCATGCATATGTCGTGGCAAATGTAAAGCTTTGAGAAATTTGCCTTCTGGACATGGAATTAAGCTATGTTTTTTTTTCATGGCTACAAAACTATAGGCCTCACCCTAGGGAACCTAAATTGGTAAAAGTGAGTCCCTAGATATTTTTCTAAAAATAACCTATCATAGGCAACAAAGGAGTGTTTGTTTTGTTAAAATCATGCAATTCCATAAAAAATGTCTGGTTCCACCCATGTTACAAAACGAGTTGGTTGTGACTAGAATGGCACATCCCATGTTAGCGTGGAGAGCTTAGATGAAGTTAGTATCAATTATGTTGCACAACCACGCCGTTAAGGTACCGTGATGGCCGCGACCTCAGAAATTACTGATTCAAACATCGTGGCAAATGTAAAACCTTGAGAAATTTGGCTTCTGGACATGGAATTGAGCTAGGTTTTTTCATGGCTATAGAAGTATAGGCCTCACCCTAGGGAACTTGAATTGGTAAAAGTAATTCCCTTGAGATTTTTCTAGAAATAACTTATCATAGGCAACAAAGCAGTGTTTGTTTCGGTGAAATCATGCAATTCCATCAAAGATGTCTGGGTCTACCCGTGTTACGAAATGAGTTGGTTGTGATAGGAATGGCACATATCATATTAGGGTGGAGAGCTTAGATGTAGTCAGTATCAATTATGTAACACAACTAGGCTGTTAAGGTACCATGATGGCCGCGACACTGGAAACTACCGATTCAGATGTCCTAGCAAATGTAAAACCTTAAGAAATTTGCCTTCTGGACATGGAATCAAGCTAGTTTTTTTTCATAGCAACAAAACTATAGGCCTCACCATTAGGAACCAGAATTGGAAAAAGTGAGTCCCTAGAGATTTTTCTAAAAATAACTTATCATAGGCAACAAAGCAATGTTTGTTTTGGTGAAATAATGCAATTCCATCAAAGATGTCTGGGTCCACCCGTATTACGAAATGAGTTTGTTGTGATAGGAATGGCACATCTCACATTAGGGTGGAGAGCTTAGATGATGTCAATATCAATTATGTCACACAACAATGCCGTTAAGGTACCATGACGGCCGCGACACCGGAAACTGCCGATTCAGATGTCATGGCAAATGTAAAACGTTGAGAAATTTGCCTTCTGGACACGGAATCGAGCTAGTTTTTTTCATGACTATAGAACTATAGGCTTCACCATAGGGAACCTAGATTAGCAAAAGTGGGTTCCTAGAGATTTTTCTAAAAATAACTTATCATAGGCAACAAAGCAGTGTTTGTTTCGGTGAAATAATGCAATTCCATCAAAGATGTCTGGCTCCACCCGTCTTATAAAATGAGTTGGTTGTGATAGGAATGGCACATCTCGTATTAGGGTGGAGAGCTTTGCTGAAGTTCATATCAACTACATCACATAACCACGCAGTTATGTACCGTTATGGCCGCGACACCGGGAACTATCCATGCATATGTCGTGGCAAATGTAAAGCTTTGAGAAATTTGCCTTCTGGACATGGAATTAAGCTATGTTTTTTTTCATGGCTACAAAACTATAGGCCTCACCCTAGGGAACCTAAATTGGTAAAAGTGAGTCCCTAGATATTTTTCTAAAAATAACCTATCATAGGCAACAAAGCAGTGTTTGTTTTGTTAAAATCATGCAATTCCATAAAAAATGTCTGGTTCCACCCATGTTACAAAACGAGTTGGTTGTGACTAGAATGGCACATCCCATGTTAGCGTGGAGAGCTTAGATGAAGTTAGTATCAATTATGTTGCACAACCACGCCTTTAAGGTACCGTGATGGCCGCGACCTCAGAAATTACTGATTCAAACATCGTGGCAAATGTAAAACCTTGAGAAATTTGGCTTCTGGACATGGAATTGATATAGGTTTTTTCATGGCTATAGAAGTATAGGCCTCACCCTAGGGAACTTGAATTGGTAAAAGTGCTTCCCTTGAGATTTTTCTAGAAATAACTTATCATAGGCAACAAAGCAGTGTTTGTTTCGGTGAAATCATGCAATTCCATCAAAGATGTCTGGGTCTACCCGTGTTACGAAATGAGTTAGTTGTGATAGGAATGGCACATCTCATATTAGGGTGGAGAGCTTAGATGTAGTCAGTATCAATTATGTAACACAACTAGGCCGTTAAGGTACCATGATGGCCGCGACACTGGAAACTACCGATTCAGATGTCCTAGCAAATGTAAAACCTTAAGAAATTTGCCTTCTGGACATGGAATCAAGCTAGTTTTTTTTCATAGCAACAAAACTATAGGCCTCACCATTAGGAACCAGAATTGGAAAAAGTGAGTCCCTAGAGATTTTTCTAAAAATAACTTATCATAGGCAACAAAGCAATGTTTGTTTTGGTGAAATAATGCAATTCCATCAAAGATGTCTGGGTCCACCCGTATTACGAAATGAGTTTGTTGTGATAGGAATGGCACATCTCACATTAGGGTGGAGAGCTTAGATGATGTCAATATCAATTATGTCACACAACAATGCCGTTAAGGTACCATGACGGCCGTGACACCGGAAACTGCCGATTCAGATGTCATGGCAAATGTAAAACGTTGAGAAATTTGCCTTCTGGACACGGAATCGAGCTAGTTTTTTTCATGACTATAGAACTATAGGATTCACCATAGGGAACCTAGATTAGCAAAAGTGGGTTCCTAGAGATTTTTCTAAAAATAACTTATCATAGGCAACAAAGCAGTGTTTGTTTCGGTGAAATAATGCAATTCCATCAAAGATGTCTGGCTCCACCCGTCTTATAAAATGAGTTGGTTGTGATAGGAATGGCACATCTCGTATTAGGGTGGAGAGCTTTGCTGAAGTTCATATCAACAACATCACATAACCACGCAGTTATGTACCGTTATGGCCGCGACACCGGGAACTATCCATCCATATGTCGTGGCAAATGTAAAGCTTTGAGAAATTTGCCTTCTGGACATGGAATTAAGCTATGTTTTTTTTTCATGGCTACAAAACTATAGGCCTCACCCTAGGGAACCTAAATTGGTAAAAGTGAGTCCCTAGATATTTTTCTAAAAATAACCTATCATAGGCAACAAAGCAGTGTTTGTTTTGTTAAAATCATGCAATTCCATAAAAAAATGTCTGGTTCCACCCATGTTACAAAACGAGTTGGTTGTGACTAGAATGGCACATCCCATGTTAGCGTGGAGAGCTTAGATGAAGTTAGTATCAATTATGTTGCACAACCATGCCGTTAAGGTACCGTGATGGCCGCGACCTCAGAAATTACTGATTCAAACATCGTGGCAAATGTAAAACCTTGAGAAATTTGGCTTCTGGACATGGAATTGAGCTAGGTTTTTTCATGGCTATAGAAGTATAGGCCTCACCCTAGGGAACTTGAATTGGTAAAAGTGCTTTCCTTGAGATTTTTCTAGAAATAACTTATCATAGGCAACAAAGCAGTGTTTGTTTCGGTGAAATCATGCAATTCCATCAAAGATGTCTGGGTCTACCCGTGTTACGAAATGAGTTAGTTGTGATAGGAATGGCACATCTCATATTAGGGTGGAGAGCTTAGATGTAGTCAGTATCAATTATGTAACACAACTAGGCCGTTAAGGTACCATGATGGCCGCGACACTGGAAACTACCGATTCAAATGTCCTAGCAAATGTAAAACCTTAAGAAATTTGCCTTCTGGACATGGAATCAAGCTAGTTTTTTTTCATAGCAACAAAACTATAGGCCTCACCATTAGGAACCAGAATTGGAAAAAGTGAGTCCCTAGAGATTTTTCTAAAAATAACTTATCATAGGCAACAAAGCAATGTTTGTTTTGGTGAAATAATGCAATTCCATCAAAGATGTCTGGGTCCACCCGTATTACGAAATGAGTTTGTTGTGATAGGAATGGCACATCTCACATTAGGGTGGAGAGCTTAGATGATGTCAATATCAATTATGTCACACAACAATGCCGTTAAGGTACCATGACGGCCGCGACACCGGAAACTGCCGATTCAGATGTCATGGCAAATGTAAAACGTTGAGAAATTTGCCTTCTGGACACGGAATCGAGCTAGTTTTTTTCATGACTATAGAACTATAGGCTTCACCATAGGGAACCTAGATTAGCAAAAGTGGGTTCCTAGAGATTTTTCTAAAAATAACTTATCATAGGCAACAAAGCAGTGTTTGTTTCGGTGAAATAATGCAATTCCATCAAAGATGTCTGGCTCCACCCGTCTTATAAAATGAGTTGGTTGTGATAGGAATGGCACATCTCGTATTAGGGTGGAGAGCTTTGCTGAAGTTAATATCAACAACATCACATAACCACGCAGTTATGTACCGTTATGGCCGCGACACCGGGAACTATCCATCCATATGTCGTGGCAAATGTAAAGCTTTGAGAAATTTGCCTTCTGGACATGGAATTAAGCTATGTTTTTTTTTCATGGCTACAAAACTATAGGCCTCACCCTAGGGAACCTAAATTGGTAAAAGTGAGTCCCTAGATATTTTTCTAAAAATAACCTATCATAGGCAACAAAGCAGTGTTTGTTTTGTTAAAATCATGCAATTCCATAAAAAAATGTCTGGTTCCACCCATGTTACAAAACGAGTTGGTTGTGACTAGAATGGCACATCCCATGTTAGCGTGGAGAGCTTAGATGAAGTTAGTATCAATTATGTTGCACAACCACGCCGTTAAGGTACCGTGATGGCCGCGACCTCAGAAATTACTGATTCAAACATCGTGGCAAATGTAAAACCTTGAGAAATTTGGCTTCTGGACATGGAATTGAGCTAGGTTTTTTCATGGCTATAGAAGTATAGGCCTCACCCTAGGGAACTTGAATTGGTAAAAGTGCTTTCCTTGAGATTTTTCTAGAAATAACTTATCATAGGCAACAAAGCAGTGTTTGTTTCGGTGAAATCATGCAATTCCATCAAAGATGTCTGGGTCTACCCGTGTTACGAAATGAGTTAGTTGTGATAGGAATGGCACATCTCATATTAGGGTGGAGAGCTTAGATGTAGTCAGTATCAATTATGTAACACAACTAGGCCGTTAAGGTACCATGATGGCCGCGACACTGGAAACTACCGATTCAAATGTCCTAGCAAATGTAAAACCTGAAGAAATTTGCCTTCTGGACATGGAATCAAGCTAGTTTTTTTTCATAGCAACAAAACTATAGGCCTCACCATTAGGAACCAGAATTGGAAAAAGTGAGTCCCTAGAGATTTTTCTAAAAATAACTTATCATAGGCAACAAAGCAATGTTTGTTTTGGTGAAATAATGCAATTCCATCAAAGATGTCTGGGTCCACCCGTATTACGAAATGAGTTTGTTGTGATAGGAATGGCACATCTCACATTAGGGTGGAGAGCTTAGATGATGTCAATATCAATTATGTCACACAACAATGCCGTTAAGGTACCATGACAGCCGCGACACCGGAAACTGCCGATTCAGATGTCATGGCAAATGTAAAACGTTGAGAAATTTGCCTTCTGGACACGGAATCGAGCTAGTTTTTTTCATGACTATAGAACTATAGGCTTCACCATAGGGAACCTAGATTAGCAAAAGTGGGTTCCTAGAGATTTTTCTAAAAAGCAGTGTTTGTTTCGGTGAAATCATGCAATTCCATCAAAGATGTCTGGGTCTACCCGTGTTACGAAATGAGTTGGTTGTGATAGGAATGGCACATCTCATATTAGGGTGGAGAGCTTAGATGTAGTCAGTATCAATTATGTAACACAACTAGGCCGTTAAGGTACCATGATGGCCACGACACTGGAAACTACCGATTCAGATGTCCTAGCAAATGTAAAACCTTAAGAAATTTGCCTTCTGGACATGGAATCAAGCTAGTTTTTTTTTCATAGCAACAAAACTATAGGCCTCACCATTAGGAACCAGAATTGGAAAAAGTGAGTCCCTAGAGATTTTTCTAAAAATAACTTATCATAGGCAACAAAGCAATGTTTGTTTTGGTGAAATAATGCAATTCCATCAAAGATGTCTGGGTCCACCCGTATTACGAAATGAGTTTGTTGTGATAGGAATGGCACATCTCACATTAGGGTGGAGAGCTTAGATGATGTCAATATCAATTATGTCACACAACAATGCCGTTAAGGTACCATGACGGCCGCGACACCGGAAACTACCGATTCAGATGTCATGGCAAATGTAAAACGTTGAGAAATTTGCCTTCTGGACACGGAATCGAGCTAGTTTTTTTCATGACTATAGAACTATAGGCTTCACCATAGGGAACCTAGATTAGCAAAAGTGGGTTCCTAGAGATTTTTCTAAAAATAACTTATCATAGGCAACAAAGCAGTGTTTGTTTCGGTGAAATAATGCAATTCCATCAAAGATGTCTGGCTCCACCCGTCTTATAAAATGAGTTGGTTGTGATAGGAATGGCACATCTCGTATTAGGGTGGAGAGCTTTGCTGAAGTTCATATCAACTACATCACATAACCACGCAGTTATGTACCGTTATGGCCGCGACACTTTGAACTATCCATGCATATGTCGTGGCAAATGTAAAGCTTTGAGAAATTTGCCTTCTGGACATGGAATTAAGCTATGTTTTTTTTCATGGCTACAAAACTATAGGCCTCACCCTAGGGAACCTAAATTGGTAAAAGTGAGTCCCTAGATATTTTTCTAAAAATAACCTATCATAGGCAACAAAGCAGTGTTTGTTTTGTTAAAATCATGCAATTCCATAAAAAATGTCTGGTTCCACCCATGTTACAAAACGAGTTGGTTGTGACTAGAATGGCACATCCCATGTTAGCGTGGAGAGCTTAGATGAAGTTAGTATCAATTATGTTGCACAACCACGCCGTTAAGGTACCGTGATGGCCGCGACCTCAAAAATTACTGATTCAAACATCGTGGCAAATGTAAAACCTTGAGAAATTTGGCTTCTGGACATGGAATTGAGCTAGGTTTTTTCATGGCTATAGAAGTATAGGCCTCACCCTAGGGAACTTGAATTGGTAAAAGTGCTTCCCTTGAGATTTTTCTAGAAATAACTTATCATAGGCAACAAAGCAGTGTTTGTTTCGGTGAAATCATGCAATTCCATCAAAGATGTCTGGGTCTACCCGTGTTACGAAATGAGTTGGTTGTTATAGGAATGGCACATATCATATTAGGGTGGAGAGCTTAGATGTAGTCAGTATCAATTATGTAACACAACTAGGCTGTTAAGGTACCATGATGGCCGCGACACTGGAAACTACCGATTCAGATGTCCTAGCAAATGTAAAACCTTAAGAAATTTGCCTTCTGGACATGGAATCAAGCTAGTTTTTTTTCATAGCAACAAAACTATAGGCCTCACCATTAGGAACCAGAATTGGAAAAAGTGAGTCCCTAGAGATTTTTCTAAAAATAACTTATCATAGGCAACAAAGCAATGTTTGTTTTGGTGAAATAATGCAATTCCATCAAAGATGTCTGGGTCCACCCGTATTACGAAATGAGTTTGTTGTGATAGGAATGGCACATCTCACATTAGGGTGGAGAGCTTAGATGATGTCAATATCAATTATGTCACACAACAATGCCGTTAAGGTACCATGACGGCCGCGACACCGGAAACTGCCGATTCAGATGTCATGGCAAATGTAAAACGTTGAGAAATTTGCCTTCTGGACACGGAATCGAGCTAGTTTTTTCATGACTATAGAACTATAGGCTTCACCATAGGGAACCTAGATTAGCAAAAGTGGGTTCCTAGAGATTTTTCTAAAAATAACTTATCATAGGCAACAAAGCAGTGTCTGTTTCGGTGAAATAATGCAATTCCATCAAAGATGTCTGGCTCCACCCGTCTTATAAAATGAGTTGGTTGTGATAGGAATGGCACATCTCGTATTAGGGTGGAGAGCTTTGCTGAAGTTCATATCAACAACATCACATAACCACGCAGTTATGTACCGTTATGGCCGCGACACCGGGAACTATCCATCCATATGTCGTGGCAAATGTAAAGCTTTGAGAAATTTGCCTTCTGGACATGGAATTAAGCTATGTTTTTTTTTTCATGGCTACAAAACTATAGGCCTCACCCTAGGGAACCTAAATTGGTAAAAGTGAGTCCCTAGATATTTTTCTAAAAATAACCTATCATAGGCAACAAAGCAGTGTTTGTTTTGTTAAAATCATGCAATTCCATAAAAAAATGTCTGGTTCCACCCATGTTACAAAACGAGTTGGTTGTGACTAGAATGGCACATCCCATGTTAGCGTGGAGAGCTTAGATGAAGTTAGTATCAATTATGTTGCACAACCACGCCGTTAAGGTACCGTGATGGCCGCGACCTCAAAAATTACTGATTCAAACATCGTGGCAAATGTAAAACCTTGAGAAATTTGGCTTCTGGACATGGAATTGAGCTAGGTTTTTTCATGGCTATAGAAGTATAGGCCTCACCCTAGGGAACTTGAATTGGTAAAAGTGCTTCCCTTGAGATTTTTCTAGAAATAACTTATCATAGGCAACAAAGCAGTGTTTGTTTCGGTGAAATCATGCAATTCCATCAAAGATGTCTGGGTCTACCCGTGTTACGAAATGAGTTGGTTGTTATAGGAATGGCACATATCATATTAGGGTGGAGAGCTTAGATGTAGTCAGTATCAATTATGTAACACAACTAGGCTGTTAAGGTACCATGATGGCCGCGACACTGGAAACTACCGATTCAGATGTCCTAGCAAATGTAAAACCTTAAGAAATTTGCCTTCTGGACATGGAATCAAGCTAGTTTTTTTTCATAGCAACAAAACTATAGGCCTCACCATTAGGAACCAGAATTGGAAAAAGTGAGTCCCTAGAGATTTTTCTAAAAATAACTTATCATAGGCAACAAAGTAATGTTTGTTTTGGTGAAATAATGCAATTCCATCAAAGATGTCTGGGTCCACCCGTATTACGAAATGAGTTTGTTGTGATAGGAATGGCACATCTCACATTAGGGTGGAGAGCTTAGATGATGTCAATATCAATTATGTCACACAACAATGCCGTTAAGGTACCATGACGGCCGCGACACCGGAAACTGCCGATTCAGATGTCGTGGCAAATGTAAAACGTTGAGAAATTTGCCTTCTGGACACGGAATCGAGCTAGTTTTTTTCATGACTATAGAACTATAGGCTTCACCATAGGGAACCTAGATTAGCAAAAGTGGGTTCCTAGAGATTTTTCTAAAAATAACTTATCATAGGCAACAAAGCAGTGTCTGTTTCGGTGAAATAATGCAATTCCATCAAAGATGTCTGGCTCCACCCGTCTTATAAAATGAGTTGGTTGTGATAGGAATGGCACATCTCGTATTAGGGTGGAGAGCTTTGCTGAAGTTCATATCAACAACATCACATAACCACGCAGTTATGTACCGTTATGGCCGCGACACCGGGAACTATCCATCCATATGTCGTGGCAAATGTAAAGCTTTGAGAAATTTGCCTTCTGGACATGGAATTAAGCTATGTTTTTTTTTCATGGCTACAAAACTATAGGCCTCACCCTAGGGAACCTAAATTGGTAAAAGTGAGTCCCTAGATATTTTTCTAAAAATAACCTATCATAGGCAACAAAGCAGTGTTTGTTTTGTTGAAATCATGCAATTCCATAAAAAAATGTCTGGTTCCACCCATGTTACAAAACGAGTTGGTTGTGACTAGAATGGCACATCCCATGTTAGCGTGGAGAGCTTAGATGAAGTTAGTATCAATTATGTTGCACAACCACGCCGTTAAGGTACCGTGATGGCCGCGACCTCAGAAATTAGTGATTCAAACATCGTGGCAAATGTAAAACCTTGAGAAATTTGGCTTCTGGACATGGAATTGAGCTAGGTTTTTTCATGGCTATAGAAGTATAGGCCTCACCCTAGGGAACTTGAATTGGTAAAAGTGCTTTCCTTGAGATTTTTCTAGAAATAACTTATCATAGGCAACAAAGCAGTGTTTGTTTCGGTGAAATCATGCAATTCCATCAAAGATGTCTGGGTCTACCCGTGTTACGAAATGAGTTAGTTGTGATAGGAATGGCACATCTCATATTAGGGTGGAGAGCTTAGATGTAGTCAGTATCAATTATGTAACACAACTAGGCCGTTAAGGTACCATGATGGCCACGACACTGGAAACTACAGATTCAGATGTCCTAGCAAATGTAAAACCTTAAGAAATTTGCCTTCTGGACATGGAATCAAGCTAGTTTTTTTTCATAGCAACAAAACTATAGGCCTCACCATTAGGAACCAGAATTGGAAAAAGTGAGTCCCTAGAGATTTTTCTAAAAATAACTTATCATAGGCAACAAAGCAATGTTTGTTTTGGTGAAATAATGCAATTCCATCAAAGATGTCTGGGTCCACCCGTATTATGAAATGAGTTTGTTGTGATAGGAATGGCACATCTCATATTAGGGTGGAGAGCTTAGATGATGTCAATATCAATTATGTCACACAACAATGCCGTTAAGGTACCATGACGGCCGCGACACCTGAAACTGCCGATTCAGATGTCGTGGCAAATGTAAAACGTTGAGAAATTTGCCTTCTGGACATGGAATCGAGCTAGTTTTTTTCATGACTATAGAACTATAGGCTTCACCATAGGGAACCTAGATTAGCAAAAGTGGGTTCCTAGAGATTTTTCTAAAAATAACTTATCATAGGCAACAAAGCAGTGTTTGTTTCGGTGAAATAATGCAATTCCATCAAAGATGTCTGGATCCACCCGTCTTATAAAATGAGTTGGTTGTGATAGGAATGGCACTTCTCGTATTAGGGTGGAGAGCTTTGCTGAAGTTCATATCAACTACATCACATAACCACGCAGTTATGTACCGTTATGGCCGCGACACCGGGAACTATCCATGCATATGTCGTGGCAAATGTAAAGCTTTGAGAAATTTGCCTTCTGGACATGGAATTAAGCTATGTTTTTTTTCATGGCTACAAAACTATAGGCCTCACCCTAGGGAACCTAAATTGGTAAAAGTGAGTCCCTAGATATTTTTCTAAAAATAACCTATCATAGGCAACAAAGCAGTGTTTGTTTTGTTGAAATCATGCAATTCCATAAAAAAATGTCTGGTTCCACCCATGTTACAAAACGAGTTGGTTGTGACTAGAATGGCACATCCCATGTTAGCGTGGAGAGCTTAGATGAAGTTAGTATCAATTATGTTGCACAACCACGCCGTTAAGGTACCGTGATGGCCGCGACCTCAGAAATTAGTGATTCAAACATCGTGGCAAATGTAAAACCTTGAGAAATTTGGCTTCTGGACATGGAATTGAGCTAGGTTTTTTCATGGCTATAGAAGTATAGGCCTCACCCTAGGGAACTTGAATTGGTAAAAGTGCTTTCCTTGAGATTTTTCTAGAAATAACTTATCATAGGCAACAAAGCAGTGTTTGTTTCGGTGAAATCATGCAATTCCATCAAAGATGTCTGGGTCTACCCGTGTTACGAAATGAGTTAGTTGTGATAGGAATGGCACATCTCATATTAGGGTGGAGAGCTTAGATGTAGTCAGTATCAATTATGTAACACAACTAGGCCGTTAAGGTACCATGATGGCCACGACACTGGAAACTACAGATTCAGATGTCCTAGCAAATGTAAAACCTTAAGAAATTTGCCTTCTGGACATGGAATCAAGCTAGTTTTTTTTTCATAGCAACAAAACTATAGGCCTCACCATTAGGAACCAGAATTGGAAAAAGTGAGTCCCTAGAGATTTTTCTAAAAATAACTTATCATAGGCAACAAAGCAATATTTGTTTTGGTGAAATAATGCAATTCCATCGAAGATGTCTGGGTCCACCCGTATTACGAAATGAGTTTGTTGTGATAGGAATGGCACATCTCATATTAGGGTGGAGAGCTTAGATGATGTCAATATCAATTATGTCACACAACAATGCCGTTAAGGTACCATGACGGCCGCGACACCTGAAACTGCCGATTTAGATGTCGTGGCAAATGTAAAACGTTGAGAAATTTGCCTTCTGGACATGGAATCGAGCTAGTTTTTTTCATGACTATAGAACTATAGGCTTCACCATAGGGAACCTAGATTAGCAAAAGTGGGTTCCTAGAGATTTTTCTAAAAATAACTTATCATAGGCAACAAAGTAGTGTTTGTTTCGGTGAAATAATGCAATTCCATCAAAGATGTCTGGCTCCACCCGTCTTATAAAATGAGTTGGTTGTGATAGGAATGGCACTTCTCGTATTAGGGTGGAGAGCTTTGCTGAAGTTCATATCAACAACATCACATAACCACGCAGTTATGTACCGTTATGGCCGCGACACCGGGAACTATCCATGCATATGTCATGGCAAATGTAAAGCTTTGAGAAATTTGCCTTCTGGACATAGAATTAAGCTATGTTTTTTTTTTCATGGCTACAAAACTATAGGCCTCACCCTAGGGAACCTAAATTGGTAAAAGTGAGTCCCTAGATATTTTTCTAAAAATAACCTATCATAGGCAACAAAGCAGTGTTTGTTTTGTTGAAATCATGCAATTCCATAAAAAATGTCTGGTTCCACCCATGTTACAAAACGAGTTGGTTGTGACTAGAATGGCACATCCCATGTTAGCGTGGAGAGCTTAGATGAAGTTAGTATCAATTATGTTGCACAACCACGCCGTTAAGGTACCGTGATGGCCGCGACCTCAGAAATTAGTGATTCAAACATCGTGGCAAATGTAAAACCTTGAGAAATTTGGCTTCTGGACATGGAATTGATCTAGGTTTTTTCATGGCTATAGAAGTATAGGCCTCTCCCTAGGGAACTTGAATTGGTAAAAGTGCTTTCCTTGAGATTTTTCTAGAAATAACTTATCATAGGCAACAAAGCAGTGTTTGTTTCGGTGAAATCATGCAATTCCATCAAAGATGTCTGGGTCTACCCGTGTTATGAAATGAGTTGGTTGTGATAGGAATGGCACATCTCATATTAGGGTGGAGAGCTTAGATGTAGTCAGTATCAATTATGTAACACAACTAGGCCGTTAAGGTACCATGATGGCCACGACACTGGAAACTACCGATTCAGATGTCCTAGCAAATGTAAAACCTTAAGAAATTTGCCTTCTGGACATGGAATCAAGCTAGTTTTTTTTCATAGCAACAAAACTATAGGCCTCACCATTAGGAACCAGAATTGGAAAAAGTGAGTCCCATGAGATTTTTCTAAAAATAACTTATCATAGGCAACAAAGCAATGTTTGTTTTGGTGAAATAATGCAATTCCATCAAAGATGTCTGGGTCCACCCGTATTACGAAATGAGTTTGTTGTGATAGGAATGGCACATCTCATATTAGGGTGGAGAGCTTAGATGATGTCAATATCAATTATGTCACACAACAATGCCGTTATGGTACCATGACGGCCGCGACACCGGAAACTGCCGATTCAGATGTCGTGGCAAATGTAAAACGTTGAGAAATTTGCCTTCTGGACATGGAATCGAGCTAGTTTTTTTCATGACTATAGAACTATTGGCTTCACCATAGGGAACCTAGATTAGCAAAAGTGGGTTCCTAGAGATTTTTCTAAAAATAACTTATCATAGGCAACAAAGCAGTGTTTGTTTCGGTGAAATAATGCAATTCCATCAAAGATGTCTGGCTCCACCCATCTTATAAAATGAGTTGGTTGTGATAGGAATGACACATCTCGTATTAGGGTGGAGAGCTTTGCTGAAGTTCATATCAACTACATCACATAACCACGCAGCTATGTACCGTTATGGCCGCGACACCGGAACTATCCATGCATATGTCGTGGCAAATGTAAAGCTTTGAGAAATTTGCCTTCTGGACATGGAATTAAGCTATGTTTTTTTTCATGGCTACAAAACTATAGGCCGCACCCTAGGGAACCTAAATTGGTAAAAGTGAGTCCCTAGATATTTTTCTAAAAATAACCTATCATAGGCAACAAAGCAGTGTTTGTTTTGTTGAAATCATGCAATTCCATAAAAAATGTTTGGTTCCACCCATGTTACAAAACGAGTTGGTTGTGACTAGAATGGCACATCCCATGTTAGCGTGGAGAGCTTAGATGAAGTTAGTATCAATTATGTTGCACAACCACGCCGTTAAGGTACCGTGATGGCCGCGACCTCAGAAATTAGTGATTCAAACATCGTGGCAAATGTAAAACCTTGAGAAATTTGGCTTCTGGACATGGAATTGAGCTAGGTTTTTTCATGGCTATAGAAGTATAGGCCTCTCCCTAGGGAACTTGAATTGGTAAAAGTGCTTTCCTTGAGATTTTTCTAGAAATAACTTATCATAGGCAACAAAGCAGTGTTTGTTTCGGTGAAATCATGCAATTCCATCAAAGATGTCTGGGTCTACCCGTGTTATGAAATGAGTTGGTTGTGATAGGAATGGCACATCTCATATTAGGGTGGAGAGCTTAGATGTAGTCAGTATCAATTATGTAACACAACTAGGCCGTTAAGGTACCATGATGGCCACGACACTGGAAACTACCGATTCAGATGTCCTAGCAAATGTAAAACCTTAAGAAATTTGCCTTCTGGACATGGAATCAAGCTAGTTTTTTTTCATAGCAACAAAACTATAGGCCTCACCATTAGGAACCAGAATTGGAAAAAGTGAGTCCCATGAGATTTTTCTAAAAATAACTTATCATAGGCAACAAAGCAATGTTTGTTTTGGTGAAATAATGCAATTCCATCAAAGATGTCTGGGTCCACCCGTATTACGAAATGAGTTTGTTGTGATAGGAATGGCACATCTCATATTAGGGTGGAGAGCTTAGATGATGTCAATATCAATTATGTCACACAACAATGCCGTTATGGTACCATGACGGCCGCGACACCGGAAACTGCCGATTCAGATGTCGTGGCAAATGTAAAACGTTGAGAAATTTGCCTTCTGGACATGGAATCGAGCTAGTTTTTTTCATGACTATAGAACTATTGGCTTCACCATAGGGAACCTAGATTAGCAAAAGTGGGTTCCTAGAGATTTTTCTAAAAATAACTTATCATAGGTAACAAAGCAGTGTTTGTTTCGGTGAAATAATGCAATTCCATCAAAGATGTCTGGCTCCACCCATCTTATAAAATGAGTTGGTTGTGATAGGAATGGCACATCTCGTATTAGGGTGGAGAGCTTTGCTGAAGTTCATATCAACTACATCACATAACCACGCAGCTATGTACCGTTATGGCCGCGACACCGGAACTATCCATGCATATGTCGTGGCAAATGTAAAGCTTTGAGAAATTTGCCTTCTGGACATGGAATTAAGCTATGTTTTTTTTCATGGCTACAAAACTATAGGCCTCACCCTAGGGAACCTAAATTGGTAAAAGTGAGTCCTTAGATATTTTTCTAAAAATAACCTATCATAGGCAACAAAGCAGTGTTTGTTTTGGTGAAATCATGCAATTCCATAAAAAATGTCTGGTTCCACCCATGTTACAAAACGAGTTGGTTGTGACTAGAATGGCACATCCCATGTTAGCGTGGAGAGCTTAGATGAAGTTAGTATCAATTATGTTGCACAACCACGCCGTTAAGGTACTGTGATGGCCGCGACCTCAGAAATTAGTGATTCAAACATCGTGGCAAATGTAAAACCTTGAGAAATTTGGCTTCTGGACATGGAATTGAGCTAGGTTTTTTCATGGCTATAGAAGTATAGGCCTCTCCCTAGGGAACTTGAATTGGTAAAAGTGCTTCCCTTGAGATTTTTCTAGAAATAACTTATCGTAGGCAACAAAGCAGTGTTTGTTTCGGTGAAATCATGCAATTCCATCAAAGATGTCTGGGTCTACCCGTGTTACGAAATGAGTTGGTTGTGATAGGAATGGCACATCTCATATTAGGGTGGAGAGCTTAGATGTAGTCAGTATCAATTATGTAACACAACTAGGCCGTTAAGGTACCATGATGGCCGCGACACTGGAAACTACCGATTCAGATGTCCTAGCAAATGTAAAACATTAAGAAATTTGCCTTCTGGACATGGAACCAAGCTAGTTTTTTTTCATAGCAACAAAACTATAGGCCTCACCATTAGGAACCAGAATTGGAAAAAGTGAGTCCCTAGAGATTTTTCTAAAAATAACTTATCATAGGCAACAAAGCAATGTTTGTTTTGGTGAAATAATGCAATTCCATCAAAGATGTCTGGGTCCACCCGTATTACGAAATGAGTTTGTTGTGATAGGAATGGCACATCTCATATAGGGTGGAGAGCTTAGATGATGTCAATATCAATTATGTCACACAACAATGTCGTTAAGGTACCATGACGGCCGCGACACCGGAAACTGCCGATTCGGATGTCATGGCAAATGTAAAACGTTGAAAAATTTACCTTTTGGACTTGGAATCGAGCTAGTTTTTTTCATGACTATAGAACTATTGGCTTCACCATAGGGAACCTAGATTAGCAAAAGTGGGTTCCTAGAGATTTTTCTAAAAATAACTTATCATAGGCAACAAAGCAGTGTTTGTTTCGGTGAAATAATGCAATTCCATCAAAGATGTCTGGCTCCACCCATCTTATAAAATGAGTTGGTTGTGATAGGAATGGCACATCTCGTATTAGGGTGGAGAGCTTTGCTGAAGTTCATATCAACTACATCACATAACCACGCAGCTATGTACCGTTATGGCCGCGACACCGGGAACTATCCATGCATATGTCGTGGCAAATGTAAAGCTTTGACAAATTTGCCTTCTTCACATGGAATTAAGCTATGTTTTTTTTCATGGCTACAAAACTATAGGCCTCACCCTAGGGAACCTAAATTGGTAAAAGTGAGTCCTTAGATATTTTTCTAAAAATAACCTATCATAGGCAACAAAGCAGTGTTTGTTTTGGTGAAATCATGCAATTCCATAAAAAATGTCTGGTTCCACCCATGTTACAAAACGAGTTGGCTGTGACTAGAATGGCACATCCCATGTTAGCGTGGGGAGCTTAGATGAAGTTAGTATCAATTATGTTGCACAACCACATAGTTAAGGTACCGTGATGGCCGCGACCTCAGAAATTACCGATTCAAACATCGTGGCAAATGTAAAACCTTGAGAAATTTGGCTTCTGGACATGGAATTGAGCTAGGTTTTTTCATGGCTATAGAAGTATAGGCCTCACCCTAGGGAACTTGAATTAGTAAAAGTGCTTCCCTTGAGATTTTTCTAGAAATAACTTATCATAGGCAACAAAGCAGTGTTTGTTTCGGTGAAATCATGCAATTCCATCAAAGATGTCTGGGTCTACCCGTGTTACGAAATGAGTTGGTTGTGATAGGAATGGCACATCTCATATTAGGGTGGAGAGCTTAGATGTAGTCAGTATCAATTATGTAACACAACTAGGCCGTTAAGGTACCATGATGGCCGCGACACTGGAAACTACCGATTCAGATGTCCTAGCAAATGTAAAACATTAAGAAATTTGCCTTCTGGACATGGAACCAAGCTAGTTTTTTTCATAGCAACAAAACTATAGGCCTCACCATTAGGAACCAGAATTGGAAAAAGTGAGTCCCTAGAGATTTTTCTAAAAATAACTTATCATAGGCAACAAAGCAATGTTTGTTTTGGTGAAATAATGCAATTCCATCAAAGATGTCTGGGTCCACCCGTATTACGAAATGAGTTTGTTGTGATAGGAATGGCACATCTCATATAGGGTGGAGAGCTTAGATGATGTCAATATCAATTATGTCACACAACAATGTCGTTAAGGTACCATGACGGCCGCGACACCGGAAACTGCCGATTCGGATGTCATGGCAAATGTAAAACGTTGAAAAATTTACCTTTTGGACTTGGAATCGAGCTAGTTTTTTTCATGACTATAGAACTATTGGCTTCACCATAGGGAACCTAGATTAGCAAAAGTGGGTTCCTAGAGATTTTTCTAAAAATAACTTATCATAGGCAACAAAGTAGTGTTTGTTTCGGTGAAATAATGCAATTCCATCAAAGATGTCTGGCTCCACCCATCTTATAAAATGAGTTGGTTGTGATAGGAATGGCACATCTCGTATTAGGGTGGAGAGCTTTGCTGAAGTTCATATCAACTACATCACATAACCACGCAGCTATGTACCGTTATGGCCGCGACACCGGGAACTATCCATGCATATGTCGTGGCAAATGTAAAGCTTTGACAAATTTGCCTTCTTCACATGGAATTAAGCTATGTTTTTTTTCATGGCTACAAAACTATAGGCCTCACCCTAGGGAACCTAAATTGGTAAAAGTGAGTCCTTAGATATTTTTCTAAAAATAACCTATCATAGGCAACAAAGCAGTGTTTGTTTTGGTGAAATCATGCAATTCCATAAAAAATGTCTGGTTCCACCCATGTTACAAAATGAGTTGGCTGTGACTAGAATGGCACATCCCATGTTAGCGTGGGGAGCTTAGATGAAGTTAGTATCAATTATGTTGCACAACCACATAGTTAAGGTACCGTGATGGCCGCGACCTCAGAAATTACCGATTCAAACATCGTGGCAAATGTAAAACCTTGAGAAATTTGGCTTCTGGACATGGAATTGAGCTAGGTTTTTTCATGGCTATAGAAGTATAGGCCTCACCCTAGGGAACTTGAATTAGTAAAAGTGCTTCCCTTGAGATTTTTCTAGAAATAACTTATCATAGGCAACAAAGCAGTGTTTGTTTCGGTGAAATCATGCAATTCCATCAAAGATGTCTGGGTCTACCCGTGTTACGAAATGAGTTGGTTGTGATAGGAATGGCACATCTCATATTAGGGTGGAGAGCTTAGATGTAGTCAGTATCAATTATGTAACACAACTAGGCCGTTAAGGTACCATGATGGCCGCGACACTAGAAACTACCGATTCAGATGTCCTAGCAAATGTAAAACCTTAAGAAATTTGCCTTCTTGACATGGAATCAAGCTAGTTTTTATTCATAGCAACAAAACTATAGGCCTCACCATTAGGAAGCAGAATTGGAAAAAGTGAGTCCCTAGAGATTTTTCTAAAAATAACTTATCATAGGCAACAAAGCAATGTTTGTTTTGGTGAAATAATGCAATTCCATCAAAGATGTCTGGGTCCACCCGTATTACGAAATGAGTTTGTTGTGATAGGAATGGCACATCTCATATTAGGGTGGAGAGCTTAAATGATGTCAATATCAATTATGTCACACAACAATGCCGTTAAGGTACCATGACGGCCGCGACACCGGAAACTGCCGATTCAGATGTCGTGGCAAATGTAAAACGTTGAGAAATTTGCCTTCTGGACATGGAATCGAGCTAGTTTTTTTCATGACTATAGAACTATAGGCTTCACCATAGGGAACCTAGATTAGCAAAAGTGGCTTCCTAGAGATTTTTTCTAAAAATAACTTAGCATAGGCAACAAAGCAGTGTTTGTTTCGGTGAAATAATGTAATTCCATCAAAGATGTCTGGCTCCACCCGTCTTATAAAATGAGTTGGTTGTGATAGGAATGGCACATCTCGTATTAGGGTGGAGAGCTTTGCTGAAGTTCATATCAACTACATCACATAACCACGCAGTTATGTACCGTTATGGCCGCGACACCGGGAACTATCCATGCATATGTCGTGGCAAATGTAAAGCTTTGACAAATTTGCCTTCTTCACATGGAATTAAGCTATGTTTTTTTTCATGGCTACAAAATTATAGGCCTTACCCTAGGGAACCTAAATTGGTAAAAGTGATCCCTAGAGATTTTTCTAAAAATAACCTATCATAGGCAACAAAGCAGTGTTTGTTTTGGTGAAATCATGCAATTCCATAAAAAATGTCTGGTCCCACCCATGTTACAAAACGAGTTGGTTGTGACTAGAATGGCACATCCCATGTTAGCGTGGAGAGCTTAGATGAAGTCAGTATCAATTATGTTGCACAACCACGCCGTTAAGGTACCGTGATGGTCGTGACCTCAGAAATTACCGATTCAAACATCGTGGCAAATGTAAAACCTTGAGAAATTTGCCTTCTAGACATGGAATTGAGCTAGGTTTTTTTCATGGCTATAGAAGTATAGGCCTCACCCTAGGGAACTTGAATTGGTAAAAGTGCTTCCCTTGAGATTTTTATTGAAATAACTTGTCATAGGCAACAAAGTAGTGTTTGTTTTGTTGAAATCATGCAATTCCGTCGAAGATGTCTGGCTCCACCCGTCTTATAAAATGAGTTGGTTGTGATAGGAATAGCACATCTCGTATTAGGGTGGAGAGCTTTGATGAAGTTCATATCAACTACATCACATAACCACGCAGTTAATGTACCGTTATGGCTGTGACACCGGGAACTATCGATGCATATGTCGTGGAAAATGTAAAACTTTGAGAAATTGGCCTTCTGGACATGGAATTAAGCTATGTTTTTTTTCATGGCTACAAAACTATAGGCCTCACCCTAGGGAACCTAAATTGGTAAAAGTGAGTCCCTAGAGATTTTTCTAAAAATAACCTATCATAGGCAACAAAGCAGTGTTTGTTTTGGTGAAATCATGCAATTCCATAAAAAAATGTCTGGGTCCACCCATGTTACAAAACGAGTTGGTTGTGACTGGAATAGCACATCCCATGTTAGCGTGGAGAGCTTAGATGAAGTTAGTATCAATTATGTTGCACAACCACGCCGTTAAGGTACCATGAGGGCCGCGACCTCAGAAATGGCCGATTCAAACATCGTGGCAAATGTAAAACCTTGAGAAATTTGCCTTCTGGATATGGAATTGAGCTAGGTTTTTTCATGGCTATAGAAATATAGGCCTCACCCTAGGGAACTTGAATTGGTAAAAGTGCTTCCCTTGAGATTTTTCTAGAAATAACTTATCATAGGCAACAAAGCAGTGTTTGTTTCGGTGAAATCATGCAATTCCATCAAAGATGTCTGGGTCTACCCGTGTTACGAAATGAGTTGGTTGTGATAGGAATGACACATCTCATGTTAGGGTGGAGAGCTTAGATGATGTCAACATCAATTATGTCACACAACAATGCCGTTAAGGTACCATGATGGCCGCGACACCAGAAACTACCGATTCAGATGTCGTGGCAAATGTAAAACATTGAGAAATTTGCCTTCTGGACATGGAATCAAGCTAGTTTTTTTCATGACTATAGAACTATAGGCTTCACCATAGGGAACCTAGATTAGCAAAAGTGGGTTCCTAGAGATTTTTCTAAAAATAACTTATCATAGGCAACAAAGCAGTGTTTGTTTCGGTGAAATAATGCAATTCCATCAAAGATATCTGGGTCCACCCATATTACGAAATGAGTTGGTTGTGATAGGAATGGCACATCTCATATTAGGGTGGAGAGCTTAGATGATGTCAATATCAATTATGTCACACAACAATGCTGTTAAGGTACCATGACGGCTGCGACACCGGAAACTGTCGATTCAGATGTCGTGGCAAATGTAAAACGTTGAGAAATTTGCCTTCTGGACATGGAATCGAGCTAGTTTTTTTCATGACTATAGAACTATAGGCTTCACCATAGGGAACCTAGATTAGCAAAAGTGGGTTCCTAGAGATTTTTCTAAAAATAACTTATCAAATTCAACAAAGCAGTGTTTGTTTTGGTGAAATAATGCAATTCCATTAAAGATGTCTGGCTCCACCCGTCTTATAAAATGTGTTGGTTGTGATAGGAATGGCACATCTCGTATTAGGGTGGAGAGCTTTTCTGAAGTTCATATCAACAACATCATATAACCACACAGTTATGTACCCTTATGGCCGCGACACCGGGAATTGTCCATGCATATGTCGTGGCAAATATAAAACTTTGAGAAATTTTCCTTGTAGACATGGAATTAAGCTATGTTTTTTTTCATGGCTACAAAACTATAGGCCCCACCCTAGGGAACCTAAATTGGTAAAAGTGATCCCTAGAGTTTTTTCTAAAAATAACCTATCATAGGCAACAAAGCAGTGTTTGTTTTGGTGAAATCATGCAATTCCATAAAAAAATGTCTGGTTCCACCCATGTTACAAAACGAGTTGGTTGTGACTAGAATGGCACATCGCATATTAGTGTGGAGAGCTTAGATGAAGTTAGTATCAATTATGTTGCACAACCATGCCGTTAAGGTACCGTGATGGCCGTGACCTCAGAAATTGCCGATTCAAACATCGTGGCAAATGTAAAACCTTGAGAAATTTGGCTTCTGGACATGGAATTGAGCTAGGTTTTTTCATGGCTATAGAAGTATAGGCCTCACCCTAGGGAACTTGAATTGGTAAAAGTGCTTCCCTTGAGATTTTTCTAGAAATAACTTATCATAGGCAACAAAACAGTGTTTGTTTCGGTGAAATCATGCAATTCCATCAAAGATGTCTGGGTCTACCTGTGTTATGAAATGCGTTGGTTGTGATAGGAATGGCACATCTCATATTAGGGTGGAGAGCTTAGATGTAGTCAGTATCAATTATGTCACACAACTAGGCCGTTAAGGTACCATGATGGCCGCGACACTGGAAACTGCCGATTCAGATGTCCTAGTAAATGTAAAACCTTAAGAAATTTGCCTTCTGGACATGGAATCAATCTAGTTTTTTTTCATAGCAACAAAACTATAGGCCTCACCATAAGGAACCAGAATTGGAAAAAGTGAGTCCCTAGAGATTTTTCTAAAAATAACTTATCATAGGCAACAAAGCAATGTTTGTTTTGGTGAAATAATGCAATTCCATCAAAGATGTCTGGGTCCACCCGTATTACGAAATGAGTTGGTTGTGATAGGAATGACACATCTCATGTTAGGATGGAGAGCTTAGATGATGTCAAAATCAATTATGTCACACAACAATGCCGTTAAGGTACCATGACGGCCGCGACGCCGGAAACTATCGATTCAGATGTCGTGGCAAATGTAAAACGTTGAGAAATTTGCCTTCTGGACATGGAATCGAGCTAGTTTTTTTCATGACTATAGAACTATAGGCTTCACCATAGGGAACCTAGATTAGCAAAAGTGGGTTCCTAGAGATGTTTCTAAAAATAACTTATCATAGGCAACAAAGCAGTGTTTGTTTCAGTGAAATCATGCAATTCCATCAAAGATGTCTGGCTCCACCCGTCTTATAAAATGAGTTGGTTGTGATAGGAATGGAACATCTCGTATTAGGGTGGAGAGCTTTGCTGAAGTTCATATCAACTACATCACATAACCACGTAGTTAATATACCATGATGGCCTCGACACCGGGAACAATCGATGCATATGTCGTGGCAAATGTAAAACTTTGAGAAATTGGCCTTCTGGACATGGAATTAAGCTATGTTTTTTTTCATGGCTACAAAACTATAGGCCTCACCCTAGGGAACCTAAATTGGTAAAAGTGAGTCCCTAGAGATTTTTCTAAAAATAACCAATCATACGCAACAAAGTAGTGTTTGTTTGGTGAAATCATGCAATTCCATCAAAAATGTCAGGGTCCACCCATGTTACAAAACGAGTTGGTTGTGACTGGAATGGCACATCCCATGTTAGCGTGGAGAGCTTAGATGAAGTCAGTATCAAATAGGTTGCACAACCACACCGTTAAGGTACCGTGATGGCCGCGACCTCGGAAATTGCCGATTCAGACATCGTGGCAAATGTAAAACCTTGAGAAATTTGCCTTCTAGACATGGAATTGAGCTAGGTTTTTTTTATGGCTATAGAAGTATAGGCCTCACCCTAGGGAACTTGAATTCGTAAAAGTGCTTCACTTGAGATTTTTATAGAAATAACTTATCATACGCAACAAAGCAGTGTTTGTTTCGGTGAAATCATGCAATTCCATCAAAGATGTCTGGGTCTACCCGTGTTATGAAATGAGTTGGTTGTGATAGGAATGGCACATCTCATATTAGGGTGGAGAGCTTAGATGTAGTCAGTATCAATTATGTCACACAACTAGGCCGTTAAGGTACCATGATGGCCGTGACACTGGAAACTGCCGATTCAGATGTCCTAGCAAATGTAAAACCTTAAGAAATTTGCCTTCTGGACATGGAATCAAGCTAGTTTTTTTCATAGCAACAAAACTTTAGGCCTCACCATAAGGAACCAGAATTGGAAAAAGTGAGTCCCCAGAGATTTTTCTAAAAATAACTTATCATAGGCAACAAAGCAATATTTGTTTTGGTGAAATAATGCAATTCCATCAGAGATGTCTGGGTCCACCCGTATTACGAAATGAGTTGGTTGTGATAGGAATGGCACATCTCATATTAGGGTGGAGAGCTTAGATAATGTCATTATCAATTATGTCACACAACAATGCCGTTAAGGTACCATGACGGCCGCGACACCGGAAAATGTCGATTCAGATGTCGTGGCAAATGTAAAACGTTGAGAAATTTGCCTTCTGGACATGGAATCAAGCTAGTTTTTTTCATGACTATAGAACTATAGGCTTCACTATAGGGAACCTAGATTAGCAAAAGTGGGTTCCTAGAGATTTTTCTAAAAAATAACTTATCATAGGCAACAAAGCAGTGTTTGTTTCGGTGAAATCATGCAATTCCATCAAAGATGTCTGGGTCTACCCGTGTTACGAAATGAGTTGGTTGTGAAAGGAATGGCACATCTCAAATTAGGGTGGAGAGCTTAGATGTAGTCAGTATCAATTATGTCACACAACTAGGCCGTTAAGGTACCATGATGGCCGTGACACTGGAAACTGCCAATTCAGATGTCCTAGCAAATGTAAAACATTAAGAAATTTGCCTTCTGGACATGGAACCAAGCTAGTTTTTTTATAGCAACAAAACTATAGGCCTCACCATAGGGAACCAGAATTGGAAAAAGTGAGTCCCTAGAGATTTTTCTAAAAATAACTTATCATAGGCAACAAAGCAATGTTTGTTTTGGTGAAATAATGCAATTCCATCAAAGATGTCTGGGTCCACCCGTATTATAAAATGAGTTGGTTGTGATAGGAATGGCACATCTCATGTTAGGGTGGAGAGCTTAGATGATTTCAATATCAATTATGTCACACAACAATGCCGTTAAGGTACCATGATGGCCGTGACACCGGAAACTACCGATTTAGATGTCGTGACAAATGTAAAACGTTGAGAAATTTGCCTTCTGGACATGGAATCGAGCTAGTTTTTTTCATGACTATAGAACTATAGGCTTCACCATAGGGAACCTAGATTAGAAAAAGTGGGTTCCTAGAGATTTTTCTAAAAATAACTTATCATAGGCAACAAAGCAGTGTTTGTTTCGGTAAAATAATGCAATTCCATCAAAGATGTCTGGCACCACCCGTCTTATAAAATGAGTTGGTTGTGATAGGAATGGCACATCTCGTATTAGGGTGGAGAGTTTTGCTGAAGTTCATATCAACTACATCACATAACCACGCAGTTAATGTACCGTTATGGCCGCGACACCGGGAACTATGCATGCATATGTCGTGGCAAATGTAAAACTTTGAGAAATTTGCCTTCTGGACATGGAATTAAGCTATGTTTTTTTTTCATGGCTACAAAACTACAGGCTCCACCCTAGGGAACCTAAATTGGTAAAAGTGATCCCTAGAGATTTTTCTAAAAATAACCTATCATAGGCAACAAAGCAGTGTTTGTTTTGGTGAAATCATGCAATTCCATAAAAAATGTCTGGTTCCACCCATGTTACAAAACGAGTTGGTTGTGACTAGAATGGCACATCCCATATTAGTGTGGAGAGCTTAGATTAAGTTAGTATCAATTATGTTGCACAACCATGCCGTTAAGGTACCGTGATGGCCGTGACCTCAGAAATTGCCGATTCAAACATCGTGGCAAATGTAAAACCTTGAGAAATTTGGCTTCTGGACATGGAATTGAGCTAGGTTTTTTCATGGCTATAGAAGTATAGGCCTCACCCTAGGGAACTTGAATTGGTAAAAGTGCTTCCCTTGAGATTTTTCTAGAAATAACTTATCATAGGCAACAAAGCAGTGTTTGTTTCGGTGAAATCATGCAATTCCATCAAAGATGTCTGGGTCTACCCGTGTTATGAAATGAGTTGGTTGTGATAGGAATGGCACATCTAATATTAGGGTGGAGAGCTTAGATGTAGTCAGTATCAATTATGTCACACAACTAGGCCGTTAAGGTACCATGATGGCCACGACACTGGAAACTGTCGATTCAGATGTCCTAGTAAATGTAAAACCTTAAAAAATTTGCCTTCTGGACATGAAATCAATCTAGTTTTTTTTCATAGCAACAAAACTATAGGCCTCACCATAAGGAACCAGAATTGGAAAAAGTGAGTCCCTAGAGATTTTTCTAAAAATAACTTATCATAGGCAACAAAGCAATGTTTGTTTTGGTGAAATAATGCAATTCCATCAAAGATGTCTGGGTCCACCCGTATTATGAAATGAGTTGGTTGTGATAGGAATGACACATCTCATGTTAGGATGGAGAGCGTAGATGATGTCAAAATCAATTATGTCACACAACAATGCCATTAAGGTACCATGATGGCCGCGACACCGGAAACTGTCGATTCAGATGTCATGGCAAATGTAAAACGTTGAGAAATTTGCCTTCTGGACATGGAATCGAGCTAGTTTTTTTCATGTCTATAGAACTATAGGCTTCACCATAGGTAACCTAGATTAGCAAAAGTGGGTTCCTAGAGATTTTTCTAAAAATAACTTATCATAGGCAACAAAGCAGTGTTTGTTTCAGTGAAATCATGCAATTCCATCGAAGATGTCTGGCTCCACCCATCTTATAAAATGAGTTGGTTGTGATAGGAATGGAACATCTCGTATTAGGGTGGAGAGCTTTGCTAAAGTTCATATCAACTACATCACATAACCACGTAGTTAATATACTCTGATGGCCTCGACACCGGGAACAATCGATGCATATGTCGTGGCAAATGTAAAACTTTGAGAAATTGGCCTTCTGGACATGGAATTAAGCTATGTTTTTTTCATGGCTACAAAACTATAGGCCTCACCCTAGGGAACATAAATTGGTAAAAGTGAGTCCCTAGAGATTTTTCTAAAAATAACCTATATACGCAACAAAGTAGTGTTTGTTTGGTGAAATCATGCAATTGCATCAAAAATGTCAGGGTCCACCCATGTTACAAAACGAGTTGGTTGTGACTGGAATGGCACATCCCATGTTAGCGTGGAGAGCTTAGATGAAGTCAGTATCAAATAGGTTCCACAACCATGCCGTTAAGGTACCGTGATGGCCGCGACCTCGGAAATTGCCGATTCAGACATCGTGGCAAATGTAAAACCTTGAGAAATTTGCCTTCTAGACATGGAATTGAGCTAGGTTTTTTTCATGGCTATAGAAGTATAGGCCTCACCCTAGGGAACTTGAATTCGTAAAAGTGCTTCACTTGAGATTTTTATAGAAATAACTTATCATAGGCAACAAAGCAGTGTTTGTTTCGGTGAAATCATGCAATTCCATCAAAGATGTCTGGGTCTACCCGTGTTACGAAATGAGTTGGTTGTGATACGAATGGCACATCTCATATTAGGGTGGAGAGCTTTGATGAAGTTCATATCAACTACGTCACATAACCATGCAGTTAATGTACCGTTATGGCCGTGACACCGGGAACTATCGATGCATATGTCGTGGCAAATGTAAAACTTTGAGAAATTGGCCTTCTGGACATGGAATTAAGCTATGTTTTTTTCATTGCTACAAAACTATAGGCCTCACCCTAGGGAACCTAAATTGGTAAAAGTGAGTCCCTAGAGATTTTTTGAAAAATAACCTATCATAGGCAACAAAGCAGTGTTGGTTTTGGTGAAATCATGCAATTCCATAAAAAAATATCTGGGTCCACCCATATTACAAAACAAGTTGGTTGTGACTGGAATGGCACATCCTATGTTAGCATTTAGAGCTTAGATGAAGTTAGTATCAATTATGTTGCACAACCACGCCGTTAAGGTACCGTGATGGCCGCGACCTCATAAATTGCCGATTCAAACATCGTGGCAAATGTAAAACCATGAGAAATTTGCCTTCTGGACATGGAATTGAGCTAGGTTTTTTCATGGCTATAGAAGTATAGGCCTCACCCTAGGGAACTTGAATTGGTAAAAGTGCTTCCCTTGAGATTTTTCTAGAAATAACTTATCATAGGCAACAAAGCAGTATTTGTTTCGGTGAAATCATGCAATTCCATCAAAGATGTCTGGGTCCACCCGTGTTACGAAATGAGTTGGTTGTGATAGGAATGGAACATCTCATATTAGGGTGGAGAGATTAGATGTAGTTAGTATCAATTATGTCACACAACTAGTCCGTTAAGGTAGCATGATGGCCACGACACTAGAAACTGCCGATTTATATGTCCTAGCAAATGTAAAACCTTAAGAAATTTGCCTTCTGGATATGGAATCAAGCTAGTTTTTTTTCATAGCAACAAAACTATAGGCCTCACCATAAGGAACCTGAATTGGAAAAAGTGAGTCCCTAGAGATGTTTCTAAAAATAACTTATCATAGGCAACAAAGCAATGTTTGTTTTAGTGAAATAATGCAATTCTTTCAAAGATGTCTGGGTCCACCTGTATTACGAAATGAGTTGGTTGTGATAGGAATGGCACATCTCATGTTAGGGTGGAGAGCTTAGATGATGTCAATATCAATTATGTCACACAACAATGCCGTTAAGGTACCATGATGGCCGTGACACCATAAACTGCCGATTCAGATGTCGTGGCAAATGTAAAATGTTGAGCAATTTGCCTTCTGGACATGGAATCGAGCTAGTTTTTTTCATGACTATAGAACTATAGGCTTCACCATAGGGAACCTAGATTAGCAAAAGTGGGTTCCTAGAGATTTTTCTAAAAATAACTTATCATAGGCAATAAAGTAGTGTTTGTTTCGGTGAAATAATGCAATTCCATCAAAGATGTCTGGCTCCACCTGTCTTTTAAAATGAGTTGGTTGTGATAGGAATGGCACATCTCGTATTAGGGTGGAGAGCTTTGCTGAAGTTCATATCAACTACATCACATAACCACGCAGTTAATGTACCGTTATGGCCGCGACACCGGGAACTATCCATGCATATGTCGTGGCAAATGTAAAACTTTGAGAAATTTGCCTTCTGGACATGGAATTAAGCTATGTTTTTTTCATGGCTACAAAACTATAGGCCTCACCCTAGGGAACCTAAATTGGTAAAAGTGAGTCCCTAGATATTTTTCTAAAAATAACCTATCATAGGCAACAAAGCAGTGTTTGTTTTGGTGTAATCAAGCAATTCCATAAAAAATGTCTGGTTCCACCCATGTTACAAAACGAGTTGGTTGTGACTAGAATGGCACATCCCATGTTAGTGTGGAGAGCTTAGATGAAGTTAGTGTCAATTATGTTGCACAACCATGCCGTTAAGGTACCGTGATGGCCGCGACCTCAGAAATTGCCGATTCAAACATCGTGGCAAATGTAAAACCTTGAGAAATTTGGCTTCTAGACATGGAATTGAGCTAGGTTTTTTCATGGCTATAGAAGTATAGGCCTCACCCTAGGGAACTTGAATTGTTAAAAGTGCTTCCCTTGAGATTTTTCTAGAAATAACTTATCATAGGCAACAAAGCAGTGTTTGTTTCGGTGAAATTATGCAATTCCATCAAAGATGTCTGGGTCTACCCGTGTTACGAAATGAGTTGGTTGTGATAGGAATGGCACATCTCATATTAGGGTGGAGAGCTTAGACGTAGTCAGTATCAATTATGTCACACAACTAGGCCGTTAAGGTACCATGATGGCCGCGACACTGGAAACTGCCGATTCAGATGTCCTAGCAAATGTAAAACCTTAAGAAATTTGCCTTCTAGACATGGAATCAAGCTAGTTTTTTTTCATAGCAACAAAACTCTAGGCCTCACCATAAGGAACCAGAATTTGAAAAAGTGAGTCCCAAGAGATTTTTCTAAAAATAACTTTTCATAGGCAACAAAGCAATATTTGTTTTGGTGAAATAATGCAATTCCATCAAAGATGTCTGGGTCCACCCGTATTACGAAATGAGTTGGTTGTGATAGGAATGGCACATCTCATGTTAGAGTGGAGAGCTTAGATTATGTCAATATCAATTATGTCACACAACAATGCCGTTAAGGTACCATGAAGGCCGCGACACCGGAAACTGCCGATTTAGATGTCGTGGCAAATGTAAAACGTTGAGAAATTTGCCTTCTGGACATGGAATCGAGCTAGTTTTTTTTATGACTATAGAACTATAGGCTTCACCATAGGGAACCTAGATTAGCAAAAGTGGGTTCCTAGAGATTTTTCTAAAAATAACTTATCATAGGCAATAAAGCAGTGTTTGTTTTGGTGAAATAATGCAATTCCATCAAAGATGTCTGGCTCCACCCGTCTTATAAAATGAGTTGGTTATGATAGGAATGGCACATCTCATATTAGGGTGGAGAGCTTTGCTGAAGTTCATATCAACTACATCACATAACCACGCAGTTAATGTACCATGATGGCCGCGACACCGGGAACTATCGATGCATATGTCGTGGCAAATGTAAAACTTTGAGAAATTTTCCTTCTGGATATGGAATTAAGCTATGTTTTTTTTCATGGCTACAAAACTATAGGCCACACCCTAGGAAACCTAAATTGGTAAAAGTGAGTCCCTAGAGATTTTTCGAAAAATAACCTATCATAGGCAACAAAGTAGTGTTTGTTTGGTGAAATCATGCAATTCCATCAAAAATGTCTAGGTCCACCCAGGTTACAAAATGAGTTGGTTGTTACTGAAATGGCACATCCCATGTTAGCGTGGAGAGCTTAGATGAAGTCAATATCAATTAGGTTGCACAACCACGCTGTTAACGTACCGTGATGGCCGCGACCTCGAAAATTGCCGATTCAGACATCGTGGCAAATTTAAAACCTTGAGAAATTTGCCTTCTAGACATGGAATTGAGCTAGGTTCTTTTCAAGGCTATAGAAGTATAGGCCTCACCCTAGGGAACTTGAATTGGTAAAAGTGCTTCACTTGAGATTTTTATTGAAATAACTTGTCATAGGCAACAAAGCAGGGTTTGTTTCGGTGAAATCATGCAATTCCATCAAAGATGTCTGGCTCCACCCGTCTTATAAAATGAGTTGGTTGTGATAGGAATGGCACATATCATATTAGGGTGGAGAGCTTTGATGAAGTTCATATCAACTACATCACATAACCATGCAGTTAATGTACCGTTATGGCCGTGACACCGGGAACTATCGATGCATATGTCATGGCAAATGTAAAACTTTGAGAAATTGGCCTTCTAGACATGGAATTAAGCTATGTTTTTTTCATTGCTACAAAACTATAGGCCTCACCCTAGGGAACCTAAATTGGTAAAAGTGAGTCCCTAGAGATTTTTCAAAAAATAACCTATCATAGGCAACAAAGCAGTGTTTGTTTTGGTGAAATCATGCAATTCCATAAAAAAATATCTGGGTCCACCCATGTTACAAAACGAGTTGGTTGTGACTGGAATGGCACATCCCATGTTAGCGTGGAGAGCTTAGATGAAGTTAGTATCAATTATGTTGCACAACCACGCCGTTAAGGTACCGTGATGACCGCGACCTCAGAAATTGCCGATTCAAACATCGTGGCAAATGTAAAACCATGAGAAATTTACCTTCTGGACATGGAATTGAGCTAGGTTTTTTCATGGCTATAGAAGTATAGGCCTCACCCTAGGGAACTTGAATAGGTAAAAGTGCTTCCCTTGAGATGTTTCTAGAAATAACTTATCATAGGCAACAAAGCAGTATTTGTTTCGGTCAAATCATGCAATTCCATCAAAGATGTCTGGGTCTACCCGTGTTACGAAATGAGTTGGTTGTGATAGGAATGGCACATCTCATATTAGGGTGGATAGCTTAGATGTAGTCAGTATCAATTATGTCACACAACTAGTCCGTTAAGGTACCATGATGGCCACGACACTGGAAACTGCCGATTTATATGTCCTAGCAAATGTAAAACCTTAAGAAATTTGCCTTCTGGATATGGAATCAAGCTAGTTTTTTTTCATAGCAACAAAACTATAGGCCTCACCATAAGGAACCTGAATTGGAAAAAGTGAGTCCCTAGAGATGTTTCTAAAAATAACTTATCATAGGCAACAAAGCAATGTTTGTTTTGGTGAAATAATGCAATTCTTTCAAAGATGTCTGGGTCCACCCGTATTACGAAATGAGTTGGTTGTGATAGGAATGGCACATCTCATGTTAGGGTGGAGAGCTTAGATGATGTCAATATCAATTATGTCACACAACAATGCCGTTAAGGTACCATGATGGCCGTGACACCGGAAACTGCCGATTCAGATGTCGTGGCAAATGTAAAATGTTGAGCAATTTGCCTTCTGGACATGGAATCGAGCTAGTTTTTTTCATAACTATAGAACTATAGGCTTCACCATAGGGAACCTAGATTAGCAAAAGTGGGTTCCTAGAGATTTTTCTAAAAATAACTTATCATAGGCAATAAAGTAGTGTTTGTTTCGGTGAAATAATGCAATTCCATCAAAGATGTCTGGCTCCACCTGTCTTATAAAATGAGTTGGTTGTGATAGGAATGGCACATCTCGTATTAGGGTGGAGAGCTTTGCTGAAGTTCATATCAACTACATCACATAACCACGCAGTTAATGTACCGTTATGGCCACGACACCGGGAACTATCCATGCATATGTCGTGGCAAATGTAAAACTTTGAGAAATTTGCCTTCTGGACATGGAATTAAGCTATGTTTTTTTCATGGCTACAAAACTATAGGCCTCACCCTAGGGAACCTAAATTGGTAAAAGTGAGTCCCTAGATATTTTTCTAAAAATAGCCTATCATAGGCAACAAAGCAGTGTTTGTTTTGGTGAAATCATGCAATTCCATAAAAAATGTCTGGTTCCACCCATGTTACAAAACGAGTTGGTTGTGACTAGAATGGCACATCCCATGTTAGTGTGGAGAGCTTAGATGAAGTTAGTATCAATTATGTTGCACAACCACGCCGTTAAGGTACCGTGATGGCCGCGACCTCAGAAATTGCCGATTCAAACATCGTGGCAAATGTAAAACCTTGAGAAATTTGGCTTCTGGACATGGAATTGAGCTAGGTTTTTTCATGGCTATAGAAGTATAGGCCTCACCCTAGGGAACTTGAATTGTTAAAAGTGCTTCCCTTGAGATTTTTCTATAAATAACTTATCATAGGCAACAAAGCAGTGTTTGTTTCGGTGAAATCATGCAATTCCATCAAAGATGTCTGGGTCTACCCGTTTTACGAAATGAGTTGGTTGTAATAGGAATGGCACATCTCATATTAGGGTGGAGAGCTTAGATGTAGTCAGTATCAATTATGTCACACAACTAGGCCGTTAAGGTACCATGATGGCCGCGACACTGGAAACTGCCGATTCAGATGTCCTAGCAAATGTAAAACCTTAAGAAATTTGCCTTCTGGACATGGAATCAAGCTAGTTTTTTTTCATAGCAACAAAACTATAGGCCTCACCATCAGGAACCAGAATTCGAAAAAGTGAGTCCCAAGAGATTTTTCTAAAAATAACTTTTCATAGGCAACAAAGCAATGTTTGTTTTGGTGAAATAATGCAATTCCATCAAAGATGTCTGGGTCCACCCGTATTACGAAATGAGTTGGTTGTGATAGGAATGGCACATCTCATGTTAGGGTGGAGAGCTTAGATGATGTCAATATCAATTATGTCACACAACAATGCCGTTAAGGTACCATGAAGGCCGCGACACCGGAAACTGCCGATTCAGATGTCGTGGCAAATGTAAAACGTTGAGAAATTTGCCTTCTGGACATGGAATCAAGCTAGTTTTTTTCATGACTATAGAACTATAGGCTTCACCATAGGGAACCTAGATTAGCAAAAGTGGGTTCCTAGAGATTTTTCTAAAAATAACTTATCATAGGCAATAAAGCAGTGTTTGTTTCGGTGAAATAATGCAATTCCATCAAAGATGTCTGGCTCCACCCGTCTTATAAAATGAGTTGGTTATGATAGGAATGGCACATCTCGTATTAGGGTGGAGAGCTTTGCTGAAGTTCATATCAACTACATCACATAACCACGCAGTTAATGTACCATGATGGCCGCGACACCGGGAACTGTCGATGCATATGTCATGGCAAATGTAAAACTTTGAGAAATTTGCCTTCTGGACATGGAATTAAGCTATGTTTTTTTCATGGCTACAAAACTATAGGCCACACCCTAGGAAACCTAAATTGGTAAAAGTGAGTCCCTAGAGATTTTTCGAAAAATAACCTATCATAGGCAACAAAGTAGTGTTTGTTTGGTGAAATCATGCAATTCCATCAAAAATGTCTAGGTCCACCCAGGTTACAAAATGAGTTGGTTGTTACTGAAATGGCACATCCCATGTTAGCGTGCAGAGCTTAGATGAAGTCAATATCAATTAGGTTGCACAACCACGCTGTTAACGTACCGTGATGGCCGCGACCTCGAAAATTGCCGATTCAGACATCGTGGCAAATTTAAAACCTTGAGAAATTTGCCTTCTAGACATGGAATTGAGCTAGTTTTTTTTCATGGCTATAGAAGTATAGACCTCACCCTAGGGAACTTGAATTGGTAAAAGTGCTTCCCTTGAGATTTTTATTGAAATAACTTGTCATAGGCAACAAAGCAGTGTTTGTTTCGGTGAAATCATGCAATTCCATCAAAGATGTCTGGCTCCACCCATCTTATAAAATGAGTTGGTTGTGATAGGAATAGCACATCTCGTATTAGTGTGGAGAGATTTGATGAAGTTCATATCAACTACATCACATAACCACGCAGTTAATGTACCGTTATGGCCACGACACCGGGAACTATCGATGCATATGTCGTGGAAAATGTAAAACTTTGAGAAATTGGCCTTCTGGACATGGAATTAAGCTATGTTTTTTTTCATGGCTACAAAACTATAGGCCTCACCCTAGGGAACCTAAATTGGTAAAAGTGAGTCCCTAGAGATTTTTCTAAAAATAACCTATCATAGGCAACAAAGCAGTGTTTATTTTGGTGAAATCATGCAATTCCATAAAAAATGTATGGGTCCACCCATGTTACAAAACGAGTAGGTTGTGACTAGAATGGCACATCCCATGTTAGCGTGGAGAGCTTAGATGAAGTTAGTATCAATTATGTTGCACAACCACACCGTTAAGGTACCGTGAGGGCTGCGACCTTAGAAATGGCCGATTCAAACATCGTGGCAAATGTAAAACCTTGAGAAATTTGGCTTCTGGACATGGAATTGAGCTAGGTTTTTTCATGGCTATAGAAATATAGGCCTCACCCTAGGGAACTTGAATTGGTAAAAGTGCTTCCCTAGAGATTTTTCTAGAAATAACTTATCATAGGCAACAAAGCAGTGTTTGTTTCGGTGAAGTCATGCAATTCCATCAAAGATGTCTAGGTCTACCCGTGTTACGAAATGAGTTGGTTGTGATAGGAATGGCACATCTCATATTAGGGTGGAGAGCTTAGATGTAGTCAGTATCAATTATGTCACACAACTAGGCCGTTAAGGTACCATGATGGCCGTGACACTGGAAACTGCCGATTTGGATGTCCTAGCAAATGTAAAACCTTAAGAAATTTGCCTTCTGGACATGGAATCAAGCTAGTTTTTTTTCATAGCAACAAAACTATAGGCCTCACCATAAGGAACCAGAATTGGAAAAAGTGAGTCCCTAGAGATTTTTCTAAAAATAACTTATCATAGGCAACAAAGCAGTGTTTGTTTTGGTGAAATAATGCAATTCCATCAAAGATGTCTGGGTCCACCCGCATTACGAAATGAGTTGGTTGTGATAGGAATGGCACATCTCATATTAGGTTGGAGAGCTTAGATGATGTCAATATCAATTATGTCACACAACAATGCCGTTAAGGTACCATGACGACCGCGACACCGGAAACTGTTGATTCAGATGTCGTGGCAAATGTAAAACGTTGAGAAATTTGCCTTCTGGACATGGAATCGAGCTAGTTTTTTTCATGACTATAGAACTATAGGCTTCACCATAGGGAACCTATATTAGCAAAAGTAGGTTCCTAGAGATTTTTCTAAAAATAACTTATCATAGGCAACAAAGCAGTGTTTATTTCGGTGAAATCATGCAATTCCATCAAAGATGTCTGGGTCTACCCGTGTTATGAAATGAGTTGGTTGTGATAGGAATGGCACATCTCAAATTAGGGTGGAGAGCTTAGATGTAGTCAGTATCAATTATGTCACACAACTAGGCCGTTACGGTACGATGATGGCCGTGACACTGGAAACTGCCAATTCAGATGTCCTAGCAAATGTAAAACCTTAAGAAATTTGCCTTCTGGACATGGAATCAAGCTAGTTTTTTTTCATAGCAACAAAACTATAGGCCTCATCATAAGGAACCACAATTGGAAAAAGTGAGTCCCTAGAGATTTTTCTAAAAATAACTTATCATAGGCAACAAAGCAATGTTTGTTTTGGTAAAATAATGCAATTCCATCAAAGATGTATGGGTCCACCCGTATTACGAAATGAGTTGGTTGTGATAGGAATGGCACATCTCATGTTAGGGTGGAGAGCTTAGATGATGTCAATATCAATTATGTCACACAACAATGCCGTTAAGGTACCATTATGGCCGCGATACCGGAAACTGCCTATTCAGATGTCGTGGCAAATGTAACACGTTGAGAAATTTTCCTTCTGGACATGGAATCGAGCTAGTTTTTTTCATGACTATAAAACTATAGGCTTCACCATAGGGAACCTAGATTAGCAAAAGTGGGTTCCTTGAGATTTTTCTAAAAATAACTTGTCATAGGCAACAAAGCAGTGTTTGTTTCGGTGAGATCATGCAATTCCATCAAAGATGTCTGGCTCCACCCATGTTACAAAACAAGTTGGTTGTGACTAGAATGGCACATCCCATGTTAGCGTGGAGAGCTTAGATGAAGTCAGTATCAAATAGGTTGCACAACCACACCGTTAAGGTACCGTGATGGCCGCGACCTCGGAAATTGCCGATTCAGACATCGTGGCAAATGTAAAACCTTGAGAAATTTGCCTTCTAGACATGGAATTGAGCTAGGTTTTTTCATGGCTATAGAAGTATAGGCCTCACCCTAGGGAACTTGAATTGGTAAAAGTGCTTCACTTGAGATTTTTATAGAAATAACTTATCATAGGCAACAAAGCAGGGTTTGTTTCGGTGAAATCATGCAATTCCATCAAAGATGTCTGGCTCAACCCGTCTTATAAAATGAGTTGGTTGTGATAGGAATGGCACATATCATATTAGGGTGGAGAGCTTTGATGAAGTTCATATCAACTACATAACATAACCATGCAGTTAATGTACCATTATGGCCGTGACACCGGGAACTATCGATGCATATGTCATGGCAAATGTGAAACTTTGAGAAATTGGACTTCTGGACATGGAATTAAGCTATGTTTTTTTCATGGCTACAAAACTATAGGCCTCACCCTAGGGAACCTAAATTGGTAAAAGTGAGTCCCTAGAGAATTTTCTAAAAATAACCTATCATAGGCAACAAAGCAGTGTTTGTTTTGGTGAAATCATGCAATTCCATAAAAAAATGTCTGGGTCCACCCATGTTACAAAATGAGTTGGTTGTGACTGGAATGGCACATCCCATGTTAGCGTGGATAGCTTAGATGAAGTTAGTATCAATTATGTTGCACAACCACACCGTTAAGGTACCGTGATGGCCGTGACCTCAGAAATTGCCGATTCAAACATCGTGGCAAATGTAAAACCTTGAGAAATTTGCCTTCTGGACATGGAATTGAGCTAGGTTTTTTTCATGGCTATAGAAGTATAGGCCTCACCCTAGGGAACTTGAATTGGTAAAAGTGCTTCCCTTGAGATTTTTCTAGAAATAACTTATCATAGGCAACAAAGCAGTATTTGTTTCGGTGAAATCATGCAATTCCATCAAAGATGTCTGGGTCTACCCGTGTTACGAAATGAGTTGGTTGTGATAGGAATGGCACATCTCATATTAGGGTGGAGAGCTTAGATGTAGTCAGTATCAATTATGTCACACAACTAGGCCGTTAAGGTACCATGATGGCCGCGACACTGGAAACTGCCGATTCAGATGTCCTAGCAAATGTAAAACCTTAAGAAATTTGCCTTCTGGACATGGAATCAAGCTAGTTTTTTTTACATAGCAACAAAACTATAGGCCTCACCATAAGGAACCTGAATTGGAAAAAGTGAGTCCCTAGAGATTTTTCTAAAAATAACTTATCACAGGCAACAAAGCAATGTTTGTTTTGGTGAAATAATGCAATTCCATCAAAGATGTCTGGGTCCACCTGTATTATGAAATGAGTTGGTTGTGATAGGAATGGCACATCTCATGTTAGGGTGGAGAGCTTAGATGATGTCAATATCAATTATGTCACACAACAATGCCGTTAAGGTACCATGACGGCCGCGACACCGGAAACTGTCGATTCAGATGTCGTGGCAAATGTAAAACGTTGAGAAATTTGCCTTCTGGACATGGAATCGAGCTAGTTTTTTTCATGACTATAGAACTATAGGCTTCGCCATAGGGAACCTAGATTAGCAAAAGTGGGTTCCTAGAGATTTTTCTAAAAATAACTTATCATAGGCAACAAAGCAGTGTTTGTTTCGGTGAAATCTTGCAATTCCATCAAAGATGTCCGGGTCTACCCGTGTTACGAAATGAGTTGGTTGTGATAGGAATGGCCCATCTCAAATTAGGGTGGAGAGCTTAGATGATGTCAATATCAATTATGTCACACTACAATGCCGTTAAGGTACCATGACGGCCGGGACACCGGAAACTGTCGATTCAGATGTCGTGGCAAATGTAAAACGTTGAGAAATTTGCCTTCTGGACATGGAATCGAGCTAGTTTTTTTCATTACTATAGAACTGTAGGCTTCGCCATAGGGAACCTAGATTAGCAAACGTGGGTTCCTAGAGATTTTTCTAAAAATAACTTATCATAGGCAACAAAGCAGTGTTTGTTTCGGTGAAATCATGCAATTCCATCAAAGATGTCTGGGTCTACCCGTGTTACAAAATGAGTTGGTTGTGATAGGAATGGCACATCTTATATTAGAGTGGAGAGCTTAGATGTAGTCAGTATCAATTATGTCACACAACTAGGCCATTAAGGTACCATGATGGCCGCGACACTAGAAACTGCCGATTCAGATGTCCTAGCAAATGTAAAACTTTAAGAAATTTGCCTTCTGGACATGGAATCAAGCTAGTTTTTTTTACATAGCAACAAAACTATAGGCCTCACCATAAGGAACCTGAATTGGAAAAAGTGAGTCCCTAGAGATTTTTCTAAAAATAACTTATCACAGGCAACAAAGCAATGTTTGTTTTGGTGAAATAATGCAATTCCATCAAAGATGTCTGGGTCCACCTGTATTACGAAATGAGTTGGTTGTGATAGGAATGGCACATCTCATATTAGGGTGGAGAGCTTAGATGATGTCAATATCAATTATGTCACACAACAATGCCGTTAAGGTACCATGACGGCCGCGACACCGGAAACTGTCGATTCAGATGTCGTGGCAAATGTAAAACGTTGAGAAATTTGCCTTCTGGACATGGAATCGAGCTAGTTTTTTTCATGAATATAGAACTATAGGCTTCGCCATAGGGAACCTAGATTAGCAAAAGTGGGTTCCTAGAGATTTTTCTAAAAATAACTTATCATAGGCAACAAAGCAGTGTTTGTTTCGGTGAAATCTTGCAATTCCATCAAAGATGTCTGGGTCTACCCGTGTTACGAAATGAGTTGGTTGTGATAGGAATGGCCCATCTCAAATTAGGGTGGAGAGCTTAGATGATGTCAATATCAATTATGTCACACTACAATGCCATTAAGGTACCATGACGGCCGTGACACCGGAAACTGTCGATTCAGATGTCGTGGCAAATGTAAAATGTTGAGAAATTTGCCTTCTGGACATGGAATCGAGCTAGTTTTTTTCATTACTATAGAACTGTAGGCTTCGCCATAGGGAACCTAGATTAGCAAACGTGGGTTCCTAGAGATTTTTCTAAAAATAACTTATCATAGGCAACAAAGCAGTGTTTGTTTCGGTGAAATCATGCAATTCCATCAAAGATGTCTGGGTCTACCCGTGTTACAAAATGAGTTGGTTGTGATAGGAATGACACATCTCATATTAGGGTGGAGAGCTTAGATGTAGTCAGTATCAATTATGTCACACAACTAGGCCGTTAAGGTACCATGATGGCCGCGACACTGGAAACTGCCGATTCAGATGTCCTAGCAAATGTAAAACCTTAAGAAATTTGCCTTCTAGACATGGAATCAAGCTAGTTTTTTTTCATAGAAACAAAACTATAGGCCTCACCATAAGGAACCAGAATTGGAAAAAGTGAGTCCCTAGAGATTTTTCTAAAAATAACTTATCACAGGCAACAAAGCAATGTTTGTTTTGGTGAAATAATGCAATTCCATCAAAGATGTCTGGGTCCACCTGTATTACGAAATGAGTTGGTTGTGATAGGAATGGCACATCTCATGTTAGGGTGGAGAGCTTAGATGATGTCAATATCAATTATGTCACACAACAATGCCGTTAAGGTACCATGACGGCCGCGACACCAAAAACTGTCGATTCAGATGTCGTGGCAAATGTAAAACGTTGAGAAATTTGCCTTCTGGACATGGAATCGAGCTAGTTTTTTTCATGACTATAGAACTATAGGCTTCGCCATAGGGAACCTAGATTAGCAAAAGTGGGTTCCTAGAGATTTTTCTAAAAATAACTTATCATAGGCAACAAAGTAGTGTTTGTTTTGGTGAAATAATGCAATTCCATCAAAGATGTCTAGCTCCACCCGTCTTATAAAATGAGTTGGTTGTGATAGGAATGACACATCTCGTATTAGGGTGGAGAGCTTTGATGAAGTTCACATCAACTACATCACATAACCACGCAGTTAATGTACCGTGATGGCCTCGACACTGGGAACTATCGATGCATATGTCATGGCAAATGTTAAACTTTGAGAAATTGGCCTTCTAGACATGGAATTAAGCTATGTTCTTTTTCATGGCTACAAAACTATAGGCCTCACCCTAGGAAACCTAAATTGGTAAAAGTGAGTCCCTAGAAATTTTTCTAAAAATAACCTATCATAGGCAACAAAGTAGTGTTTATTTGGTGAAATCATGCAATTCCATCAAAAATGTCAGGGTCCACCCATGTTACAAAACGAGTTGGTTGTGACTAGAATGGCACATCCCATGTTAGCGTGGAGAGCTTAGATGAAGTCAGTATCAAATAGGTTGCACAACCACACCGTTAAGGTACCGTGATGGCCGCGACCTCAGAAATTGCCGATTCAGACATCGTGGCAAATGTAAAACCTTGAGAAATTTGCCTTCTAAACATGGAATTAAGCTAGGTTTTTTTCATGGCTATAGAAGTATAGGCCTCACCCTAGGGAACTTGAATTGGTAAAAGTGCTTCACTTGATATTTTTATAGAAATAACTTATCATAGGCAACAAAGCAGTGTTGTTTCGGTGAAATCATGCAATTCCATCAAAGATGTCTGGCTCCACCCGTCTTATAAAATGAGTTGGTTGTGATAGGAATGCCACATCTCATATTAGGTTGGAGAGCTTTGATGAAGTTCATATCAACTACATCACATAACCACGCTGTTAATGTACCGTTATGGCCGTGACACCGGGAACTATCGATGCATATGTCGTGGCAAATGTAAAACTTTGAGAAATTGGCCTTCTGGACATGGAATTAAGCTATGTTTTTTTCATGGCTACAAAACTATAGGCCTCATCCTAGGGAACATAAATTGGTAAAAGTGAGTCCCTAGAGATTTTTCTAAAAATAACCTATCATAGGCAACAAAGCAGTGTTTGTTTTGGTGAAATCATGCAATTCCATAAAAAAATGTCTGGGTCCACCCATGTTACAAAACGAGTTGGTTGTGACTGGAATGGCACATCCCATGTTAGCGTGGAGAGCTTAGATGAAGTCAGTATCAAATAGGTTGCACAACCAAGCCATTAAGGTACCGTGTGGCCGCGACCTCAGAAATTGCCGATTCAGACATCGTGGCAAATGTAAAACCTTGAGAAATTTGCCTTCTAGACATGGAATTGAGCTAGGTTTCTTTCATGGCTATAGAAGTATAGGCCTCACCCTAGGGAACTTGAATTGGTAAAAGTGCTTCACTTGAGATTTTTATAGAAATAACTTATCATATGCAACAAAGCAGGGTTTGTTTCGGTGAAATCATGCAATTCCATCAAAGATGTCTGGCTCCACCCGTCTTATAAAATGAGTTGGTTGTGATAGCAATGGCACATCTCATATTAGGGTGGAGAGCTTTGATGAAGTTCATATCAACTACATCACATAACCACGTAGTTAATGTACCATTATGGCCGTGACACTAGGAACTATCGATGCATATGTCATGGCAAATGTGAAACTTTGAGAAATTGGCCTTCTGGACATGGAATTAAGCTATGTTTTTTTCATGGCTACAAAACTATAGGCCTCACCCTAGGGAACCTAAATTGGTAAAAGTGAGTCCCTTGAGATTTTTTTTAAAATAACCTATCATAGGCAACAAAGCAGTGTTTGTTTTGGTGAAATCATGCAATTCCATAAAAAAATGTCTGGGTCCACCCATGTTACAAAATGAGTTGGTTGTGACTAGAATGGCACATCCCATGTTAGCGTGGATAGCTTAGATGAAGTTAGTATCAATTATGTTGCACAACCACGCCATTAAGGTACCGTGATGGCCGCGACCTCAGAAATTGCCGATTCAAACATCATGGCAAATGTAAAACCTTGAGAAATGTGCCTTCTGGACATGGAATTGAGCTAGGTTTTTTCATGGCTATAGAAGTATAGGCCTCACCCTGGGGAAATTGAATTGGTAAAAGTGCTTCCCTTGATATTTTTCTAGAAATAACTTATCATAGGCAACAAAGCAGTATTTGTTTCGGTGAAATCATGCAATTCCATCAAAGATGTCTGGGTCTACCCGTGTTACGAAATGAGTTGGTTGCGATAGGAATGGCACATCTCATATTAGGGTGGAGAGCTTAGATTTAGTCAGTATCAATTATGTCACACAACTAGGCCGTTAAGGTACCATGATGGCCGCAACACTGGAAACTGCCGATTCAGATGTCCTAGCAAATGTAAAACCTTAAGAAATTTGCCTTCTGGATATGGAATCAAGCTAGTTTTTTTTCATAGCAACAAAACTATAGGCCTCACCATAAGGAACCTGAATTGGAAAAAGTGAGTCCCTAGAGATTTTTCTAAAAATAACTTATCATAGGCAACAAAGCAATGTTTGTTTTGGTGAAATAACGTAATTCCATCAAAGATGTCTGGGTCCACCCGTATTACGAAATGAGTTGGTTGTGATAGGAATGGCACATCTCATGTTAGGGTGGAGAGCTTAGATGATGTCAATATCAATTATGTCACACAACAATGCCGTTAAGGTACCATGACAGCCGTGACACCGGAAACTGTCGATTCAGATGTCGTGGCAAATGTAAAATGTTGAGAAATTTGCCTTCTGGACATGGAATCGAGCTAGTTTTTTTCTTGACTATAGAACTATAGGCTTCACCATAGGTAACCTAGATTAGCAAAAGTGGGTTCTTAGAGATATTTCTAAAAATAACTTATCATAGGCAACAAAGCAGTGTTTGTTTCGGCGAAATCTTGCAATTCCATCAAAGGTGTCTATCTCTACCCGTCTTATAAAATGAGTTGGTTGTGATAGGAATGGCACATCTCGTATTAGGGTGGAGAGCTTTGCTGAAGTTCATATCAACTACATCACAAAACCACACAGTTAATGTACCGTGATGGCCATGACACCGGGAACTATCGATGCATATGTCGTTGCAAATGTAAAACTTTGAGAAATTTGCCTTCTAGATATGGAATTAAGCTATGTTCTTTTTCATGGCTACAAAACTATAGGCCTCACCCTAGGAAAAATAAATTGGTAATTGTGAGTCCCTAGTAATTTTTCTAAAAATAACCTATCATAGGCAACAAATTAGTGTTTGTTTGGTGAAATCATGCAATTCCATAAAAAATGTCAGGGTCCACCCATGTTACAAAACGAGTTGGTTGTGACTGGAATGGCACATCCCATGTTAGCATAAAGAGCTTAGATGAAGTCAGTATCAAATATGTTGCACAACCATGCCGTTAAGATACTGTGATGGCCGCGACCTCGGAAATTGCCGATTCAAACATCGTGGCAAATGTAAAACCTTGAGAAATTTGCCTTCTAGACATGGAATTGAGCTAGGTTTTTTTCATGGCTATAGAAGTATAGGCCTCACCCTAGGGAACTTGAATTGGTAAAAGTGCTTCACTTAAGATTTTTATAGAAATAACTTATCATAGGCAACAAAGCAGTGTTTGTTTCAGTGAAATCATGCAATTCCATCAAAGATGTCTGGCTCCACCCGTCTTATAAAATGAGTTGGTTGTGATAGGAATGGCACATCTCGTATTAGGGTGGAGAGCTTTGATGAAGTTCATATCAACTACATCACATAACCGCACAGTTAATGCACCGTTATGGCCGTGACACCGGGAACTATCGATGCATATGTCATGGCAAATGTAAAACTTTGAGAACTTGGCCTTCTGGACATGGCATTAAGCTATGTTTTTTTCATGGCTACAAACCTATAGGCCTCACCCTAGGGAACCTAAATTGGTAAAAGTGAGTCCCTAGAGATTTTTCTAAAAATAACCTATCATAGGTAACAAAGCAGTGTTTATTTTGGTGAAATCATGCAGTTCCATAAAAAATGTCTGGGTCCACCCATGTTACAAAACGAGTTGGTTGTGACTGGAATGGCACATCCCATGTTAGCGTGGAGAGATTAGATGAAGTTAGTATCAATTATGTTGCACAACCACGCCGTTAAGGTACCGTGATGGCCGCGACCTCAGAAATTGCCGATTCAAACATCGTGGCAAATGTAAAACCATGAGAAATTTGCCTTCTGGACATGGAATTGAGCTAGGTTTTTTTATGGCTATAGAAGTATAGGCCTCATCCTAGGGAACTTGAATTGGTAAAAGTTCTGCCCTTGAGATTTTTCTAGAAATAACTTATCATAGGCAACAAAGCAGTGTTTGTTTCGGTGAAATCATGCAATTCCGTAAAAGATGTCTGGGTCTACCCATGTTATGAAATGAGCTGGTTGTGATAGGAATGGCACATCTCAAATTAGGGTGGTGAGCTTAGATGTAGTCAGTATCAATTATATCACACAACTAGGTCGTTAAGGTACCATGATGGCCGCGACACTGGAAACTACCGATTCAGATGTCCTAGCAAATGTAAAACCTTAAGAAATTTGCCTTCTGGACATGGAATCAAGCTAGTTTTTTTTTCATAGAAACAAAACTATAGGCCTCACCATAAGGAACCAGAATTGGAAAAAGTGAGTCCCTAGAGATGTTTCTAAAAATAACTTATCATAGGCAACAAAGCAATGTTTGTTTTGGTGAAATAATGCAATTCCATCAAAGATGTCTGGGTCCACCCGTATTACGAAATGATTTGGTTGTGATAGGAATGGCACATCTCATGTTAGGGTGGAGAGCTTAGATGATGTCAATATCAATTATGTAACACAACAATGCCGTTAAGGTACCAAGATGGCCGCGACACCGGAAACTGCCGATTCAGATGTCCTGGCAAATGTAAAACGTTGAGAAATTTGCCTTCTGGACATGGAATCGAGCTTGTTTTTTTCATGACTATAGAACTATAGGCTTCACCATAGGGAACTTAGATTAGCAAAAGTGGGTTCCTATAGATTTTTCAAAAAATAACTTATCATAGGCAACAAAGCAGTGTTTGTTTCAGTGAAATCATGCAATTCCATCAAAGATGTCTGGCTCCACCCGTCTTATAAAATGAGTTGGTTGTGATAGGAATGGCACATCTCGTATTAGGGTGGAGAGCTTTGATGAAGTTCATATCAACTACATCACATAACCACATCTCGTAGAGATTTTTCTAAAAATAACCTATCATAGGCAACAAAGTAGTGTTTGTTTTGGTGAAATCATGTAATTCCATAAAAAATGTCTGGTTCCACCCATGTTACAAAACGAGTTGGTTGTGACTATAATGGCACATCCCATGTTAGCATAAAGAGCTTAGATGAAGTTAGTATCAATTATGTTGCACAACCACGCCGTTAAGGTACCGTGATGGCCGCGACCTCAGAAATTACCGATGCAAACATCGTGGCAAATGTAAAACCTTGAGAAATTTGCCTTCTAGACATGGAATTGAGCTAGGTTTTTTTCATGGCTATAGAAGTATAGGCCTCACCCTAGGGAACTTGAATTGGTAAAAGTGCTTCACTTGAGATTTTTATAGAAATAACTTGTCATAGGCAACAAAGCAGTGTTTGTTTCAGTGAAATCATGCAATTCCATCAAAGATGTCTGGCTCCACCCGTCTTATAAAATGAGTTGGTTGTGATAGGAATGGCACATCTTGTATTAGGGTGGAGAGCTTTGATGAAGTTCATATCAACTACATCACATAACCGCACAGTTAATGTACCGTTATGGCCGTGACACCAGGAACTATCGACTACATCACATAACCACCCATGTTAGCGTGGAGAGCTTAGATGAAGTTAGTATCAATTATGTTGCACAACCACGCCGTTAAGGTACCGTGATGGCCGCGACCTCAGAAATTGCCGATTCAAACATCGTGGCAAATGTAAAACCATGAGAAATTTGCCTTCTGGACATGGAATTGAGCTAGGTTTTTTTATGGCTATAGAAGTATAGGCCTCATCCTAGGGAACTTGAATTGGTAAAAGTGCTGCCCTTGAGATTTTTCTAGAAATAACTTATCATAGGCAACAAAGCAGTGTTTGTTTCGGTGAAATCATGCAATTCCGTAAAAGATGTCTGGGTCTACCCGTGTTATGAAATGAGCTGGTTGTGATAGGAATGGCACATCTCAAATTAGGGTGGTGAGCTTAGATGTAGTCAGTATCAATTATATCACACAACTAGGTCGTTAAGGTACCATCATGGCCGCGACACTGGAAACTACCGATTCAGATGTCCTAGCAAATGTAAAACCTTAAGAAATTTGCCTTCTGGACATGGAATCAAGCTAGTTTTTTTTTCATAGAAACAAAACTATAGGCCTCAACATAAGGAACCAGAATTGGAAAAAGTGAGTCCCTAGAGATGTTTCTAAAAATAACATATCATAGGCAACAAAGCAATGTTTGTTTTGGTGAAATAATGCAATTCCATCAAAGATGTCTGGGTCCACCCGTATTACGAAATGAGTTGGTTGTGATAGGAATGGCACATCTCATGTTAGGGTGGAGAGCTTAGATGATTTCAATATCAATTATGTCACACAACAATGCTGTTAAGGTACCATGATGGCCGTGACACCAGAAACTGCCGATTCAGATGTCCTGGCAAATGTAAAACGTTGAGAAATTTGCCTTCTGGACATGGAATCGAGCTTGTTTTTTTCATGACTATAGAACTATAGGCTTCACCATAGGGAACTTAGATTAGCAAAAGTGGGTTCCTAGAGATTTTTCTAAAAATAACTTATCATAGGCAACAAAGCAGTGTTTGTTTCGGTGAAATAATGCAATTCCTTCAAAGATGTCTGGCTCCACCCGTCTTATAAAATGAGTTGGTTGTGATAGGAATGGCACATCTCGTATTAGGGTGGAGAGCTTTGCTGAAGTTCATATCAACTACATCACATAACCATGCAGTTAATGTACCATTATGGCCGCGACACCGGGAACTATCGATGCATATGTCGTGGCAAATGTAAAACTTTGAGAAATTTGCCTTCTGGACATGGAATTAAGCTATGTTTTTTTTCATGGCTACAAAACTATAGGCCTCACCCTAGGGAACCTAAATTGGTAAAAGTGAGTCCCTAGAGATTTTTCTAAAAATAACCTATCATAGGAAACAAAGGAGTGTTTGTTTTGGTAAAATCATGCAATTCCATAAAAAATGTCTGGGTCCACCCATGTTACAAAACTAGTTTGTTGTGACTGGAATGACACATCCCATGTTAGCGTGGAGAGCTTAGATGAAGTCAGTATCAATTATGTTGGACAACCACGCCGTTAAGGTACTGTGATGGCCGCGACCTCGGAAATTGTCGATTCAAACATCGTGGCAAATGTAAAACCTTGAGAAATTTACCTTCTGGACATGGAATTGAGCTAGGTTTTTTTCATGGCTATAGAAGTATAGGCCTCACCCTATGGTACTTGAATTGGTAAAAGTGGTACCGTTGAAATTTTTCTAGAAATAACTTATCATAGGCAACAAAGCAGTGTTTATTTCGGTGAAATCATGCAATTCCATCAAAGATGTCTGGGTCCACCCGTGTTACGAAATGAGTTGGTTGTGATAGGAATGACACATCTCATATTAGGTTGGAGAGCTTAGATGTAGTGAGTATCAGTTATGTCACACAACCAGGCCAATAAGGTACAATGATGGCCGTGTCACTGGAAACTGCCGATTCAGATGTCCTAGCAAATGTAAATCCTTAAGAAATTTGCCTTCTGGACATGGAATCAAGCTAGTTTTTTTTCATAGCAACAAAACTATAGGCCTCACCATAAGGAACCTGAATTGGAAAAAGTGAGTCCCTACAGATTTTTCTAAAAATAACTTATCATAGGCAACAAAGCAATGTTTGTTTTGGTGAAATAATGCAATTCCATCAAAGATGTCTGGGTCCACCCGTATTACAAAATGAGTTGGTTGTGATAGGAATGGCACATCCCATGTTAGGGTGGAGAGCTTAGATGATGTCAATATCAATTATGTCACACAACAATGCTGTTAAGGTACCATGATGGCCGTGACACCGGAAATTGATGATTCAGATGTCGTGGCAAATGTAAAACGTTGAGAAATTTGCCTTCTGGACATGGAATCGAGCTAGTTTTTTTCATGACTATAGAACTATAGGCTTCACCATAGGGAACCTAGATTAGCAAAAGTGGGTTCCTAGAGATTTTTCTAAAAATAACTTATCATAGGCAACAAAGCAATGTTTGTTTCGGTGAAATAATGCAATTCTATCAAAGATGTCTGGCTCCACCTGTCTTATAAAATGAGTTGGTTGTGATAGGAATGGCACATCTTGTATTAGGGTGGAGAGCTTTGCTGAAGTTCATATCAACTACATCACATAACCACGCAGTTAATGTACCGTGATGCCCGCGACACCGAGAACTATTGATGCATATGTCATGGCAAATGTAAAACTTTGAGAAATTTGCCTTCTGGACATGGAGTTAAGCTATGTTTTTTTTATGGCTACAAAACAATAGGCCTCACCCTAGGAAACCTAAATTGGTAAAAGTGAGTCCCTAGAGATTTTTCTAAAAATAACCTATCATGGGCAACAAAGTAGTGTTTGTTTGGTGAAATCATGCAATTCCATAAAAAATGTCTGGGTGCACCCATGTTACAAAACGAGTTGGTTGTGACTGGAATGACACATCCCATGTTAGCGTGGAGAGCTTAGATGAAGTCAGTATCAATTAGGTTGCACAACCATGCCGTTAAGGTACCGTGATGGCCGCGACCTCAAATATTGCTGATTCAGACATCGTGGCAAATGTAAAACCTTGAGAAATTTGCCTTCTAGACATGGAATTGAGCTAGGTTTTTTTCATGGCTAGAGAAGTATATGCCTCACCCTAGGGAACTTGAATTGGTAAAAGTGCTTCCCTTGAGATTTTTCTAGAAATAACTTGTCATAGGCAACAAAGCAGTGTTTATTTCGGTAAAATCATGCAATTCCATCAAAGATGTCTAGCTCCACCCGTCTTATAAAATGAGTTGGTTGTGATAGGAATGGCACATCTCGTATTAGGGTGGAGAGCTTTGATGAAGTTCATATCAACTACATCACATAACCACACAGTTAATGTACCGTTACGGCCGTGACACTAAGAACTATCATTGCATATGTCATGACAAATGTAAAACTTTGAGAAATTGGCCTTTTGGACATAGAATTAAGCTATGTTTTTTTCATGGCTACAAAACTATAGGCCTCACCCTAGGGAATCTAAATTGGTAAAAGTGAGTCCCTAGAGATTTTTCTAAAAATAACCTATCATAGGCAACAAAGTAGTGTTTGTTTTGGTGAAATCATGCAATTCCATAAAAAATGTTTGGGTCCACCCATGTTACAAAACGAGTTTTTGTGATTGGAATGGCACATCCCATGTTAGCGTGGAGAGCTTAGATGAAGTCAGTATCAATTATGTTGCACAACCACACCGTTAAGGTACCGTGATGGCCGTGACCTCGAAAATTGTCGATTCAAACATCGTGGCAAATGTAAAACCTAGAGAAATTTGCCTTCTAGACATGGAATTGAGCTAGGTTTTTTTCATGGCTATAGAAGTATAGGCCTCACCCTAGGGAACTTGAATTGGTAAAAGTGGTTCCCTTGAGATTTTTCTAGAAATAACTTATCATAGGCAACAAAGCAGTGTTTGTTTCGGTGAAATCATGCAATTCCATCAAAGATGTCTAGGTCCACCCGTGTTACGAAATGAGTTGGTTGTGATAGGAATGGCACATCTCATATTAGGCTAGAGAGCTTAGATGTAGTCAGTATCAGTTATGTCACACAACCAGGCCGTTAAGGTACCATGATGGCCGCGTCACTGGAAACTGCCGATTCAGATGTCCTAGCAAATGTAAAACCTTAAGAAATTTGACTTCTGGACATGGAATCAAGCTAGATTTTTTTCATAGCAACAAAACTATAGTCCTCACCGTAAGGAACCTGAATTGGAAAAAGTGAGTCCCTAGAGATTTTTCTAAAAATAACTTATCATAGGCAACAATGTAGTGTTTGTTTTGCTGAAATCATATAATTCCATCAAAGATGTCTAGGTCCAACCATGTTATGAAATGAGTTGGTTGTGATAGGAATGACATATCTCATGTTAGGGTGGAGAGCTTAGATAAAGTCAGTATCAATTATGTTGCACAACCACACCGTTAAGGTACCGTGATGGCTGTGACACCGGGCACTACCGATTTAGATGTCGTGGCAAATGTAAAACCTTGAGAAATTTTCCTTCCGGACATGGAATCGAGCTATTTTTTCATGACTGTAGAACTATAGGCCTCACCCTAGTGAACCCAAATTGGCAAAAGTGGGTTCCTATAGATTTTTCTAAAAATAACTTATCATAGGCAACAAAGTATTGTTTGTTTCGGTGAAATAATTTAATTTCATCAAAGATGTCTGGATTCACCCATCTTATGATATGAGTTGGGTGTGATAGGAATGACACATATCATATTAGGGTGGAGAGCTTTGATGAAGTTTGTATCAACTACATCACAGAACCACACAGTTGATGTACCGTGATGGCCGCAACACCGGGAACTACCGATGCATATGTCGTGGCAAATGTAAAACCTTGAGAACTTTGCCTTCTGAACATGGAATCAAGCTAGTTTTTTCATAGCTATAGAACCACAGGCCCCACCCTAGGGAACCTAAATTGGCAAAAGTGGGTCATGGTGATTTTTCTCAAAATAACTTATTATAGGCAACAAAGCAGTGTTTGTTTCAGTGAAGTCATGCAATTCCGTTAAATATGTCTGGGCCCACCTGTGTTATGAAACAAGTTGGTTGTGATAGGGATGGCACATCTCAAGTTAGGGTGGAGAGCTTAGATGAAGTCAATATAAATTACATCATAAAACCACCTGGTTAAGGTACTGTGAGGGCCGTGACACCGGAAACTGCCGATGCAAAGCTCGTGGCAAATGTAAAACCTTGAGAAATTTGCCATTTGGACATGGAATCAAGCTTGGTTTTTTTCATAGCTATAGAACTATAAGCCTCACCCTAGGTAATCTAAATTGGCAAAAGTAGGACCCTAGAGATTTTTCTAAAAATAACTTATCATAGGCAACAAAGCAGTGTTTGTTTCGGTAAAATCATGCAATTCCATTAAAGATGACTGGGTCCACCCATGTTACTAAACAACCACACCGTTAATGTACCATGATGGGCATGACACCGAAAACTATTGATTCAGATGTCATGGCAAATATAAAACCTTAAGAAATTTGCCTTCTGGACATGGAATCGAGCTATGTTTTTTATGGCTATAGAACTATAGGCCTCACCCCAAGGAACCTGAGTTGGCAAAAGTGGGTTCCTAGAGATTTTTCTAAAAATAACTTATCATAGGCAACAAAACAGTGTTTGTTTTGGTGAAATCATGCAATTCCATCAAAGATGTCTGGGTCCACCTATGCTACGAAATGAGTTGGTTGTGACAGGAATGGAACATCTCAAGTTAAGCTGGAGAGCTGAGATGAAGTCAATATCAATTATGTCATACAACCTCACCGTTAAGGTGCCATGATGGCCGCGACAGCAGGAACTGCTGATACAGATGTCGTGGCAAAGGTAAAACCTTGAGAACTTTGCCTTCTTGACATGGAATCGTGCTAGATTTTTCTCACAACTGTAGAACTATAGGCCTCACCCCTAGAAACCTAAATTGGTAAAAGTGGGTTCCTAGAGATTGTTCTAAAAATAACTTATCATAGGCAACAAAGCAACATCTGTTTCGGTGAAATCATGCAATTCCATCAAAGATGTCTGGGTCCAACCATGTTACAAAACAAGTTGGTTGTGATAGGAACGACACATCTCATGTTAGGGTGGAGACCTTAGATGAAGTCAGTGTCAATTATGTCATACAACCACGTAGTTAATGTACCGTGATGGCGACGACACCGAGAACTGTTGATGGATATGTCGTGACAAATTTAGAACCATGAGAACTTTGCCTTCAGACATGGATTCAAGCTTGTTTTTTTTCATGGCTACACAACTATAGGCCTCACCTTATGGAACCTGAATTGGCAAAAGTGGGTCCCTAGAGACTTTTCTAAAAATAACTTATCATAGGCAACAAAGCAGTATTTGTTTCGGTGAAATCATGCAATTCCATCAAAGATGTCTGGGTCCACCCATGTTCCGAAATGAGTTAGTTGTGATAGGAATGGATAATCTCATGTTAGGATAGAGAGCTGAGATGAAGTCAATATCAATTACGTCACACAACCTCACCATTAAGGTACCATGATTTCCGTGACACCAGGAACTGTCGATACAGATGTCGTGGCAAATGTAAAACCTTGAGAACTTTGCCTTCTAGACATGGAATCGAGCTAGATTTTTTTCACAACTATAGAACTATAGACCTCACCCCTAGAAACCTAAATTGGTAAAAGTGGGTGCCTGGAGAATGTTCTAAAAATAACTTATCATAGGCAACAAAGCAGCGTCTATTTCGGTGCAATGATGCAATTCCAACAAAGATGTCTGCGTCCAACCGTATTACAAAACAAGTTGGTTGTGACAGGAATGACACATCTCATGTTAGGGTGGAGAGCTCTGATGAAGTCAGTGTTGGGTAATTTAATGCACATAGGAAAAGATCTGCAAGCGCACGAATTCCGATATAGCTTTCACCCAGGAGTGTTCCAAGGTATCGATTTCGACAGGGAATGTGAAGTGTGCTAAAAGAATTAGGAACGTCCAAAGAAAGGGTAAGTATAGGGTAGAGAGGGTTTTTAGGGTATTCCAAGTGGTTCTATCTTGTCGAAGGCTTACTCTATTTTACCTACTTTGGAACAACAGTACCTTTCTAACTCTCAAAAAAGATTGGGAAGGAAGTAGTCGGGGGAAGGCTGCCAAAAAGCTCTACGAAACACCAACCCTAAAGTGATGGATTACAAAGACCAGACAGAGTTGTCACCTCTATGGGTTACCACAACTAACCGAAGGATTAGGCGCAACTCTGGTAAACCATAGTCTAGACACCACGTCTACATTCGCGCTTACTACTCTAATTACCTAAAATAATTAGAGCACTCAATACAAGCGGAGATTCAACAAATACAATAAAGCAAGAACTAAAACTAAACAAAATACTTAGAAATAAATGTTGAAGAACCTAGAGATTGCTCAAGAGGAACCACATGCTACAGAAGTACAATGTCGAGGAAGATCCGATAGATCTGGCTCCTCCTCAGCTCTCTCCTCTCCTCTCTCCCTCTTCTCTAGTTTACAACTAGATGAACTAGAACTAGAACTAGAAGTTGAACTAGAACTAGATGATCATTTAGAGGGATCTCTACTTCTACTAGGATGGAGGGGTGAAACCCTAGCTTTTGTTCTTGATGTAGCTAATCAAGATGGAGATGGCCTGAGGGAGGGGGTCTACCCCTGCTTATATAGCCCGGTGGGGTGAACCGCAGCCCTCGGATCAAACCGACTTGAAACAATGGTTGAGATGCATCATAGAGGTTGGTTCACGAAGCTAGTCTCACTTGGAGGTGGGCCCAGGCGGCACGCCTAACATGTGGGGCCGGCTGGCCCCACTTGTCAGCCTCCAGGCACTTGCTTCATTCCCGTGTCTTCTTGTGTCCTCTAGAACCTTCCTGTCAATTTTCGTTGAATTCTGACTTAATTTGGTTCAGTTTCTTGACTCCTACTCCTTCTGGGCTTATTCTATTTTTATCCCTAAAAATTCACAATTCACCAAAGCTGTGGAAATTATTATGTTAGTCCCTAAAACTCTTGCTTGGTGATGGTTCTGGAGTCTTCTATAATCTTCCAAGTCATATCAATCGGGGACTTTCTCTCCGGAACTCCAAATATAGCAAATGATTTGTCTATTTTGATCATCTCGATGAGCTCATCACAATGGTGTGCTCTATTTCATCACTTGAGGTACTTTTGTGTGGTAAAATATTAAATATCCTGCAAAACAAGTGAGAATAACATAACTCATGGAACTCGTTAGAATAAAACCCTACAACTATGCTTTGTGGTTCATTTCATTCTTTTTCATGCAATAGTTGATGGTTAAAAATGAGCATTAGTGATCATCAACAAGTTCCCCCAAGCTTAACCTTTGCTCGTCCTTGAGCAAAGCTAATCTCAATAATGGATCAGGAGTTGCTACAATGCTTTCACACCTCAAAAATACACATGCGTTCAAACAAGAATTCTCCTCTGGATTAGAGCAAACCATTCTTACTTTCAAACTTACCTGTATTACCTTCTACCATGGAGCTTTTAGCCTTCACTTGGGTCTTGAGTAGTTGAAAGACAGAATAATCAACTCAAGCTCTGCGTCTCGAGTTCTTCAATCATCTTTTGTTCTAGAGTTTTTGTAGGTTTTTAAAATAAAACTCAGAGATTCCTTTTTGTATGACCCTTTCTAGTCTCTCATATGTGGTATTTGTGGATCCTTTCTAAGGCAATGATGGTGTTTTGCCTTCTCTCTTTCACTCAGAATATATGGTATTTTTGGAATAAGGCAGTGTAGCATCATGCCTCCTCTCTCTTACCCTATAACTAATAGGCTTATTTGGAGTTGAGGTATTTCAAAGATGTAGCATACTTACCATGCATATATTGCCCAGTCAAAACCGAGATCCTCAAAGGGGAGACCATACCCTTAGATCAAGATGTGCATGTGTGTTGATATATTTGGTGGCTAACCTAATTCTACTTTGCTCCTTAAGAGATTTCCTCTAACTGAAGAATTTATGAAGAACTTTGCTGTGGAGGTCTTGAGATATCTTCTTCCTTCTTTTGATGACAATGATGAACTTCTAGGCATAGAGATCATAGACTTCTCTTTCTCTCTTTTTTTTTCTTTTTTTCTTCTTCTTTTTTTCCTTCTTTCTTTTTTTACAAAGGATCCCCTACCTCTTACTTAGGATACAATGAACTTAGAGAAGAGATAAATCACAATCTTAGAGCATTTATTTGCAAACCTAACAATCTTTTTGGATCCTCTCCTAGTGTAGGAGATAGATTTTTGGGTGGAAAAAGGCATGTTTTTGCGTACTCTTAGGGTAGGAGCAGCATGATATATGTGGGTGTAAGTGATCTTGATCTTGGGAGCATGACCATCCTCTCGACAAGGGTCTCACACGGGTTGACCAAACTCAATACAATGTAAGCAGCTTATGAGATAGTTTTCCTAGTCTAGCAAGCATGTATATATGGCTGTGGTAGGAATTAATGCTCTCATCATATAGGAACTCATCATGTGGCAATTTTAAGTTTTTGAAAAGATAAATCTCTAGAACTCAAGTTTCTCTAGGAACAAGATAAACAATAGCTCTGACCTTCTCATATCATATCCGTCAATCACCTAGACTTAGATCAAGCATTTGCAACCCACAAGTTTTAAGTTTAGAGTAAATCTTAGGTCAAAACAATCATTTCCAAAACTCGGGAGAGTTCGAGGTTGAAAACTAGGCACTTGAAAGGAATTATGGTAGAGCAACTATTCATCATTTCCATGCATAGAGATTTGACCAGGTTCTTTTTATTTACAAACTAATTCAAGCAAACTTGACACACTCTAACTAACACACATTATTATGAAATAACACAATATAAAACAAATACTCGACTAGATAAAGTAGATAGTGAAAACTCCATAGATATATAAAGTGAACCTTCATGTGCTCACATTTTTTTATTTTTGGATTAATTTATGTAAAAAGAAAACATAAGAGGATAAGGATACTTACCTGGATACATGGCGTGCCCTCCCCCAAGTTGAATGTTAACATAGTCGTTCGATCTTGTGATGACAAAGCATTGATTGGTGTTGATGACGGATGAGACAGTGCTCCAACAATGGATGGAACATCCACTTGCTTGTCAGCTCTTTTTGGTTCTTCGAATCCTGTGAAACTCAAATAGACAACAAAACTTATGGAACCAATTAAGCGTTAGTGGTTGGCCACTTAAGCCTCAGTTGTCCAAAGCTTTTGAGATTTGTTCTTTATTCTTTCAAGCAGAGTTTCAATAGGATTTCTTCTCAATATTTTTGCATTTTTATATTTTCTATGATGCAAAGAAAGTTTAACAAGATGAATGCATACATAATTATTTTATTTTTATACCACCACAGTGAATATCTCTATGGGTTTTTACACACCACAAATTTATTCACATGGGGCTTTAAGATTTATGATGCATCAGATAAATATTTTTATTTTTTTTTTATAATGCAATGCTAAAGCAGAAAAGTAAATATGCTAAAAAAATGATTATGCAAAAAAGATAAATATGGATAACTACCGATTTTACCTCCCGGCGAGGGTTCAATGTTTCAAGTCCTCTGAATAAGACTTTTCACCATGTTTATTCCTTAGGTGACTCATCTGACCCCAAAGTGGAGACCATGATATGTGCACTTCTTGATATGGTGTCACCCATGTTCTTCGTTCGTCCAGCAGTCGTTTGAAGTGAAGCATTAATTGTGGAAGCTGGCCACATCTTGCTTATTGTGCATATTCTTATAGATTCAGGACCTTCACTTGTAGAATTTTGGAGTTGACCAACTCCATGTTTTGCTCGAAGTGTATCCTGCTCATAAAGACAAGGAAGAGATCAAGTGTATGGGCTCTGTTGGTGGAAAAACACCAATAGAACCAAAAAGTTTTGTTCATTCTTCTCTAACCTTAGGCATAGTGAACAAGATAAAGTTAAAGTCCATGACATGGGTGATAAGATCAGAAGATGAGCATGAAAGTTGCATTTCAAAAAAAATATTTGACAAATTAGATTGCTTAACCCATGGAAGGATTGTATAGGATTGTGATTATCATCTTCCAAAGGTTGGATGCGCAACATTTTAGCTCATTGTGTGATATTATGAGATCAAAAGAGTGAAGCTAAGAAATGATTAAAGAACTGAACATGTTAAGTTAATCAGGATGGGTCAAGAGGTTGCAACTTAAACATGTTTGGTTCTTCATTTATGTGCATACCAAGATCGAGAAAAGCTTTTTAAATAGTGATTATGTACCTTAAGATGGTTACCTTATCATTTGAAGGGTGATGGTACCGAACCACCTTGTGGAAGCTTCTCTTGCTCAGCTGGTTGTGCTTGTGAATGGCTTGTCTTCTCTTGCTTATCTCATAGTGTGCTTTAGTGATGGGAGCATCTTTTTGTTCTCCTGATCTTGATATTCTTGACAGTCCTTTCACTCCCTTCATTGTCTTGAGAATTTTCCCATGATGGCCTTTGTCTTGAAGGGAATTGATGGAGATTTGTTCACCCTCTTTCATGGAGTGAGTGTAGATCTTGTTTTGTGGCACTCATCTTCTTGTTCCATGGATCTCTCCATGATGCATGAGCTATGTTTCCCTTGTGCAAGGTTGATGAAGTTCATGTATCTCTTTTCTCTCCATGTGAGTTCATCTCAGGACTTCCTATTTTGACTTTTGAAAGTTTTTCCTATAGGAGTTAGTCCACTAAAAATATACAATGTATACACAAGCAGTTTTTAGTTTAGTAACCAAACTAGACTCCATGTTTAGTTGGATTAAGGAAGGTTGTTTAACCTAAGCACCACGCTTACGTTAAAAGCCTATAGAAGTATGTCCAGTACTTCTAAACCAACACTTACTTATGATGGACAAAGGCACTATAGAGATTTACTTAAATGGTGATGGAAGAGAACATGACTAGTGTATAGCAAATTGAGCATGTCTTAAAGGTAGGGACAACCAGAATAGTAACTTGGCAGGGGATGTTCTTAGAAAGTTATCCCCCAAGCTTGAATTTTTGTAAAATCGAGATTGGATGAATTTAATTCAATGTTGCATGATGATTGGTTGGACATACCTTATGCCTGTTATTCCTTCGATCTTTTTACTCCAAACCTAGAAAGGTTAGTGACAAGAATACTTGAAGGAATATTTTCATAATTAAATCCCTAAGCTCATTTCATAGGGGCAGCGTAGCAGAAAGGTGAACACTCGTGTTAGGATCTGAAAAGTGCTTGTTTTAGGACACTAAGCTTGTCCTTGGGAAACCTTCAAAATGCGATTTGGTGAAGTGGTTTCCCCTCCAACACCAACTTAAGTGTACCTATCTCAAGATTCAACATAACGAGATTTGTAATATTTATGATAAACATATGCATCGACAACCACCCTTTTAAAGTTTTTGCAAATAGGGAGGATAAGGGGGTTGGAGATCTCAAATGTGATGGGGTTGGAGAAACCAATTAAATTGGGAGATATCTCATATTAGCATGGATTTAATGAGGTCGTTATGGAATAAGTTTCATGCTCATTGATGTCATCTTTGTCTCCAATCTAAATGTACAGAATTTCACTTGGATTAGTGACTCTTGAATTGTTCTTGTCTAGGACCTCTTCCATAGATGGATGAGTCTCGTCTTCAAAGGAAGTTGAAACCTCACCATTTGAAGCTAAGTCAAGGTTGGATTCCATTAAGGCTTCTTCCTTGTCTATCCATTCTATACATTCTAGCCACTGTCGTAGCCTCTCTTGGTCATCCTCGTGGTCTTCATGACTCATATGGTTTGGTTGTCTTAGTGGATTTTTAGGATCATCATGAGACTAAAAAAGACGAGCATAAGGGGGATCTTCGAAGACAAGGATGGGTTTAGAGATAGGTCTAGAATTTGTATCATCTATGAACATAATAGGACAGTAGATAGGATTTTCCTTATGGCAAGGCTGTCCTTCTATGGCATCATTTGACACGCCATCCTTGAATTCTTCCCATTAGGAATAAGGACATTTTATAAAAGATCCCTTCTGAAGAGGATTTGAATTATATTCGCTTGAAGGTCTCTTATGAAACTAGAAGTCTAAACCATCAGTATCAGAAAGATCAGAGCTTTCTAAAGGTGGAATTTCTTCTTCCCTTGGAGGATTTTAGGGTGATGGTTTAGAATTGATAGCTAAATCTTAGGATTGGAGTGGTTGTGATTTGGCTATCAAAACTTCCTTTTCTTATCCAAGAATTGATTCCTTATCTTTTGGTTTATGGCTGGGCTCGATTTCTTTTTCTTCTTTGGGAAACTCATCAAAAATGCTAGTGTAAGGGGTGTTTTCAAGGATTTTCTCTAGAATGGCTTTCCCTTCACTAATGAGTTTATGTGAGAATGAACCTCCTAAAGCAATGTCGAGATGTAGAGTAGCTTCCTTGCTAAGACCACGATAAAAGTGATAGTGTAGGACATGGTCAGGCAAGGCAATGTTTGGACTGGAATTGATAAGGCTTGTAAACCTAGCCCAAGCTGCTCCTAGAGTCTCCTTCTGTTTTGTTTAAATATAAGAACTTCTATTCTAAGATTAGCGATTCAAAAAAGAGGGAAGAACGCAAGACAAAATTTATCTCGAAGTTCATCCCAATTTTCATTTACGTCTCTTACAGAATGAGCATACCACTTTTTTGCTTTTCCCAATAGGGAGAACATAAATAATTTCCATTTAAGGGTCTCTTGTGTCGTGCCAGCAATTGTTAGGGAAGAACACAATAGCTCAAATTCCCTAAGGTGGGTGTATGGATCTTTGTCTGGTAACCCAGAGAAGGATTTCTCCTAAACCATGGCTATGAAAGCAGGGTGAAGCTCATAGCCATCTATAAGAATGGGGTGTGATGATGGTGGAGGCTCCAACAAGTCACCCTTTGGAGCAAAGAATTTATAAATAGGCATGAAATCCATGTGGTATGATGGTGGTGATAAAAAGGTAGTAAAAAGAAAAAGAAAAGGACTAACTTTGGCTCGAAACAAGCATAGCTACCGTTCCCTGGCAATGGCGCTAGAAAGCTTGTTGGGTAATTTAATGCACACAGGAAAAGATCTGCAAGCGCACGGATACGGATGTAGCTTTCACCTAGGAGTGTTCCAAGGTACCGATTTTCATGGGGAACGTGAAGTGTGCTAGAAGAATTAGGAACATCCAAGGAAAGGGTAATTATAGGGTAGAGAGGGTTTTTAGGGTTTTCTAAGTGGTTCTATCTTATCGAAGGCTTACTCTATTTTACCTACTTCAGAGCAACAGTACCTTTCTGACTCTTGAAAAAGATTGGGAAGGAAGCAATCAGGGGAAGGCTGGCAAAAAGTTCTATGAAACAACAACCCTTACTTGGTGGATTACAAAGACCGGACATGGCTGTCACCTCTGTGGGTTACCACAACTAACTGGAGGATTGGGCGCAAACTCTGGTAAACCCTAGTTTAGACACCATGTCTACACTAGCGCTTACTACTCTAATTACCTAGGATAACTAGAGCACTCAATACGAGCGGGGATCCAGTAAATACAATAAAGCAAGAACTAAAACTAAACAAAAATACTTAGAAATAAATGTTGAAGAACTTGGAGATTGCTCAAGATGAACTAGATGCTGGAGAAGTACAATGTTGAGGAAGATCCGGTAGATCTGGCTCCTCCTCAGCTCTCTCCTCTCCTCTCTCCCTCTTCTTTAGTTTACAACTAGATGAACTAGAACTAGAAATAGAAGTTGAACTAGAAGAACTAGAACTAGACGATCATTTAGAGGGATCTCTACTTCTACTTGGATGGAGGGGTGAAACCCTAGCTTTTGCTCTAGATGTAGCTAATCAAGATGGAGATGGCTTGAGGGAGGGGGTCTGCCCCTGCTTATATAGCCCGGTGGGGTGAACCGCAGCCCTCGGATCAAAACGACTTAAAACAATGGTTGAGATGCATCATAGAGGTCAGTTAGAGGCCATCACGTGAAGCTAGTCTCACTTGGAGGTGTGCCTAGGCTGGCCGGCTAGACAGGTGGGGCCGGCTAGCCCCACTTGTCAGCCTCTGGGCTCCTGCTTCATTCCTATGTCTTCTCGTGTCCTCTAGAACCTTCCCGTCAATTTTCACAGAATTACAACTTGATTTGGTTTGGTTTCTTGACTCCTACTCCTTGGCTTATTCTATTTTTATCCCTAAAAATTCACAATTCACCAAGGCTACGGAAATTGTTATGTTAGTCCCTAAAACTCTTGCTTGGTGATTGTTCTGGAATCTTCTAGAATCTTCTGAGTCGTATCCATCGGGGACTTTCTCTCTAGAACTCCAAATATAGCAAATGATATGTCTATTTTGATCGTCTCGATGAGCTCTTCACAATGGTGTGCTCTGTTTCATCACTTGAGGTACTTTTATGTGGTAAAATATTAACTATCCTACAAAACAAGTGAGAATAACATAACTCGTGGAACTCGTTAGAATAAAACCCTACAACTATGCTTTGTGGTTCATTTCATTCTTTTTCATGCAATAGTTGATGGTTAAAAATGATCATTGGTGACCATCAACAGTTAGTATCAATTATGTCATACAACCACGCAGTTAATGTACTGTGATAGCCGTGACACTGGGAACTACCAAATCAGATGTCATGGGAAATGTAAAATGTTGAGAAATTTACGTTCTAGACATGGAATTGAGCTTGTTTTTTTCATAGCTATAGAACTATGGGCCTCACCCTAGGGAACCTAAATTGGCAAAAGTGGGTCCCTAGAGATTTTTCTAAAAATAACTTATCATAGGCCACAAAGCAGCGTTTCTTTTGGTGAAATCATGCAATTCCATCAAAGATGTCTGGGTGCACCCGTGTTACGAAACGAGTTGGTTGTGGTAGGAATGACACATCTCATGATAGGGTGGATAGCTTAGATGAAGTTAGTATCAATTACATCATACAACCATGCCATTAATGTACCGTGATGGCCGTGACACTGGGGACTGCGGAAGTAGATGTCACGGCAAATGTAAAACCTTGAGAATTTTACCTTCTAGACATGGAATCGAGCTAGGGGTTTTTTCATGGCTGTAGAACTATAGGCCTCACCCTAGAGAAGTTGAATTGGCAAAATTGGGTCCCTAGAGATTTTTCTAAAAATAACTTATCATAGATAGCAAAGCAGCGTTTGTTTTGGTGAAATTATGCAATTCCATCAAAGATGTCTAGGTTCACTCGTGTTACAAAACAAGTTGGTTATGATAGAATGGCACATCTCTTGTTAGGGTGGAGAGCTCAGATGAACCTAGTATCAATTACATCACACAACCACGCTATTAAAGTACCATGATGGCTATGACACCGGGGACTGCTGATGCAGATGTTATAGTAAAAGCAAAACCTTGAGAACTTTGCCTTTCAGACATGGAATCGAGCTAGTTTTTTCATAGCTATGAAACTATAGGCCTTACCCTAGGAAACAAGAATTGGTGAATGTGGGTCCCTAGAGATTGTTCTAAAAATAACTTATCATAGGCTACAAAGTAGTGTTTGTTTTAGTGAAATAATGCAATTCTGTCAAAGATGTCTGGATCCACTCATGTTATGAAATGAGTTGGTTGTGACAAGAATGTCACATCTCAAGTTAGGATGGAGAGCTTAGATGAACTCAGTATCAATTATGTTGCACAACCATGCCGTTAAGGTATCATGATGGCTACGACACCGGGAACTACTGATGTAGATGTCATGGCAAATGTAAAACCCTACGAACTATAGGACTCACCCCTAGAAACCTAAATTGGTAAAAGTGGGTGCCAAGATAATGTTCTATAAATAACTTATCATAGGAAACAAAGCAGTGTCTATTTAAGTGAAATCATGCAATTTCATCAAAGATGTCTGGGTCCACCCATGTTACAAAATGAGTTGGTTGTCACACAACCATGCAGTTAATGTACCATGATGGCTGTGACAACGGAAACTGCCAATGCATATGTCGTGTAACACCCCAGAGTCCAAACGGCTCATATCCACTCTACACGCTGAATGAACCACACCTGCCACCATCCCACTTACGCTTTCGTCCTCGCTTCGCGTAAAAGGATTAACCTGGGGATGGTGATATGGACTTTAGAAGCCTTATATGTTGGTCTATCCCACTCTAAACAACCAAGGTGGGACTAAACTCTCCATAATATCTCATAACATTCACATGGGCCACTATGGGCCAAATTCCAAATTGGGCCGGGTGTGACATACACACCCCTCAAAGAACACGATGTCCTCGTCGGGCCCAACATACCCATAATCAGGCAAACGATAACCAGGAACGTTCCCTCTTAGCACACGCGACCATGCGCCCAGTGCCGACACATGTGCCATGCCGTGCACTCCGCAGAGCCTACACGCGCACTGAACCCCATGTCTAGCCCCTGGCCCACATGCGCCCATGGCCGCGAAGGTCAACTCTGATACCATTTGTAACATCCCAGAGTCCAAACGGCTCAGATCCACTCTACACGCTGAATGAACCACACCTACCACCATCCCACTTATGCTTTTGTCCTCACTTCGTGTAAAAGGATTAACCCGGGGATGGTGAGATGGACTCTAGAAGCCTTATATGTTGGTCTATCCTACTCTAAACAACCAAGGTGGGACTAAACTCTCCATAATATCTCATAACATTCACATGGGCCACTATGGGCCAAATTCCAAATTGGGCCAGGTGTGACATGTTGTGGCAAATGTAGAACCTTAAGAACTTTGCCTTCCACACATGGGTCCTTGAAGACTTTTCCAAAAATAACTTATCATCGGCAACAAAGTAGTGTTTGTTTTGGTAAAATCTTGCAATTCCATCAAAGATATCTGGGTCACCCGTGTTACGAAATTAATTGGTTGTGATTGGAATGGAATATCTCATGCTAAGGTGGAGAGCTTAGATCAAGTCAGTATCACTTATGTCACACAACCACATCATTAAGGTACTGTGATGGCCATGACACCAGGAACTACCGATTCAGATGTCGTGGCAAATGTAAAACCTTGAGAAGTTTGCCTTCTGGACATAGAATCAAGCTAGGTATTTTTTTCATGGCTCCAAAACTATTGGCCTCACCCTAGGGAACTTGAATTGGCCAAAGTGGGTCCTTGGAGATTTTTCTAAAAATAACTGATCATTGGCAACAAAGCAGTGTTTGTTTTGTAGAAATCATGCAATTCCATCAAAGATGTTTGGGTCCACTCGTGTTACAAAACGAGTTGGTTGTGACTGGAATGACACATTTCATGTTAGGGTGGGGAGATTAGATGAAGTCAGTATCAATTATGTCACACAACCATGCCGTTAAGGTACCACGATGGTCGTGACATCAGAAACTGCCAATTCAGATGTCATGGCAAATGTAAAACCTTAAGAAATTTGCCTTCTAGACATGGAATTGAGCTAGTTTTTTTCACAACTATAGAACTATAGACCTCACCTGAGGGAACCTAAATTGGCAAAAGTGGGTCCCTAGAGATTTTTCTAAAAATAACTTATCATAGGCAACAAAGCAGCGTTTGTTTCGGTGAAATAATATAATTCCATCAAAGATGTCTGGCTCCACCCATGTTATAAAATGAGTTAGTTGTGATAGGAATGGCACATCTCATATTAGGGTGGAGAGCTCTAATGAAGTTAGTATCAACTACATAACAAAATCACACAGTTAATGTACCGTGATGGCCGCAACGCCGGGAACTGCCGATGCATGTCGTGGCAAATGTAGAACCTTGAGAACTTTGCCTTCCAAACATGGAATCAAGTTAGTTTTTTTCATGTCTATAGAACTACAGGACTCACCCTAGGGAAACTAAATTGGCAAAAGTGGGTCCCTAGAGACTTTTCTAAAAATAACTTATCATAGGCAATAAAGTAGTGTTTGTTTCGGTGAAATCATGCAATTCCATCAAAGATGTCTGGGTCCACCCGTGTTATGAAACAAGTTGGTTGTGATAGGAATGGCACATCTCATGTTAGGGTGGAGAGCTTAGATGAAGTTAGTATCAATTACGTCACACAACCACACCATTAAGGTACCGTGATGGCCGCGACACCGAAAACTACCGATGTAGATGTTGTGACAAATGTAAAACCTTGAGAAATTTGCCATCTGGACATTGAATCGAGCTAGGTTTTTTTCATAGCTATAGAACTATAAGCCTCACCCTAGGAAACCTAAATTGGCAAAAGTGGGTCCCTAGAGATTTTTCTAAATACAACTTATCCTAGGCAACATAGAAGTGTTTGTTTAGATGAAATCATGTAATTCTATCAAAGATGACTGGGTCCACTCGTGTTACTAAATGAGTGGGTTGTGACTAGAATGGGACATCTCATGTTAGGGTGTAGAGGTTAGATGAAGACAATATCAATTACATCGCACAACCACACCATTAAGGTACCATGATGGCCACAACACTAGCAACTATCGATTCAGATGTCGTGGCAAATGTAAAACTTTGAGAAATTTTCCTTCTAGACATGGAATTGAGCTAGTTTTTTTTCACAACTACAAAACTATAGGCCTCATGCTAGTGAACCTGAATAGGTAAAAGTGGGTCCCTATAGATTTTTCTAAAAATAACTTATCATAGGTAATAAAGTAGCGTTTGTTTTGGTGAAATAATGCAATTTTGTCAAAGATGTCTGGGTCCACCCGTGTTATAAAATGAGTTGACTTTGATAGGAATAGCACATCTCATGTTAGGGTGGGGGGCTCTGATGAAGTCAGTATCAACTACATCACACAACCACATAGTTAATGTACCATGATGGCCGCGGCACCGGTGGCTACCGATGCATATGTCATGGCAAATGAAAAAACCTTAAGAACTTTGGCTTCTAGACATGGAGTCAAGCTAGTTTTCTTTAGGCTGCACAACCACAGGCCTCACCTTAGGGAACCTGAATTGGCAAAAGTGGGTCCCTGAAGACGTTTCTAAAAATAACATATCATAGGCAACAAAGCAGTGTTTGTTTTCGGTGAAATCATGCAATTCCATCAAAGATGTCTGGGTTCACCCATGTTACGAAATTAGTTGGTTGTGATAGGAATGGCACATCTCATGTTATGGTGGAGAGCTTAGATGAAGTCAGTATCAAAAACTGCCGATTCAGATGTCGTGGCAAATGTAAAACGTTGAGAAATTTGACTTCTAGACATGGAATCGAGCTAGTTCTTTTCACAACTATAGAACTATAGCCCTCACCTGAGGGAACCCAAATTAGCAAAAGTGGGTCCCTAGTGATTTTTCTAAAAATAACTTATCATAGGCAACAAAGCAGCGTTTGTTTCGGTGAAATAATGTAATTCCATCAAAGATGTCTGGCTCCACCCATATTATGAAATGAGTAGGTTGTGATAGGAATGGCACATCTCATGTTAGGGTGGAGATCTCTGATGAAGTTAGTATCAACTACGTCACACAACCACATAGTTAATATACCATGATGGCTGTGACACCAGGAACTACCGATGCATACGTCGTGGCAAATGTAGAACCTTGAGAACTTTGTCTTCCGGACATGGAATCAAGCTAGTTTTTTTCATGGCTGTAGAACTATAGGCCTCACCCTAGGGAACTTGAATTGGCAAAAGTGGGTCCCTAGAGCCTTTTCTAAAAATAACTTGTCATAGGCAATAAAGCAGTGTTTGTTTCGGTGAAATCATGCAATTCCATCAAAGATGTCTGGGTCCACCCGTGTTACAAAACGAGTTGGTTGTGATAGGAATGGCACACGTCATGTTAGGGTGGAGAGCTTAGATGAAGTCAATATAAATTATGTCACACAACCACACCATTAAGGTATCATGACAGCCACGACACCGAAAACTGTCGATGTAGATGTCGTGACAAATGTAAAATCTTGAGAAATTTGCCATATGGACATGGAATTGAGCGAGGTTTTTTTCATAGCTATAGAAGTATAAGCCTCACCCTAGGAAACCTAAATTAGCAAAAGTGGGTCCCTAGACATTTTTCTAAAAACAACTTATCCTAGGCAACATAGAAGTTTTTGTTTCGGTGAAATCATGCAATTCCATCAAAGATGACTGGGTCCACCCGTGTTACTAAACGAGTTGGTTGTGACTAGAATGGAACATCTCATGTTAGGGTGTAGAGCTTAGATGAAGTCAATATCAATTACATTACACAACCACACCATTAAGGTACCATGACGGCCGCGACACCAGGAACTATCGATTCAGATGTCGTGGCAAATGTAAAACTTTGAGAAATTTGCATTTTGGACATGGAATTTAGATAGTTTTTTTTTCACAACTATAGAACTATAGGCCTCATGCTAGGGAACCTAAATAGGCAAAAGTGGGTCCCTACATATTTTTCTAAAAATAACTTATCATAGGCAACAAAGTAGCCTTTGTTTTGGTGAAATAATGCAATTTCGTTAAAGATGTTTGGGTCCACCCATGTTATGAAATGAGTTGACTTTGATAGGAATGGCACATCTCATGATAGGGTGGAGAGCTCTAATGAAGTTAGTATCAACTACATCACACAACCATACAGTTAATGTACCGTGATGGCCGTGACACCAGTGACTGTCGATGCATATGTTGTGGCAAATGTAAAACCTTGAGAACTTTGCCTTCCATATGTGGAGTCAAGCTAGTTTTTTTCATAGCTGCACAGCTATAGGCCTCACCTTAGGGAACCTGAATTAACAAAAGTGGGTCCCTGAAGACTTTTCTAAAAATAACATATCATAGGCAACAAAGTAATGTTTGTTTTCGGTGAAATCATGCAATTCCATCAAAGATGTCTAGGTTCACCCGTGTTATAAAATGAGTTGGTTGTGATAGGAATGACAAATCTCATGTTAGGGTGGAGAGCTTAGATGAAGTCAGTATCAATTACGTCACACAACCACGCCATTAAGGTACTGTGATGGCCGTGACACCAGAAAACTGCCGATTCTGACATCGTGGCAAATATAAAACCTTGAGAAATTTGCCTTCTGGACATGGAATCAAGCTAGGGTTTTTTCATGGCTACAGAACTATAGGCCTCACCCTAGGGAACCTGAATTGGCAAAAGTGAGTCCCTGGAGACTTTTCTAAAACTAATTTATCATAGTTAACAAAGCAGTGTTTGTTTCGGTGAAATCATGCAATTCTGTCAAAGATGTTTGGGTCCACCCATGTTATGAAATGAGTTGGTTGTGACATGAATAGCACATCTCATGTTAGGGTGGAGAGCTAAGATGAAGTCTATCAATTACGTCACACAACCACACCGTTAAAGGTACCGTGATGGCCGCAACACTGGGAACCACCGATTCAGATGTCATGGCAAATGTAAAACATTAAGAAATTTGCCTTCTGGACATGGAACTGAGCTATGTTTTTTCATAGCTATAGAACTATTGGCTTCACCCTAGGGAACTATTGGCACTTCTTAACACTATCACCAAGAATGAAGGTTTTGACTCTACTCTAGCTACGGCGCCAAGAAATGCCATAACAACACCTCTAACACCACTTAAGCCAATTTGTCATCCCTAGCATGGCACCAGAGGTGTGGTACTAAATACGCAAATACTCCTCTAGAATTAAATATGAAATGCACAAGCACACAGATAATACCAATGTAGCATTTTAACCAGGAGTAATCCAGGTATCGTTATTTATATTTTTACCCATGTGAAGGGAAAGCTAAGGATAATGGGCAATGAGCATCACTGCATGTGGTAATGGAGAGTGTAACCATGTCTTTGTCTATCTCCTCATACAGGGTTAGTGTCACAAGATAAATATATATAAATAAATAATGAATGATAATTGATAAGCACTTAGCTACATAATAAATGATAAGCATCTCAATAGAATACTCTAAGTCTATAGGCCTCACCCTAGAGAAGCTAAATTGGCAAAATTGGGTCCCTAGAGATTTTTCTGAAAATAACTTATCATAGGCAGCAAAGCAGCGTTTGTTTCCTTAAAACTATGCAATTCCGTCAAAGATGTCTAGGTCCACTCATGTTACGAAACAAGTTGGTTATGATAGAATGGCACATCTCTTGTTAGGGTGGAGAGCTTAGATGAAGCCAGTATCAATTACATCACACAACCACGCTGTTAAAGTACCATGATGGCTATGACACCGGGGACTGCTGATGCAGATGTCGTAGTAAAAGCAAAACCTTGAGAACTTTGCCTTTCAGACATGGAATCGAGCTAGTTTTTTTCATAGCTATGGAACTATAGGCCTCAACCTAGGAAACTTGAATTGGTGAATGTGGGTCCCTAAAGATTGTTCTAAAAATAACTTATCATAGGGTACAAAGCAGTGTTTGTTTTAGTAAAATAATGCAATTCAGTCAAAGATGTCTGGATCCACTCGTGTTACAAAACGAGTTGGTTGTGACAAGAATGTCACATCTCAAGTTAGGATGGAGAGCTTAGATGAACTCAGTATTAATTATGTTGCACAACCACACCGTTAAGGTACCGTGATGGCTACGACACTGGGAACTACTGATGCAGATGTCGTGGCAAATGTAAAACCCTACGAACTATAGGCCTCACCCCTAGAAACCCAAATTGGTAAAAGTGGGTGTGTGTAACACCCGGGGTGTTATCTTGCCTCCTAATACACTTGATTTACATGAGCATAGCATTATCATGAGCCTCTTATCTTGTTTGTTAAGTTAAGCTAATGAAACATTGCTTTGAACTAATGCAACATTCTAATTGAACTAGTGCAACACCTTTGTTTCATTAGTGGAATGTGATTGTTGTTTTATGTTTCATTGCCTTGTAATGATAGGATCATGTGTACTAATGCAAGTGATGGCCATGAGTGTTTGTAAACAACTTAGGAGTACTTAATTAGTCTTTTGTAACATTTCTCATGCTGGGTGGTTATGCTAATTAAGCACCCAAGTGCTGTTTTCCAAGTTGATTAGTGGAGTGATCCAAACTGACCCTTCTGAATCTCCAACTTAGGTTTTGAATCTGTGCAAGTCAACTATAATAAAGTTGTGGCAAATTTTATAAGCTCCAACTTTGTCAATTGGCTCATCTCATGATTCATCATCTAAGTCCCTCAAAAGTCCAATTTTCTGTTCTGCTGGAATTCCAATGTTTCCTCAAAACAGGTTCTGTTCTTGCTCATTATCTCCCAAACTATGCTGATCTGGTCTTAGCTCATATTAACAAAGTTGTAGAGAATTTATTAAGCTCCAACTTTGTCAATTGGCTCACCTCAAGATTCAGGTTGGATTCTGAGTTACAGAGCCAAGAAGTAGCTGCTGTTCTTGAAGAGCAGAAAATATTTTTCAAGTCTGAATTCAGTTTCGGGTACCCATATTTGGAGCCTTGTATCTTCCTAACCAGGCTGAGCTAGACGAAGGTTCTTTAATAAAAGCTGTAGCTTAGTTTTCATAGAATAAACTTTGTTCAAAGGTCAAGATTTGGTTTAGTCTCTAACCTAATATAACAGAGCCCCCAAATTGGAACTCGGTGTTGTTTTCAGGATCCCAAATTTTGGCTAAGTCTGAGAACTAGACTTCGTCAGTTTCAGTTTCATTGTAGCTCTCTTTGGGAATTAATATCTCATAAACCATTTTGAATTGTACCAAACTCCTTTAATAAAAGTTATTGTACTCATATAGCTCTATCACATCATGTGTTTGGTTGCTCAAATAACTAATTGGTCTGAGAGATATGGAGGGGAGAAAATAGAGTTTCAGTGGTATATTCGAGGTAGTATTAGTAGCTCGTCAGTTTTTTGAATCGGTACAGGAGTGTTGTGGCCGACCGCCTGCAGTGCCCCGCTGCCGCGTGGCCTCTCACGCTCGCCTGCATGCATGCCGCGTCGCCCAGCTCGTCGTTTTGGAAACCCGAGCGCTTGCTCTCTCCCATTCTCTCCCTCACTCGCTCTTCCTCCCTGTTCACTCTGTCTCGGTCTCGCTCGCCATGGAGGTCAAGCACGAGCAGAGCGTCGCAGCCACTGCTTTGCCACCGTTGCTCCTCCTCTACAGCCACCACCGCTTACTACTCCTCCCACCTCGTCGCGTCCTCGAGCCGTCACCGCCGCTGGTTGTCGCTGGCCGCCATAGCCGGCCGACCGGGCTAGGCGCTGCAGGCCGCTGCCAGCCGCCACGACTACCGTTGTTGCCATGGCCAGCAGGCCAGGAGCCACCTCCGGCCATGTTGCTGCTAGCTGCTACCAGGCACGGGCCACAGCTGGCCGCGGTTAGGCTAGGCAGCCCTCCCGAGCTGCCCTAGCGCCATCTCCCCACCGTCAACTCCTATGCTCTGCTCGGTCCAGGGAAGAAGAAGGGTCGAAGTGCAAATAGAACCTTTTGGTTGGGTCCAGTTGTGAAATTCATGACTCATATGAACAGTACTGAACAGTACAAACAGAGCACGGGTTGATTTCTAGAAACTCCAGGGGTCTCAAGGCAAAAGTGTTTTCCTTTTTCTTTTATGTAGATTTTTGGCTGAACTTTGGAAAATCACAGTAATTCATAGAGAAATCATAAAATGGCAAATGTAGACTTTTTGGAATCCTTGTGAAATTGTCTATGCACTAGATCTATAATATGTCATGTTTTAGTTTAAAGTTTTAGTTCTAAAAATAGATCTATGCTTCTAGGTTTTCAATGCTAGTTGTATTTGTTATTTTCATAACTGCAAATGTAAGGCTCCAAATGAAGTATAATTTTTGTGGCATGCTACTCATGTGATGTTTGATGTATGGTAAAAATTTCATGAATTTTTGGTGCTGTATGAGTGAGTTATTAGTGTATCTTGCTCTCACATGATTTATTGCAATAGCCATTTGTCTTTTTCATAGAGGTTGATATATATGTCCAGACGGCTTGAAATTTGGACAGTAGACTATTAGGAGCATATGTAGGCCACTGTAGTTTTGGTAGAATTTATTGTACAATTTTGGTATGTGTTCATAATTCCACCTAATTATCTAAATAAATTAAGAAAATGCATTAAAAGAATTTATTTAGGAATGGACACTATGTTTTCTGGTGTTAATTAGTCATGTGTGACATGTTGGTAAAGTTGGTTTTGTCCAATTATATGTTTGCAACATAAGTTAATAATTATTTCTTGCAAATGAGATTTCTGGACAGATCTCGGAACTTGGCAAAGTTCTTCATGATAATGTGCTTTGTTGTAAAACTTGTTTATACAAAAGTTTTAGATAATTTATGTATCTAGCTGCTTTTAAAATTTGGTGGTATTTACCCATGTGGTTTAGGAGTTATAGCTATTTAAAGTTGGGTTACAGAATTGCTTGCTCTCTGTTTGTCAGGAACAGATTCTGGAACTTTATAATTTTGACTTATTTAACTTATTAATCATGTTGTGATGATATTATATGAAATGTAGAGAATTTCATAAGCTTTCCAGAATGTCTTCTTGCAAGTCATTTGGATTTGTGTAACTCCAGTTATAGCTAAATCTTATAGCTGCTGTTTGCATGTCCCGAAATTGACAGATTCCAATTATAGTTGTTTGCTTGTATATTGTTAAGTGGGACTTATGCCTTTGAGGGTGGTTAAGCTAATACACCTGAGATCTTGTAAAATTTGTGTGCCATGTCTAGTATGCTTACTATATTCATATGTTGTGCTTGGGTGATGAGTTAAATGACTTAGGTAATCACAATTGTTGGTATGAGGTTGTTTTACTTGCTATCTTAGCATGATGATTAGTGTGATGTTTAATTAAGCAATGTGAAGTACTTATGTGTATTTAGCGTAACCTCGTACTTGCCTTGATTACTGTATGTGATGCATTGTCTATTGCACTTCCATGTATTCATACACTTGCATCTTGCATCTGTAACACCCTAAAATTTTGAAAAGAAGAAAAATAGGAAAAATATGATTTTTATATATTTTAGTGAGCATGCAAATTTAGAATAAGAATAATTTTTATAAACTTAAAATCAAATATAAGAGTAGAAACATGTTTGTGCACTCATGCTGTTGCATTTAAATTTTTGAGATGAGTGGTTTGATCAAATTCAAATTTGGATTTGAAAATTCTTTGAAATTTGGCTTTGAAAAGTTTGAAAAAAAGAAAGGGAATTTTCCTCTTCGGGCCAAAACTTTCCCGCAGCCCACAGCGCGGCCCGCTTCCTCCTCCCGCGTTCGCTCCCGCATGGGCCGAGCCCAAGTCACGGCCCGACAGCCCGTCACCGCGCGCGCGCGCTCGCGTCCCGCAGCGGCCGCGTTCTTTCCGCCCTGAGCCGCTGACATGTGGGTCCCGATTGTCAGTGTCTCTTCTCACCTTTCCTTCTTCTTCCTCCGGCGTTTTCCATCGACGAACGCCGCCTTCCCTCTCTTCCCCGATCCGAATCGATTTCCAAATCTCCCTCCTTTCCATAACCGGAGATGCCCACGGGCTATAAAACGAGACCCTCACCTCTCCGCCCTCATCCCGTCTTATCGGTAGCCGCTTTGGTGCTCGGGAGCTAGGTCACCGCGAGCTCGAGTTCCATCGTCCGCCGCCTTGCCGAGCTAGTCGCCGCCCTCCGGTTGCTCTCCAGCTTCGTTCTCGCACGGGGTAAGGTCGCGATGATGCGCTCTTTCTTTTGGTACTTTCGGTTTGGTGTTTGGTGCCCTAGAATGACGTAGCAGCGAGTTCCAGGCACGCCGGCCATGGCGCCACCGCAGGAAGCCGCTTCGGCATGTTCTCGGCCCTCGTTTTTGCACCCCATTGACTTCGCGAGACCCTGTGCTACGCGTAGGTGCTCTCGGATCGGTCTAGGATGGCCGAAATCACCGTACCGGTGACCACCGACGGGCTCGGACCATCGGCGACAATGGCGCCGCCGTCATGAGCCTCTTCCCCGGCGGCCTGCTGCCCTTAACTCGCCACAGCCGTTAGATCCACGCTGGATGGACGAGATCGCGTACCTCTTCGGCTTTAAGTAACCGGTCCACCATGGACCCGTAGACACTGCCTACGACGCCAGCGCACCGCGTCCACCGCACGCGTGGCACACCGCGCCAACAGCGTGTTGCCACATGGCTGCCTGGTCAGCAGCCGAGTCAACCCAGCAGTCAGCCGTGCCTATTTTACAAAATAGCCCCTCGGTTTCCAATGAATCAACCCGCAGTCCAAAGCGTATTCCCGGTTTACGTTTTCTTTTCCGTAAAGCGTATTTTGATCGCGTAACTTCCGAAAATACGTTTTGATTAATTTAAAGCGTATTTCGTCTCGGTAATTGAAAAATACATTTTCTGATATTTACAGTTTTGCCACTGAGTTAGTTTTAGTCATAAATTATCCGTTTTAACTCCGATTTGATCCATTCAAATTGCGTTAGATTCGTATTTGCGAGCTCTACATGATGATAGAACTGTACAGTAGGTTTGAGATAATTTATTTTCGAGTTTATATTAAAGTAATTATTTATCTATAGGAAATCTTAGAAAATTCATAATTTTTACGTTTTAAATCCAAATTTCGTGATCTTTATGTCTATGTGATCGTAGTAACGTGTAGAAGAGTTTTACAAACTTGTTATACTGTTAGTGTTACTGTTGGTTAGGTTTTCTATCTTTAAGTTCCGATGTGAGATTTAATCTATTACTTTAATAAAGTAGATCTTGTTTAAATCATATCTTCTACGTTTTAGATCTGTTTTAGCTCATTCGAGTTGCGTTAGATTCATAGCAACGAGATTTACGCGTTAGTGACAGTATTTGCTATATTACTAATTCTGAAATTTTATGGTTTAAATCATATCTTGATTAATAATTATGCAACTGGGTTTTGTAAATAAAATATGATTTGTTTTACTTTAGTTTCATAATTTGAATCTAAATTTGACTTAATTCCATATATAGTATCTATAAAATATCTTATATATGTTATTATATAATTAAAACACATGAAGCTAATAGTTTTATATTTTCTTCTATGAGCAAATCTTTCGGTAGATGTATCTTTTCAACCGTAGCTTCGATTAGAGTGTTTTTCGCGCCTAGCCTGTGTGTTCATAGCAATGCGTAGAACCTCTTTAAAATCTTTTCACATATTGTTTCATATGTTTGGTGTACTGTTCTAATTTAGATCTATTGTTTGCTTCGTGTATGATTGTATCGATGTGTGTGTGGTGATTTATTGATCAAGTCCAGTCGGTGAGATATACGTGGTTATCAAGAAGAAGAAGAAGAACGTTGAAGATTAAAGCTTACCGAAGGATCGGTGTTTAAGGCAAGTATAGCATGGGATCATCCTTGTTTCCTATTCACCTTTAATATACTTAATTCATGTGCATGTGTCTACCTTGTTACCACTAAGGATATCCTAGTTTTTGTATCTTGTACCTTGACACCTATGGGATATTGCATTGGATAGTATTTATGCTAGTGCTCAAGATAAATAACCATGATCTGTAACTTGACTAATGGTATATGCAATAAATGTTTAAAAGATGCTCTATAGAAACATGGCTCAAGAGGGCTAGAGCATATTTGGTTGTTTTTATGGTGCTCTAGTTTCTCTCCTTAAGGACTTATCTGTAAGCGAACATCCGGGACTTACAGTACAACTGTGAGGGCTATATGGCTCTGGCTTTAGTCAAGTATGAGGACCTTTTCTAGCTTGTTAGAGGTTACCCTTGTGGCGCAAATGGGGTGAAGCAGACTGTGGATCCCTGCGTGGTGTATCACACGGACTGACTTCGGAAACCTAGCGGCCCTAACTTGTTAGACGAACCTTTGAAAGGCTTCATAGTGAACCCTGCCTGCTCACCTTGGGAGTGTTTTGGGGATTGGCCGCCTCGGGCATATGGGTAATCACGACTCACAGTGAAAGTGTACAACCTCTGCAGAGTGTAAAACTGTTATAACAGCCGTGCTCACGGTCACGAGTGGCCTTGGACCCTTACAGAATAAATGATGAACGCTGATGATAATGATAACACTGATGATATTGATGTTCACTAATGATTATTGTTTCTTGCTATACATTATTCTTGTTTACATGATCATGAGGTTATTTGGGTTTATGTTAAACTTGTTGCTACTCAACTGCTAAAAAGATGACTCACTAAAAGCTATTGCAGTAAACCCGTGTCAAACCTTTTGAGCTTCATGAACCCCATGTTATATTTGTTGAGTTCGACATGGACTCACTCTTGCTATTTCCCCACATCTCAGGAATGGTACCAGACTGTTAGATTCTGGAATTGTTAGGCTTGTGATCAACCAGTTAGTTTGATCCTGGAGTGAAGGTTGCACCCGGTGTTCGGAGTTGTCTTTCCGCTGTGTTACTCTTTAAGGTATACTTTATACTATTGAGTTATGTATATTAAGCATTTGTCTTTTGATATTACACTTATCTGTGGCTATATGTGAGATTTGTCTTCTTTATTTCACATATGGTGTATGTCTAGTTTTGTCCTTGAAACCGGGTGTGACAGATTGGTATCGGAGCAATGCTGACTGTAGGACGCAAGCCTCATTAGAAATCGGTCGTCTTAAGGTTTTAAAATTGCTATAACTTCCTTGGTCTATAAACCTTGATATTTCTTCTCCATTATATCCACACCCTTGATATTCATCTTCTCCATGATGCTTGTTTTAAGCCTTTGATCTCATCTACACTCCTTGATTTGATATGCTTTTTAGAACCATTCCTCACCCCCTTCTTGCGAAATTGAAAGAGGAGCTTTAGGATCTTTACCCTTGATATGAAGAGAACGATAGTATCGCAAGTTGAGTCAATGATTGTTTTGTGCACCTTTATTGCTTGTTGAATTATAATTATGCTTTTGCTTGATTTGGAGGTTTGTAATGATTGCAATTAATTTGTGGATCCCACAATTTCATTTAGATATAGGCTTAAGATATAAGGATTAGTGAATAGATAGATGGGTTGGTTTATTTTGACTCTCTACATCCTATCCTTTTAGAGCAGTCTGTCTCATTTGGCTTATACATCTGTCTCTGAACGACCATACATCATAAGAAAATTCTAGACAATATTAGGCTTCGAGATCTTTACCTAGACGCAGGAATTACCCTCATAGCTATTTTGGATTGGGAGATACAGAAATCACAAGACGATGCAACTGTGCTGTCTGAAACCTGGAACAGAATCTGTTATGTGTTGTTTTCGGTCAAGTTAGCTGCAGAATCTGGAAAAGTGTTCTATAAGTAAGTTGCAGAGAATTTTATAAGCTTTCCATCGGTATAAACTACAGTTTCATTGGATTAACAGAATGAGAGTTACAGCTGTTTTACTGCACTGCTGATTTTTTGCTCGTGAGAAATTTCAGATTTCTTGTTTTTACCCATACACAAGAGTATTATTGGGATGTCAGAACACTTTTATGCTAAGTAGCTCATCTAGAAAAGGGTTCAAAGCTACCTTATTTGGTGTCCCTTATTTTAAGGGGGGTAGCCAATGTAAAGAAGGATTATTAAGATTGAACTCTTTAGTTGGAAGTATTGGTTAGTCTCCATGATTGAGTTGCCACCCTTGAGCAAAAATGTTCTGTGAACAAGGTTGATAATTTTGGGTCCATGGAGACAAGAGTTGTCCTTTTGGATAGTTCATGATTATGATCATCTATACTTGCTCGTGTTACTGATATTGGTCACTTGATGACAGGAAGTGTAGTGTCTCATGACTCAGGAGCCCTATATGACGTCTCGCACTGATATGTGGGAAAAGACTGATGTTTCTGCCATTGAAGGATGTTATGGGTATGATGAAGCTGAGCACTATCAAAACAACAATGTTGAAGAGCAAATTGGGAGTGAACTAAGTCAGAATCCACGACAACGAAAGCGAAAAAGGAAAGCCCATAAGAAGCCTACTCAAGGAAGCAAAGCGCAGCCAAACTATGTCAATGGAAGACTGAGCAATGTGGATATGGATAAAATTCATGGAGTTACCAAAGTAGTGGGAGGTTATATTCAAGTAAGCTCAGTACAAGTTTTTGCTTTATTTGACCCTAGTGCTTCGCATTCTTTCATTTCCGCCGACATGGTGGAGACGTGCAAGATGGTGAAGTGTCCAATGAGGAGGCCTTTGCTAGTTCAAACCCCAGTGGGAGAAATGCAGACAGATCAGATATGCCCGAATGTCAGTCTTGTCATAAACAAGGAAAACTTCACCGCAACACTCATTGTGTTGGAATCACTTAAAATTCGCGTGGTTCTTGGTAATGGATGGCTCTGTGCACACAAAGGAGTGATTCATGGTACTCGGTGCACAATGCTCTTAACAACACCGTCAGGGAAAAGAATTGAGTATCAAGGTGGTCGACTTTTACCTGAGGAAGATGAGAATGATCAATTAGAAGATAGGTACACCAAGGATAGCAAAGTGGACCATGAGTTTACTGGAGTCATAGCAGAGGAACAAATAACTTTGGAGAAGCTTTTAAGTTCGTTTAGATCAAGAGACCTCAGGCAAATGTTTGAAGGAGTCTAAGAAAAGGTTGAAGTAAAACCCAAGTATTAGCTTTGTCAGATCCAGACAAGAGTTTCATATCTACAATGATGCACCTTGTCAAGATGTGGGGTGTGTCCTTATGCAAGAAGAAAAATATAGTACCTTGTTCATTAAGTCAACTAAGGAAGTGTGGGTTGAATTACCTAACGTGTTATCTGGAGTTTTCCACTATGGAGTACTGTCTTTTGGAAGAAAAGTGACATATAGGAGGGTCACAAGAATCTACAAGACATCTTTGCTAAGTTGGTCTTGAATTTGTGATATCCTCGTTGGAATGAAATGGATTAGGACTTAGAAAAGTGCTATTACTTGGAGAAGTAAAAGTCGCAGCCGATGCCCTTAGCAATGGAGAATAATGCTAAGAAGGTTCGGGTGACACCAAGGATTAAGAATCGTATTCCAAATTTGAGCAACTTGACCAGAATCATTAATGTTTTGAAGGTTGGTAGTAGAAATTTCTTCTGACTAAGAGATTCGTCAGGCTCTGTTGGAAGATAAGTATTTTAAGGAAGAAAATTCATATTATAGGAAAGGTGCCTAGTGATTGGAGATACCAGAGTATTGTTTGGAGCATTTGTCAAAAATCTTGGAATTAGTTACATGTATGCAAAGTAAGACGGAATTCTTATCAAGACGATGGAACTACATGATGAAGTAAAGAACAATCTAGAGACGAACTATCATTATCTCTTTTATCATCATCTTCTGAATCTCGGGACGAGATTCATCTTAAGGGGGGTAGAATTGTAACACCCTAAAATTTTGAAAAGAAGAAAAATAGGAAAAATATGATTTTTATATATTTTAGTGAGCATGCAAATTTAGAATAAGAATAATTTTTATAAACTTAAAATCAAATATAAGAGTAGAAACATGTTTGTGCACTCATGCTGTTGCATTTAAATTTTTGAGATGAGTGGTTTGATCAAATTCAAATTTGGATTTGAAAAATCTTTGAAATTTGGCTTTGAAAAGTTTGAAAAAAAGAAAGGGAATTTTCCTCTTCGGGCCAAAACTTTCCCGCAGCCCACAGCGCGGCCCGCTTCCTCCTCCCGCGTTCGCTCCCGCATGGGCCGAGCCCAAGTCACGGCCCGACAGCCCGTCACCGCGCGCGCGCGCTCGCGTCCCGCAGCGGCTGCGTTCTTTCCGCCCTGAGCCGCTGACATGTGGGTCCCGATTGTCAGTGTCTCTTCTCACCTTTCCTTCTTCTTCCTCCGGCGTTTTCCATCGACGAACGCCGCCTTCCCTCTCTTCCCCGATCCGAATCGATTTCCAAATCTCCCTCCTTTCCATAACCGGAGATGCCCACGGGCTATAAAACGAGACCCTCACCTCTCCGCCCTCATCCCGTCTTATCGGTAGCCGCTTTGGTGCTCGGGAGCTAGGTCACCACGAGCTCGAGTTCCATCGTCCGCCGCCTTGCCGAGCTAGTCGCCGCCCTCCGGTTGCTCTCCAGCTTCGTTCTCGCACGGGGTAAGGTCGCGATGATGCGCTCTTTCTTTTGGTACTTTCGGTTTGGCGTTTGGTGCCCTAGAATGACGTAGCAGCGAGTTCCAGGCACGCCGGCCATGGCGCCACCGCAGGAAGCCGCTTCGGCATGTTCTCGGCCCTCGTTTTTGCACCCCATTGACTTCGCGAGACCCTGTGCTACGCGTAGGTGCTCTCGGATCGGTCTAGGATGGCCGAAATCACCGTACCGGTGACCACCGACGGGCTCGGACCATCAGCGACAATGGCGCCGCCGTCATGAGCCTCTTCCCCGGCGGCCTGCTGCCCTTAACTCGCCACAGCCGTTAGATCCACGCTGGATGGACGAGATCGCGTACCTCTTCGGCTTTAAGTAACCGGTCCACCATGGACCCGTAGACACTGCCTACGACGCCAGCGCACCGCGTCCACCGCACGCGTGGCACACCGCGCCAACAGCGTGTTGCCACGTGGCTGCCTGGTCAGCAGCCGAGTCAACCCAGCAGTCAGCCGTGCCTATTTTACAAAATAGCCCCTCGGTTTCCAATGAATCAACACGCAGTCCAAAGCGTATTCCCGGTTTACATTTTCTTTTCCGTAAAGCGTATTTTGATCGCGTAACTTCCAAAAATACGTTTTGATTAATTTAAAGCGTATTTCGTCTCGGTAATTGAAAAATACATTTTCTGATATTTACAGTTTTGCCACTGAGTTAGTTTTAGTCATAAATTATCCGTTTTAACTCCGATTTGATCCATTCAAATTGCGTTAGATTCGTATTTGCGAGCTCTACATGATGATAGAACTGTACAGTAGGTTTGAGATAATTTATTTTCGAGTTTATATTAAAGTAATTATTTATCTATAGGAAATCTTAGAAAATTCATAATTTTTACGTTTTAAATCCAAATTTCGTGATCTTTATGTCTATGTGATCGTAGTAACGTGTAGAAGAGTTTTACAAACTTGTTATACTGTTAGTGTTACTGTTGGTTAGGTTTTCTATCTTTAAGTTCCGATGTGAGATTTAATCTATTACTTTAATAAAGTAGATCTTGTTTAAATCATATCTTCTACGTTTTAGATCCGTTTTAGCTCATTCGAGTTGCGTTAGATTCATAGCAACGAGATTTACGCGTTAGTGACAGTATTTGCTATATTACTAATTCTGAAATTTTATGGTTTAAATCATATCTTGATTAATAATTATGCAACTGGGTTTTGTAAATAAAATATGATTTGTTTTACTTTAGTTTCATAATTTGAATCTAAATTTGACTTAATTCCATATATAGTATCTATAAAATATCTTATATATGTTATTATATAATTAAAACACATGAAGCTAATAGTTTTATATTTTCTTCTATGAGCAAATCTTTCGGTAGATGTATCTTTTCAACCGTAGCTTCGATTAGAGTGTTTTTCGCGCCTAGCCTGTGTGTTCATAGCAATGCGTAGAACCTCTTTAAAATCTTTTCACATATTGTTTCATATGTTTGGTGTACTATTCTAATTTAGATCTATTGTTTGCTTCGTGTATGATTGTATCGATGTGTGTGTGGTGATTTATTGATCAAGTCCAGTCGGTGAGATATACGTGGTTATCAAGAAGAAGAAGAAGAACGTTGAAGATTAAAGCTTACCGAAGGATCGGTGTTTAAGGCAAGTATAGCATGGGATCATCCTTGTTTCCTATTCACCTTTAATATACTTAATTCATGTGCATGTGTCTACCTTGTTACCACTAAGGATATCCTAGTTTTTGTATCTTGTACCTTGACACCTATGGGATATTGCATTGGATAGTATTTATGCTAGTGCTCAAGATAAATAACCATGATCTGTAACTTGACTAATGGTATATGCAATAAACGTTTAAAAGATGCTCTATAGAAACATGGCTCAAGAGGGCTAGAGCATATTTGGTTGTTTTTATGGTGCTCTAGTTTCTCTCCTTAAGGACTTATCTGTAAGCGAACATCCGGGACTTACAGTACAACTGTGAGGGCTATATGGCTCTGGCTTTAGTCAAGTATGAGGACCTTTTCTAGCTTGTTAGAGGTTACCCTTGTGGCGCAAATGGGGTGAAGCAGACTGTGGATCCCTGCGTGGTGTATCACACGGACTGACTTCGGAAACCTAGCGGCCCTAACTTGTTAGACGAACCTTTGAAAGGCTTCATAGTGAACCCTGCCTGCTCACCTTAGGAGTGTTTTGGGGATTGGCCGCCTCGGGCATATGGGTAATCACGACTCACAGTGAAAGTGTACAACCTCTGCAGAGTGTAAAACTGTTATAACAGCCGTGCTCACGGTCACGAGTGGCCTTGGACCCTTACAGAATAAATGATGAACGCTGATGATAATGATAACACTGATGATATTGATGTTCACTAATGATTATTGTTTCTTGCTATACATTATTCTTGTTTACATGATCATGAGGTTATTTGGGTTTATGTTAAACTTGTTGCTACTCAACTGCTAAAAAGATGACTCACTAAAAGCTATTGCAGTAAACCCGTGTCAAACCTTTTGAGCTTCATGAACCCCATGTTATATTTGTTGAGTTCGACATGGACTCACTCTTGCTATTTCCCCACATCTCAGGAATGGTACCAGACTGTTAGATTCTGGAATTGTTAGGCTTGTGATCAACCAGTTAGTTTGATCCTGGAGTGAAGGTTGCACCCGGTGTTCGGAGTTGTCTTTCCGCTGTGTTACTCTTTAAGGTATACTTTATACTATTGAGTTATGTATATTAAGCATTTGTCTTTTGATATTACACTTATCTGTGGCTATATGTGAGATTTGTCTTCTTTATTTCACATATGGTGTATGTCTGGTTTTGTCCTTGAAACCGGGTGTGACAGCATCTCATCTAGGTACGCTAGATGCACCACGTGAAGGATGTGGTGTTGGAGCCAAACCCGAAGACGGTGTTTGGTGGAACTATCCTGAAGATGGAAGTACTTGACAAGTGGTGTCTGACAAACACTAACTTAGTGTTGTATCCCAGGCAAGCTCTGGAGCATTATAAGTCTCCTACTTTTAAAGCAATTAATTATATATGTTATATATGTATTGTTGCATTAAGTGGTAGGAGTTGATTGGAACCCCTTGCTGCATTATATCATTCCTTGTCTAGATATATGAACCCCTGAATCCTATGTAGACATGATTGACTCTATGCTTAGCCCTGCTTAATTAGAACGGTAATATCAGGTGATCTCCTATCACCTGCAAGATAGGAAGTATTGGGTCATGGTTGGCTATATTTGCTATCGTGGAAAAGAACCAAGTGTTAATAATAAACTTAGACCGGGCGAGATGTCGATAGTGAAGCAACAAGGCATGGAGATCTTGGGTGTGGAACTATCCCCGTCTGTGTCGATTAAGGACCGAGACCTGGAGCCTTCTATTTCATTTTGAACGCATGCCTAACATTTAGCTGGCCGGCCTAAGGTTGCCGACCGCGAAGCCGAGTCGCTCAACTCAGGCTGCGATGTCAAAAAGTGGAAGTCACCTCGGAAGGGAGCCAGGGGGTCTAAGGGCAGGTGAGTTAAAAGTCATGAGCATCCTAGCCACTGGTATCCCCGAGAACGCGGCACTGTTCGGGCCCACCCTAAGTTGTACCAAAGGTTATCTACGGCTGCCTTTAGCGCGGTTTGCGGGGTGAGTGTTAGGAAAACCCCCTCAGCTGAGTTGGAATCAATTCGAGTCGACGTCTCTCTCAAATAGTGAGAAACTTGACTGGTTATCTCCAGCGTAGATACACTAATTATAATGATGGTTTGGAATTGATGATATGATGATGGCCTTATTATACCTACTATGGTTAATATTGTTTGCTCCTAATAAGTGAGTGCTCTAGTACAGGTGCTAATATAATTGATAGGTTAATGATGATAAACTTGATGCTAAGTTTAATTGGTTACTTATGCTCATAAGCTCTTTTATGCAAAGGCGTCAAGCTAGCCCACTTATATAAAGCCTTGCATACTCCTTGGTGTCACTTTATTTCTGGTTTTTGACGGGTAAGTCTAGCTGAGTACCTTCTCATACTCAGGGTTTATTCCCACTTGTTGCAGGTTGTGATGGATCATGGCTACTGCAAGAATTGAATGACTCCTGCTGTAGTGGCGGAGTGTGATCACGGACATGATCCTTCTGAGCTATCTTTTCTCTAATGCTTTTGTTGGAAGTCGACCTTGGAACTGACATGTATTTGAAATAAGAAGTAATGTTAGTTTCAAATTACTTTGCTTCCGCTACTTTTCAACTTAAGTTGTAATAACTATGTTGAACTCTGATATATATTGAATTACTTGTGAAATGGAAGTAACATGTGACTTGTTATGTTGAATCACTATTATCTTAGCTTGTATGTTGGTTGGTTTGAAATCCCTCATGATTTCATTGGACTACCGGAGTTATATGGGCTCAAGTGTGAGAATATGATCACTTCGGTGATTGTTTTTGCACTTGTGCTCTTATAATTTGGACGGTTCCGTGACAGTGCCTAGATATTGTTCTAAAAATAACTTATCATAGGCAACAAAGCAGTGTCTATTTTGGTGAAATCATGCAATTTCATCAAAGATGTCTGGGTCCACCCGTGTTACAAAATGAGTTGGTTGTCACACAACCACGCAGTTAATGTATCGTGATGGCCATGACACCAGGAACTACTGATGCATATGTCATGGCAAATGTAGAACCTTGAGAACTTTGCCTTCCACACATGGGTCCCTGAAGACTTTTCCAAAAATAACTTATCATCGGCAACAAAGCAGTTTTTGTTTCGGTAAAATCTTGTAACTCCATCAAAGATATCTGGATCACCCATGTTATGAAATTAGTTGGTTGTGACAACAATGGAATATCTCATGTTAGGGTGAAGAGCTTAGATCAAGTTAGTATCAATTATGTCACACAACCACACCATTAAGGTACCGTGATGGCCGTGACATCGGGAGCTGCCGATTCAGATGTCATGGCAAATGTAAAACCTTGAGCAATTTGCCTTCTGGACATAGAATCAAGCTAGGTATTTTTCATGGCTCCAAAACTATTGGCCTCACCCTAGGGAATTTAAATTGGCCAAAGAAGGTCCCTAGAGATTTTTCTAAAAATAATTTATCATTGATAACAAAGCAGTGTTTGTTTTGTTGAAATCATGCAATTCCATCAAAGATGTCTGGGTCCACCTGTGTTATGAAACGAGTTGGTTGTGACTAGAATGGCACATTTCATGTTAGGGTGGGGAGCTTAGATGAAGTCAGTATTAATTATGTCACACAACCACGCCGTTAAGGTAGCATGATGGTTGTGACATCAGAAACTACCGATTCAGATGTCGTGGCAAATGTAAAACCTTGAGAAATTTGCTTTCTAGACATGGAATCGAGCTAGTTTTTTTCATGACTATAGAACTATAGGCCTCACCTGAGGGAACCTAAATTAGCAAAAGTGGGTTCCTAGAGATTTTTCTAAAAATAACTTATCATAGGAAACAAAGCAGCGTTTGCTTCGGTGAAATAATGTAATTCCATCAAAGATGTCTAGCTCCACCCATGTTCTGAAATGAGTTGGTAGTGATAGGAATGGCACATTTCATGTTAGGGTGGAGAGCTCTGATGAAGTTATTATCAACTATGTCACATAGCCACGTAGTTAATGTACCGTGATGGCCGCGACACCAGGAACTGCCGATGCATGTGTCGTGACAAATGTATAACCTTGAGAACTTTGCCTTCCGGACATGTAATCAAGCTAGTTTTTTTTCAAGGCTATAGAACTACAGGCCTCACCCTAGGGAACCTAAATTGGCAAAAGTGGGTCCCTAGAGACTTTTCTAAAAATAACTTATCATAGGCAATAAAGCAGTGTTTATTTCGGTGAAATCATGCAATTCCGTCAAAGATGTCTAGGTCCACCCGTGTTATGAAACGAGTTGGTTGTGATAGGAGTGGCACATCTCATATTAGGGTGGAGAGCTTAGATGAAGTCAGTATCAATTACGCCACACAACCACACCATTAAGCTACCATGGTGGCCGCGACACCGAAAACTGCCGATGTAAATGTCGTGGCAAATGTAAAACCTTGAGAAATTTGCCATATAGACATGGAATAGAGCTAGGTTTTTTTCATAGCTATAGAAATATAAGCCTCACCCTAGGAAACCTAAATTGGAAAACGTGGGTCCCTAGAGATTTTTCTAAAAACAACTTATCCTGGGCAACATAGAAGTGTTTGTTTCGATGAAATCATGTAATTCTATCAAGATGACTGGGTCCACCCATGTTACTAAATGAGTTGGTTGTAACTAGAATGGAACATCTCATGTTAGGGTGTAGAGCTTAGATGAAGTCAATATCAATTACATCGCACAATCACACCGTTAAGGTACCATGATAGCCACGACACCAGGAACTATTGATTCAGATGTCATGGCAAAGGTAAAACTTTGAGAAATTTGCCTTTTCGATATGGAATTGAGCTACTTTTTCTTTCACAACTATAGAACTATAGGCCGCATGCTAGTGAACCTGAATAGGCAAAAGTGGGTCCCTATAGATTTTTCTAAAAATAACTTATCAAAGACAACATAGTAGCATTTGTTTTGGTGAAATAATGCAATTCCGTCAAAGATGTCTAGGTCCACCCGTGTTATGAAATGAGTTGACTTTGATAGGAATGGCACATCTCATGTTAAGGTGGAGAGCTCTGATGAAGTCAGTATCAACTATATCACACAACCACACAGTTAATGTACCATGATGGCCGCGACACCGGTGACTGCCGATGCATATGTCATGGCAAATGTAAAACCTTAAGAACTTTGCCTTCCAAACGTGGAGTCAAACTAGTTTTTTTCATAGTTGCACAACTATAGGCCTCACCTTAGGGAACATGAATTAACAAAAGTGGGTCCCTAAAGACTTTTCTAAAAATAACATATCATTGGCAACAAAGCAGTGTTTGTTTTCGGTGAAATCATGCAATTCTATCAAAGATGTCTGGGTTCACCCGTGTTATGAAACAAGTTGGTTGTGATAGGAATGGCACATCTCATGTTAGGGTGGAGAGCTTAGATAAAGTTAGTATCAATTACATCACACAACCACACCATTAAGGTACCGTGATGGCCGTGACACCGGAAAGTGCTGATTTAGACATCGTGGCAAATATAAAACCTTGAGAAATTTTCCTTCTGGACATGGAATCGAGCTAGGCTTTTTTCATGGCTACAAAACTATAGGCCTCACCCGAGGGAACCTGAATTAGCAAAGGTGGGTCCCTGGAGACTTTTCTAAAAATAACTTATCATAGGTAACAAAGCAGTGTTTGTTTCGGTGAAATCATGCAATTCTATCAAAGATATTTGGGTCCACCCATGTTACTAAACGAGTTGGTTGTGACACGAATAGCACATCTCATGTTAGGGTGGAGAGCTAAGATGAAGTCTATCAATTATGTCATACAACCACACCATTAAGGTACCATGATGGCCGTGACACCGGGAACCACCGATTCAGATGTCGTGGCAAATGTAAAACATTGAGAAATTTGCCTTCTGGACATGGAACTGAGCTATGTTTTTCATAGCTATAGAACTATTGGCTTCACCCTAGGGAACTATTGGCACTTCTTAACACTATCACCAACAATGAAGGTTTTGACTCCACTCTAGCAATGGCGCCATGTGTCATGCATGTTCTGTGGAAAAATATTGAGGTGCAGTTCAAGTGCCTTTAATTGGTTATTTTTTTTATTTTTGATAGAGGGCAAAACTTGTATAACATGTGCATGTGATAATTTTTGTGCAGTGATTGTGTACTGTATAGAGCATAGGAAAAATATAAAATCTATTGTTTGATACTTTTCATAATACAAAGTATTTTCATCATCATTCTTATGTTATAGCTTGTTAATTTTGTATAGGCTGTTTTATTTATCCAAATCCCATGAAATGTTTATGGTGTGCTACTTGGAGTAGTACTATGCTACTGTAATTTTTGTAGATTTTTCTAGGCACTAGAAATAGATGTTGTTGTGTAACCCTAGTTTAAATATGAGATAAAATGTTATTCTTTATGAGTGATTAGTGTGATAATGAGAGTTTGGTGTATCTTTGAAGAACCCAAATACCTTGCTGATGTTGCGTGATAAGTTCATGTAGTTGTGTTGATAAAGTGTAGTAGCACTTGTGTTAGGTTATATGTTAACTAGTGTAAAAGTAGATGACATGTATTAGTAATAATTAATCTTGGATGATGTTGACTACCTTGTAGAAAAGGTCTTGTCTTTAGTCTATACTATAAGTTTCAATGTGCTCATCTGCATATCATGCCATCATGATCATGGCATTCCACCACATCTGATGTACTATTTGCATGTTTACTTATGCAATTGCATCATACAGGATCACAGGAGTCGCTGGTAGCAGTACCGGAAGAGCAGACCGGGGCGGATCCGTAAGAACTCCAGGCACAGGAGGTGCCCGAGGAAGAGGAGCAAGGAGGGGACTTGCCCGAGTGCATAGATCACCAGCCTAGTTCGTTTGAAAGAGGCAAGCCCCAAAGCATTCTAAATTTCCTACTTTATAAAGCAATTCTTTATATATGAGTTATATATTGTTGCATTAAGTTATAGGAGTTGAGTGAGACCGTTGTTGCATTTATTACTATCCTTGCCCACCCTGTTACCTATTTACCCTATTAGGTTAGGATCAAATAATTGCTTAGTCTTGCTTAGACCGGTAGAGGTCGGTGATTTCTAGTCACCTACATTGATAGGTGGTTACTGAAAGAATTTAGCTATGAAAAGCATGATATCCTAGAATTAACCATGCATTGAAGGAGGATTAGAGACCGGACGGAAAAGTTGGAAGCAACCAGACAGGGTTCTAGGGTGCGGTTAATTTTCCATCTGTGTCGATTAAGGATCGATTGTTGCTCGTCCCTCTTGTCATGTTGAACGCATGCCTCATATTTAGCTAGCCTAATAAAGTACCTTTCGGCCGTGAAGCTAGTGACATGATTCGGGCTGGGACCTACATGGGTGTGCGTACTGGTGCTGAAGGGAGTATGACAGGGACGTGAAGAGTGAGCCCAAGGTGTGTCCTGGCAGTCGGGCAGTCCCTGGGTACTGCAGCCCTAGTTTATCCCGCGATATTTACCGAAATCTTGTCATTGGTGATCTATAGCTCACTTGATCGGTGAGTGTGGTTTGTGTGAGGCATAAATCACCAGCTAGTTAGGAATCGATTCGAATCACCATCGCTCCTAGATAGTGAGCACTTGACTCGAGCTACAGCATCGTAGTATTTGTGATGGAACGCTGATGGTTATTGGATAGTAGTGGAAATGCCAAATCTAAATTGGTAACTAGATGTTATTGGTTAATCAAGTGATTGCTATAGTATAGGTGCTTACCTAGTTGGGTAGGTCATAATAAAGATGATACAAAGTACTTAAATTAGTTTCTTCATAGTAGCTTATGCTTTTTGCAAATGAGTCAGCTAACCCACTAAAGAAAGCCTTGCATGCTCCTTGGTGTCGCTTATTTCTGGTTTAAGACGAGTAAGTCTAGCTGAGTACCTTCTCATACTCAGGGCGTTGTTCCCATTGTTGTTGCAGATGGTCAAATGTACTATGGCTATTGCATTAACTGCCTGTATCCGGCGATGGACGACAACTAGGAACAAGGGCAATGGTCATTCCGTATCTCTCATCTGATGCTTCTGTGGAAGATGGCTACTTACTGGCACTGTATTTGAACTAAATGTGTGTGTGTGGTTTTAAAACTCCTTGCTTCCGCTATGTTAATTTGAACTTGGGTTGTAATAACTTTATGTTATAAACTTCGATGTATTCAACTGTCATTGCGAACTTTATGTAACATGTGGCAGTGACTGCTAAACTTGTACGATCTTGGTTTGTATTGGTTGGTTTGAAATCCTTCATTATTTCATGGACTACCGGGTTATACGGGCTTAAGTTTGGTAAATTATCTGCTTCGGCGGAAGATTTTCTTACTTAATCTCGTATAATCGTGTTGATCCGTTACACAAAACTAGCTTTGTTAGGCTAACTTTTCACCTTGAGGCTTCCTCTTTTGGATCAAAGTAGCTCTAAGATGAGAAATTTGTTGTTTGACACTTTTCAAAGTGCTTTCGGTTCACGATGGTATAAATTGGCTCGCAGAACATCACGGCTGCTCGTACATTGTTGATACGAGAAAGCAAAAGCAAACAAAAGAGTGTAAACTAGTATCTTTGAGACCTCAAAAAGGGACACCCAACAGCAAATCTCAACCATGTTCCACACCAGGACATCTACCACTATCATAACCTTCTCATGCGAGTACTGAGCACAGTCACTGAAAAAATGGCAGATTCTATACCATTTGATTTTCTGCTCATACCTCACAAACTGTTGCTCCATTTTTACATGAATTTTGGTAGACATATAGATCCATAAGTCTTCTAACTACTGACCAAATTTCAGCTCTAACGGACACCAATTGGCTATCCATACAATTCATTTGCCAAAACTGCTATGTTCTGAATTTGCAACAAACTGATCTGATCGAACATCTCTTAAATTCAATGCTTTACTCACCCAGTTCTCAAACCAAATTAAGACATTGAAGTGTCCTAAGTATAGAATGAGATTATCAAGTTTGGGGTCAATCCAACCTTTGTTTGAGTCACTAATTGCCGGCTTAAAGATAACCAGTAAGTGCTACAAAATCTGAACAAAAGTCTTGTTCTTCTTTTCCTTTGCTTCACACGTTGATGTGGGTGTTTTGCAATCTCTAACTCTTTGTAATGCAGCAGCAGCTTTCTCTCTATGGATGGAAGCTAAGGCTCACCTCATATGTTCCTTGGGACTAACCTCAACCATTCATTCACATACCAACCTGACGATGCACATGCTTTGAACTTACGACTGCTTTAGCAAGACAAAACACATACTCTACCTATAGGACCTTCCTACAAGGATAAGGAACTACTTTCGAGTATTCCTCAATACTTCATCCAATAGAGTTATGAACAAACTGTTTGTGGCACCTAAGGGCACCAAGATGCTAATTGAAACTAGGGCATGCTTTCTCTAGTTCTTTACTTTAGCTGATAGAACACCTTGCACTATCTGTGTGATTGTCCAAGATGGAATTGACTTGATCACAATGGCTCTGGAAGATAGAGTATCACTCAAGTTGTTAGCTAGTTGATTAACTTCTTGTTGGTTATTGCTCTGTAAGACATAGCCTTCGTAGCTACCAAGGAGTCGTTACCTAGCTGGAGATTAACCTTCCTAGTGGAAACTAATCAGTCATCTCTCAACACTAAAATTTCCAAATCTTCACTCTTGACCACCACAATAGTGGCTGATGTAAACAGATGATGAACATTGAAGTCTATAGATAAGGAGTCACACTAGAGATGGGTGATCTCGATAGTATGGTCATTATGCATACAAGATTGAGACTTGGATGGCTCTGTCATATACACAATGTGACGATCGATTCTTATCCAACGGATGACTTGTCCAACTAAAGTGTTGTGCGTCCCTTTTATCCAATAGGAATGAGATACGTTGCTCCCTAGATGATGGTCGCCAATACTAGGATAGCCAAGTAGAGTCACTTGTCTACCACCTTGTGCAGTCTATTAATGTTTATGTCGGTGACCTATTCTTCAAATGTTATCCTTTACGTATCTTCAGATGGAAGCTCTACTACTTTCGGTCTGAGATATGGATCTTACGATAAGATAAGGGGAAAGATAACTAAGGAAAAGTTCACCTAAGAATAACACATTGATGTTGTTCCACAGTGGATCATGACTAGAAACCATGACACCAGCGCGTGTCGAGCAGCACAGCCTTGTGTCGGCCGCCACAGGAGGCTCTCGGTTTCATCGCGGCACCATTAGTGACTACTCATAACCCATTTCGAGTCTATGACTAAAGTGAAATTGCAAGTGGCACATATTTGGATTGTAAAAACAAGCATTATACAAGGGAGGGATAACAAGAAGAGGTAGTTACAAGGTTTAGAATCAACAAGGAGGTGATCCAAAGATCAACACATATCACAAGAACATAGCTTAATTGCTAGAGAAAACTAGGCACGAGATTCTTGCTTAAATTCCATGCATGCCTTGTGTCGACCAAGGAAACTACTAGACAATTGATTAACATGAGATTTGATCATGTTGAGCAATAACATGAGTCAAGACTGATAAATATCCTGAGACTTGGGAAGGTTGGGGATGGATTAAGCAAACTTCAAGGCAAAAACCGATATGCCAATCGAAGATTGAGTCGATAAAGCAACCACATGACTTGCATGCAGAAGATTTCAAGATTAGATGGCAAGAGATTAGCATTGCACCAGATCACCTGTAGAAGAGGCAATCGGTAGGTCTAACATGGAGTCGGTTATTGGCCTTACAACTTGGCAATGAACAACTATGGCCAAAAGGAGGCATTTGCGAGAATCTATCTTGGTTGGTAGATCAAACAAGGTATTCACGTGTGGGTGCAGGACAGTCATGGTACACGTGAATATTTAAGGGTCTAGGCTCGGACTTACATATCAAGCAAAGGCATGATGCACAAACATTCAAACTTGCAACCACGACTATAAACTTAGGCTCCTAAGGGAAAGAACCTAATTGGAGATGACACCAAGAGATTATTTCATGTAACTCGAGTGTTGCTCTAAGATAAAGCTATTCAACACTCGTATGCTCACCGAGGACAAACGAGGTGACAACTATGGCACTAATTAGATAACAAGCATACATGCAAACATCACAGTCAAGCATTTGAGAGATTCAATCAAATTAGCTTAAGCAACCATTACTAAGCACAAGGGTCACCCATAACAAGCATTTATCTAAAGTAAGAACCAACTACAAGTTTAGCCCAAAACCAAAGCAAGCTAAAGCACCCACTTAGTATATGCACAGAAGACTAAACAGCAGTATAGTAGGCACATGTTTCAAGCATCACTGAAGTTGTAGGCATCAAAAAAAGGTGATCCTAGACTTTCTAGAAAGCTTAGAAAGTTTTCTATAACTTTCTTATTATCAGATTAAGATGATTCTATAGCTAACAAGGCCAAACAAGACAAAGAAGACATCTATGCCCAGATTTGGGCAGATTCTGTCACTCCATTTTGTATGGTCATAACTGGAGACTTAGATCACCAAAAGTAGTGCTATTAGACATTTTGGAAATCTTAGAAAAAGTACTACACTTCTTCTATTATCTCCAAGACATGATTCCATATGCAGATAGGTCAAGCAAACCAAACACTCAGATCTATTCATAGCATAAGCAAAACCTGATAGCAAACTTCTAAAATTCATAACTCCCAAACCATAAGGCCTAGTGTCATGAAATTTTAGGACAAGCTAGATAAGTAAGTTATCTACAACTTTGGTATTCTACATAAATACAGAAAACACCCTTATGACCAAGAAAGCATCAATACAACAGAAACTGTTCTAGCTGCCAACGTTCAACAAGCCAAACAAAGCTTGCCTTCGTTCTACTTAACAAGAGAGCACAAAAACATGTTAGTCTAGTAACTCTAAACATTGTTACCTTAGACCAACACCAATTTAATTCATTCATGAGAATCACAAGTACAAAAATGAGGTCTAAAGTATTCACAATGCTTGTATGAACAACATATCCACCGCTTGGCTAAACTAGAGGACAACTATAGTTTCAAGCATGTAACCACACTTATTTCTAGCAAGGCTAAGCACACACTATCTCAGCACTTCCTCTTCAAGCAACATGGAACAAGGCATTCTTATTTGACTCCACACAAGGAAGATAGTGTATAACATTAATCACAAGTTACTTACTATTGAACAAGGGTGAGAGGAGCATAGCTATGCATAAAGCAACAATCAGGATGATGCATGCTTCGTCCTATTTGTCCTCACAAGATTGCCAACCTAAGGTGGTGACCACGTTCTATGTCGGTGGCATGACACACACTCTCTCGATATATAGCTAGTCGTCAACTACATGCAACTTATGCATTCGTAGTTAGTGTACCTGCAGAAAATTTTCATTGCAACCCAACAATTCTCCAAATATGGCACACAATGAAAGCAGGAAAGTGAAATTCTAAGTACCTCCATATACATATACCCCCATATATGTACATGTAGCACCAAAACTACCCGAATCATCATACCACCCACAATTAAGTACTTTCATAAATACATGGTTGAACATGGAATTATGCCAGTAACCATAACTAAGTCTCCCCTAGACCGATGGTTATTTGGTCATGCTCTCACAACTCACACTTACCTGAGCATAGGTGCGACGTTGCATAAACATAAACTAGCGACATATATGGCTATTTCATATATGAAGGCTACCTCCAATCTGACACACCAGGTAGCATAGTGTGGGAGAGTCATCACACATACATACCTTGGCCTGGGCATAGATGCATAAATGAAAAACCCTCAAGTTGGTACTTATAAAAGCCACCTAATAATCCTTATATAGGCATAAGGAAATTGACCACTGGCATACTTAGGTTAAAAATTCAGATTTGAACACCTATATATATAGCTATAAGTTGTCAAAACTGACTTTTGCAAACAAAAACCTTTGTTTTAAATACACATATGACATGTTTAATGTTGAATCTTGCTTCGATGCCAGCTGTCACGGAACCGTCCAAATTATAAGAGCACAAGTATAAAAATAATCACCGAAGTGATCAAATTCTCACACTTGAGCCCATATAACTCCGGTAGTCTAATGAAATCACAAGGGATTTTAAACCAACCAACATACAAGCCAAGATCGTAGTGATTCAACATAACCAGTCACATGTTACAACCATTTCGCAAATAATTCAATATACATCAGAGTTCAACATAGTTATAACAACTTAAATTGAAAAGTAGCAGAAGCAAGGTAATTTGAAACTAACATTTCTCTGATTTCAAATACATGCCAGTACCAAGGTCAACTTTCAACAAAAGCATTAGAGATAAGATAACTTAGAAGGATCATGCCCATGATCACACTCTACCACTACGGCAGGAGCCAACCAATTCTTGTAGTAGCCATAATACATCACAACCTGCAACAAGTGGGAAATAAACCCTGAGTATGAGACACCCGTCAAAAACCAAAAATAAAGTGACACCAAGGAGTATGCAAGGCTGATATAAAGTGGGCTAGCTTGACAACATTTTGCATAAAAGCTTAATATAGATGAGTAATCATTAATGCTTAAGCATCGAGTTAATAATCATTAATCTATCATCTATATTAGCACTTGTACTAGAGCACTCACTTGATTAGGAGCAAACAATATTAACCATAGCAGGTATAAATTGAGGCAACATTTAAATCATCATCCACTTAACCATCCATTCAATTAATTGAATCTACGTTGCCGCTGCTCAAGTCAAGTGCTCACTAACCGGGAGTGATGGCAATTCAAATCAAATTCCTATCTAGCTGGAGGGGTATTTCTAACACTCATCGCGTAGGCCCTTGCCAGGGTCGCACAAGTCACCTTTGGTACAATTCAGGAATCGCGCGTTCAACTGATGCCGCATCCCCAAGGGTAACACTCTACCAGGTGATAGGGACTCTAACCCCCCTTGGTCTTATGCCAATGTCCCCAAGCACATCCTTACTTCCTCCAAGATGCGACCTACCCTTTGATTCCTGGCCTAAACTGTATTACTCGGCTTCGCGGTCGGAACGGCTTATCCGACCAACTAAGTGTTAGACTGCGTTCAACATGACTCAAGGACATACAGTGAATCGGTCCTTAAATGACTCAGACGGGGATAGATCCACACCCAAGACCTCCATACCTTGTTGCTTCACTATCGTCATCCCGTCCGGTCTCCTTTCATATTATTAGCACATGGTTCTTTTCCACGATAGCAAATATAGCCAACCGTGCCACATATGAATATCCCTACATCTCGCAGGTGACAGGAAATCACCTGACTTCTACCGCTTAAAGCAGGGCTAAGCATCTATTCGATCCTAAGCTAAAAGGATCCATGGTATACTTTCTGGACAAGGATAGGATATCAATGCAGCAAGTGTTTTCATTCAACACCTATAACTTAATACAACAATACATATAACATATAATACTCAATTGCATTTTTAGAAATTAGGAGGCTTATAATGCTCCGGGGCTTGCCTGAGATCCGACTCAAGTCAGAGTTTTTCAGATGAAACTCGCTTGGCGAGCATTCCATCATTCTAGCACCTGTCCAATCCTTCCATCTTCGAGATAGGTCCACCAACACCATCTTTTGGTTAGCTCCACATCATGTCCTTCACATGGTGCATCTAGCATACCTAAATGAGGAGCAACAATGCATATGTATGAATGCATAGAAGTGCAATAAACAAAGTAATCAAACAAGCACACCAAAGTTCACATAGGCACCTAGAGCTAATAACTTAATCCTCACTAAGGCATAACATAGAAGATAGAAAGCACATCAATCAAGGCACAAGTCTCATAAGATTACAGGGTACCACCCAAGTACCATCAAAGATATGAGTCACACTTCAACACACAAGCATGGCAAAGTAAATCAAAGCACTGAAACTAGAATTTGCCACTTTCTGGACATACATGCAGTTGCTGAGTAAATCAATCATATCTGAAGTTCTAGAAATCCAAATGAATTTCAACAAGACATTATGGAAAGCTTATGAAATTCTATACATTTCATTTATAATCATCACAGCATGATTCCAAATTTTAATATGTCGAATTTATACAAACATAGAAACTGGTCTAACAAGACAGAGAGCAAGCAATTCTGTAAACCAACTTTAAACAGCTATAACTCCTAAACCACATGGCCAAATGCCACCAAATTTTAACAGCAAATAGATACATAAATTATCTACAACTTTTGTATAAACAAGTTTTACAACAAAGCAAATTATCATGAAGAACTTTGCTAAGTTTCTAGATCTGTCCAGAAACCTCATTTGCAAGAAATAATTATTATCTTATGTTGCAAACATATAATTAGACAAAACCAACTTTACCAACATGTCACACATGACTAATGAACACAAGAAAACATAGTGTCCATTCCTAAATAAATTCTTTTAATGCATTTTCTTAATTTATTTAGATAATTAGGTGGAATTATGAACACATATCAAAAGTGCACAATAAATTCTACCACAATTACAGTAGACTACATATTCTCCCAATAGTCTACTATATAAATTTCATGCTATTTGAGTAAGTATAGCACCCTCTATGAAAAAGACAAATTGCTATTACAAGAATTCATGTGAGAGCAAGATGAATCAATAACTCACCCATACTACACCCAAAACTCATGAAATTTTTACCACAAATCAAACATCACATGAGTAGCATGCCACAAAAACTTCACTTCATTTGGAGTCCTACAACTGCAGTTATGAAAAAGACAAATACCACTAGTATTAAAAACCTAATCTGAAAAATCCATTTTTACAGCAAAAACATTAAACGAAAATATGTCATATTATAGATCTAATGCATAGACAATTTCACAAGGATTCCAAAAAGTCTTCATTTGCTATTTTTGTATTTTTCTACAATTTACTATGAATTTCCCAAGATCTAGCAAAACTAAAACAAAAAGATCCAAATGACACTATTCATCTAAGTCATTGTCACACCCGGTTTTCTAAAGAACAAAACCAGGCTAATCATATGTGTGCCCAGAAAGTCCACACATATGCCAGAATGAAAAAAATATCAGAAACAATGTTATTTATATAACGTATACATAGCTATATTAACACTTATATCAGAGTATCGCGGAACGGTGACTAAACTTCGGGCTCCATTCTTCTCAGGGACGGCTGACTGGGGGTAACATATGCCTAGCACTTCTACTAGTCTTCTGGAAACTCCACTACACCTTTGTCCTTTTTCCGAGTAGCATCTTACTACACACTGGAGTGTTGGGGAAATAGCAAGAGTGAGTCCATGTCGAACTCAACAAGTATAACACAGGGTTCATGAGGCTCAAAAAGGCTAGACACTGTTTAACTGCGTTTAGCTTTTAATCATCATATAATTAGCAATTGAGTAGCATCAAGGTAATCCAAATCCCATTAATGAATCAATGATCAATTGTAATAAGGATAACGAATAGCATTAACATGAGCATAATAATAATCAACAATAATTAAGCATGATATAACAATGGTGATCAACTATTCTGTAAGAATCCCCAAGGCCGCTCGTATCCGTGAGCACGGCTAGTATACCAGTTTTTAACTCTGCGCAGAGGTGTACACTTTCACTGTGAGTCATGATTTCCAAATGCATGGGTTTGCAAGGCCCAAAACATCAGAGACCATATAAAGCCATTCAAAAGTTCGTCTAACAAGTTAGGGCCATTAGATTCACTCGGCAGGCAGATGTAGAACCCCCCTTCTCGGTGGCACAACAACCGCAACCTATACACACTAGGCCAGGGGCTCGCACTACACCCAACGTGGCAAGCCATTCTTATGCCATTTAAGGTAACCTCTAACAAGCTAGAAAAGGTCTCTTGAACAACTAGAGCCAGAGCCATATAGCCCTCACAGTTGTACTGTATGTCCCGGTTATCACTTACAGGTAAGTCCTTACGGAGAGTAACTAGAGCATCAAAATAACCCACATGCTCTAGCCCCCTTTCAACAGAAATAACATCATCTTAATTGGTTGATTGCATAATCCATTAGTCAAATTACAAGATCATTGTTCATAATTAAGCGCTAGCAGTAGCTACCCAAATGCATAACCCATAGGTGACAAGGAAACAAGATATCAATAGCTAAGTTATAATCTCTATGGTTGTCAAGGAAGACACATGCATATGTATGATAATTTCAGTGAATAGGACAACAAGGATGGTCCCATGTTATACTTGCCTTGATTAAAGCTTTCCTGATGATACTGCTGGTCTGGCTCAAAATAATACTTCTGATCGTCAAGAAACTGCTCACCGTCTATACTCGATCATCAAGCATCAACACACAATCATCCGAGCAATCATACACGAAGCAAACAAAGAAACATAATTAAAACAGTACACCAACAGTAGCAAAACAGTATAAAAAGTTTGTAAAACTCTTCTACACATTACTACGATCACACAGACGTAAAGATCACGAAATTCGGATTTAAAACGTGAAAGTTATGAATTTTTCTAAGATTTCCTATAGATAAATAAATACTCAATTATAAACTCGAAAAATAAATTAACAAAACCAACTGTACAACTACACTAACATGTAGATCTCGCAAATACGAACCTAACACAACTTGAACGGATCAAATCGGAGTTAAAACGAAGTTTTTATGACCAAAACAATTCTAGTGGCAAAACTGTAATTTCTTGAAAACGTATTTTTGATTAAACCGGGAGAAAATACGCTTTCAAAACGCGAAAACGTATTTCCAGCTTTACGCTTTGGATGGCGGTTTGATTACTAAAAAGTTCAGGGTCTCTTTAGAAAGATTACCCCGTGAAGGGGTATCTTCTAATCCGAGCCGCTGATTCAAAAATGGACGGCTCACATGCATCTTCAACCTCACAGTGCACATCCGGCCTCCTTCCTCAGGTCCGGCCGGCGGCTTCCCCATGTCCGGCGGCCCCTCCATGGCTGGAGATGGTGAACCTCCCCACCGAGACCACCATTCGAGCCCGCGTTTGATCCAACGAAAAGAGAAGCTTCGCGCGAACTCAATCTACTCAATAGAACTAATCCACGGTAAGCCATACGCAACGCGCGGCCACAAGAGGGCGGCGGCGCCATTATCGGCCACTGTGAGCTCCGATTCTATGGTATAAAGCACAAAAGCTCCAATGGAAAGCATGGGGAGTAAGAGGAGAAGACGACAAACTCACCCAAGCGAAGAAATCGGCCTTGAATCCACCCTAGAACCCCCTAGCCGACCGTCCGCCCGCCTCCACCAACTTGAACCCTAAAAACCCTATTTCATGTGATAGAACTCGCAACTTAGGGGGAAAACAGAAAGAGGAGGGTCACGGCTTCCTATTTATAACCCCAAAACACCGAATTCGGGTAGGAGTCCCTAGCTAACACGGCAAGGAACGACGGCTTTGTAGTGTCTGGTTCGGTCACGAGGAAGAAGATGACCGACAGGTGGCCCCCACCCGTCAGTGAAAGGAAAGAGGGAGAGAGGCCGCTATTGGGCTCGGCCGGACTGGGCCGCTACGGTGTGGTCCGGCCCACGCGGTCGCAGGCGCGGAGGAAAGCAGGCCGCCCTGAACGAGCCGTCGGCCACCAGGCGGAAGGTAAGTTGTTTCTTCTTTTTTTTATTTACTTGTTTTCAAACTATTCCAAATAAAATTTTCCAAACCAAATCAAAATAAAATAAAATAAAACCACTACTCAAAATAAAATAAATGCAACAGCATAAATGCATCACCAAATAATTTTTTTAAAATTTTAATTCCCCATTAATCGCTATCTAAATTATTTGAAATTCCTTATTTCTAAAGTTTAGAATTTTTGGGTGTTACAGTCATAGAGTTCGCAGATAGGTCCCTTCCCTTCTTCAAATTCCTGCACAACGCCCTTGACGGGATTCAACAGAGGGAGATCATCGGAGCTCGTCGTTTGCGGCGAAGGGAGGCCACGCCGGCGTCGGGGAAGTGGCGGGGAAGCACCCTGAGACCCATGCGCACCCGCGGGCACCTTTGTCTTGCTCCGCGGCGGCCCAAGGCCAGACGGCCATGGAGGCAGCGGCCCGAGGTGGTGGCAGCTCTAGCAACCCAAGTTGCAGGCGGCCACGCGACTAAGGTGGCAGTGCATGGGATGGCGAGCAGCGCCCTGCGCAGAGGAGCTCAAGGCGGAAGTGACGGCGGCGCTTGGCTTGGGGCGAGCAGTGGCGTGGTGGAGGACCGAGCGGCAGTGATGCTCTGCTCTACTGCAGGCGAGCAAGAATGAGACAGAGAGAGGGCGAACCAAGGGACAATGAATGAGAGAGCGAGAGAGAAGGGAGGGTGCTCAACTTCTCCATGTCGACGTGCGCGGCGACATGGTGAACATGCGAGCGGGCGTCGAGCCACGGGGCCACAGACCCCTGTGCGTGGTCGGCCATGACGAGCATAGCAGTAGTTCAAACTCTAAAGGAGCTACTAATACTACCATGAAATTACAACTAAAACACCATTTCCGTCCCCCTCCAACTCCTAATCCGGTCGGTATTTGCAAAAACTTCACTAATAGAAGTTGTAGAGCTACAAGAGTACTCCAACTTTGGTTAAAGGATTAAAGTCTAATTCGGCATGGTTGGAGAGATATAAAGCTCCAAAGGAGGGTACCTCAAACTAAAATCTGCAGCCCAATCGCAAGCTGACTGAAACTACCTTCTTCTCCCCTCTCTATCTCCTAAGCCATGTACTGATTTGATCAACCAATTTCACCATTAGCTAGATCTACATGAGTACGCCAACATTGCTTATAGGAGTTTGCCCAAAATCAAAATGGTTTGCAAACTAAACTTTGCCGAAGGTGGGTACCATGAAATTGAAAACTGCAAGTTCAGTCTACACTCAGCAAAATTTCAGGGTTCTAGAAAATAGCTCGGGATTCAAATTTGACCCACTGTTTGGCTACCTTAGAGGCTAAACTAGGTTTTGGTCTTTAAACAAAAGTTGTTGTCCTTAACATGTACTACAACTTTCATTATAGGATCAAGGTTTGGATCCATCTATTTGCAAGATAAAAAGCTCCAAACTAGGTTACTCGAAGTTAACCTCAGTTAGGACTTGCCAAATTCCTGGGCTCCAAAACAGCACTGTTTTAAATCTTGTGAGCTCTATTTGACTAAGCTAGAAACCAAACTAGCTCTTGACCATTAAACAAAGTTTCTTCCTCATGATATGTACTACAAATTTTATTTAAGGCCCATCATCAAAACATGCACAAAACCTATAGTTCTACTTTGACCAAAGTAGGATCCCGATAAAGCTTAAATTATCCTTTTTGATCCATTAGAGCATTTTCTTGGCATTTGCTCAACATGAACCCTTCACAACTTTTGTTGTAGAGTTCATCTAGAGTCATTTGGACAAAGTTGCAAGGTTTGGTTGATGATCTATAATTCTATTCACTTAATGGTGCAATTCCAACACTTAGTAAAGTCATTGAAACAAAGACATAACTTATCATTTTATGTGAATTTTTGATTCCAAACTTTATGAAACTTTTCTAGGGATCACTATAGATAGAGAGTGATGTGAGACACATGAAAGAAGTGACATCAACACTCACTTGCATTACCAAGCATGAGCACCTAACATACACACTTGAAACACAATTAACAAAAGTATGTTGCATATGTTTCAAGGAGGTGTTGCAAGCACATTCCATATACACATGTTTCACATGTTGCACTAGCATGTTTCATATATTCCATGCTCGTATATGAACAAATGATGCTTAGGCTCATGCAATACAAGTGTCCAAAATGCAAGCCTAACACTTGGGGTGTTATAGAGGCAAAGAGCATGCTCGTGTCGAGAGCAGAAGGGAAGAGAGGAGGGGCTTAGTGGGGGCTTATATAGGCGGGCAGGGAGCGGACCATGTGGGCAGTTAATGCCAAGGTGTTAAGGAGGTGCTTGAAGGCCTCCTTGATGGCCTCCTTTACTTGAGCTATGAAGGAGGAGTAAAGGGGAGCTTCAAGATCAGTCGGCATGGCCGGTGAGTGGAAGAAGAAGGAGGTGGGTGCGGCTGATGGTGTTGTCGGGTGGTCAGCGAGAGTAGAGAGGGAAGGATGAGCAGGTCACTCTGCTCGAATGCGAGCAGGCCGTGGGATGGGCCGGAGTGAAGCTGAGCTGGGCCACTCATGAAAATGAGGGGGAAAACGGGGACGGGCTGGCTAGCCACCAGGGACCAAGGCCGAGGCGAGGACAGGAGCCGGGGTGGGGAGGCTGTTGGGCTTGGCCCAGGCGGGTGCTGAGCAAAAGGGAGGAAGGAGAGGGAGCAGGCCAGGCCGGTTGCGACTTCAGGCCAAAAAGAGAGGAGGAGGGAGAGAAGGAAAAAAGAAAACCTTTTTCTTTTATATTTTCACAAACACCCAGGAGTGTTCCAAGGTATCAATTTCAATGTGAAGTGTGCTAAAAGAATTAGGAACGTCCAAAGAAAGGGTAAGTATAGGGTAGAGAGGGTTTTAGGGTTTTCTAAGTGGTTCTATCTTGTCGAAGGCTTACTCTATTTTACCTACTTTGGAGCAACAGTACCTTTCTAACTCTCAAAAAAGATTGGGAAGGAAGTAGTCGGGGGAAGGCTGCGAAAAAGCTCTACGAAACACCAACCCTAAAGTGATGGATTACAAAGACCAGACAGAGTTGTCACCTCTGTGGGTTACCACAACTAACCGCAGGATTAGGCGCAAACTCTGGTAAACCCTAGTCTAGACGCCACGTCTACATTCGCGCTTACTACTCTAATTACCTAAAATAACTAGAGCACTCAATACAAGCGGAGATTCGACAAATACAATAAAGCAAGAACTAAAACTAAGCAAAATACTTAGAAATAAATGTTGAAGAACCTAGAGATTGCTCAAGAGGAACCAGATGCTACAGAACTACAATGTCAAGGAAGATCCGATAGATCTAGCTCCTCCTCAGCTCTCTCCTCTCCTCTCTCCATCTTCTCTAGTTTACAACTAGATGAACTAGAACTAGAACTAGAAGTTGAACTAGAACTAGATGATCATTTAGAGGGATCTCTACTTCTACTAGGATGGAGGGGTGAAACCCTAGCTTTTGTTCTTGATGTAGCTAATCAAGATGGAGATGGCTTGAGGGAGGGGGTCTGCCCCTGCTTATATAGCCCGATGGGGTGAACCGCAGCCCTCGGATCAAGCCAACTTGAAACAATGGTTGAGATGCATCATAGAGGTTGGTTCACGAAGCTAGTCTCACTTGGAGGTGGGCCCAGGCGGCACGCCTAACAAGTGGGGCCGGATGGCCCCACTTGTCAGCCTCCAGGCACTTGCTTCATTCCCGTGTCTTCTTGTGTCCTCTAGAACCTTCCTATCAGTTTTTATTGAATTCTGACTTAATTTGGTTCGGTTTCTTGACTCCTACTCCTTCTTGGCTTATTCTATTTTTATCCCTAAAAATTCACAATTCACCAAAGCTGTGGAAATTGTTATGTTAGTCCCTAAAACTCTTGCTTGGTGATGGTTCTGGAGTCTTCTAGAATCTTCTGAGTCGTATCAATCGGGGACTTTCTCTCTGGAACTCCAAATATAGCAAATGATTTGTCTGTTTTGATCATCTCGATAAGCTCTTCACAATGGTGTGCTCTATTTCATCACTTGAGGTACTTTTATGTGGTAAAATATTAAATATCCTGCAAAACAAGTGAGAATAACACAACTCGTGGAACTCGTTAGAATAAAACCCTACAACTATGCTTCGTGGTTCATTTCATTCTTTTTCATGCAATAGTTGATGGTTAAAAATGAGCATTAGTGATCATCAACAAGTTCCCCCAAGCTTAGCCTTTGCTCGTCCCTGAGCAAAGCTAATCTCAACAATGGATCAGGAGTTGCTACAATGCTTTCACGCCTCAAAAATACACATGCGTTCAAACAAGAATTCTCCTCTGGATTAGAGCAAACCATTCTGACTTCAAACTTACCTGTATTACCTTCTACCATGGAGCTTTTAGCCTTCACTTGGGTCTTGAGTAGTTGAAAGACAGAACAATCAACTCAAGCTCTGCGTCTCGAGTTCTTCAATCATCTTTTATTCTAGAGTTTTTGTAGGTTTTTAAAATAAAACTCAGAGATTCCTTTTTGTATGACCCTTTCTAGTCTCTCATATGTGGTATTTGTGGATCCTTTCTAAGGCAATGATGGTGTTTTGCCTTCTCTCTTTCACTTAGAATATATGGTATTTTTGGAATAAGGCAGTGTAGCATCATGCCTCCTCTCTCTTACCCTATAACTAATAGGCTTATCTGGAGTTGAGGTATTTCAAAGATGTAGCATACTTACCATGCATATATTGCCTAGTCAAAACCGAGATCCTCAAAGGGGAGACCATACCCTTAGATCAAGATGTGCATGTGTGTTGATATATTTGGTGGCTAACCTAATTCTACTTTGCTCCTTGAGAGATTGCCTCTAACTGAAGAATTTATAAAGAACTTAGCTGTGGAGGTCTTGAGATATTTTCTTCCTTCTTTTGATGACAATGATGAACTTCTAGGCATAGAGATCATAGACTTCTCTTTCTCTCTCTTTTTTTTTCTTTTTTTTCTTCTTCTTTTTTTCCTTCTTTCTTTTTTTACAAAGGATCCCCTACCTCTTACTTAGGATACAATGAACTTAGAGAAGAGATAAATCACAATCTTAGAGCATTTATTTGCAAACCTAACAATCTTTTTGGATCCTCTCCTAGTGTAGGAGATAGATTTTTGGGTGGAAAAAGGCATGTTTTTGCATACTCTTAGGGTAGGAGTAGCAGGATATATGTGGGTGTAAGTGATCTTGATCTTGGGAGCATGACCATCCTCTTGACAAGGGTCTCACACGGGTTGACCAAACTCAATACAATGTAAGCAGCTTATGAGATAGTTTTCCTAGTCTAGCAAGCATGTATATATGGATGTGGTAGGAATTAAAGCTCTCATCATATAGGAACTCATCATGTGGCAATTTTAAGTTTTTGAAAAGATAAATCTCTAGAACTCAAGTTTCTCTAGGAACAAGATAAACAATAGCTCTGACCTTCTCATATCATATCCGTCAATCACCTAGACTTAGATCAAGCATTTGCAACCCACAAGTTTTAAGTTTAGAGTAAATCTTAGGTCAAAACAATCATTTCCAAAACTTGGGAGAGTTCGAGGTTGAAAACTAGGCACTTGAAAGGAATTATGGTAGAGCAACTATTCATCATTTCCATGCATAGAGATTTGACCAGGTTCTTTTTATTTACAAACTAATTCAAGCAAACTTGACACACTCTAACTAACACACATTATTATGAAATAACACAATATAAAACAAATACTCGACTAGATAAAGTAGATAGTGAAAACTCCATAGATATATAAAGTGAACCTTCATGTGCTCACATTTTTTTTATTTTTGGATTAATTTATGTAAAAAGAAAACATAAGAGGATAAGGATACTTACCTAGATACATGGCATGCCCTCCCCCAAGTTGAATGTTAACATAGTCGTTCGATCTTGTGATGTAGCAGACTGGCAGTGGAACTATACTTCCTCTATCGAAGCATTGATTGGTGTTGATGACGGATGAGACAGTGCTCCAACAATGGATGGAACATCCACTTGCTTGTCAGCTCTTTTTGGTTCTTCGAATCCTGTGAAACTCAAATAGACAACAAAACTTATGGAACCAATTAAGCGTTAGTGGTTGGCCACTTCAGCCTCAGTTGTCCAAAGCTTTTGAGATTTGTTCTTTATTCTTTCAAGCAGAGTTTCAATAGGATTTCTTCTCAATATTTTTGCATTTTTATATTTTCTATGATGCAAAGAAAGTTTAACAAGATGAATGCATACATAATTATTTTATTTTTATACCACCACAGTGAATATCTCTATGGGTTTTTACACACCACAAATTTATTCACATGGGGCTTTAAGATTTATGATGCATCAGATAAATATTTTTATTTTCTTTTTATAATGCAATGCTAAAGCAGAAAAGTAAATATGCTAAAAAATGATTATGCAAAAAATATAAATATGGATAACTACCAATTTTACCTCCCGGCGAGGGTTCAATGTTTCAAGTCCTCTGAACAAGACTTTTCACCATGTTTATTCCTTAGGTGACTCATCTGACCCCAAAGTGGAGACCATGATATGTGCACTTCTTGATATGGTGTCACCCATGTTCTTCGTTCATCCAGCAGTCGTTTGAAGTGAAGCATTAATTGTGGAAGCTGGCCACATCTTGCTTAGTGTGCATATTCTTATAGATTCAGGACCTTCACTTGTAGAATTTTGGAGTTGACCAACTCCATGTTTTGCTCGAAGTGTATCCTGCTCATAAAGACAAGGTAGAGATCAAGTGTATGGGCTCTGTTGGTGGAAAAACACCAACAGAACCAAAAAGTTTTGTTCATTCTTCTCTAACCTTAGGCATAGTGAACAAGATAAAGTTGAAGTCCATGACATGGGTGATAAGATCAGAAGATGAGCATGAAAGTTGCATTTCAAAAAAAAATATTTGACAAATCAGATTGCTTAACCCATGGAAGGATTGTATAGGATTGTGATTATCATCTTCCAAAGGTTGGATGCGCAACATTTTAGCTCATTGTGTGATATTATGAGATCAAAAGAGTGAAGCTAAGAAATGATTAAAGAACTGAACATGTTAAGTTAATCAGGATGGGTCAAGAGGTTGCAACTTAAACATGTTTGGTTCTTCATTTATGTGCATACCAAGATCGAGAAAAGCTTTTTAAATAGTGATTATGTACCTTAAGATGGTTACCTTATCATTTGAAGGGTGATGGTACCGAACCACCTTGTGGAAGCTTCTCTTGCTCAGCTGGTTGTGCTTGTGAATGGCTTGTCTTCTCTTGCTTATCTCATAGTGTGCTTTAGTGATGGGAGCATCTTTTTGTTCTCCTGATCTTGATATTCTTGATACTCCTTGCGCTCCCTTCATTGTCTTGAGAATTTTCCCATGATGGCCTTTGTCTTGAAGGGAATTGATGGAGATTTGTTCACCCTCTTTCATGGAGTGAGTGTAGATCTTATTTTGTGGCACTCATCTTCTTGTTCCATGGATCTCTCCATGATGCATGAGCTATGTTTCCCTTGTGCAAGGTTGATGAAGTTCATGTATCTCTTTTCTCTCCGTGTGAGTTCATCTCAAGACTTCCTAGTTTGACTTTTAAAAGTTTTTCCTGCATGAGTTAGTCCAACAAAAATATACAATGTATACACAAGCAGTTTTTAGTTTTGTAACCAAACTAGACTCCATGTTTAGTTGGATTAAGGAAGGTTGTTTAACCTAAGCACCACGCTTACGTTAAAAGCCTATAGAAGTGTGTCTAGTACTTCTAAACCAACACTTACTTATGATGGACAAAGGCACTATAGAGATTTACTTAAATGGTGATGGAAGAGAACATGACTAGTGTATAGCAAATTGAGCATGTCTTAAAGGTAGGGACAACCAGAATAGCAACTTGGCAGGGGATGTTCTTAGAAAGTTATCCCCCAAGCTTGAATTTTTGTAAAATCGAGATTGGATGAATTTAATTCAATGTTGCATGATGATTGGTTGGACATACCTTATGCCTGTTATTCCTTCGATCTTTTTGCTCCAAACCTAGAAAGGTTAGTGACAAGAATACTCAAAGGAATATTTTCATAATTAAATCCCTAAGCTCATTTCACAGGGGCAGCGTAGCAGAAAGGTGAACACTCGTGTTAGGATCTGAAAAGTGCTTGTTTTAGGACACTAAGCTTGTCCTTAGGAAACCTTCAAAATGCGATTTGGTGAAGTGGTTTCCCCTCCAACACTAACTTAAGTGTACCTATCTCAAGATTCAACATAACAAGATTTGTAATATTTATGATAAACATATGCATCGACAACCACCCTTTTAAAGTTTTTGCAAATAGGGAGGATAAGGGGGTTGGAGATCTCAAATGTGATGGGGTTGGAGAAACCAATTAAATTGGGAGATATCTCATATTAGCATGGATTTAATGAGGTCATTATGGAATAAGTTTCATGCTCATTGATGTCATCTTTGTCTCCAATCTGAATGTTTAGAATTTCACTTGGATTAGTGACTCTTGAATTGTTCTTGTCTAGGACCTCTTCCATAGATGGATGAGTCTCGTCTTCAAAGGAAGTTGAAACCTCACCATTTGAAGCTAAGTCAAGGTTGGATTCCATTAAGGCTTCTTCCTTGTCTATCCATTCTATACATTCTAGCCACTATCGTAGCCTCTCTTGGTCATCCTCGTGGTCTTCATGACTCCTATGGTTTGGTTGTCTTAGTGGATTTTTAGGATCATCATGAGAATAAAAAAGACGAGCATAAGGGGGATCTTCGAAGACAAGGATGGGTTTAGAGATAGGTCTAGAATTTGTGTCATCTATGAACATAATAGGACAGTAGATAGGATTTTCCTTATGGAAAGGCTATCCTTCTATGGCATCATTTGACACGCCATCCTCGAATTCTTCCCATTAGGAATAAGGACATTTTATAAAAGATCCCTTCTGAAGAGGATTTGAATTATATTCGCTTGAAGGTCTCTTATGAAACTAGAAGTCTAAACCATCAGTATCAGAAAGATCAGAGCTTTCTAAAGGTGGAATTTCTTCTTCCCTTGGAGGATTTTGGGGTGATGGTTTAGAATTGATAGCTAAATCTTAGGATTGGAGTGGTTGTGATTTAGCTATCAAAACTTCCTTTTCTTATCCAAGAATTGATTCCTTATCTTTTGGTTGAGGGCTGGGCTCGATTTCTTTTTCTTCGTTGGGAAACTCATCAAAAATGCTAGTGTAAGGGGTGTTTTCAAGGATTTTCTCTAGAATGGCTTTCCCTTCACTAATGAGTTTATGTGAGAATGAACCTCCTAAAGCAATGTCGAGATGTAGAGTAGCTTCCTTGCTAAGACCACGATAAAAGTGATAGTGTAGGACATGGTCAGGCAAGGCAATGTTTGGACTAGAATTGATAAGGCTTGTAAACCTAGCCCAAGCTGCTCCTAGAGTCTTCTTCTGTTTTGTTTAAATATAAGAACTTCTATTCTAAGATTAGAGATTCAAAAAAGAGGGAAGAACACAAGACAAAATTTATCTCGGAGTTCATCCCAATTTTCATTTACGTCTCTTATAGAATGAGCATACCACTTTTTTGCTCTTTCCAATAGGGAGAACATAAATAATTTCCATTTAAGGGTCTCTTGTGTCATGCCAGCAATTGTTAGGCAAGAACACAACAGCTCAAATTCCCTAAGGTGGGTGTATGGATCTTCGTCTGGTAACCCAGAGAAGGATTTCTCCTAAACCATGGCTATGAAAGCAGGGTGAAGCTCATAGCCATCTGTAAGAATGGGGTGTGATGATGGTGGAGGCTCCAACAAGTCACCCTTTGGAGCAAAGAATTTATAAATAGGCATGAAATCCATGTGGTATGATGGTGGTGATAAAAAGGTAGTAAAAAGAAAAAGAAAAGGACAAACTTTGGCTCGAAACTAGCACAGCTACCGTTCCCTGGCAACGGCGCTAGAAAGCTTGTTGGGTAATTTAATGCACACAAGAAAAGATCCGCAAGCGCACGGATATGGATGTAGCTTTCACCTGGGAGTGTTCCAAGGTACCAATTTTCATGGGGAACGTGAAGTGTGCTAGAAGAATTAGGAACGTCTAAGGAAAGGGTAATTATAGGGTAGAGAGGGTTTTTAGAGTTTTCTAAGTGGTTCTATCTTGTCGAAGGCTTACTCTATTTTACCTACTTCAGAGCAACAGTACCTTTCTGACTCTTGAAAAAGATTGGGAAGAAAGTAATCAGGGGAAGGCTGCCAAAAAGTTCTATGAAACAACAACCCTAACTTGGTGGATTACAAAGACTGGACATAGTTGTCACCTCTGTGGGTTACCACAACTAACTGGAGGATCGGGCGCAAACTCTGGTAAACCCTAGTTTAGACGCCATGTCTACACTAGCGCTTACTACTCTAATTACCTAGGATAACTATAGCACTCAATACGAGTGGGGATCCAGTAAATACAATAAAGCAAGAACTAAAACTAAACAAAAATACTTAGAAATAAATGTTGAAGAACTTGGAGATTGCTCAAGATGAACTAGATGCTGGAGAAGTACAATGTCGAGGAAGATCCGATAGATCTGGCTCCTCCTCAGCTCTCTCCTCTCCTCTCTCCCTCTTCTCTAGTTTACAACTAGATGAACTAGAACTAGAAATAGAAGTTGAACTAGAAGAACTAGAACTAGACGATCATTTAGAGGGATCTCTACTTCTACTTGGATAGAGGGGTGAAACCCTAGCTTTTGCTCTAGATGTAGCTAATCAAGATGGAGATGGCCTGAGGGAGGGGGTCTGCCCCTGCTTATATAGCCCGGTGGGGTGAACCACAGCCCTCGGATCAAACCGACTTGAAACAATGGTTGAGATGCATCGTAGAGGTCAGTTAGAGGCCATCACGTGAAGCTAGTCTCACTTGGAGGTGGGCCTAGGCTAGCCGGCTAGACAGGTGGGGCCGGCTGGCCCCACTTGTTAGCCTTCGGGCTCCTGCTTCATTCCCGTGTCTTCTCATGTCCTCTAGAACCTTCCCGTCAATTTTCATGGAATTCCAACTTGATTTGGTTTGGTTTCTTAACTCCTACTCCTTGGCTTATTCTATTTTATCCCTAAAAATTCACAATTCACCAAGGCTATGGAAATTGTTATGTTAGTCCCTAAAACTCTTGCTTGGTGATGGTTCTGGAGTCTTCTAGAATCTTCTGAGTCGTATCCATCGGGGACTTTCTCTCTAGAACTCCAAATATAGCAAATGATATGTCTATTTTGATCGTCTCGATGAGCTCTTCACAATGGTGTGCTCTGTTTCATCACTTGAGGTACTTTTATGTGGTAAAATATTAACTATCCTACAAAACAAGTGAGAATAACATAACTCATGGAACTCGTTAGAATAAAACCCTACAACTATGCTTTGTGGTTCATTTCATTCTTTTTCATGCAATAGTTGATGGTTAAAAATGATCATTAGTGACCATCAACAGTTAGTATCAATTATGTCATACAACCACGTAGTTAATGTACTGTGATAGCCGTGACACCGGGAACTACCAAATCAGATGTCATGGGAAATGTAAAATGTTAAGAAATTTGCGTTCTAGACATGGAATTAAGCTTGTTTTTTCATAGCTGTAGAACTATGGGCCTCACCCTAGGGAACCTAAATTGGCAAAAGTGGGTCTCTAGAGATTTTTCTAAAAATAACTTATCATAGGCCACAAAGCAGCATTTGTTTTGGTGAAATCATGCAATTCCATCAAAGATGTCTGGGTGCACCCGTGTTACGAAACGAGTTGGTTATGGTAGGAATGACACATCTCATGATAGGGTGGATAGCTCAGATGAAGTTAGTATCAATTACATCACACAACCATGCCATTAATGTACAGTGATGGCCGTGACACTGGGGACTGCCGAAGTAGATGTCACGGCAAATGTAAAACCTTGAGAACTTTACCTTCTAGACATAGAATCGAGCTAGGGGTTTTTTCATGGCTGTAGAACTATAGGCCTCACCCTAGAGAAGTTGAATTGGAAAAATTGGGTCCCTAGAGATTTTTCTAAAAATAACTTATCATAGGTAGCAAAGCAGCGTTTGTTTTGGTGAAATTATGCAATTCCATCAAAGATGTCTAGGTTCACTCGTGTTACAAAACAAGTTGGTTATGATAGAATGGCACATCTCTTGTTAGGGTGGAGAGCTCAGATGAAGCTAGTATCAATTACATCACACAACCACGCTATTAAAGTACCATGATGGCTATGACACCGGGGACTGCTGATGCAGATGTTATAGTAAAAGCAAAACCTTGAGAACTTTGCCTTTCAGACATGGAATCGAGCTAGTTTTTTTCATAGCTATGAAACTATAGGCCTTACCCTAGGAAACAAGAATTGGTGAATGTGGGTCCCTAGAGATTGTTCTAAAAATAACTTATCATAGGCTACAAAGTAGTGTTTGTTTTAGTGAAATAATGCAATTCTGTCAAAGATGTCTGGATCCACTCATGTTATGAAATGAGTTGGTTGTGACAAGAATGTCACATCTCAAGTTAGGATGGAGAGCTTAGATGAACTCAGTATCAATTATGTTGCACAACCATGCCGTTAAGGTACCATGATGGCTACGACTGTAGATGTCATGGCAAATGTAAAACCCTATGAACTATAGGACTCACCCCTAGAAACCTAAATTGGTAAAAGTGGGTGCCAAGATAATGTTATATAAATAACTTATCATAGGAAACAAAGCAGTGTCTATTTCAGTGAAATCATGCAATTTTATCAAAGATGTCTGGGTCCACCCGTGTTACAAAATGAGTTGGTTGTCACACAACCATGTAGTTAATGTACCGTGATGGCCGTGACACCGGAAACTGCCAATGCATATGTTGTGTAACACCCCAGAGTCCAAATGACTCATATCCACTCTACATGCTGAATGAACCACACCTACCACCATCCCACTTACGCTTTCTATCACACCCAGTTTTCTAAAGAACAAAACCAGGCTAATCATATGTGTGCCCAGGAAGTCCACACATATGCCAGAATGAAAAAAATATCAGAAACAATGTTATTATATAACTTATACATAGCTATATTAACACTTACATCAGAGTATCGCGGAACGGTGACTAAACTTCGGGCTCCATTCTTCTCAGGGACGGCTGACTGGGGGTAACATATGCCTAGCACTTCTACTAGTCTTCTGGAAACACCACTACACCTTTGTCCTTTTTCCGAGTAGCATCTTACTACACACTGGAGTGTAGGGGAAATAGCAAGAATGAGTCCATGTCGAACTCAACAAGTATAACACAGGGTTCATGAGGCTCAAAAAGGCTAGACACTGTTTAACTGCGTTTAGCTTTTAAACATCATATAATTAGCAATTGAGTAGCATCAAGGTAATCCAAATCCCATTAATGAATCAATGATCAATTGTAATAAGGATAACGAATAGCATTAACATGAGCATAATAATAATCAACAATAATTAAGCATGATATAACAATAGTGATGAACTATTCTGTAAGAATCTCCAAGGCCGCTCGTATCCGTGAGCACGGCTAGTATACCAGTTTTTAACTCTGCGCAGAGGTGTACACTTTCACTGTGAGTCATGATTTCCAAATGCATGGGTTTGCAAGGCCCAAAACATCAGAGACCATATAAAGCCATTCAAAAGTTCGTCTAACAAGTTAGGGCCATTAGATTCACTCGGTAGGCAGATGTAGAACCCCCCTTCCCGGTGGCACAACAACCGCAGCCTATACACACTAGGCTAGGGGCTCGCACTACACCCAACGTGGCAAGCCATTCTTACGCCATTTAAGGTAACCTCTAACAAGCTAGAAAAGGTCTCTTGAACAACTAGAGCCAGAGCCATATAGCCCTCACAGCTGTACTGTATGTCCCGGTTATCACTTACAGGTAAGTACTTACGGAGAGTAACTAGAGCATCAAAATAACCCACATGCTCTAGCCCCCTTTCAACAGAAATAACATCATCTTAATTGGTTGATTGCATAATCCATTAGTCAAATTACAAGATCATTGTTCATAATTAAGCGCTAGCAGTAGCTACCCAAATGCATAACCCATAGGTGACAAGGAAACAAGATATCAATAGCTAAGTTATAATCTCTATGGTTGTCAAGGAAGACACATGCATATGTATGATAATTTCAGTGAATAGGTAACAAGGATGGTCCCATGTTATACTTGCCTTAATCAAAGCTTTCCTGATGATACTGCTGGTCTGGCTCAAAATAATACTCCTGATCGTCAAGAAACTGCTCACCGTCTATACTCGATCATCAAGCACCAACACACAATCATCCGAGCAACCATACACTAAGCAAACCAATAGACATAATTAAAACAGTACACCAACAGTAGCAAAACAATATAAAAAGTTTGTAAAACTCTTCTACACGTTACTACGATCACACAGATGTAAAGATCACGAAATTCGGATTTAAAACGTGAAAGTTATGAATTTTCTAAGATTTCCTATATATAAATAATTACTTTAATATAAACTCGAAAATAAATTGTCACAAACCTACTGTACAATACTACCAACATGTAGAGCTCGCAAATACAAACCTAACGCAATTTGAACGGATCAAATCGGAGTTAAAACGAAGTTTTTATGACCAAAACAATTCTAGTGGCAAAACTGTAATTTCTTGAAAACGTATTTTTGATTAAACCGGGAGAAAATACGCTTTCAAAACGCGAAAACGTATTTCCAGCTTTACGCTTTGGATGGCGGTTTGATTACTAAAATGTTCAGGGTCTCTTTAGAAAGATTACCCCGCGAAGGGGTATCTTCTAATCCGAGCCGCTGATTCAAAAACGGACGGCTCACATGCATCTTCAACCTCACAGTGCACATCCGACCTCCTTCCTCAGGTCCGGCCGGCGACTTCCCCATGTCCGGCAGCCCCTCCATGGCCGAAGATGGTGAACCTCCCCACCGAGACCACCATTCGAGCCCGCGTTTGATCCAACGAAAAGAGAAGCTTCGCGCGAACTCAATCTACTCAATAGAACTAACCACGGTAAGCCATATGCAACGTGCGGCCACAAGAGGGCGGCGGCGCCATTACCGGCCACTGTGAGCTCTGATTCTATGGTATAAAGCACAAAAGCTCCAATGGAAAGCATGGGGAGTAAGAGGAGAAGACGACAAACTCACCCAAGCGAAGAAATCAGCCTTGAATCCACCCTAGAACCCCCTAGCCGACCGTCCGCCCGCCTCCACCAACTTGAACCCTAAAAACCCTATTTCACGTGATAGAACTCGCAACTTAGGGGGAAAACAGAAAGAGGAGGGTCATGGCTTCCTATTTATAACCCCAAAACACCGAATTCGGGTAGGAGTCCCTAGCTAACACGACAAGGGACGACGGCTTCGTAGTGTCCGGTTCGGTCACGAGGAAGAAGATGACCGACAGGTGGCCCCCACCCGTCAGCGAAAGGAAAGAGGGAGAGAGGCCGCTGTTGGGCTCGGCCGGACTGGGCCGCTGCGGTGCGGTCTGGCCCACGCGGCCGCAGGCGCGGAGGAAAGCAGGCCACCCTGAACGAGCCGTCGGCCACCAGGCGGAAGGTAAGTTGTTTCTTCTTTTTTTTCTTTCTTTTCTTTGTTTACTTGTTTTCGAAAATATCTCAAATAAAATTTTCTAATCCAAAATAAAATAAAATAAATCCACACCACATAATAAAATAAATGCAACAGCATGAATGCAACACCAAAAATTCTTTTTAAAATTTTAATTCCCTTTCTCTAAATTATTTAAAATTTATTACTCCTAAAATTTGGGTGTTACAAATTCTACCCCCCTTAAAAGAATCTCGTCCTCGAGATTGGACTGCTTACTCAAGCAATTGCGGATATGATTTCCTCAATTTATCCTCTCTTTCCCAAGTTGCTTCTGCCTCTGAATATCGATTCCACTGCACTTTGCACATTTTAATAACCCGACTTCGAGTAACTCTCTCAGCAGTTTCTAGAATCTTAATCGAAAACTCTTTATATGTAAGATCCTCCTTAACAGTCAACTCTTCTAAAGGTATCTGCTCCTCAGGCACCCGTAACACTTCTTAAGTTGTGAAACATGAAACACATCATGCACTCCAGATAAATTCTCAGGCAACTCCAACTGATAAGCAACTTCTCCACGTCTAGCAATAACTTTAAATGGTCCAACATACCTTGGTGCTAATTTGCCTTTCATGTTAAACCTCTTCACACTTCTCATAGGTGACACCTTCAAACAGACATAATCACCTACCTCAAAAACTAAATCTCTTCTTCTATTGTCAACATAACTCTTCTGACGAGACTGCGCCACCCTCAAATTCTCACGAATCACCCGCACTTGATCTTCTGCGTTTCTAAGAACATCTGTACCAAACACCTGAGATTCACCTGTCTGATTCAAAAACAATGGAGTTCTACACTTACGTCCATACAAAGCTTCAAACGGTGCCATCTTAAGACTCTGTTGATAACTATTATTATAAGAGAATTCTGCATAAGGCAAACTCTTATCCCAACTGGCTCCATATTGCAATGCACAAGCTCTCAACATATCCTCTAATACCTAGTTGGTCCTTTCAGTCTGTCCATCTGTCTGTGGATGATATGCTGTACTAAAATTCAATTTTGTTCCCAATGATTCATGTACAACTTTTCATAAGTGCGACGTAAACTGCGATCCTTGATCAGATACAATCTTCTTTGGAACTCCATGCAAACATACTATTCTTTCTATATACAAGGTAGCTAATTATACTCCCGTGTAATTTAATCTTGACTGTTATAAAATGAGCAACTTTAGTCAATCTATCCACTATCACCCAAATAGAATCATAACCTCTCTGAGTACGCGGTAACCCTACTATAAAGTCCATACCAACTTCCTCCCACTTCCATTCAGGAATCTTCATTGGTTGCACAATCCAGCAGGTCTCTAATGCTCTGCTTTCACCCTCTGACAAGTGTCACACAATGCCACATACTCAGCCACATCTCGCTTTAATCCAACCCACCAATATTTCTGTTTAAGATCCAAATACATCTTAGTACTACCAGGATGAATAGAATAAGCTGACTCATGAGCTTCGCTAAGAATTGCCTGTCTAACAGTTTGATCCTCAGATACACACAGCCTCTTTCCAAACCACAAAATCCCATTATCATCCATTCGAAAACCCTGGTGACTTACCAATCACTATATCTTCTGCTATCTTCTTTAGTTTCTCATCCTTCAACTGACCCTTATAAATTTCTTACTCTAAAGTAGGCTCTATCACTAATTCCATTGTATTAGTAACAATTCCTAAATTCAAATATTCAAATTCAGCACATAACTCACTAGTCATAGACAACATCCGTATCTCATTGGCATAACTTTTCCTACTAAGAGCATCAGCTACTTTATTAGCCTTACCAGGATGATAGTGTATCTCAATATCATAATCCTTAATCAACTCTAACCATCTGCGTTGCCTCAAATTCAGATCTAACTAAGTGAAAATATACTTCAAACTCTTATGATCAGTGTATATATCACTCTTATGTCCAATCAAATAATGTCTCTAAATCTTTAAAGCATGAACCACAGCTGCTAACTCCAAATCATGTGTAGGATAATTCAACTCATGCTTTCTCAACTGCCTAGATGCATAAGCCACAACTCTGCCTTCTTGCATAAGAACACATCCCAAACCTTGACGAGAAGCATCACAATAAATAGAAAACTTCTTACTCAAATCTGGTAAAACCAAAACAGACGCTGTAGTCAACCTCTTCTTCAATTTCTCAAAACTAGCTTGACATTTATCCGACCACACAAACTTGACATTCTTCTCTAATAGAGATGTCATAGGTTTAGCTAGTTTAGAAAACTTCAATGAACCGTCTGTAATATCCAGCTAATCCCAAGAAACTACGAATCTCGCTAACATCAATAGGTAGTTTCCAATTCAATAGATAAGCAAAATCTGATTTCTCTGTGCAAATTCCAATTTTAGTAACTCAGTAAAACTGTCATATCTCGAGCTACAGACGTCCAATTCAGATGATCTTTACATGGTTGGAAAGCTTACAAAATTATCTACAACTTTTATTCACAACACTTTTTCTGAATCTGTCAAATAATTGGCCAAAAACTGAACTTAACCGAAACTGTTTCGGAATTCCAGACTGTGCAGTAACCCCAACTTGAAATAGATATATCTCTTAGCTCTTAATAGATATTAGAGTGATTCTTGCGGGGTTGGAAAGATATAGAAGTCTAATTATTCCCAGTATAATTTCTTAAATTTCCCATTAATGGATTTTAAGTTATTTCTTAAACATCCCAGACTGACCTAAAAATCAGCAAAGGACAGAACTATGTTCACGTCATAACCAACTAATATATTTTGATCAAACTTAATATTCTTAACCATGGAACTTGTAGGCCTGTATACAAAACTCCAGCACACATTACAAAGATCCAAATCACACATTATCACATTAACAATCCATCAATCACACAATTGTTCACACCACAAACTGACTCTCAAAACAATCCAACTTAAAATTGACTCGCAACTACTATCGTTCTTATTACATAGGGATTTTTCCTATTTCCTAGTTAAACTTCTAATAAATCTTGGGACGACCTAACTCCGCCCTTAATTGGTCAATCTCCTTATAAGCTTGCTCCTTAAGTTCTTTTTCCTTCAGCAACTCTTATGCAATGATGATGCCACAAGCTCATAACCAACTTTATAAATGTCTCCTTTAGACCCTTACGATTCTTATAGATGTTCTAACAGATTACCACTCTGAGAAAAGATACTAACGCTTGATAGTGACTTTGCAACCATGTAGATAGCTGATGCTTCCAGGTGACGAAATAGAACATATAAACCTCCATCTTGTATTGTCTTTTAGTTCGACAAACCCTCTTAAGAAGAGATCAACTAGAGTACACCAAAGGATAGCTTACATGTGTTTCTGAGTGACAACTACTATCGTGTCCTTCTATTATGTCAAAGAGACTCATGAGCATATGTAAGAACAACTAACCTGCACTTCCTCGCGAGCAGAAAAATAGCAGTGCAGAAATACAGTTATATCTCGAGTTCTACGAATCCAATGATATTGTAGCTTATACCGTTGGAAAGCTTATCAAATTTACTATAACTTCCTTATAGAATTCTTCTCCAAATTCTGCAGTTAAGGTAGTCGAAAACTGTGAACAACAGAAACTATTCCAGATTGCTGACAGCACAGATGCGTCGCCTTGTGATTTTCATAAATCCCAAACCATAATAGATATCAGGGTGGTTCTTACGGTCAGAGAAAGATATTAAAATCTACTATTGTCCAGAATTTATCCATGATTTTTGGGCATCCAAAAATATAGGTATAAACTAAGAAAGACAGACTGTTCTAAAAAAACAGGATAAGGTAGAAACGAGATTCAAAGACACTAGAGAGATAGATAACACTAATCTTCAAGTCTTCATGCTTCTTTGCTTTGTGTTGATGAGATATAAGACATGGATCGAGGATAGCCAAAAGATGACAAGAAAGATAAGGTTTGATCTTTAGTTCTTCATGCCTCCTCATGCCTCGTCGCTTGAGATATTCAGGACTTGCTGTTGTTGATAGCAGATGCTACCCCACTTAACAAAGATCTTGTTTCACCTGACGATGTCATTGAAGGCAACACTTTCTCTAAAGCTTGCTGCTAATGATAAGTCCTTCATGTGTTGATCATCCATTAAGATGAGATTAATAAGGTAGCATGACAACCAAGGGTAGACAGGAACGGTGTAAGAGAAAATGGCAAGAATTAGGATTGATTGAAAGATAAGTAAGATACAAGATATCACTACCCCACTTAACATAGATCGAGCTACTTCTCAAGACTTATACCTTCCGGGCCTACCTTTGAAACACGAGAACAAGAACAACACACAAGCAACACATCAAGCAAAACAAGCACACATCACATCATCGGTACTACACGTGCTTCTTCAACAATGGTGGTCATCCTAAGAAAAAATATGGATGATGAAAAGCCATCGAATCTTTGAACCAGGTAAGATCAGAAAACTTTTAGTAAAAACAACATAAAATAAAATCCAAGGGAGTAAGAGATAATAGCTCAAAGGAAACTATCAAGGAGATGATACAACAAGACAAGGAAGAGGAATAGTCAAAATCAATGAGTCAAGGGATGACAAAACAATTTTATCATAAAATAAGTTTTAGAATACGTCCAGTGCTACTTGGCATACGTCCTACAGTCAACACCGCTCTGATACCACTCTGTCACACCCGGTTTTCTAAAGAACAAAACCAGGCTAATCATATGTGTGCCCAGGAAGTCCACACATATGCCAGAATGAAAAAAATATCAGAAATAATGTTATTATATAACTTATACATAGCTATATTAACACTTACATCAGAGTATCGTGGAACGGTGACTAAACTTCGGGCTCCATTCTTCTCAGGGACGGCTGACTGGGGGTAACATATGCCTAGCACTTCTACTAGTCTTCTGGAAACACCACTACACCTTTGTCCTTTTTCCGAGTAGCATCTTACTACACACTGGAGTGTAGGGGAAATAGCAAGAATGAGTCCATGTCGAACTCAACAAGTATAACACAGGGTTCATGAGGCTCAAAAAGGCTAGACACTGTTTAACTGTGTTTAGCTTTTAATCATCATATAATTAGCAATTGAGTAGCATCAAGGTAATCCAAATCCCATTAATGAATCAATGATCAATTGTAATAAGGATAACGAATAGCATTAACATGAGCATAATAATAATCAACAATAATTAAGCATGATATAACAATGGTGATCAACTATTCTGTAAGAATCTCCAAGGCCGCTCGTATCCATGAGCACGGCTAGTATACCAGTTTTTAACTCTGCGCAGAGGTGTACACTTTCACTGTGAGTCATGATTTCCAAATGCATGGGTTTGCAAGGCCCAAAACATCAGAGACCATATAAATCCATTCAAAAGTTCATCTAACAGGTTAGGGCCATTAGATTCACTCGGCAGGCAGATGTAGAACCCCCCTTCCCTGTGGCACAACAACCACAGCCTATACACACTAGGCCAGGGGCTCGCACTACACCCAACGTGGCAAGCCATTCTTACGCCATTTAAGGTAACCTCTAACAAGCTAGAAAAGGTCTCTTGAACAACTAGAGCCAGAGCCATATAGCCCTCACAGCTGTACTGTATGTCCCGGTTATCACTTACAGGTAAGTCCTTACGGAGAGTAACTAGAGCATCAAAATAACCCACATGCTCTAGCCCCCTTTCAACAGAAATAACATCATCTTAATTGGTTGATTGCATAATCCATTAGTCAAATTACAAGATCATTGTTCATAATTAAGCGCTAGCAGTAGCTACCCAAATGCATAACCCATAGGTGACAAGGAAACAAGATATCAATAGCTAAGTTATAATCTCTATGGTTGTCAAGGAAGACACATGCATATGTATGATAATTTCAGTGAATAGGTAACAAGGATGGTCCCATGTTATACTTGCCTTAATCAAAGCTTTCCTGATGATACTGCTGGTCTGGCTCAAAATAATACTCCTGATCGTCAAGAAACTGCTCACCGTCTATACTCGATCATCAAGCACCAACACACAATCATCCGAGCAACCATACACTAAGCAAACAAATAGACATAATTAAAACAGTACACCAACAGTAGCAAAACAATATAAAAAGTTTGTAAAACTCTTCTACACGTTACTACGATCACACAGATGTAAGGATCACGAAATTCAGATTTAAAACGTGAAAGTTATGAATTTTCTAAGATTTCCTATATATAAATAATTACTTTAATATAAACTCGAAAATAAATTGTCACAAACCTACTATACAATACTACCAACATGTAGAGCTCGCAAATACGAACCTAACGCAATTTGAACGGATCAAATCGGAGTTAAAACGAAGTTTTTATGACCAAAACAATTCTAGTGGCAAAACTGTAATTTCTTGAAAACGTATTTTTGATTAAACCGGTAGAAAATACGCTTTCAAAACGCGAAAACGTATTTCCAGCTTTACGCTTTGGATGGCGGTTTGATTACTAAAAAGTTCAGGGTCTCTTTAGAAAGATTACCCCGCGAAGGGGTATCTTCTAATCCGAGCCATTGATTCAAAAACGGACGGCTCACATGCATCTTCAACCTCACAGTGCACATCCGGCCTCCTTCCTCAGGTCCGGCCGGCGGCTTCCCTATGTCTGGCGACCCCTCCATGGCCGGAGATGGTGAACCTCCCCACCGAGACCACCATTCGAGCCCGCGTTTGATCCAACGGAAAGAGAAGCTTCGCGCGAACTCAATCTACTCAATAGAACTAACCACGGTAAGCCATACGCAACGCGCGGCCACAAGAGGGCGGCGGCGCCATTACCGGCCACTGTGAGCTCCGATTCTATGGTATAAAGCACAAAAGCTCCAATGGAAAGCATGGGGAGTAAGAGGAGAAGACGACAAACTCACCCAAGCGAAGAAATCGGCCTTGAATCCACCCTAGAACCCCCTAGCCGACCGTCCGCCCGCCTCCACCAACTTGAACCCTAAAAACCCTATTTCACGTGATAGAACTCGCAACTTAGGGGGAAAACAGAAAGAGGAGGGTCACAACTTCCTATTTATAACCCCAAAACACCAAATTCGGGTAGGAGTCCCTAGCTAACACGACAAGGAACGACGGCTTCGTAGTGTCCGGTTCGGTCACGAGGAAGAAGATGACCGACAGGTGGCCCCCACCCGTCAGCGAAAGGAAAGAGGGAGAGAGGCCGCTGTTGGGCTCGGCCGGACTGGGCCGCTGCGGTGCGGTCCGGCCCACGCGGCCGCAGGCGCGGAGGAAAGCAGGCCGCCCTGAACGAGCCGTCGGCCACCAGGCGGAAGGTAAGTTGTTTCTTCTTTTTTTTTTCTTTCTTTTCTTTGTTTACTTGTTTTCAAAAATATCTCAAATAAAATTTTCTAATCCAAAATAAAATAAAATAAATCCACACCACATAATAAAAATAAATGCAACAGCATGAATGCAACACCAAAAATTCTTTTTAAAATTTTAATTCCCTTTCTCTAAATTATTTAAAATTTATTACTCCTAAAATTTGGGTGTTACACTTTCGTCCTCGCTTCGCGTAAAAGGATTAACCCGGGGATGGTGAGATGGACTCTAGAAGCCTTATATGTTGGTCTATCCCACTCTAAACAACCAAGGTGGGACTAAACTCTCCATAATATCTCATAACATTCACATGGGCCACTATGGGCCAAATTCCAAATTGGGCCGGGTGTGACATACACCCCCCTCAAAGAACACGACATCCTTGTCGGGCCTAACATACCCATAATCAGGCAAACGATAACCAGGAACGTTCCCTCTTAGCACACGCGACCATGCGCCCAGTGCCGACACATGTGCCACGCCGTGCACTCCGCAGAGCCTACACGCGCAATGAACCCCATGTCTAGCCCCTGGCTCACATGCGCCTGTGGCCGCGAAGGTCAGCTCTGATACCATTTGTAACACCCAGAGTCCAAACGGCTCAGATCCACTCTACACGCTGAATGAACCACACCTACCACCATCCCACTTACGCTTTTGTCCTCGCTTCATGTAAAAGGATTAACCTAAGGATGGTGAGATGGACTCTAGAAGCCTTATATGTTGGTCTATCCCACTCTAAACAACCAAGGTGGGACTAAACTCTCCATAATATCTCATAACATTCACATGGGCCACATGGGCCAAATTTCAAATTGGGCCAGGTGTGACATGTCGTGGTAAATGTAGAACCTTGAGAACTTTGCCTTCCACACATGGATCCCTGAAGACTTTTTGAAAAATAACTTATCATCGGCAACAAAGTAGTGTTTGTTTTGGTAAAATCTTGCAATTCCATCAAAGATATCTGGGTCACCCGTGTTACGAAATTAATTGGTTGTGATAGGAATGGAACATCTCATGCTAGGGTGGAGAGCTTAGATCAAGTCAGTATCAATTATGTCACACAACCACACCGTTAAGGTACTGTGATGGCCGTGACACCGGGAACAGCCGATTCAGATGTCATGGCAAATATAAAACCTTGAGAAGTTTGCCTTCTGGACATAGAATCAAGCTAGGTATTTTTTTTCATGGCTCCAAAACTATTGGCCTCACCCTAGGGAACTTGAATTGGCCAAAGTGGGTCCTTGGAGATTTTTCTAAAAATAACTGATCATTGGCAACAAAGTAGTGTTTGTTTTATAGAAATCATGTAATTCTGTCAAAGATGTTTGGGTCCACTCGTGTTACAAAACGAGTTGGTTGTGACTGAAATGACACATTTCATGTTAGGGTGGGGAGAATAGATGAAGTCAGTATCAATTATGTCACACAACCATGCCGTTAAGGTACCATGACGGTCGCGACATCAGAAACTGCCGATTCAGATGTCATGGCAAATATAAAACCTTAAGAAATTTGCCTTCTAGACATGGAATTGAGCTAGTTTTTTTCACAACTATAGAACTATAGACCTCACCTGAGGGAACCTAAATTGGCAAAAGTGGGTCCCTAGAGATTTTTCTAAAAATAACTTATCATAGGCAACAAAGCAGCGTTTGTTTCGGTGAAATAATATAATTCCATTAAAGATGTCTGGCTCCACCCATGTTATAAAATGAGTTAGTTGTGATAGGAATGACACATCTCATATTAGGGTGGAGAGCTCTGATGAAGTTAGTATCAACTACATAACAAAACCACACATTTAATGTACCGTGATGGCCGCGACGCCGGGAACTGCCGATGCATGTCGTGGCAAATGTAGAACCTTGAGAACTTTGCCTTCCAAACATGGAATCAAGCTAGTTTTTTTCATGGCTATAGAACTACAGGCCTCACCCTAGGGAAACTAAATTAGCAAAAGTGGGTCCCTGGAGACTTTTCTAAAAATAACTTATCATAGGCAATAAAGTAGTGTTTGTTTCGGTGAAATCATGCAATTCCATCAAAGATGTCTGGGTCCACCCATGTTATGAAACAAGTTGGTTGTGATAGGAATGGCACATCTCATGTTAGGGTGGAGAACTTAGATGAAGTTAGTATCAATTACGTCACACAACCACACCATTAAGGTACCGTGATGGCCGTGACACCGAAAACTACCGATGTAGATGTCATGACAAATGTAAAACCTTGAGAAATTTGCCATCTGGACATGGAATCGAGATAGGTTTTTTTCATAGCTATAGAACTATAAGCCTCAACCTAGGAAACCTAAATTGGGAAAAGTGGGTCCCTAGAGATTTTTCTAAATACAACTTATCCTAGGCAACATAGAAGTGTCTGTTTAGATGAAATCATGTAATTCTATCAAAGATGACTGGGTCCACTCATGTTACTAAATGCGTGCGTTGTGACTAGAATGGGACATCTCATGTTAGGGTGTAGAGGTTAGATGAAGTCAATATCAATTACATCACACAACCACACCATTAAGGTACCATGATGGCCACAACACTAGGAACTATCGATTCAGATGTCGTGGCAAATGTAAAACTTTGTGAAATTTTCCTTCTGGACATGGAATTGAGCTAGTTTTTTTTTCACAACTACAAAACTATAGGCCTCATGCTAGTGAACCTGAATAGGTAAAAGTGGGTCCCTATAGATTTTTCTAAAAATAACTTATCATAGGTAACAAAGTAGCGTTTGTTTTGGTGAAATAATGCAATTTTGTCAAAGATGTCTGGGTCCACCTGTGTTATAAAATGAGTTAACTTTGATAGGAATAGCACATCTCATGTTAGGGTGGGGGGCTCTAATGAAGTCAGTATCAACTACATCACACAACCACATAGTTAATGTACCATGATGGCCGCGGCACCGGTGGCTGCCGATGCATATGTCATGACAAATGAAAAAACCTTAAGAACTTTGGCTTCTAGACGTGGAGTCAAGCTAGTTTTCTTTAGGCTGCACAACCATAGGCCTCACCTTAGGGAACCTGAATTGGCAAAAGTGGGTCCTTGAAGACGTTTCTAAAAATAACATATCATAGGCAACAAAGCAGTGTTTGTTTTCGGTGAAATCATGCAATTCCTTCAAAGATGTCTGGGTTCACCCGTGTTATGAAATTAGTTGGTTGTGATAGGAATGGCACATCTCATGTTATGGTGGAGAGCTTAGATGAAGTCAATATCAAAAACTGTCGATTCAGATATTTTGGCAAATGTAAAACGTTGAGAAATTTGACTTCTAGACATGGAATCGAGCTAGTTTTTTTCACAACTATAGAACTATAGCCCTCGCCTGAGGGAACCCAAATTAGCAAAAGTGGGTCCCTAGTGATTTTTCTAAAAATAACTTATCATAGGCAACAAAGCAGCGTTTGTTTCGGTGAAATAATGTAATTCCATCAAAGATGTCTGACTCCATCCATGTTATGAAATGAGTTGGTTGTGATAGGAATGGCACATCTCATGTTAGGGTGGAGATCTCTGATGAAGTTAGTATCAACTACGTCACACAACCACATAGTTAATATACCATGATGGCCGTGACACCGGGAACTACCGATGCATACGTCGTGGCAAATGTAGAACCTTGAGAACTTTGCCTTCCGGACATGGAATCAAGCTAGTTTTTTTCATGGCTATAGAACTATAGGCCTCACCCTAGGGAACTTGAATTGGCAAAAGTGGGTCCCTGGAGCCTTTTCTATAAATAACTTGTCATAGGCAATAAAGTAGTGTTTGTTTCGGTGAAATCATGCAATTCTATCAAAGATGTCTGGGTCCACCCGTGTTACAAAATGAGTTGGTTGTGATAGGAATGACACATCTCATGTTAGGGTGGAGAGCTTAGATGAAGTCAATATAAATTATGTCACACAACCACACCATTAAGGTACCATGATGGCCGCGACACCGAAAACTGCTGATGTAGATGTCGTGACAAATGTAAAATCTTGAGAAATTTGCCATATGGACATGGAATTGAGCGAGGTTTTTTTCATAGCTATAGAACTATAAGCCTCACCCTAGGAAACCTGAATTAGCAAAAGTGGGTCCCTAGAGATTTTTCTAAAAACAACTTATCCTAGGCAACATAGAAGTTTTTGTTTCAGTGAAATCATGCAATTCCATCAAAGATGACTGGATCCACCTGTGTTACTAAACGAGTTGGTTGTGACTAGAATGGAACATCTCATGTTAGGGTGTAGAGCTTAGATGAAGTCAATATCAATTACATTACACAACCACACCGTTAAGGTACCATGATGGCCACGACACCAGGAACTATCGATTCAGATGTCGTGGCAAATGTAAAACTTTGAGAAATTTGCCTTTTGAACATGGAATTTAGATAGTTTTTTTCACAACTATAGAACTATAGGCCTCATGCTAGGGAACCTAAATAGGCAAAAGTGGGTCCCTACATATTTTTCTAAAAATAACTTATCATAGGCAACAAAGTAGCGTTTGTTTTGGTGAAATAATGTAATTTTGTTAAAGATGTTTGGGTCCACCCGTGTTATGAAATGAGTTGACTTTGATAGGAATGGCACATCTCATGATAGGGTGGAGAGCTCTAATGAAGTCAGTATCAACTACATCACACAACCACACAGTTAATGTACCATGATGGCCGTGACACCAGTGACTGTCGATGCATATGTTGTGGCAAATATAAAACCTTAAGAACTTTGCCTTCTATACATGGAGTCAAGCTAGTTTTTTTCATAGTTGCACAACTATAGGCCTCACCTTAGGGAACCTGAATTAACAAAAGTGGGTCCCTGAAAACTTTTCTAAAAATAACATATCATAGGCAACAAAGTAATGTTTGTTTTCGGTGAAATCATGCAATTCCGTCAAAAATGTCTAGGTTCACCCGTGTTACAAAACGAGTTGGTTGTGATAGGAATGACACATCTCATGTTAGGGTGGAGAGCTTAGATGAAGTCAGTATCAATTATGTCACACAACCACGCCATTAAGGTACTGTGATGGCCGCGACACCAGAAAACTACCGATTCAGACATCGTGGCAAATATAAAACCTTGAGAAATTTGCCTTCTGGACATGGAATCAAGCTAGGGTTTTTTCATGGCTACAGAACTATAGGCCTCACCCTAGGGAACCTAAATTGGCAAAAGTGAGTCCTTGGAGACTTTTCTAAAACTAATTTATCATAGTTAACAAAGCAATGTTTGTTTTGGTGAAATCATGCAATTCCGTCAAAGATGTTTGGGTCCACCCATGTTACGAAATGAGTTGGTTGTGACACGAATAGCACATCTCATGTTAGGGTGGAGAGCTAAGATGAAGTCTATCAATTACGTCACACAACCACACCGTTAAAGGTACCGTGATGGCCGCAACACTGGGAACCACCGATTCAGATGTCGTGGCAAATGTAAAACATTAAGAAATTTGCCTTTTGGACATGGAACTGAGCTATGTTTTTTCATAGCTATAGAACTATTGGCTTCACCCTAGGGAACTATTAGCACTTCTTAACACTATCACCAAGAATGAAGGTTTTGATTCTACTCTAGCTACGGCGCCAAGAAATGCCATAACAACACCTCTAACACCACTTAAGCCAATTTGTCATCCCTAGCATGGCACCAGAGGTGTGGTACTAAATACGCAAATACTACTCTAGAATTAAATATGAAATGCACAAGCGCACAGATAATACCAATGTAGCATTTTAACCAGGAGTAATCCAGGTATCGTTATTTATATTTTTACCCATGTGAAGGGAAAGCTAAGGATAATGGGCAATAAGCATCACTGCATGTGGTAATGGAGAGTGTAACCATGTCTTTGTCTATCTCCTCATACAGGGTTAGTGTCACAAGATAAATATATATAAATAAATAATGAATGATAATTGATAAGCACTTAGCTACATAATAAATGATAAGCATCTCAATAGAATACTCTAAGTCTATAGGCCTCACCCTAGAGAAGCTGAATTGGCAAAATTGGGTCCCTAGAGATTTTTCTGAAAATAACTTATCATAGGTAGCAAAGCAGCGTTTGTTTCCTTAAAACTATGCAATTCCGTCAAAGATGTCTAGGTCCACTCGTGTTACGAAACAAGTTGGTTATGATAGAATGGCACATCTCTTGTTAGGGTGGAGAGCTTAGATGAAGCCAGTATCAATTACATCACACAACCACGCTGTTAAAGTACCATGATGGCTATGACACCGGAGACTGCTGATGCAGATGTCGTAGTAAAAGCAAAACCTTGAGAACTTTGCCTTTCAGACATGGAATCGAGCTAGTTTTTTTCATAGCTATGGAACTATAGGCCTCAACCTAGGAAACTTGAATTGGTGAATGTGGGTCCCTAGAGATTGTTCTAAAAATAACTTATCATAGGGTATAAAGCAGTGTTTGTTTTAGTAAAATAATGCAATTCTGTCAAAGATGTCTGGATCCACTCGTGTTACAAAACGAGTTGGTTGTGACAAGAATGTCACATCTCAAGTTAGGATGGAGAGCTTAGATGAACTCAGTATTAATTATGTTTCACAACCACACCGTTAAGGTACCGTGATGGCTACGACACTGGGAACTACTGATGCAGATGTCGTGGCAAATGTAAAACCCTACGAACTATAGGCCTCACCCCTAGAAACCCAAATTGGTAAAAGTGGGTGTCTGTAACACCTGGGGTGTTATCTTGCCTCCTAATACACTTGATTTACATGAGCATAGCATTATCATGAGCCTCTTATCTTGTTTGTTAAGTTAAGCTAATGAAACATTGCTTTGAACTAATGCAACATTCTAATTGAACTAGTGCAACACCTTTGTTTCATTAGTGGAATGTGATTGTTGTTTTATGTTTCATGCCTTGTAATGATAGGATCATGTGTACTAATGCAAGTGATGGCCATGAGTGTTTGTAAACAACTTAGGAGTACTTAATTAGTCTTTTGTAACATTTCTCATGTTGGGTGGTTATGCTAATTAAGCACCCAAGTGCTGTTTTCTAAGTTGATTAGTGGAGTGATCCAAACTGACCCTTCTGAATCTCCAACTTAGGTTTTGAATCTGTGCAAGTCAACTATAATAAAGTTGTGGCAAATTTTATAAGCTCCAACTTTGTCAATTGGCTCATCTCATGATTCATCCTCTAAGTCCCTCAAAAGTCCAATTTTCTGTTCTTCTGGAATTCCAATGTTTCCTCAAAACAGGTTCTGTTCTTGCTCATTATCTCCCAAACTATGCTGATCTGGTCTTAGCTCATATCAACAAAGTTGTAGAGAATTTATTAAGCTCCAACTTTGTCAATTGGCTCACCTCAAGATTCAGGTTGGATTCTGAGTTACAGAGCCAAGAAGTAGCTGCTGTTCTTGAAGAGCAGAAAATATTTTTCAAGTCTGAATTCAGTTTCGGGTACCCATATTTGGAGCCTTGTATCTTCCTAACCAGGCTGAGCTAGACGAAGGTTCTTTAATAAAAGCTGTAGCTTAGTTTTCATAGAATAAACTTTGTTCAAAGGTCAAGATTTGGTTTAGTCTCTAACCTAATATAACAGAGCCCCCAAATTGGAACTCGGTGTTGTTTTCATGATCCCAAATTTTGGCTAAGTCTGAGAACTAGACTTCGTCAGTTTTAGTTTCATTGTAGCTCTCTTTGGGAATTAATATCTCATAAACCATTTTGAATTGGACCAAACTCCTTTAATAAAAGTTATTGTACTCATATAGCTCTATCACATCATGTGTTTGGTTGCTCAAATAACTAATTGGTCTGAGAGATATGGAGGGGAGAAAATAGAGTTTCAGTGGTATATTCGAGGTTGTATTAGCAGCTCGTTAGTTTTTTGAATCGGTACAGGAGTGTTGCGGCCGATCGCCCGCAGTGCCCCGCTGCCGCGTGGCCTCTCATGCTCGCCTGCAAGCATGCCGCGTCGCCCAGCTCGTCGTTTTGGAAACCCGAGCGCTTGCTCTCTCCCATTCTCTCCCTCACTCGCTCTTCCTCCCTGTTCGCTCTGTCTCGGTCTCGCTCGCCATGGATGTAACACCCAAAAATTCTAAACTTTAGGAATAATGAATTTCAAATAGTTTAGATAACAATTAATGGCAAATTAAAATTTTAAAAAAAAACTATTTGGTGATGCATTCATGCTGTTGCATTTATTTTATTTTGTGGTGTGGTTATATTTGTTTTATTTTAATTGATTTGGTTTTGGAAAATATATATATAGAAGTGAATAAATGAAAGAAAGAAAAAAAAATATAAAACAGCTTACCTGTGCAACCGAGCCAGCCTGCCTTCTCTCCCTCTCCCTTGGGCCGATGGCCTGCTTTTCCGCGCGAGCCACCGGATGGGCCAGCCCAGTACCGCAGCAGCAACGTTTCCCTTTCTTTCTCTCGCTGACGAGTGGGGGCCACACGTCAGCTGCTTCCTCTTCGTTTTGCCGTGTTCGAGCCGGAGACTTCACCGTTCCCAACCGAACCGAATCTCATACCTTGAGATTCCTAACCAAATATGAGTATGTGAAGCTATAAATTGGTAGCCGCATGTTTCCTATTTCCGTTTTTCATCTAAACCGTGAACTTCACCACAAGAAAACGAGGTTTAAGGTTTGAGGTAGTTGGAGCACGGCGGTTGTTCGTGGGAGGAGCTCTCAGGTGGATTTGAGGCCGTATTCTTTGCATTGGTGAGACCGCACTCTCCTTCTCTATCATCCTATGCTTTTCTTTTGGGTGGAGATGCTTCGAATCGCGTTTTTTTGAAGTTCACCGTAGTGCGGTAATGGCGCCACCGTCCTCTTGTTGCCGCACATCGGATACGGTTTGTCGTAGCTAGTTTTTATTGCTTGGGTGAGTTCGCGTGGAACATCTCGTTCGGTTGGTTCGAGTTTGGGCTTGAATGGTGGTCTAGGTGGGGAGATCCATCATCTCCGGCCATGGGGGAGTCACCGGCCAGACTTGAGGGGGGTGACCGGAATGAGCACTGTAGGGTTGATGATGAACACGAGCCGTCCGATTTGAGATCAAGGGTCGAGATTAGAAGATACCCCTTCGCGGGGTAAATTTCTGAAAGAGCCCCTGGACTTTTTAATAATTGAACCCGCCGTCCATAGCATATAGTTGGAAATACGTATTCGTGTTTTGAAAGCGTATTTTCTTCTGGTTTATTCAAAAATACGTTTTCAGATAATTACAGTTTTGCCACTAGAATTGTTTTGGTCATAAAATCTTCATTTTAACTCCGATTTGATCCGTTCAAGTTGCGTTAGGTTCGTATTTGCGAGCTCTACATGTTAGTGTAGTTGTACAGTTGGTTTTGATAATTTATTTTTCGAGTTTATAATTGAGTATTTATTTATCTATAGGAAATATTAGAAAATTCATAATTTTTACGTTTTAACTCCGAATTTGGTGATCTTTGCGTCTGTGTGATCGTAGAAACGTGTAGAAGAGTTTTATAAACTTTTATTACTGTTTTGTTATTGTTGGTGTACTGTTCTAATTGTATCTCTTTGTTTGCTTCGTGTATGTTTGATTGGATGCATGTGTGTTGTTGATTGATGATCGAGTATAGACGGTGAGCAATTTCTTGACGATTAGGAGTATTATTTTGAGCCAGACCAGCAGTATCATCAGGAAAGCTTTGATTAAGGCAAGTATAACATGGGACCATCCTTGTTACCTATTCACTGAAATTATTATACATATGCATGTGTCTTCCTTGACAACCATAGAGATTATAGCTTAGCTATTGATATCTTGTTTCCTTGTCACCTATGGGTTATGCATTTGGGTAGCTACTGCTAGTGCTTAATTATGAACAATGATCTTGTAATTTGACTAATGGATTATGCAATCAACCAATTAAGATGATGTTATTTCTGTTGAAAGGGGGCTAGAGCATGTGGGTTATTTTGATGCTCTAGTTACTCTCCGTAAGGACTTACCTCTAAGTGATAACCGGGACATACAGTACAGCTGTGAGGGCTATATGGATCTGGCTCTAGTTGTTCAAGAGACCTTTTCTAGCTTGTTAGTGGTTACCTTAAATGGCGTAAGAAAGGCTTGCCACGTTGGGTGTAGTGCGAGCCCCTGGCCTAGTGTGTATAGGCTGCGGTTGTTGTGCCACCGGGAAGGGGGGTTCTACATCTGCCTGTCGAGTGAATCTAATGGCCCTAACTTGTTAGACGAACTTTTGAATGGCTTTATATGGTCTCTGATGTTTTGGGCCTTGCAAACCCATGCATTTGGAAATCATGACTCACAGTGAAAGTGTACACCTCTGCGCAGAGTTAAAAACTGGTATACTAGCCGTGCTCACGGATACGAGCGGCCTTGGGGATTCTTACAGAATAGTTGATCACCATTGTTATATCATGCTTAATTATTGTTGATTATTATTATGCTCATGTTAATGCTATTCATTATCCTTATTACAATTGATCATTGATTCATTAATGAGATTTGGATTACCTTGATGCTACTCAATTGCTAATTATATGATGATTAAAAGCTAAATGCAGTTAAACAGTGTCTAGCCTTTTTGAGCCTCATGAACCCTGTGGTATACTTGTTGAGTTCGACATGGACTCACTCTTGCTATTTCCCCAACACTCCAGTGTGTAGTAAGATGCTACTCGGAAAAAGGACAAAGGTGTAGTGGAGTTTTCAGAAGACTAGTGGAAGTGCTAGGCATATGTTACCCCCAGTCAGCCGTCCCTGAGAAGAATGGAGCCCAAAGTTTAGTCACCATTCCGCGATACTCTGATGTAAGTGTTAATATAACTATGTATACGTTATATAATAACATTGTTTCTGATACTTTTTCATTCTAGCATATGTGTGGACTTCCTAGGCACACATATGATTAGCCTGGTTTTGTTCTTTAGAAAACCGGGTGTGACAGAGTGGTATCAGAGCGGTGTTGACTGTAGGACATATGCCAAGTAGCACTGGACGTATTCTAAAACTCATTTTACTATAAAACTATTTTGTCATCCCTTGACTCATTGATTTTGACTATTTTCTCTTCCTTGTCTTGTTGTATCCCTTCCTTGATAGCTTCCTTTGAGCTATTATTTCTTACTCCCTTGGATTTTATTTTATGTTGTTTTTACTAAAAGTTTTCTGATCTTACCTTGTTCAAAAGTTCGATGGCTTTTCATCATCCATATTTTTTCTTAGGATGACCACCATTGTTGAAGAAGCACGTGTAGTACCGATGATGTGATGTGTACTTGTTTTGCTTGATGTGTTGCTTGTGTGTTATTCTTGTTCTCGTGTTTCAAAGGTAGGCCCGGAAGGTATAAGTCTTGAGAAGTAGCTCGATCTATGTTAAGTGGGGTAGTGACATCTTGTATCTTACTTATCTTTCAATCGATCCTAATTCATGCCATTTTCTCTTACACCGTTCCTGTCTACCCTTGGTTGTCATGCTACCTTATTAATCTCATCTTAATGGATGATCAACACATGAAGGACTTATCATTAGCAGCAAGCTTTAGAGAAAGTGTTGCCTTCAATGACATCGTCAGGTGAAACAAGATCTTTGTTAAGTGGGGTAGCATCTGCTATCAACAACAGCAAGTCCTGAATATCTCAAGCGACGAGGCATGAGGAGGCATGAAGAACTAAAGATCAAACCTTATCTTTCTTGTCATCTTTTGGCTATCCTCGATCCATGTCTTATATCTCATCAACATAAATCAAAGAAGTGTGAAGACTTGAAGATTAGTGTTATCTATCTCTCTAGTCTCTCTTAATCTCGTTTCTGCCTTATCCTGTTTTTTTTAGAATAGTCTGTCTTTCTTAGTTTATACCTATATTTTTGGATGCCCAAAAATCATGGATAAATTCTGGACAATAGTAGACTTTAATATCTTTCTCTGACCGTAAGAACCGTCCTGATAGCTATTATGGTTTGGGATTTATGAAAATCACAAGGCGACGCATCTGTGCTGTCAGCAACCTAAAATAGTTTCTGTTGTGTATAGTTTTCGACTACCTTAACTGCAGAATCTGGAGAAGAATTCTATAAGGAAGTTGTAGTAAATTTGATAAGCTTTCCAACGGTATAAGCTACAATATCATCGGATTCACAGAACTCAAGTTATAATTGTATTTCTGCACTGCCATTTTTCTGCTCGCAAGGAAGTGCAGGTTACTTGTTCTTGCATATGCTCATGAGTCTCTTTGACATGATAGAAGGACACGATAGTAGTTATCACTCAGAAACAAATGCAAGTTATCCTTCGGTGTTCTCTAGTTGATCTCTTCTTAAGAGGAGTTGTCAAACTAAAAGACGACACAAGATGGAGGTTTTATATGTTCTATTTTGTCACTTGGAAGCATCAGCTATCTACATGGTTGCAAAGTCACTATCAAGCGTCAGTATCTTTTCTCAGAGTGGTAACCTGTTAGAACATCTATAAGAATCGTAAGGGTCTAAAGGAGACTTTTATAAAGTTGGTTATGAGCTTGTGGCATCATCATTGCATAAGAGTTGCTGAAGGAAAAAGAACTTAAGGAGCAAGCTTATAAGGAGATTGACCAATTAAGGGCGGAGTTAGGTCGTTCCCAAGATTTATTAGAAGCTTAACTAGGAAATAGGAAAAATCCCTATGTAATAAGAACGATAGTAGTTGCGAGTCAATTTTAAGTTGGATTGTTTTGAGAGTCAGTTTGTGGTGTGAACAATTGTGTGATTGATGGATTGTTAATGTGATAATGTGTGATTTGGATCTTTGTAATGTGTGCTAGAGTTTTTTAGACAGGCCTACAAGTTCCATGGTTAAGAATATTAAGTTTGATCAAAATATATTAGTTGGTTATGAGGTGAACATAGTTCTGTCCTTTGCTGATTTTTAGGTCAGTCTGGGATGTTTAAGAAATAACTTAAAATCCATTAATGGGAAATTTAAGAAATTATACTGAGAATAATTAGACTTCTATATCTTTCCAACCCCGCAAGAATTATTTTAATATCTATTAAGAGCTAAGAGATATATCTATTTCAAGTTAGGGTTACTGCACAGTCTGGAATTCTGAAATAGTTTCGGTTAAGTTCAGTTTTTGGCCAATTATTTGACAGATTCAGAAAAAGTGTTGTGAATAAAAGTTGTAGATAATTTTGTAAGCTTTCCAACCATGTAAAGATCATCTGAATTGGACGTCTGTAGCTCGAGATATGACAGTTTTACTGAGTTACTGAAATTGAAATTTGCACAGAGAAATCAGATTTTGCTTATCTATTGAATTGGAAACCACCTATTGATGTTAGCGAGATTCGTAGTTTCTTGGGATTAGCTGGATATTACAGACGGTTCATTGAAGGGTTTTCTAAACTTGCTAAACCTATGACATCTCTATTAGAGAAGAATGCCAAGTTTGTGTGGTCGGATAAATGTCAAGCTAGTTTTGAGGAATTAAAGAAGAGGTTGACTACAGCGCCTGTTTTGGTTTTACCAGATTTGAGTAAGAAGTTTTCTATTTATTGTGATGCTTCTTGTCAAGGTTTGGGATGTGTTCTTATGCAAGAAGGCAGAGTTGTGGCTTATGCATCTAGGCAGTTGAGAAAGCATGAGTTGAATTGTCCTACACATGATTTGGAGTTAGCAGCTGTGGTTCATGCTTTAAAGATTTAGAGACATTATTTGATTGGACATAAGAGTGATATATACACTGATCATAAGAGTTTGAAGTATATTTTCACTCAGTCAGACCTGAATTTGAGGCAACGCAGATGGTTAGAGTTGATTAAGGATTATGATATTGAGATACACTATCATCCTGGTAAGGCTAATAAAGTAGCTGATGCTCTTAGTAGGAAAAGTTATGCCAATGAGATACGGACGTTGTCTATGACTAGTGAGTTATGTGCTGAATTTGAATATTTGAATTTAGGAATTGTTACTAATACAATGGAATTAGTGATAGAGCCTACTTTAGAGTAAGAAATTTACAAGGGTCAGTTGAAGGATGAGAAACTGAAGAAGATAGCAGAAGATATAGTGATTGGTAAGTCACCAGGGTTTTCGAATGGATGATAAAGGGATTTTGTGGTTTGGAAAGAGGTTGTGTGTATCTAAGGATCAAGCTATTCGACAGGCAATTCTTAGCGAAGCTCATGAGTCAGCTTATTCCATTTATCCTGGTAGTACTAAGATGTATTTGGATCTAAAACAGAAATATTGGTGGGTTGGATTAAAGCGAGATGTGGTTGAGTATGTGGCATTGTGTGACACTTGTCAGAGGGTGAAAGCAGAGCATCAAAGATCTGCTGGATTGTGCAACCAATGAAGATTCCTGAATGGAAGTGGGAGGAAGTTGGTATGGACTTTATAATAGGGTTACCGCGTACTCAGAGAGGTTATGATTCTATTTGGGTGATAGTGGATAGATTGACTAAAGTTGCTCATTTTATACCGGTCAAGATTAAATTACACGGGAGTATAATTAGCTACCTTGTATATAGAAAGAATAGTATGTTTGCATGGAGTTCCAAAGAAGATTGTATCTGATCGAGGATCGCAGTTTACGTCGCACTTTTGAAAAGCTGTGCATGAATCATTGGGAACAAAATTGAATTTTAGTACAGCATATCATCCACAGACAGATGGACAGACTGAAAGGACCAACCAGGTATTAGAGGATATGTTGAGAGCTGGTGCATTACAATATGGAACTAGTTGGGATAAGAGTTTGCCTTATGCAGAATTTTCTTACAATAATAGTTATCAACAGAGTCTTAAGCTGGCACCGTTTGAAGCTTTGTATGGACGTAAGTGTAGAACTCCATTGTTTTGGGATCAGACAGGTGAATCTCAAGTGTTTGGTACAGATGTTCTTAGAAACGCAGAAGATCAAGTGCGAGTGATTCGTGAGAATTTGAGAGTAGCACAGTCACGTCAGAAGAGTTATGCTGACAATAGAAGAAGAGATTTAGTTTTTGAGGTAGGTGATTATGTCTATTTGAAGGTGTCACCTATGAAAAGTGTGAAGAGGTTTAACATGAAAGGTAAACTAGCACCAAGGTATGTTAGACCATTTAAAGTTATTACTAGACGTGGGGAAGTTGCTTATCAATTAGAGTTGCCTGAGAATTTATCTGGAGTACATGATGTGTTCCATGTTTCACAACTTAAGAAGTGTTTATGGGTGCCTGAGGAGCAGATACCTTTAGAAGAATTAACTGTTAAGGAGGATCTTACATATGAAGAGTTTCCGATTAAGATTTTAGAGACTGCTGAGAGAGTTACTCGAAGTCGGGTTATTAAAATGTGCAAGGTGTAGTGGAATCGATATTCAGAGGCAGAGGCAACTTAAGAAAGAGAGGATGAATTGAGGAAATCATATCCGTAGTTGTTTGAGTAAGCAGTTCAATCTCGAGGACGAGATTCTTTTAAGGGGGGTAGAATTTGTAACACCCAAAAATTCTAAACTTTAGGAATAATGAATTTCAAATAGTTTAGATAACAATTAATGGCAAATTAAAATTTAAAAAAAAACTATTTGGTGATGCATTCATGCTGTTGCATTTATTTTATTTTGTGGTGTGGTTATATTTGTTTTATTTTAATTGATTTGGTTTTGGAAAATATATATATAGAAGTGAATAAATGAATGAAAGAAAAAAAATATAAAACAGCTTACCTGTGCAACCGGGCCGGCCTGCCTTCTCTCCCTCTCCCTTGGGCCGATGGCCTGCTTTTCCGCGTGAGCCACCGGATGGGCCAGCCCAGTACCGCAGCAGCAGCATTTCCCTTTCTTTCTTTCGCTGACGAGTGGGGGCCACACGTCAGCTGCTTCCTCTTCGTTTCGCCGTGTTCGAGCCGGAGACTTCACCGTTCCCAACCGAACCGAATCTCATACCTTGAGATTCCTAACCAAATACGAGTATGTGAAGCTATAAATTGGTAGCCGCATGTTTCCTATTTCCGTTTTTCATCTAAACCGTGAACTTCACCACAAGAAAACGAGGTTTAGGGTTTGAGGTAGTTGGAGCACGGCGGTTGTTCATGGGAGGAGCTCTCGGGTGGATTTGAGGCCGTATTCTTTGCATTGGTGAGACCGCACTCTCCTTCTCTATCATCCTATGCTTTTCTTTTGGGTGGAGATGCTTCGAATCGCGTTTTTTTGAAGTTCACCGTAGTGCGGTAATGGCGCCGCCGTCCTCTTGTTGCCGCACATCGGATACAGTTTGTCGTAGCTAGTTTTTATTGCTTGGGTGAGTTCGTGTGGAGCATCTCGTTCGGTTGGTTCGAGTTTGGGCTTGAATGGTGGTCTAGGTGGGGAGATCCATCATCTCCGGCCATGGGGGAGTCACCGGCCATGGGGGAGCCGCCGGCCAGACTTGAGGGGGGTGACCGGAATGAGCACTGTAGGGTTGATGATGAACACGAGCCGTCCGATTTGAGATCAAGGGTCGAGATTAGAAGATACCCCTTCGCGGGGTAAATTTCTGAAAGAGCCCCTGGACTTTTTAATAATTGAACCCGTCGTCCATAGCATATAGTTGGAAATACGTATTCGTGTTTTGAAAGCGTATTTTCTTCTGGTTTATTCAAAAATACGTTTTCAGATAATTACAGTTTTGCCACTAGAATTGTTTTGGTCATAAAATCTTCATTTTAACACTGATTTGATCCGTTCAAGTTGCGTTAGGTTCGTATTTGCGAGCTCTACATGTTAGTGTAGTTGTACAGTTGGTTTTGATAATTTATTTTTTGAGTTTATAATTGAGTATTTATTTATCTATAGGAAATCTTTGAAAATTCATAATTTTCACGTTTTAACTCCGAATTTGGTGATCTTTGCGTCTATGTGATCGTAGAAACGTGTAGAAGAGTTTTATAAACTTTTATTACTGTTTTGTTGTTGTTGGTGTACTGTTCTAATTGTATCTCTTTGTTTGCTTCGTGTATGTTTGATTGGATGCATGTGTGTTGTTGATTGATGATCGAGTATAGACGGTGAGCAATTTCTTGACGATCAGGAGTATTATTTTGAGCCAGACCAGCAGTATCATCAGGAAAGCTTTGATTAAGGCAAGTATAACATGGGACCATCCTTGTTACCTGTTCACTGAAATTATTATACATATGCATGTGTCTTCCTTGACAACCATAGAGATTATAACTTAGCTATTGATATCTTGTTTCCTTGTCACCTATGGGTTATGCATTTGGGTAGCTACTGCTAGCGCTTAATTATGAACAATGATCTTGTAATTTGACTAATGGATTATGCAATCAACCAATTAAGATGATGTTATTTCTGTTGAAAGGGGGCTAGAGCATGTGGGTTATTTTGATGCTCTAGTTACTCTCCGTAAGGACTTACCTGTAAGTGATAACCGGGACATACAGTACAGCTGTGAGGGCTATATGGCTCTGGATCTAGTTGTTCAAGAGACCTTTTCTAGCTTGTTAGTGGTTACCTTAAATGGCGTAAGAAAGGCTTGCCACGTTGGGTGTAGTGCGAGCCCCTGGCCTAGTGTGTATAGGCTGCGGTTGTTGTGCCACCGGGAAGGGGGGTTCTACATCTGCCTGCCGAGTGAATCTAATGGCCCTAACTTGTTAGACAAACTTTTGAATGGCTTTATATGGTCTCTGATGTTTTGGGCCTTGCAAACCCATGCATTTGGAAATCATGACTCACAGTGAAAGTGTACACCTCTGCGCAGAGTTAAAAACTGGTATACTAGCCGTGCTCACGGATACGAGCGGCCTTGGGGATTCTTACAGAATAGTTGATCACCATTGTTATATCATGCTTAATTATTGTTGATTATTATTATGCTCATGTTAATGCTATTCATTATCCTTATTACAATTGATCATTGATTCATTAATGAGATTTGGATTACCTTGATGCTACTCAATTGCTAATTATATGATGATTAAAAGCTAAACGCAGTTAAACAGTGTTTAGCCTTTTTGAGCCTCATGAACCCTGTGCTATACTTGTTGAGTTCGACATGGACTCACTCTTGCTATTTCCCCAACACTCCAGTGTGTAGTAAGATGCTACTCGGAAAAAGGACAAAGGTGTAGTGGAGTTTTCAGAAGACTAGTGGAAGTGCTAGGCATATGTTACCCCCAGTCAGCCGTCCCTGAGAAGAATGGAGCCCGAAGTTTAGTCACCATTCCGCGATACTCTGATGTAAGTGTTAATATAACTATGTATACGTTATATAATAACATTGTTTCTGATACTTTTTCATTCTGGCATATGTGTGGACTTCCTAGGCACACATATGATTAGCCTGGTTTTGTTCTTTAGAAAATCGGGTGTGACAATGGAGGTCGAGCACGAGCAGAGCGTCACAGCCACTGCTTTGCCACCGTTGCTCCTCCTCTACAGCCACCACCGCTTACTACTCCTCCCACCTCGTCGCGTCCTCGAGCCGTCACCGCCGCTGGTTGTCGCTGGCCGCCATAGCCGGCCGACCGAGCTAGGCACTGCAGGCTGCTGCCAGCCGCCACGACTGCCGCTGTTGCCATGGCCAGTAGGCCAGGAGCCACCTCTAGCCAAGCTGCTGCTAGCTGCTGCCAGGCATGGGCCACAGCTGGCCGCGGTTAGGCTAGGCGGCCCTCTCGAGCTGCCCTAGCGTCGTCTCCCCACCGTCAACTCCTATGCTCTGCTCGGTCCAGGGAAGAAGTAGGGTCGAAGTGCAAATAGAAACTTTTGGTTGGGTCCAGTTGTGAAATTCATGACTCATATGAACAGTACTGAACATTACAAACAGAGCACGGGTTAATTTCTAGAAACTCCAGGGGTCTCAAGGCAAAAGTGTTTTCCTTTTTCCTTTTTCTTTTATGTAGATTTTTGGCTGAACTTTGGAAAATCACAGTAATTCATAGAGAAATCATAAAATGGAAAATGTAGACTTTTTAGAATCCTTGTGAAATTGTCTATGCACTAGATCTATAATATGTCATGTTTTAGTTTAAAGTTTTAGTTCTAAAAATAGATCTATGCTTCTAGGTTTTCAATGCTAGTTGTATTTGTTATTTTCATAACTGCAAATGTAAGGCTCCAAATGAAGTATAATTTTTGTGGCATGCTACTCATGTGATGTTTGATGTATGATAAAAATTTCATGAATTTTTGGTGCTGTATGAGTGAGTTAGTAGTGTATCTTGCTCTCACATGATTTATTGCAATAGCCATTTGTCTTTTTCATAGAGGTTGATATATATGTCCAGATGGCTTGAAATTTGGACAGTAGACTATTGGGAGCACATGTAGGTCACTGTAATTTTGGTAGAATTTATTGTACAATTTTGGTATGTGTTCATAATTCCACCTAATTATTTAAATAAATTAAGAAAATGCATTAAAAGAATTTATTTAGGAATGGACACTATGTTTTCTGGTGTTAATTAGTCATGTGTGACATGTTGGTAAAGTTGGTTTTGTCCAATTATATGTTTGCAACATAAGTTAATAATTATTTCTTGCAAATGAGATTTCTGGACAGATCTCGGAACTTGGCAAAGTTCTTCATGATAATGTGCTTTGTTGTAAAACTTGTTTATACAAAAGTTTTAGATAATTTATGTATCTATCTGCTGTTAAAATTTGGTGGTATTTACCCATGTGGTTTAGGAGTTATAGCTGTTTAAAGTTGGGTTACAGAATTGCTTGCTCTCTGTTTGTCAGGAACAGATTCTGGAACTTTGTAATTTTGAGTTATTTAACTTATTAATCATGTTGTGATGATATTATATGAAATGTAGAGAATTTCATAAGCTTTCCATAATGTCTTCTTGCAAGTCATTTGGATTTGTGTAACTCCATTTATAGCTAAATCTTATAGCTGCTGTTTGCATGTCCCGAAATTGACAGATTCCAATTATAGTTGTTTGCTTGTATATTGTTAAGTGAGACTTATGCCTTTGAGGGTGGTTAAGCTAATACACCTGAGATCTTGTAAAATTTGTGTGCCATGTCTAGTATGCTTACTATATTCATATGTTGTGCTTGGGTGATGAGTTAAATGACTTAGGTAATCACAATTGTTGGTATGATGTTGTTTTACTTGCTATCTTAGCATGATGATTAGTGTGATGTTTAATTAAGCAATGTGAAGTACTTATGTGTATTTAGCGTAACCTCATACTTGCCTTGATTACTGTATGTGATGCATTGTCTATTGCACTTCCATGTATTCATACACTTGCATCTTGCATCTCATATAGGTACGCTAGATGCACCACGTGAAGGATGTGGTGTTGGAGCCAAACCCGAAGACGGTGTTTGGTGGAACTATCCTGAAGATGGAAGTACTTGACGAGTGGTTCCTGACAAACACTAACTTAGTGTTGTATCCCAGGCAAGCTCCAGAGCATTACAAGCCTCCTACTTTTAAAGCAATTAATTATATAAGTTATATATGTATTGTTGCATTAAGTGGTAGGAGTTGATTGGAACCCCTTGCTGCATTATATCATTCCTTGTCTAGATATATGAACCCCTGAATCCTATGTAGACATGATCGACTCTATGCTTAGCCCTGCTTAATTAGAACGGTAATATCAGGTGGTCTCCTATCACCTGCAAGATAGGAAGTATTGGGTCATGGTTGGCTATATTTGCTATCATGGAAAAGAACCAAGTGTTAATAATAAACTTAGACCGGGCGAGATGTCGATAATGAAGCAACAAGGCATGGAGATCTTGGGTGTGGAACTATCCCCGTCTGTGTCGATTAAGGACCGAGACCTGGAGCCTTCTATTTCATTTTGAACACATGCCTAACATTTAGCTGGCCAGCCTAAGGTTGCCGACCGTGAAGCCGAGTAGCTCAACTCAGGCTGCGAAGTCAAAAAGTGGAAGTCACCTCGGAAGGGAGCCAGGGGGTCCAAGGGCAGGTGAGTTAAAAGTCCTGAGCATCCTAGCCATTGGTATCCCCGAGAACGCGGCACTGTTCGGGCCCACCCTATGTTGTACCAAAGGTTATCTACGGCTGCCTTTAGCGGGGTTTGCTGGGTGAGTGTCAGGAAAACCCCCTCAGCTGAGTTGGAATCGATTCGAGTCGTCGTCTCTCCCAAATAGTGAGAAATTTGACTGGTTATCTCCAGCGTAGATACACTAATTATAATGATGGTTTGGAATTGATGATATGATGATGGCCTTATTATACCTACTATGGTTAATATTGTTTGCTCCTAATAAGTGAGTGCTCTAGTACAGGTGCTAATATAATTGATAGGTTAATGATGATAAACTTGATGCTAAGTTTAATTGGTTACTTATGCTCATAAGCTCTTTTATGCAAAGGCGTCAAGCTAGCCCACTTATATAAAGCCTTGCATACTCCTTGGTGTCACTTTATTTCTGGTTTTTTACGGGTAAGTCTAGCTGAGTACCTTCTCATACTCAGGGTTTATTCCCACTTGTTGCAGGTTGTGATGGATCATGGCTACTGCAAGAATTGAATGACTCCTGCTGTAGTGGCGGAGTGTGATCACGGGCATGATCCTTCTGAGCTATCTTGTCTCTAATGCTTTTGTTGGAAGTCAACCTTGGAACTGACATGTATTTGAAATAAGAAGTAATGTTAGTTTCAAATTACTTTGCTTCCGCTACTTTTCAACTTAAGTTGTAATAACTATGTTGAACTCTGATATATATTGAATTACTTGTGAAATGGAAGTAACATGTGACTTGTTATGTTGAATCACTATTATCTTAGCTTGTATGTTGGTTGGTTTGAAATCCCTCATGATTTCATTGGACTACCGGAGTTATATGGGCTCAAGTGTGAGAATTTGATCACTTCGGTGATTGTTTTTGCACTTGTGCTCTTATAATTTGGACGGTTCCATGACAGTGCCTAGATATTGTTCTAAAAATAACTTATCATAGGCAACAAAGCAGTGTATATTTTGGTGAAATCATGCAATTTCATCAAAAATGTCTGGGTCCACCCGTGTTACAAAATGAGTTGGTTGTCACACAACCACGCAGTTAATGTATCATGATGGCCATGACACCAGGAACTACTGATGCATATGTCATGGCAAATGTAGAACCTTGAGAACTTTGCCTTCCACACATGGGTCCCGGAAGACTTTTCCAAAAATAACTTATCATCGGCAACAAAGCAGTTTTTGTTTCAGTAAAATCTTGTAACTCCGTCAAAGATATCTAGGTCACCCATGTTACGAAATTAGTTGGTTGTGACAACAATGGAATATCTCATGTTAGGGTGGAGAGCTTAGATCAAGTTAGTATCAATTATGTCGCACAACCACACCATTAAGGTACCGTGATGGCCGTGACACCGGGAGCTGCCGATTCAGATGTCATGGCAAATGTAAAACCTTGAGCAATTTGCCTTCTGGACATAGAATCAAGCTAGGTATTTTTCATGGCTCCAAAACTATTGGCCTCACCCTAGGGAACTTAAATTGGCCAAAGTAGGTCCTTAGAGATTTTTCTAAAAATAATTTATCATTGATAACAAAGCAGTGTTTGTTTTGTTGAAATCATGCAATTCCGTCAAAGATGTCTGGGTCCACCTGTGTTATGAAACGAGTTGGTTGTGACTGGAATGGCATATTTCATGTTAGGGTGGGGAGCTTAGATGAAGTCAGTATCAATTATGTCACACAACCACGCCGTTAAGGTAGCATGATGGTCGTGACATCAGCAACTACTGATTCAGATGTCGTGGCAAATGTAAAACCTTGAGAAATTTGCTTTCTAGACATGGAATCGAGCTAGTTTTTTTCATGACTATAGAACTATAGGCCTCACCTGAGGGAACCTAAATTAGAAAAAGTGGGTTCCTAGAGATTTTTCTAAAAATAACTTATCATAGGAAACAAAGCAGCATTTGCTTCGGTGAAATAATGTAATTCCATCAAAGATGTCTAGCTCCACCCATGTTCTGAAATGAGTTGGTTGTGATAGGAATGGCACATTTCATGTTAGGGTGGAGAGCTCTGATGAAGTTATTATCAACTATGTCACACAGCCACGTAGTTAATGTACCGTGATGGCCGTGACACCAGGAACTGCCGATGCATGTGTCGTGACAAATGTATAACCTTGAGAACTTTGCCTTCTGGACATGTAATCAAGCTAGTTTTTTTTCAAGGCTGTAGAACTACATGCCTCACCCTAGGGAACCTAAATTAGCAAAAGTGGGTCCCTAGAGACTTTTCTAAAAATAACTTATCATAGGCAATAAAATAGTGTTTATTTCGGTGAAATCATGCAATTCCGTCAAAGATGTCTAGGTCCACCCGTCTTATGAAATGAGTTGGTTGTGATAGGAATGGCACATCTCATGTTAGGGTGGAGAGCTTAGATGAAGTCAGTATCAATTATGTCACACAACCACACCATTAAGGTACCATGGTGGCCGCGACACCGAAAACTGCCGATGTAAATGTCGTGGCAAATGTAAAACCTTGAGAAATTTGCCATATGGACATGGAATAGAGCTAGGTTTTTTTCATAGCTATAGAACTATAAGCCTCACCCTAGGAAACCTAAATTGGAAAAAGTGGGTCCCTAGAGATTTTTCTAAAAACAACTTATCCTGGGCAACGTAGAAGTGTTTGTTTCGATGAAATCATGTAATTCTATCAAGATGACTGGGTCCACCTGTGTTACTAAAGGAGTTGGTTGTAACTAGAATGGAACATCTCATGTTAGGGTGTAGAGCTTAGATGAAGTCAATATCAATTACATCGCACAACCACACCGTTAAGGTACCATGATGGCCATGACACCAGGAACTGTTGATTCAGATGTCATGGCAAAGGTAAAACTTTGAGAAATTTATCTTTTGGATATGGAATTGAGCTAGTTTTTCTTTTCACAACTATAGAACTATAGGCCTCATGCTAGTGAACCTAAATAGGCAAAAGTGGGTCCCTATAGATTTTTCTAAAAATAACTTATCAAAGGCAACAAAGTAGCGTTTGTTTTGGTGAAATAATGCAATTCCATCAAAGATGTCTGGGTCCACCCATGTTATGAAATGAGTTGACTTTGATAGGAATGGCACATCTCATGTTAAGGTGGAGAGCTCTGATGAAGTCAGTATCAACTATATCACACAACCACACAGTTAATGTACCATGATGGCTGCGACACCGGTGACTGCCGATGCATATGTCGTGGCAAATGTAAAACCTTGAGAACTTTGCCTTCCAAACGTGGAGTCAAACTAGTTTTTTTCATAGTTGCACAACTATAGGCCTCACCTTAGGGAACATGAATTAACAAAAGTGGGTCCCTAAAGACTTTTATAAAAATAACATATCATTGGCAACAAAGCAGTGTTTGTTTTCGGTGAAATCATGCAATTCTATCAAAGATGTCTGGGTTCACCCGTGTTATGAAACGAGTTGGTTGTGATAGGAATGACACATCTCATGTTAGGGTAGAGAGCTTAGATAAAGTTAGTATCAATTACATCACACAACCACACCATTAAGGTACTGTGATGGCCGTGACACCGGAAAGTGCCGATTCAGACATCATGGCAAATATAAAACCTTGAGAAATTTTCCTTCTAGACATGGAATCGAGCTAGGATTTTTTCATGGCTACAAAACTATAGGCCTCACCCGAGGGAACCTGAATTAGCAAAAGTGGGTCCCTGGAGACTTTTCTAAAAATAACTTATCATAGGTAACAAAGCAGTGTTTGTTTCGGTGAAATCATGCAATTCCATTAAAGATATTTGGGTCCACCCATGTTACGAAACGAGTTGGTTGTGACACGAATAGCACATCTCATGTTAGGGTGGAGAGCTAAGATGAAGTCTATCAATTACGTCATACAACCACACCGTTAAGGTACCATGATGGCCGTGACACCGGGAACCACCGATTTAGATGTCGTGGCAAATGTAAAACATTGAGAAATTTGCCTTCTGGACATGGAACTGAGCTATGTTTTTTCATAGCTATAGAACTATTGGCTTCACCCTAGGGAACTATTGGCACTTCTTAACACTATCACCAAGAATGAAGGTTTTGACTCCACTCTAGCAATGGCGCCATTTGTGTCATGCATGTTCTGTGGAAAAATATTGAGGCGCAGTTCAAGTGCCTTTAATTGGTTATTTTTTTATTTTTGATAGAGGGCAAAACTTGTATAACACGTGCATTAAGTTATAGGAGTTGAGTGAGACCGTTGTTGCATTTATTACTATCCTTGCCCACCCGGTTACCTATTTACCCTATTAGGTTAGGATCAAATAATTGCTTAGTCTTGCTTAGACCAGTAGAGATCAGTGATTTCTAGTCACCTACATTGATAGGTGGTTACTAAAAGAATTTAGCTATGAAAAGCATGATATCCTAGAATTAATGTCACACCCGGTTTTCTAAAGAACAAAACCAGGCTAATTATATGTGTGCCCAGGAAGTCCACACATATGTCAGAATGAAAAAAAAATATCAGAAACAATGTTATTATATAACGTATACATAGCTATATTAACACTTACATCAGAGTATCGCGGAATGGTCACTAATGTTTTCTTCAGGCTCCAACATCATAGGGACGGCTGACTGGGGGTTCCATATGCCAAACACTTCTGAAAAGACTTCCGAAAACTCCACTACACTTTCATCCTTCTTCTAAGCAACACCTCACTACAAACTGGAGTGTGGTGGAAATAGCAAGAGTGAGTCCATGTCGAACTCAACAAATATAACATGGGGTTCATGAAGCTCAAAGGCATAACATAGGTTTATCAGCATGTAGCTTTTAATTAGCATTATTTCAATATATCAATAATATCAAAGTGTCTCAATGTAACAATAAACATATGACCCATGTGAAATGATTAACGAATAGCAAAAACATATCCATTATTAATGATCCACTATTCCATAAGGGTCCAAGGCCACTCGTGACCGTGAGCACGGCTGTTATAACAGTTTTACACTCTGCAGAGGTTGTACACTTTCACTGTGAGTCGTGATTTACCCTTTCGCCCGAGGTGATCAGCCTCTTGACCCACTACCAAGGAAGGTCGGCAGGGTTCACTATGAAGTCTTTCGAAGGTTCGTCTAACAAGTTAGGGCCATTAGATTTCACTCGGCAAACAGATGTAGAGCCCTCACAGTTGTACTGTAAATCCCGGATTTTCGCTTATAAATGAGTCCTTATGGAGAGTAACAAGAGCACCAAAGTAACCCCATGCTCTAGTACCCTTAAACATTAATAAAATCATCTTTTAATGTTTATTGCATATTCCATTAGTCAAATTACATGATCATAGTTCATGTTGAGCACTAGCAATACTAATCCATGCAGTATAATAGGTATCAAGGAATAAGATCAATACTAAGTCATCCTTATCAAGGAATATATGCATAATGATATTATTTGCTTAATGTGAATAGGACAACAAGGATATCCCATGCTATACTTGCCTTGCTCAAACTGGTCCTGGTGATCTTGTTTGTAGTAAAACTCTTGATCTCCAACGAATTGCTCACCGTCTATACTCGATCAACAATAGCAACAACATTCATCCAGAGGCAATCATGCATAGACAAACAAGACTATAATTAGAACAATACACCAACAGTAAGAAAATAAGATAAAAAGTCTTTAAAACGAATCTACAACTCGCTAGGATCACACAGACGCAAAGATCACGAAAAACGGAGCTAAAACGACAAAATTATGAATTTACGAAGATTTCCTATAGATAAATAATTACTTTAATTAAAAACTCGAAAATAAATTAATCCAAACCTACTGTACAGTTGTATAGTTACATAGAGCTCGCAAATATGAATCTAACGAAATTTGAATGGACCAAATCGGAGTTAAAACGAAGATTCTACGACTAAAACAAATTAAATGGCAAAACTGTAAATATCAGAAAATGTATTTTTCATTTACCGAGACGAATTATGTTTTCATTTAATTAAAACGTATTTTCTGGTTTACGCTTCAGACCGCGGGTTCTATATTTAAAAATCTCAGGGACTCTTTAGCAAATTTGCCGGCCGAACCGGTATCGTCAAATAGCAGTCGTCCGATTTAAAACGGACGGTTCCGATCGGATCGGTGTGAGGGAAAAAGAGAACGCCGGCGGCTACAGTAACCCCGACGGCGGCGCCATGGCCGGATGGAGCCCGAGCTCGCCGGAGCTTGAGAAGATGACCATACCGAGCACCATTCGACAAACCAAATGCACCAAAAGAAAGAGCGCATCATCGCGACCTTACCCCGCGCGAGAACGAAACTGGAGAGCAACCGGAGGGCGGCGGCTAGCTCGGCAAGACGGCGGTGGAGGCGGAGCTCCGACGGTGACCTTCCCGGGATGTCGAGGCTAGGGTCTTAGAGGCTCAATGAGAAGCAGGGAGTCACGGGGTTCCGTTTTATAGCCCAGAGGCGTCGCTAAGTAAGGAAGGGAGGGAGATTGGAGGCAGATTCGAATCACCGAATCGGTTAGAGAGAGGAAGGCGGTGTTCGTCGATGGAAAGAGCCGGAGGAAGAAGAAAGGAAAGGGAAGGCGGTCACTGACAGGTGGGACCCACTCGTCAGCGGCTCGGTGCGGAACGCTGCCACGCGCGCGTGAAGACGGCCAGCAGCCGCGACTTGGGCCCGGCCTAGGAGAAGGATGCGGGCGCGGGGGAGAGTGAAGAGCGGGCCGCACGCGCTGGGCCGTGAAGAAAACCGGCCCGAGAGCAGAGAGAGAATAAGAAATCTTTTTCCAATTTTTCAAATTCATTTTTCAATTGATTTTCAAATCAAATTTGAATTTGATTTAAACCACTCAATACAAAACTTCAAATGCAGCAGCATGAATGCTCAATCATGTTTCTACACTTATATTTGATTTTAAATTTATAAAAATTATTATTATTCTAAGTTTGCATGCTCACAAAAATATACAAAAATCATATCTCTCCTATTTTTCTTCTTTTCAAAATTTTAGGGTGTTACAATTCTACCCCCTTAAGATGAATCTCGTCCCGAGATTCGGAAGAGACTAGGGAGAAAGATAAAATAGACCAACAAGGTTGTTTCGAGACTTTTGACAAGTTCTGATATAAGCGTCAAGGATTATCAAAGGATAACAAAAGAACATTGGATTGATCGTTAAGATTGATTCAAGTTAATGAAAGAAGGTCAAAGGATTGAAGGTCAGCATAAGTGGAAAGGAAGATCAAAGAAGATTGAAAAGATATATCAAGGTTGATCATCGAGTCTTCACTTTATAAGGTGTAAAAACAAGGGTGGAGATTAGCAAGAGATAACGTAAGAGATAAAGAGATATCCTAAGGTGCTCAAAACTCCTGGATTCAAGATTTATGAGACATCATGAAAAAGTGACAGACTAGCATTGGTTGAAGAAAGGTAAAGACTAGTTTTCTGTTTTACCATTCAGGGAGACTAGTGAGAAGGATAAATTGATCTTAAGTCTTTGTAGGTCCTTGAATCAGAATTTATAAGATGTAAGGACAAGGGTCAAAAGTTGTCAAATGTTGACAAGAAAAAGTAAAGATTGATGGCAAGAAGGTGAGACTGGTTAAGAGGCAAGGACTAGCAAAAGATGATATTATGATAGCGATTGGTCTCTGGATCTTCTTGTCTCGTGACTTGAGATTGATGATGGTGGCAGACGCTACCCCACTTAACAAAGATCTTGTTTCACCTGGCGATGTCATTGAAGACAACACTTTCTTTAAGGCTTACTACTATTGATGAGTCTTCATGTGTTGATCCTCCCTTGGGTTAAGATAAAGGAGAAAGCATAGAAACCAAGAGTAAGCAAGGATGATATATGGAAAAGACAATAAGAATTAGGATTGATCGAAGGTTAGGTAGGTCAAGAGAGGATACTACCCCACTTTAACATAGATTGAGCTAATTCTCAAGATGAAACCTTTCGGGCCACCTTCAAAGCACGAGAACAAGGACAACACACAGGCATCACATCCAACAAGGCAAGCACACATCACATCATCGATACTACATGTGCTTTTTCAACAATGGTGGTCATCCTAAATGGTAGATTATAGATGATGAAAAGCCATCGAACTTTAGAACAAGATAAGATCAGAAACCTTTTGGTAAAAACAACACAAATCAAAAACCAAGAGAGTAAGAAATAATAGCTCAAAGGAAGCTATCAAGGAAGGGATACAACAAGACAAGGAACAGGAAATAGTCAAAATCAATGAGTCAAGGGATGAGAAAATAGTTTTATAGTAAAATAAGTTTTAGAATACGTCTAGAGCTATTTGGCATACGTCCTACAGTCAACACCGGCTCAGATCCACTCTGCACGCTGAATGAACCGCACCTACCACCATCCCACTTACGCTTTCGTCCTCGCTTCGTGTAAAAGGATTAACCCGGGGATGGTGAGATGGACTCTAGAAGACTTATATGTTGGTCTATCCCACTCTAAACAACTAAGGTGGGACTAAACTCTCCACAATATCTTATAACATTCACATGGGCCACTATGGGCCAAATTTCAAATCGGGCCGGGTGTGACATACACCCCCCTCAAAGAACCCGACGTCCTCGTCGGGCCCAACATACCCACAATCGGGCAAACGATAACCAGGAACGTTCCCTCTTAGCACACGCAACCGTGCGCCCAGTGCCGGCACATGTGCCACGCCGTGCACTCCGCAGAGCCTACACGCGCAATGAACCCCATGTCCAGCCCCTGGCCCGCACGCGCCCGTGGCCGCGAAGGTCGGCTCTGATACCACTCTGTCACACCCGGTTTTCTAAAGAACAAAACCAGGCTAATCATATGTGTGCCCAAGAAGTCCACACATATGTCAGAATGAAAAAATATCAGAAACAATGTTATTATATAACGTATACATAGCTATATTAACACTTACATCAGAGTATCGCGGAACGGTCACTAATCTTTTCTTCAGGCTCCAACATCACAGGGACGGCTGACTGGGGGTTCCATATGCCAAACACTTCTGAAAAGACTTCCGAAAACTCCACTACACTTTCATCCTTCTTCTAAGCAACACCTCACTACACACTGGAGTGTGGTGGAAATAGCAAGAGTGAGTCCATGTCGAACTCAACAAATATAACATGGGGTTCATGAAGCTCAAAGGCATAACATAGGTTTATCAGCATGTAGCTTTTAATTAGCATTATTTCAATATATCAATAATATCAAAGTGTCTCAATGTAACAATAAACATATGATCCATGTGAAATGATTAACGAATAGCAAAAACATATCCATTATTAATGATCCACTATTCCATAAGGGTCCAAGGCCACTCGTGACCGTGAGCACGGCTGTTATAACAGTTTTACACTCTGCAGAGGTTGTACACTTTCACTGTGAGTCGTGATTTACCCTTTCGCCCGAGGTGATCAGCCTCTTGACCCACTACCAAGGAAGGTCGGCAGGGTTCACTATGAAGTCTTTCGAAGGTTCGTCTAACAAGTTAGGGCCATTAGATTTCACTCGGCAAACAGATGTAGAGCCCTCATAGTTGTACTGTAAATCCCGGATTTTCGCTTATAGATGAGTCCTTATGGAGAGTAACAAGAGCACCAAAGTAACCCCATGCTCTAGTACCCTTAAACAGTAATAAAATCATCTTTTAATGTTTATTGCATATTCCATTAGTCAAATTACATGATCATAGTTCATGTTGAGCAATAGCAATACTAATCCATGCAGTATAATAGGTATCAAGGAATAAGATCAATACTAAGTCATCCTTATCAAGGAATATATGCATAATGATATTATTTGCTTAATGTGAATAGGACAACAAGGATAATCCCATGCTATACTTGCCTTGCTCAAACTGGTCCTAGTGATCTTGTTCGTAGTAAAACTCTTGATCTCCAACGAATTGCTCACCGTCTATACTCGATCAACAATAGCAACAACATTCATCCAGAGGCAATCATGCATAGACAAACAAGACTATAATTAGAACAATACACCAACAGTAAGAAAATAAGATAAAAAGTCTTTAAAACGAATCTACAACTCGCTAGGATCACACAGACGCAAAGATCACGAAAAACGGAGCTAAAACGACAAAGTTATGAATTTACGAAGATTTCCTATAGATAAATAATTACTTTAATTAAAAACTCGAAAATAAATTAATCCAAACCTACTGTACAGTTGTATAGTTACATAGAGCTTGCAAATATGAATCTAACGAAATTTGAATGGACCAAATCGGAGTTAAAACGAAGATTCTACGACTAAAACAAATTAAATGGCAAAACTGTAAATATCAGAAAACGTATTTTTCATTTACCGAGACGAATTACGTTTTCATTTAATTAAAATGTATTTTCTGGTTTACGCTTCGGACCGCGGGTTCTATATTTAAAAATCTCAGGGACTCTTTAGCAAATTTGCCGGCCGAACCGGTATCGTCAAATAGCAGTCGTCCGATTTAAAACGGACGGTTCCGATCGGATTGGTGTGAGGGAAAAAGAGAACGCCGGTGGCTACAGTAACCCCGACGGTGGTGCCATGGCCAGATGGAGCCCGAGCTCGCCGGAGCTTGAGAAGATGACCATACCGAGCACCATTCGACAAACCAAATGCACCAAAAGAAAGAGCGCATCATCGCGACCTTACCCCGCGCGAGAACGAAACTGGAGAGCAACCGGAGGGCGGCGGCTAGCTCGGCAAGACGGCGGTGGAGGCGGAGCTCCGACGGTGACCTTCCCGGGATGTCGAGGCTAGGGTCTTAGAGGCTCAATGAGAAGCGGGGAGTCACGGGGTTCCATTTTATAGCCCAGAGGCGTCGCTAAGTAAGGAAGGGAGGGAGATTGGAGGCGGATTCGAATCACCGAATCGGTTAGAGAGAGGAAGGCGGTGTTCGTCGATGGAAAGAGCCGGAGGAAGAAGAAAGGAAAGGGAAGGTGGTCACTGACAGGTGGGACCCACTCGTTAGCGGCTCGGTGCGGAACGCTGCCACGCGCGCGTGAAGACGGCCAGCAGCCGCGACTTGGGCCCGGCCCAGGAGAAGGATGCGGGCGCGGGGGAGAGTGAAGAGCGGGCCGCACGCGCTGGACCGTGAAGAAAACCGGCCCAAGAGCAGAGAGAGAATAAGAAATCTTTTTCCAATTTTTCAAATTCATTTTTCAATTGATTTTCAAATCAAATTTGAATTTGATTTAAACCACTCAATACAAAACTTCAAATGCAGTAGCATGAATGCTCAATCATGTTTCTACACTTATATTTGATTTTAAATTTATAAAAATTATTATTATTCTAAGTTTGCATGCTCACAAAAATATACAAAAATCATATCTCTCCTATTTTTCTTCTTTTCAAATTTTTAGGGTGTTACAATTAACCATGCATTGAAGGAGAATTAGAGATCGGTCAGAAAAGTTGGAAGCAACTAGACAGGGTTCTAGGGTGCGGTTAATTTTCCATCTGTGTCGATTAAGGATCGATTGTTGCTCGTCCCTCTTGTCATGTTGAACGCATGCCTCACATTTAGCTAGCCGAATAAAGTACCTTTCGGCCGTGAAGCTAGTGACATGATTCGGGCTAGGACCTACATGGGTGTGTGTACTGGTGCTGAAGGGAGTATGACAGGGACGTGAAGAGTGAGCCCAAGGTGTGTCCTGGCAGTTGGGCAGTCCCTGGGTACTGTGGCCCTAGTTTATCCCGCGATATTTACCGAAATCTTGTCATTAGTGATCTGTAGCTCACTTGATCGGTGAGTGTGGTTTGTGTGAGGAATAAATCACCAGCTAGTTAGGAATCGATTCGAATCACCATCGCTCCTGGATAGTGAGCACCTGACTCGAGCTACAGCATCGTAGTATTTGTGATGGAACGCTGATGGTTATTGGATAGTAGTGGAAATGCCAAATCTAAATTGGTAACTAGATGTTATTGGTTAATCAAGTGATTGCTATAGTATAGGTGCTTACCTAGTTGGGTAGGTCATAATAAAGATGATGCAAAGTACTTAAATTAGTTTCTTCATAGTAGCTTATGCTTTTTGCAAATGAGTCAGCTAACCCACTAAAGAAAGCCTTGCATGCTCCTTGGTGTCGCTTATTTCTAGTTTAAGACGAGTAAGTCTAGCTGAGTACCTTCTCATACTCAGGGCGTTGTTCCCATTGTTGTTGCAGATGGTCAAATGTACTATGGCTACTGCATTAACTGCCTGTATCCGGTGATGGACGACAACTAGGACCAAGGGCAATGGTCATTCCGTATCTCTCATCTGATGCTTCTGTGGGAGATGGCTACTTACTAGCACTGTATTTGAACTAAATGTGTGTGTGTGGTTTTAAAACTCCTTGCTTCCTCTATGATAATTTGAACTTGGGTTGTAATAACTTTATGTTATAAACTTCGATTTATTCAACTGTCATTGCAAACTTTATGTAACACGTGGCAGTGACTGCTAAACTTGTATGATCTTGGTTTGTATTGGTTGGTTTGAAATCCTTCATGATTTCATGGACTACCGGGTTATACGGGCTTAAGTTTGGTAAATTATCTGCTTCGGCGGAAGATTTTCTTACTTAATCTCGTATAATCATGTTGATCCGTTACACAAAACTAGATTTGTTAGGCTAACTTTTCACCTTGAGGCTTCCTCTTTTGGATCAAAGTAGCTCTAAGATGAGAAATTTGTTGTTTGACACTTTTCAAAGTGCTTTCGATTCACGATGGTATAAATTGGCTCGCAGAACATCATGGCTGCTCGTACATTGTTGATACGAGAAAGCAAAAGCAAACAAAAGAGTGTAAACTAGTATCTTTGAGACCTCAAAAAGGGACACCCAACAGCAAATCTCAACCATGTTCCACACCAGGACATCTACCACTATCATAACCTTCTCATGCGAGTACTGAGCATAGTCACTGAAAAAATGGCAGATTCTATACCATTTGATTTTCTGCTCATACCTCACAAACTGTTGCTCCATTTTTACATGAATTTTGGTAGACATATAGATCCATAAGTCTTCTAACTACTGACCAAATTTCAGCTCTAACGAACACCAATTGGCTATCCATACAATTCATTTGCCAAAACTGCTATGTTCTGAATTTGCAACAAACTGATCTGATCGAACATCTCTTAAATTCAATGCTTTACTCACCCAGTTCTCAAACCAAATTAAGACATTGAAGTGTCCTAAGTACAGAATGAGATTATCAAGTTTGGGGTCAATCCAACCTTTGTTTGAGTCACTAATTGCCGGCTTAAAGATAACCGGTTTAGTGCTACAAAATCTGAACAAAAGTCTTGTTCTTCTTTTCCTTTGCTTCACACGTTGATGTGGGTGTTTTGCAATCTCTAACTCTTTGTAATGCAGCAGCAGCTTTCTCTCTATGGATGGAAGCTAAGGCTCACCTCATATGTTCCTTGGGACTAACCTCAACCATTCATTCACATACCAACCTGACGATGCACATGCTTTGAACTTACGACTGCTTTAGCAAGACAAAACACATACTCTACCTATAGGACCTTCCTACAAGGATAAGGAACTACTTTCGAGTATTCCTCAATACTTCATCCAATAGAGTTATGAACAAACTGTTTGTGGCACCTAAGGGCACCAAGATGCTAATTGAAACTAGGACATGCTTTCTCTAGTTCTTTACTTTAGCTGATAGAACACCTTGCACTATATGTGTGATTGTCCAAGATGGAATTGACTTGATCACAATGGCTCTGGAAGATAGAGTATCACTCAAGTTGTTAGCTAGTTGATTAACTTCTTGTTGGTTATTGCTCTGTAAGACATAGCCTTCGTAGCTACCAAGGAGTCGTACCTAGCTGGAGATTAACCTTCCTAGTGGAAACTAATCATTCATCTCTCAACACTAAAATTTCCAAATCTTCACTCTTGACCACCACAATAGTGGCTGATGTAAACAGATGATGAACATTGAAGTCTATAGATAAGGAGTCACACCAGAGATGGGTGATCTCGATAGTATGGTCATTATGCATACAAGATTGAGACTTGGATAGCTCTGTCATATACACAATGTGATGATCGATTCTTATCCAACGGATGACTTATCCAACTAAAGTGTTGTGCGTCCCTTTTATCCAACAGGAATGAGATACGTTGCTCCCTAGATGATGGTCGCCAATACTAGGATAGCCAAGTAGAGTCACTTTGTCTACCACCTTGTGCAGTCTATTAATGTTTATGTCGATGACCTATTCTTCAAATGTTATCCTTTACGTATCTTTAGATGGAAGCTCTACTACTTTCGGTCTGAGATATGGATCTTACGATAAGATATGGGGAAAGATAACTAAGGAAAAGTTCACCTGAGAATAACACATTGATGTTATTCCACAGTGGATCATGACTAGAAACCATGACACCAGCGCGTGTCGAGCAGCACAGCCTTGTGTCGGCCGCCACAGGAGGCTCTCGGTTTCATCGCGGCACTGTTAGTGACTACTCATAACCCATTCGAGTCTATGACTAAAGTGAAATTCCAAGTGGCACATATTTGGATTGTAAAAACAAGCATTATACAACGGAGTGATAACAAGCAGAGGTAGTTACAAGGTTTAGAATCAACAAGGAGGTGATCCAAAGATCAACACATATCACAAGAACATAGCTTAATTGCTAGAGAAAACTAGGCATGAGATTCTTGCTTAAATTCCATGCACGCCTTGTGTCGACCAAGGAAACTACCAGACAATTGATTAACATGAGATTTGATCATGTTGAGCAATAACATGAGATCAAGACTGATAAATATCCCGAGACTTAGGAAGGTTAGGGATGGATTAAGCAAACTTCAAGGCAAAAACCGATATGCCAATCGAAGATTGAGTCGATAAAGCAACCACATGACTTGCATGCAGAAGATTTCAAGATTAGACGGCAAGAGATTAGCATTGCACCAGATCACCTGTAGAAGAGGCAATCGGTAGGTCTAACATGGAGTCAGTTATTGGCCTTACAACTTGGCAATGAACAACTATGGCCAAAAGGAGGCATTTGTGAGAATCTATCTTGGTTGGTAGATCAAACAAGGTATTCACGTGTGGGTGCAGGACAGTCATGGTACACGTGAATATTTAAGGGTCTAGGCTCGGGCTTACATATCAAGCAAAGGCATGATGCACAAACATTCAAACTAGCAACCACGACTATAAACTTAGGCTCCTAAGGGAAAGAACCTAATTGGAGATGACACCAAGAGATTATTTCATGTAACTCGAGTGTTGCTCTAAGATAAAGCTATTCAACACTCGTATGCTCACCGAGGACAAACGAGGTGGCAACTATGGCACTAATTAGATAACAAGCATACATGCAAACATCACAGTCAAGCATTTGAGAGATTCAATCAAATTATCTTAAGCAACCATTACTAAGCACAAGGGTCACCCATAACAAGCATTTATCTAAAGTAAGAACCAACTACAAGTTTAGCCCAAAACCAAAGCAAGCTAAAGCACCCACTTAGTATATGCACAGAAGACTGAACAGCAGTATAGTAGGCACATGTTTCAAGCATCACTGAAGTTGTAGGCATCAAAAAAAGGTGATCCTAGACTTTCTAGAAAGCTTAGAAAGTTGTCTATAACTTTCTTATTATCAGATTAAGATGATTCTACAGCTAATAAGGCCAAACAAGACAAAGAAGACATCTATGCCCAGATTTAGGTAGATTCTGTCACTCCATTTTGTAAGGTCATAATTGGAGACTTAGATCACCAAAAGTAGTGCTATTAGACATTTTGGAAAGCTTAAAAAAAGTACTACACTTCTTCTATTATCTCCAAGACATGATTCCATATGCAGATAGGTCAAGCAAACCAAACACTCAGATCTATTCAGAGCATAAGCAAAACCTGATAGCAAACTTCTAAAATCCATAACTCCCAAACCATAAGGCCTAGTGTCATGAAATTTTAGGATAAGCTAGATAAGTAAGTTATCTACAACTTTGGTATTCTACATAAATACAGAAAACACCCTTATGACCAAGAAAGCATCAATACAACAGAAACTGTTCTATCTGCCAACGTTCAACAAGCAAAACAAAGCTTGCCTTCGTTCTACTTAACAAGAGAGCACAAAAACATGTTATTCTAGTAACTCTAAACATTGTTACCTTAGACCAACACCAATTTAATTCATTCATGAGAATCACAAGTACCAAAATGAGGTCTAAAGTATTCACAATGCTTGTATGAACAACATATCCACCGCTTGGCTAAACTAGAGGACAACTATAGTTTCAAGCATGTAACCACACTTATTTCTAGCAAGGCTAAGCACACACTATCTCAGCACATCCTCTTCAAGCAACATGGAACAAGGCATTCTTGTTTGACTCCACACAAGGAAGATAGTGTATAACATTAATCACAAGTTACTTACTATCGAACAAGGGTGAGAGGAGCATAGCTATGCATAAAGCAACAATCAGGATGATGCATGCTTCGTCCTATTTGTCCTCACAAGATTGCCTACCTAAGGTGGTGATCACGTTCTATGTCAGTGGCATAACACGCACTCTCTCGATATATAGCTAGTCATCAACTACATTCAACTTATGCATTCGTAGTTAGTGTACCTACAGAAAATTTTCATTGCAGCGCAACAATTCTCCAAATATGGCACACAATGAAAGCAGGAAAGTGAAATTCTAAGTACCTCCATATACATATACCCCCATATATGTACACGTAGCACCAAAACTACCCGAATCATCATACCACCCACAATTAAGTACTTTCATAAATACATGGTTGAACATGGAATTATGCCAGTAACCACAACTAAGTCTCCCCTAGACCGATGGTTATTTGGTCATGCTCTCACAACTCACACTTACCTGAGCATAGGTGCAACGTTGCATAAACATAAACTAGCGACATATATGGTTATTTCATATATGAAGGCTACCTCCAATCTGACACACCAGGTAGCATAGTGTGGGAGAGTCATCACATATACATACCTTGGCCTGGGCATAGATGCATAAATGAAAAACCCTCAAGTTAGTACTTATAAAAGCCACCTAATAATCCTTATATAGGCATAAGGAAATTGACCACTGGCATACTTAGGTTAAAAAATTAGATTTGAACACCTATATATGTAGCTATAAGTTGTCAAAACTGACTTTTGCAAACAAAAACCTTTGTTTTAAATACACATATGACATGTTTAATGTTGAATCTTGCTCCGATGCCAGCTATCACGGAACCATCCAAATTATAAGAGCACAAGTATAAAAACAATCACCGAAGTGATCAAATTCTCACACTTGAGCCCATATAACTCCGGTAGTCCAATGAAATCACAAGGGATTTCAAACCAACCAACATACAAGCCAAGATCGTAGTGATTCAACATAACCAGACACATGTTACAACCATTTCACAAATAATTCAATATACATCAGAGTTCAACATAGTTATTACAACTTAAATTGAAAAGTAGCGGAAGCAAGGTAATTTGAAACTAACATTTCTTTGATTTCAAATACATGCCAGTACCAAGGTCAACTTTCAACAAAAGCATTAGAGATAAGATAACTTAGAAGGATCATGCCCATGATCACACTCTACCACTATGGCAGGAGCCAACCAATTCTTGTAGTAGCCATAATACATCACAACCTGCAACAAGTGGGAAATAAACCCTGAGTATGAGACACCCGTCAAAAACCAAAAATAAAGTGACACCAAGGAGTATGCAAGGCTAATATAAAGTGGGCTAGCTTGACAACATTTTGCATAAAAGCTTAATATAGATGAGTAATCATTAATGCTTAAGCATCAAGTCAATAATCATTAATTTGTCATCTATATTAGCACTTGTACTAGAGCACTCACTTGATTAGGAGCAAACAATATTAACCATAGCAGGTATAAATTGAGGCAACATTTAAATCATCATCCACTTAACCATCCATTCAATTAATTGAATCTACGTTGCCGCTGCTCAAGTCAAGTGCTCACTAACCGGGAGTGATGGCGATTCGAATCAAATTCCTATCTAGCTAGAGGGGTATTTCTAACACTCATCGTGCAGGCCCTTGCCAGGGTCGCACAAGTCACCTTTGGTACAATTCAGGAATCGCACGTTCGACTGATGCCGCATCCCCAAGGGTAACACTCTACCAGGTGATAGGGACTCTAACCCCCCTTGGTCTTATGCCAATGTCCCCAAGCACATCCTTACTTCATCCAAGATGCGACCTACCCTTTGATTCCTGGCCTAAACTGTATTACTCGGCTTCGCGGTCGGAACGGCTTATCCGACCAACTAAGTGTTAGACTGCGTTCAACATGACTCAAGGACATACAGTGAATCAGTCCTTAAATGACTCAGACGGGGATAGATCCACACCCAAGACCTCCATACCTTGTTGCTTCACTATCGTCATCCCGTCCGGTCTCCTTTCATATTATTAGCACATGGTTCTTTTCCACAATAGCAAATATAGCCAACCATGCCATATATGAATATCCCTACATCTCGCAGGTGACAGGAAATCACCTGACTTCTACCGTTTAAAGAAGGGCTAAGCATCTATTCGATCCTGAGCTAATAGGATCCATGGTATACTTTCTAGACAAGGATAGGATATCAATGCAGCAAGTGTTTTCATCCAACACCTATAACTTAATGCAACAATACATATAACATATAATACTCAATTGCATTTTTAGAAATTAGGAGGCTTATAATGCTCCGGGGCTTGCCTGAGATCTGACTCAAGTCAGAGTTTTTTAGATGAAACTCGCTTGGCGAGCATTCCATCATTCTAGCACCTGTCCGATCCTTCCATCTTCGAGATAGGTCCACCAACACCATCTTTTGGTTAGCTCCACATCATGTCCTTCACATGGTGCATCTAGCATACCTAAATGAGGTGCAACAATGCATATGTATGAATGCATAGAAGTGCAATAAACAAAGTAATCAAACAAGCACACCAAAGTTCACATAGGCACCTAGAGCTAATAACTTAATCCTCACTAAGGCATAACATAGAAGACAGAAAGCACATCAATCAAGGCACAAGTCTCATAAGATTATAGGGTACCACCCAAGTACCATCAAAGATATGAGTCACACTTCAACACACAAGCATGGCAAAGTAAATCAAAGCACTGAAACTAGAATTTGCCATTTTCTAGACATACATGCAGTTGCTGAGTAAATCAATCATATCTGAAGTTCTAGAAATCCAAATGAATTTCAACAAGACATTATAGAAAGCTTATACAATTCTATACATTTAATTTATAATCATCACAGCATGATTCCAAATTTTAATATGTCGAATTTATACAAACATAGATACTGGTCTAACAAGACAGAGAGCAAGCAATTCTGTAAACCAACTTTAAACAGCTATAACTCCTAAACCACATGGCCAAATGCCACCAAATTTTAACAGAAAATAGATACATAAATTATCTACAACTTTTGTATAAACAAGTTTCACAACAAAGCACATTATCATGAAGAACTTTGCTAAGTTTCTAGATCTGTCCAGAAACCTCATTTGCAAGAAATAATTATTATCTTATATTGCAAACATATAATTAGACAAAACCAACTTTATCAACATGTCACACATGACTAATGAACACCAGAAAACATAGTGTCCATTCCTAAATAAATTCTTTTAATGCATTTTCTTAATTTATTTAGATAATTAGGTGGAATTATGAACACATATCAAAAGTGCACAATAAATTCTACCAAAATTACAGTAGACTACATATTCTCCCAATAGTCTGCTATATAAATTTCATGCTATTTGAGTAAGTATAGCACCCTCTATGAAAAAGACAAATTGCTATTACAAGAATTCATGTGAGAGCAAGATGAATCAATAAGTCACCCATACTACACCCAAAACTCATGAAAGTTTTACCACAAATGAAACATCACATGAGTAGCATGCCACAAAAATTTCACTTCATTTGGAGTCCTACAACTGCAGTTATGAAAAAGACAAATACCACTAGTATTAAAAACCTAATCTGAAAAATCCATTTTTACAGCACAAACATTAAACGAAAATATGTCATATTATAGATCTAATGCATAGACAATTTCACAAGGATTCCAAAAAGTCCTCATTTGCTATTTTTGGATTTTTCTACAATTTACTATGAATTTCCCAAGATCCAGCAAAACTAAAACAAAAAGATCCAAATGACACTATTCATCTAAGTCATAGAGTTCACAGATAGGTCCCTTCCCTTCTTCAAATTCCTGCACAACGCCCTTGACGGGATTCAACAGAGGGAGATCATCGGAGCTCGTCGTTTGTGGCGAAGGGAGGCCACGCCAGCGTCGGGGAAGTGGCGGGGAAGCACCCTGAGACCCATGCGCACCCGCGGGCACCTTTGTCTTGCTCCGCGGCGGCCCGAGGTGGTGGCAGCTCTAGCAACCCAGGTTGCAGGCGGCCACGCGACTAAGGCGGCAGTGCATGGGATGGCGAGCAGCGCCCTGCGCAGAGGAGCTCAAGGCGGAAGTGACGGCGGCGCTTGGCTTGGGGCAAGCAGTGGCGTGGTGGAGGACCGAGCGGCAGTGATGCTCTGCTCTGCTGCAGGCGAGCAAGAATGAGACAGAGAGAGGGCGAACCAAGGGACAGTGAATGAGAGAGCGAGAGAGAAGGGAGGGCACTCAGCTTCTCCATGTCGACGTGCGCGGTGACGTGGTGAACATGCGAGCGGGCGTCGAGCCACGGGGCCACAGACCCTTGTGCGTGGTCAGCCATGATGAGCATAGCAGTAGTTCAAACTCTAAAGGAGCTACTAATACTACCATGAAATTACAACTAAAACACCATTTCCGTCCCCCTCCAACTCCTAATCCGGTCGGTATTTGCAAAAACTTCACTATTAGAAGTTGTAGAGCTACAAGAGTACTCCAACTTTGGTTAAAGGATTAAAGTCTAATTCGGCATGGTTGGAGAGATATAAAGCTCCAAAGGAGGGTACCTCAAACTAAAATCTGCAGCCCAATCGCAAGCCGACTGAAACTACCTTCTTCTCCCCTCTCTATCTCCTAAGCCATGTACTGATTTGATCAACCAATTTCACCATTAGCTAGATCTACATGAGTACTCCAACATTGCTTATAGGAGTTTGCCCAAAATCAAAATGGTTTGCAAACTAAACTTTGCCGAAGGTGGGTACCATGAAACTGAAAACTGCAAGTTCAGTCTACACTCAGCAAAATTTCAGGGTTCTAGAAAATAGCTCGGGATTCAAATTTGACCCACTGTTTGGCTACCTTAGAGGCTAAACTAGGTTTTGGTCCTTAAACAAAAGTTGTTGTCCTTAACATGTACTACAACTTTCATTATAGGATCAAGGTTTGGATCCATCTATTTGCAAGATAAAAAGCTCCAAACTAGGTTACTCGAAGTTAACCTCAGTTAGGACTTGCCAAATTCCTGGGCTCCAAAACAGCACTGTTTTAAATCTTGTGAGCTCTATTTGACTAAGCTAGAGACCAAACTAGCTCTTGACCATTAAACAAAGTTTCTTCCTCATGATATGTACTACAAATTTTATTTAAGGCCCATCATCAAAACATGCACAAAACCTATAGTTCTACTTTGACCAAAGTAGGATCCCGATAAAGCTTAAATTATCCTTTTTCATCCATTAGAGCATTTTCTTGGCATTTGCTCAACATGAACCCTTCACAACTTTTGTTGTAGAGTTCATCTAGAGTCATTTGGACAAAGTTGCAAGGTTTAGTTGATGATCTATAATTCCATTCACTTAATGGTGCAATTCCAACACTTAGTAAAGTCATTGAAACAAAGACATAACTTATCATTTTATGTGACTTTTTTATTCCAAAATTTATGAAACTTTTCTAGGGATCACTATAGATAGAGAGTGATGTGAGACACATGAAATAAGTGACATCAACACTCACTTGCATTACCAAGCATGAACACCTAACATACACACTTGAAACACAATTAACAAAAGTATGTTGCATATGTTTCAAGGAGGTGTTGCAAGCACATTCCATATACACATGTTTCACATGTTGCACTAGCATGTTTCATATATTCCATGCTCGTATATGAACAAATGATGCTTAGGCTCATGTAATACAAGTGTCCAAAATGCAAGCCTAACACCTGGGGTGTTAGAGAGGCAAAGAGCATGCTCGTGTCGAGAGCAGAAGGGAAGAGAGGAGGGGCTTAGTGGGGGCTTATATAGGCGGGCAAGGAGCGGACCACGTGGGTGGTTAATGCCAAGGCGTTAAGGAGGTGCTTGAAGGCCTCCTTGATGGCCTCCTTTACTTGAGCTATGAAGGAGGAGTAAAGGGGAGCTTCAAGATCAGTCGGCATGGCCGGTGAGTGGAGGAAGAAGGAGGTGGGTGCGGCTGACGGCGTTGTCGGGTGGTCAGCGAGAGTAGAGAGGGAAGGATGAGCAGGTCGCTCTGCTCGAATGTGAGCAGGCTGTGGGATGGGCCGGAGTGAAGCTGAGCTGGGCCACTCATGAAAATGAGGGGGAAAACGGGGGCGGGCTGGCTAGCCACCAGGGACTAAGGTAGAGGCGGGGACAGGAGCCGGGGTGGGGAGGCTGTTGGGCTTGGCCCAGGCGGGTGCTGAGCAAAAGGGAGGAAGGAGAGGGAGCAGGCCGGGCCGGTTGCGACTTCAGGCCAAAAAGAGAGGAGGAGGGAGAGAAGGAAAAAGAAAACCTTTTTCTTTTATATTTTCACAAACTTGCTTCAAATTCAAACAAATTTTAAATTCAAAGCCACACAACTTTAACCCTACACACAACCAAAATATTTATACACCAGCATGAATGCAACAAACATGTTTCTAAATCTTATAGTTGATTTTAATTATCCAAAATTATTATTTGACCTAGATTAAATGCACCAAAAACTAAATAAATGCTCAAATTTAGTTACTAAATTGTAAATAAATTTTTAGGGTGTTACAGTTAGCCCATGTGTGTGTCACACTATCTTATGCTTATCATGACTTACCACTGTACTAAGTACTTATCTATTATGCAGTTATATTATCTTGTCCATGTCCCTACTAGAAACTCATACACCATGCCTTCCTTTGGGAAAAATATAAATAACAATACCCTAAATACTTTCGAGTGAAATGCTACAATGATAGATCCATGCGCTTATGGATAACATCTGTAAATGTTAAGACCTATTGGGCATTTCTAGCATTGTTACCATGGGTGGGTCTAAACCCCCATTCTTGGTAATGACGCTAAGAAATGCCAACAACAGCTCCCATGTTTTTAGGCGTTGTTTGTCCCCTGTTCTTCTTGTTCTTAACCTGAAATGGTTAGTAAACAAGAATACCAAAAGGTGCATACTTACTTAAAAACATGTTCTTGCTTTTATTGATAACAAGGTTTGTTTTTTAAGATAATCCAGGGTATATTCTAGCAGTGCTTACTTTATGGTCATAAGCTTGACCGCCAAAGGTAGGACGAAGTTCATAGCCAAAAGCTATGATTAGCTTCGATTGATGGTGGCTCTAAGGACTCATCCTTAGTAGCAAAAAGGTTTTTGAATGTAGGTTTCTACAATGGAGAAGAAGAAAAATAGAAAAGGATTTTTTGAAAGGTAAAACACAAGGATACATAGGTGAACTAGGTTTGAAGATAATTACAAGAACCATTCCCCGGCAACGGCACCAGAAATGCTTGTTGGTATTTCTTAACGCATACAGAAATAATATGTAAGCACACGAAATTACCGTTGTAGCATTTCACCTAGAAGTATTTAGGGTATCATATTTCCATGAGGAATGGAGGTGTAAGAGTCTCTTAGCTAATTCACCTAGGGTAACAAGAAAGATAGCATGGGTCATGAGGTTTTCTAGGGATAGAGATCCTAAGTTAAGATAGCTTTGCCACCACAGACTTACTTCGAGCACCGGAGCATAGCTGGTCTGCCAGTCAATCCCAGCCTACGGTTCTACACCAAACCACCATGTGGGGGATTACAAGGGATGAATAGGGCTATCACCACCTATCACCTACCCCTTAACCGTATGGCACGAGGCAAATGAATGTAGCCTCTAGCCTAGACACCATGTCTATGCTATCGACTACTACTCTAGTGCCATACAGGGTTATTCATCTTTATCGGGAGCCCTCTACTAGAGTATCCGCCATGGGGACAGATGATGAACCCATAAGTAAATAGTAAACAAGACTAACTTAAAGTAGAACTCACCACCGAAGATAAACATGAACCTTTGTACTACAAATAGTACTAGATTCACCTAAGTACAAGTGAAGAGGGAGACAACAATCCTAGCATTCCTTCTGCTAAGTGTACACAAGGCCCCGAGTACACAAGAGGAGGTAGCTAACAACTCCAGCACTTCTCCACTCTTACTCACTCACTCCCTACTATAACTAGCTAGAAGCTAAGATATGAGTGTGGCTCTACTTCTTGCTACATTGTGTATCTTTTGTTGCTCTTCCTTGATGATGAATGAATGGGGGAGTAGCTCTTCTTATATAGTGCTTCATGGTTGGTTTGGGTGAGATAAATTAGGAAACCACCAAAAACTGACCCTAGGTGCATTGATGAAACCGTCAGAGGACAGTGGGCTCGGGAGGCAGTGGCCAGGGTATGGGCGCACCCTAGGTGCGACCGCACCCAGGTAGAGCTGCCCCATGACTACCTTTCTCTAGTCGATTGCTACATGGGCCTAGACCCCTGCCATGCTGGTATTTTAGCCTAGTTCGATGTTTGGATGGGCTTGCTTGTTTTGCTCAAATATGCCTTCTGGAAAAGCGCATTTTAGTGTATTTCTAGATTTGTGCCTGCAAAACATACAAGTACTAGAACTCGTGGAATATGTTAGTGTAAAACCCTATTTACTAAGTTTTGGTGTTTGTTTGTATAAATTTTGTGTAAAGTTGATGGGTGAAAATGTGAGTTCAGGACCACCAACACTTAGATGAATTCAGTATCAATTACATCACACAACCACGCAGTTAAGGTACCGTGATGGCTGCAACATCAGGAACTATCAATGCATATGTCATGGCAAATGTAAAACCTTGAGAACTTTGTTTTTTGGACATAGACTCAAGTTAGTCTTTTTTCACAGCTGCAAAATTATAGGCCTCACCCTAGGGAACCTAAATTGGCAAAAGTGGGCCCCTAGAGATTTTTCTAAAAATAACTTATCAAAGGCCATAAAATAACATTTGTTTTGATCAAATAATGCAATTCCGTCAAAAATGTCTAGGTCCACCCGTGTTATGAAATGAGTTGGTTGTGATAGGAGTGACACATAGGATGGAGAGCTTAGATGAAGTCAGTATCAATTATGTCACACAACCACGCCATTAAGGTTCCATAATGGCCGAGACACCGGGGACTGCTGATGCAGATGTCGTGGCAAATGTAAAACCTTGAGAACTTTGCCTTCCGGACATAGAATTGTGCTAGTTTTTTTCATGGCTATAGAACTACAGGCCTCACCCTAGGGAATCTGAATTGGCAAAAGTGGGTCCCTAGAGATTTTTCTAAAAATAACTTATCATAGGCCACAAAAGCAGCGTTTGTTTTGGTGAAATCATGTAATTCCGTTAAAGATGTGTAGGCACACCCGTGTTACAAAATGAGTTGGTTGTGGCAGGAATGGCACTGTCATGTTAGGGTGGATAGCTCAGATGAAATTAGTATCAATTACATCACACAACCATGCTATTAAGGTACCATGATGGCCGTGACACTGGGGATTACCGAAGTAGATGTCACGGCAAATGTAAAACCTTGAGAACTTTGCCTTCCAGACATATAATCAAGCTAGTTTTTTTCATGGCTACAAAACTATAGGCCTCGCCCTAGAGAAGCTGGATTGGCAAAAGTGGGTCCCTAGAGATTTTTCTAAAAATAACTTATCATAGGTCACACAACAGCGTTTGTTTAAATGAAATCATGTAATTCTATCAAAGATGTCTAGGTTCACCCATGTTACAAAATGAGTTGGTTGTGGAAACAAAGCAGTGTTTGTTTCAGTGAAATCTTACAATTTTGTCAAAGATGTCTGGGTCACCCGTGTTACGAAATAAGTTGGTTGTGACAGGAATGGAACATCTCATGTCAGGGTGGAGAGCTTAGGTGAAGTTAGTATCAATTATGTTGCACAACCACACAGTTAAGGTACTATGATAGCCACAACACCGGGAAGTGCCGATTCAGATGTCGTGGCAAATGTAAAACCTTGAGAAATTTGCCTTCTAGACATAGAATCAAGCTAGGTCTTTTTTCATAGCTACAAAACTATTGGCCTCACCGTAGGAAACCTGGATTGGCCAAAGTGGGTCCCTAGAGATTTTTCTAAAAATAACTTATCATAGGCAACAAAGTAGTGTTTGTTTTGGTGAAATCATGCGATTCTGTCAAAGATGTCTGGGTCCACCCATTTTATGAAATGACTTGGTTTTAAAAGGAATGACACATCTCATGTTAGGGTGGAGAGCTTAGATGAAGTTAATATCAATTATGTTGCACAACCATACCATTAAGGTACTGTGATGGTCACGACACCGAAAACTGTCGATTCATATGTCATGGCAAATGTAAAACCTTGAGAAATTTGCCTTCTAGGCATGGAATCGAGCTAGTTTTTTTCACAACTATAGAACTATAGGCCTCACCCTAGGGAACCCGAATTGGCAAAAGTGGGTACCTAGAGATTTTTCTAAAAATAACTTATCATAGGCAACAAAGCAGTGTTTGTTTTAGTGAAATAATGCAATTCCATCAAAGATGTTTGGCTCCACCTGTGTTATGAAATGGGTTGGTTGTGATAGGAATGACACATCTCATGTTAGGGTGGAGAGCTCTAATGAAGTCAGCATCAACGACGTCACACAACCACGCAGTTAATGTACCGTGATGGCCGCGACACTGGGAACTACCGATGCATATGTCGTGGCAAATGTGGAACCTTGAGAACTTTTCCTTCCGGACATGGAATCAAGCTAGTTTTTTTCATGGCTATAGAACTACAGGCCTCAACCTAGGGAACCTAAATTAGCAAAAGTGGGTCTCTAGAGACTTTTCTAAAAATAACTTATCGTAGGCAATAAAGCAATGTTTGTTTCGGTGAAATCATGCAATTCCTTCAAAGATGTCTGGGTCCACCCATGTTATGAAATGAGTTGGTTGTGATAGGAATGGAACATCTCATGTTAGGGTGGAGAGCTTAGATGATGTCAGCATGAATTATGTCGCACAACCATGCCATTAAGGTGCCATGACGGCCGTGACACCAGGAACTGCCGATTCAGACATCGTGGCAAATGTAAAACCTTGAGAAATTTGCTTTCTGGACATGGAATCAAGCTAGGTTTCTTTCATAGCTATAGATCTATGGGCCTCACCCTAGGGAACCTGAATTGGCAAAAGTGGGTTCCTAAAGATTTTTCTAAAAATAACTTATCATAGGCAACAAAGTAGTATTTGTTTCGGTGAAATCATGCAATTCCGTCAAAGATGTCTAGGTCCACTAATGTTACGAAACGAGTTGGTTGTGATAGGAATAGCACATTTGGAGAGCTTAGATGAAGTCAGTATCAATTATGTCACACAACCATGTTGTTAAGGTGCCATGATAGCCGCAACACCGAAAACTGCCGATTCAGATGTCGTGGCAAATGTAAAATCTTAAGAAATTTTCCTTCTGAACATGGAATCAAGCTAGTTTTTTTCATGACTAAAAAACTATAGGCTTCACCCTATAAAACCTGAATTGGCAAAAGTGAGTACCTAGAGATTTTTCTAAAAATAGCTAATCATAGGCAACAAAGCTATGTTTGTTTTGGTGAAATCATACAATTCCGTCAAATATGTCTGGGTCCACCTATGTTACAAAATGAGTTAGTTGTGATAGGAATGGCACATCTCATGTTAGGGTGGAGAGCTTAGATGAAGTTAATATTAATTATATCACACAACCACGCCGTTAAGGTACCGTGATGGCCGCAACACCGGAAATTGTCGATTTAGATGTCGTGACAAGTGTATAACCTTGAGAAATTTGCCTTCTAGACATGGAATCAAGGTAGTTTTTTTAATGACTATAGAACTATAGGCCTCACCCTAGGGAACCTTAATTGGCAAAAGTAGGTTCCTAGAGATTTTTCTAAAAATAACTTATCATAGGCAACAAAGTAGCATTTATTTCGGTGAAATAATGCAATTCCATTGAAGATGTCTGGCTCCACCCGTGTTATGAAATGAGTTAGTTGTGATTGGAATGTCACATCTCATGATAGGGTGGAGAGCTCTGATGAAGTACATCACACAACCATGTAGTTAATGTACCATGATGGTCGTGACACTAGAAACTACCGATGCATATGTCGAGGCAAATGTAAAACCTTGAGAACTTTGCCTTCTGAGCATGGAATCAAGATAGTTTTTTTCAAGGCTATAGAACTATAGGCCTCACCCTATGGAATCTAAATTGGCAAAAGTGGGTCCCTAGAGATTTTTCTAAAAATAACTTATCGTAGGCAATAAAGTAGTGTTTGTTTCGTTGAAATCATGCAATTCCGTCAAAGATGTCTGGATCCACCTGTAACACCTCAGGTGTTTAGCTCCATAATTGCATTGCATTGCATGAGCATAAGCATACGTCATTTCATGTCAATTCATGTGGTTGCAATAAATGTGATTTGTTCTGAAGTTTTGTTTGACTCACATCATGTGACACTAGGGAGTTGGTGTAACTAAAGGGTAGAGTAGCCAATTATATCTCACAACACCTTAGTTATACTTAGGGTCACTCATGGAGCAAGGTTCATGTTGACCAAAATCACCAAAATGCCCTCCAAGGTGTAGTTGACCACCATTGAGCCCTAGGATGCTCTAGTTTGACCAATTAAAAAGTCTAGCTTAGATACATTGCATGGAGGAGCACCCTTAAGCAAAGTTGTAGAGAATTTCATAAGGAACAAAAGTTCTAATATGGCCATCTCATGAAAATGATCAGAACATGCTCAAAAATGGCCCACAAGTCAGTATTAGAGGCTGTTTTGGGACTTAGCAATTTTGGCTAAGTGTGAAGCTGAAAACCGTTTCATTGTACCTCACTTTGGCAACTTGTAACTCACAAACTAGGCCAAACCAGTCCTTGAGCCAATTGACAAAGTTGTTGTCCACACATAGCTCTACAACATTGTCAACATGACCATCACCTAGTTCTAAATGGTTTAGGAGTTGTGGTGTCTTGAAAATAGGGTTTCAGTCGGTTTCACTGACTGAAAACACGTTTCAGTTTCCAAGTACCCCACTTTGGAGCTTTGTAGTTTCAAATCCAAACCGAATCTGTTCTTGAGCCAATTAGCAAGATTGTAGCCCTCATGTAGCTCTATCATTTTGATGTCATCACCTTCGGCTAAATCGAGCTGTTTCCGGAGATAATCATTGTTGAAATCGCGCTGTCAGTCGAAGGATGACGGCCTCTATTCAGTCAACCCTGACGCCTTTCAGCCGGACAGCCGGCTCGCGTCATGGCGCTCGGGCAGAGCCCGATGGCCACGTGGCGCGTGCATTCTGCTGTCGTCTCCACGTCGCAAGCCCAGGCGCGGAGATGAACACCGAGCGGACACCTCCACCCCCACACTCGCGCTCACTCTTCTCTCCTTCACTCTCGCTCTGGCCGGGTTCACCGAGGCGGAAAACGAAGGCGCCATTGCCGCCGCAGCCCGCTCCGTGCTCATGCAAGCTCACCGTCTCACCCCCATCCTCCAAATCCCGTCCACCGCTCCACCTGAATCCCCTCCACCTCCTCCACCCGTGGCTTGACCGGATTGTGTCGAGGTGAGGGCAAATTTTGGTTTCTGCCACCGTGAGTCCTTGCTGGCACACTGTCCGTGCGGCGGCTCACCGTGGTCAGCTCCCTACGGTCACCATCCAGTCTCCCCGCTAAGTGTTCTGGGTTCCGGGGTGGGTAGAGCAGCCTAGGTGATGACGCTACCGGTTGGGATGGCCGGTACACGTTGGAACACCGTCGTGCGCTGCCGCGCCATGGCCGCCGGTGTGGTGCTCACGTGGCCAGCAGCACTCACTCTACCTCTGTCCTTTTCCTTGGCATGGAGAGGTCCGCCATGTCCTCAGAAAGCCGTAGTACACCTCACTTAGGTCCCTGGCCCCCGGAGCTCGCCGGACCGCCGCCGGGTGCCGTCTCCGAGCCGCGACCGCCATGGCCATCGTAGCTAGGGTGGGATAGGGTCAGCAAATCTAGGTTTGGTCGATGCGGGAAGTCGTGGGGAAGCCGTTGGTGCTCTTTCCGTCGCCAGAGGCGCCGTCGTCGGCGAGCTAGAGCTCGCCAGAGTCGTGGCTGTCTTCCCCCTTCGCTCTTCTCTCTCTGGCCTGCGGGCCCACGCTGTCAGCGCCACACGCGCGCGGGCGGGAGTCCGGGGTAGGCCGCGCTAGCAAGCCAGGTCGGCCCAGTAGCAGTAGCGAGTTAGGGTTCGGTTTTAGTTTTTTTCTTTTCATATTATCATAGATTTTTGTTGTTGTTTGGAAAATGTAGATCTAGGGTTTTACTTGCTCAAAAATCATGAGATAAATTTTGTTAGGATCTACATGATTTGTAGTATTTTAGAAAAATATTAATTGGTTATGTGATGTTTAGTTCCTAGGAGATTTAAATAGGTCTTTGAAATGTGTTTTAAATTACATGCAAACTTGTTTAAATCATATCTTGAGTTTCATTATTCCAAAAATTATGAAATTTGGTGGGTAGGCTAATTTATACTTGTTCTAGCTCTGGTAAAAATTTGGGCAGTAGTGCTTAAGTACTTTCCAAGTTATAATGCTATCTTGTTATTTTAGGAAAGAATTAAATGATTTTTTGTAATTTTTCTACATGTGCAATATTCTTATAACTTTTTGGAGAATGTCTTGGTACCCTAGAGTGTCCAATAAAAATAGGAAATCTGTTGTTTGACACTTTTTAATATGATTTATTGATTATACAAAAATCAGCTTTTTGGGCTTGTGAAATTTGTGTAGGAAGTTTCTTTGAATAAATTTAGTTCAAATTTTTACAGTAGCCTCTTTTTGGGTCAGGGAGTCTCCTGTAATTTTTGTAGAATTTTTGGAGCAGTTTACATATATGTTTAAAATTTCACTTAATTACTTAAGTAAATTAAGAAATGAGTTTAAATAAATATTCTAGGTGGGCACACCTTACTTTCTGGTGTTTTGTGACCTTTGTGAACTTGTGGTAACATTAGTTTGGTCTTAGAGAATGTTTGCCACATAAATAAATATTTAACCTTTGCAATTTTAGGTTTTCTGGACAGCTGGTAGTATTTCTAGGTTTGACCTTTGATAAAGGTGGTTGCTGGAAAACTTGTAAATACCAAAGTTGTAGTAAACTTGATAAATTAGCCTGTGTCAAAAATTGGGAGTAGTTGGTTTAGTAGTTTGGGAGTTATTGCTGTTTAAAGTGACAGTCCAGAATTGGCTACTCTCTGTTTAGAGAGAGAATAGATTCTGGAACTTTGGAATTTCGACTAGGTAAACTTTGGAATCAAGTGTTGTGGTCTGAAAATATTTTGTGGTGCATTTCTTAAGCTTTTCAGATTGTCTTAGACCATATCTTTTGGAGTTGGGAATCTCCAGTTATGTTAGAAACAAGTAGCTGCTGTCCAGAATGTCTTACTGTGATATTTTGGGTTAGATGTGGTAACCTAAATAATGTCACTCTTGTGTTTGTTAGGTGTTAGGGCCTTAACCGAAGATGAGCAACTATACCTTAGGTTGAGTAGATTAGGTAAGTACTTCTCTACCGGAGAAGAGATTTGCACGTATTGAAGTGACTTGAATAGAGTATTTTATTTTAGAAATGCATTTCATTCCGAGCATGTTGCACCCATTATGCATCCATGATATTTATTGTGCACTCATGCAATAGGTGTTCCGGAGGGGGTAACACTCCTCGAGTTCGAGCCTGTGATTCCAGAGGAAGTCCAGGACCTGCCGGAGCAGCCAGAGGAACCAACCGGCGATGAAGCTCCTGCTGAAGATCTACCTGAGTGTCCTGACCACCGGCCCTCGACCTTTTTGAAAGGCAAGCCCCGGTGCATGCTGAACCTAATGTTTTATAAAGTCATCTTGAGTACTTTTAATTATTTACTGCATTAAGTTGTAGGAGTTATATGAAAACACTTGTTGCATTATACCTGTCCTTGTCCAGATATCGTACTTAACCCTATATTAGGTTTAGGCACGTGTCAATGCTTAGCCCTGCTTAGTACGGTAGAAGTCGGGTGATTTCCGGTCATCCGCGAGATGTAGGAAGGAGTTACGAGTGGCACTATGGCTATCGTGGATGGAACCATGCTTTAAAATGAAATTGAGACCGGGCGGGAATTCGATAGTACAGCCGCAAGACACTTCACGTCTTGGGTGTGGAGCTATGCCCGTCTGAGTCGTTTAAGGACCGATTCGCTATACGTCCTTGAGTCATGTTGAACGCAGTCTAACACTTAGTTGGCCAGATAAGCCGTTCCGACCGCGAAGCCGAGTAATGTGGTTCAGGCCGGGAATTGAATGGTAGGTTGCTTCTTGGAGGAGAGAAAGGATGTGCTTGGGGACATTGGCGTGAGACCAAGGGGGGGTTAGAGTCCCTATCACCTGGCAGAGTGTCGCCCTTGGGGTCGCGACATTATTCGGACCCGCGATTCCTGAATCATATGAAACAGTGGCCTGTGCGACCCTGGCAGGGGTCTGCATGGTGAGTGTTAGAAATACCCCTCCAGCTAGATAGGAATTTGATTCAAATCGCCGTCGCTCCCGGTTAGTGAGCACTTGACTTGAGCAGCGACAACGTAGATCTCATTAAATGAACTGGTGGTTAAGGGAATGATACAATGTTGCCACAATTCATACCTGCTCTGGATATAATGATGATAATTGTTTGATTATAACCAAGTGCATGTTTAGTACAGGTGCTAAGATAGACGATAGGTAAATGCTAAAAATAACTGCTAGTACAGGTTATAAGAGTTTCAATTACTGATGCCTTTATGCAAAAATATGATGTCAGCTAGCCTCTTGTGTAAGCCTTGCATAATCCTTGGTGTCATCTTATTTCTGGTTTTTGACAGGTAAGTTTAGCTGAGTACATTCCAGTACTCAGGGTTTATTCCCTCCTGTTGCAGATGATATGCTCTACCAAGGCTTCTGCAAAAATTGTCTCCACCCTACGGGTGATGAAGACTAGATCACTAGGGCGTGATCATCTTTTATGTACTTTCTTGATGCTTTTGCGGGTTGTTGATCAACAAGACTGGCAGTAGTTAAACAACTGGTGTGTGTTTGCTTCCGCTACTTTTATAAACTTGGTTTGTAATAATTGTGACTCCGTGTGTGTAAACTTATTTCAGAACTACTTGTGAAATGTAATGTATGATGTTGTTTGTTGAATGATGCGATCTTGGTTGTAAGCAAGTTGGTTTGAAATCCTTCGTGGTTTCGATTGACTACCAGGATTATATGGGCTCAAGTTCAAAAATTTGAGCGCTTCGGTGCTTGTTTTTGTACTTGTGCTCTTATAATTTGGTCGGTTCTGTTACAGCTAGTACCGGAGCATAATTCAACATTAAACACATTGTACGAGTATTTAAAAACAAAAGTATTTGATTATGAAAAGGGTTAAAACATTAAAAAAAATTTCATAGGTATGCCAGTGATCACATCCCTTAGCCCAAATAAGGACTCTTAGGTGGCTTATTATAAAGACTAACTTGGGGGCCTTGTTTGTTTTTGTTTCGTCGTCCATACAGCGTGATATTGTATGGATGCCATCCACCTGGGTGGTAATGTATGGATCAATTGCCTCGACGCTCTGGTAAGTGTGAGTTGTGAGAGCATGATCGTCCAACCAGTGATCTAGGGGAGAGTAGTTTTGGTGACTTGCATACTTACATGTTTAAACCATGTAATTACGTACGCACTTAATTGTGGGAACCTTTATATCGGGTAGCTTTGATACTAAAGTATATACATCAGGGGATGTGTATATGGAAAGTATTTAAATTACTGCTTTCTTGTGTGCTTATATTGGGAAACTGTTGGGCTGAAATGAGATTTTTCTGCAGGTACACTAACAGCGTAACGAGTAGACCGATAGTTTCGCTTATATGAGAGAACGTATGTATGCCACCGCCTAGCGTTAGAACTTTAGGTTTCTACTAAGGTGAGAGGGCGTACGGAACGTGCATGCATCATGTTTAATTATATCATACATATCAATTACTCCCTCCTTAAAAATTTCAGTACTCCCGACTAAATTAAATTTTGTATCCCCTAAATGATCCTCACTTTAAGTCGTATCTGGTTGCTACAGATGGCACGTACCAAGAGGACCGCTCGCAAGTCCACTAGAGGCAGGGCACCTCATCACCAGCTCGCTCCACGTGAGCCTCGCCCCAAGCCCACTAAAGTGGAAAGGCTGAGGGCAGAGTTGGCTGAAGTGACTGCTGCTCGGAATGCAGCGCATCACCAACTGGAGCAAGTGATCCATGATCGTGACCAGGAAACCCTTACAGTCTAGAGATTGACAGTAGCAAACCGCAACTGTCAACGCATGCTGGTCCATGTCATGAATCAGAGGGATGAAGCCTGGCATGAGGAGAATGTTCTGAGAGCTCGTCAGTTTGAGCTCAAACAACAGTTGGAGAATGCTGAAGAATACAATGACAATCTTCATGAAGAAGTGCACCGCCTGAACAACCAGCTTAATCCTCTGCTGCCTCAAAACAACAACGCAGATGAGGACATGGGTTTGGGAATCTTCATGGCTAAAAATAATAAAGAAGTGGAGGTCAATGGGCCCCAAGATGCCGCACCAGAAGAAGCACCAGAAGAAGAAGAAGAAGAAGAAGAAGAAGAAGATGAGGAGTTAGAGCCTGTTAGTGATGAGGACGGCGGGGAGGTCCTTGACACTGACTCTGAGGACGATGCTTAGAGTAGTTATCACGTAGCTATGATGTTAGGACCATCATTTGTGCCCTCCCTGTGTTGGAGTGAAGCTTTGTAATAACTTGACTTTTGGGATGTAAGGTCAAACCCTATGTTTCCTAGATGTTTATTGGAACCTGTTAATTTTGATCGCAATTGGATGTCTTATTGTGTTGCGTTCGATGATGGTGTCACGATTAGCACTCTTCGGTGTCGCGATGAAACCGAGAGCCTCCTATGGCACGCAACATAAGGCTGTGCTGCTTGGCACACGCTGGTATCGAGGTGGCTAGTCATGATCCACCATGGAGCTCTACCGTGAGAAGTCTCTTTATGGTTAGTTTGAAGTAGCCTTTCTCAGTCAACTAAAAACTTTGAGATCAAATCCAAGTACCTGACAGAAGGTCAAAAATCATGTAGATTTTAACGTAAATGGTTCAGTAACTACTGTGCTCCTTGTGAGTGAGCCTTTATCAAAGTACATCTTGTTGGATTCCCTCGCCTGATTTCGTAACTTGATGCACTTGAATGGATTGTGCGGTTGTGATGAATTATTGTGCCATGATTATTTTGAGAGGTCTATTTCATGAAGTCAGTTTAACATATTTACAATAATTCATCTACAAACTTCCCACATCGTCAGTGCTCATTGGCTATGCATTTTGCAGATGTCGTACAATCTCCGTCGGGGTCGTGGCAATGAAGATGAGGAACAGCCACCCCCTCCGCCACCACCTACCCCGTCTGATCTGATGCAGACCGTGGTCGAAGGGCAGCGCATGCTGGCAGATGCTATGTGCTAGCTTGCCAACCGGGAGGCTCGTCATGGCCGCCAGGGCCCAGAACCCAATCAGTACAGTGATTTCAATGACTTTCTTGATACTAAGCCCCCGCTCTTTAAGGAGGCGGAGGAACCACTGCAAGTCGATGAGTGGTTGAATACTATTGAACAAAAGTTTCGTCTGCTTCGCTTGACTGATGAACTAAAGACTGAATATGCTTCTCACCAACTGCATGGTTGAAAGTCCTATGTTTGGTGTTGGTAATTAGTGACAATGCCTAAGTACTAATCCCATGCCTAAGTTGTATGTAGCATATGAGGATTAGTACACTCCAAGGTTGGTGGCAAGATGGACATGGTGATCATGATGGCCACACTTGGATTTGGACGCAACCCTACGTGATCAAGGCAAAGGTATATGCTTAAGGGTTGTGTTTTAGTAACCAAGACACCTAGTGGGTGTGGTTACATTATAGGATAGATAGCCGTACTATAAAGAGGGGAATGACGCGGCTATTGAACTCCTAAGTGCCTCTAGATGTGCATTTCATGATCATATGCATTTGGATAGAACTAATATCGCCTCGGAAAATGATTGTGAAAATGCTAACACACTCACACATGACGAGATCACTTGGTGTTGTTAGCACATTTACGACGGCGTTGGAGTTTGAGCGGTAGAGAGGGTTTGGGGTCTTCTCTCCCTCCCGCCGAGCGTGCGAGCGCGGGATTCAGGCGATTTTGGGGATTTGAAATGCCTATTTTCCACTACGCCGGAAGTCAGAAAAAGAAACGGAAGCGAACGGAGGTCACAATGGTGACCGGACGCTGCACCGGACGCGGTCACGGTGTGACCGGACGCGTCCGGTCAGTGTCCAGTGACTGCGCGTTTTTCAGTTGTTTGATCGGACGCGAGGCGCGTCCGGTCACAGGCGACCGGACGCGTCCGGTCGTCCAGGGAGCTTACTGGACTCCGACCGGACGCGGGTACTGTGGCGTCCGGTCAGTTCTTCAGCGCGTCCGGTCGCTGGTTCATTGTGCGCGGCTCAGGGTTGACCAGCGCGTCCGGTCAGTCACGGGACCGGCGCGTCCGGTCATGACCAGCGCGTCCGGTCATTGCGACCAGCGCGTCCGGTCAGTGTTTCAAAAAGTACCGTTGCGTGACCGGCGCGTCCGGTCGTTGCGACCGGCGCGTCCGGTCAGTGTTGCGAAACTAGCCGTTGCGCGACCGGCGCGTCCGGTCAGTTGGACCGGCGCGTCCGGTCAACGTGACTTCGGATGTTTCAAGTTTCTAACGGCTATATTCGAAGGGGTACGTCTATAAATACTCGTTGGCCGGCTCAAGGCTCTCTCTCTCGAACATTTTGACATACTTGTGAGCACTTTGAGCTAAGCAACTCCCCTCCCACTCATCTCTCTTGCTTCTTTGCATATTCGAAGTGAGATTGAGTGATCCAAGTGCATTTGCATTGTGAGATAGCATCTAGTTGGCACTTGGTGGTTGATTTGCTGCGGGATTCTTGTTTCTCTTGGTGGTTGCCACCACCTAGACGGCTTGGAGCAGCTTGGAGGCGTTGGCAAGAGTTGGTGATTGTTCTTGGCCACCTCCGGTGATTGTGAGGGGTTTGTGCCTACCTCGGCGAAGCGCCAAAGGCAACGTTAGTATATTGCTCGTGTCATTGCAACCTTTTGCCATTTGGTAGGTTCTTGTGGTGCCTTTTGAGAGGCTCGGTGTGAGACCGATTAGCCACCGAACCACGTGGTGAAGAGGGACACAACGGGGACTAGCGTGCCGGCAAGCACGTGAACCTCGGGATAAATCTTTGTGTCATCACTTTCATATTGTGATTGATTGATCCCGGTGTTTGGTTATCTTGGTATTCATTGTTGATCATATTGGTTGGCTCAATACTTCGCCCCTCGGTGATACCCTCCTATCTCTCTTGTTTTAATTTCTTAGTTATCCTTACTAGCTAGTTAGCTTAGCTAGAGTAGTTCTCTTGTGTAGCTTGCTAGTTGTAGTTGTACTTAACTTCTCGGTTTGACTTGTGCGGTTGAGTGCAAATACTAGAATTGTGAATTGGATAGGTGGCTTGCAAACACCCATAGGCTAAGCAAAACTCGCATCTCGCTATTTGTTATATTGATAAACTTGTTTAGCTTGTCGTTGTAGAAAATTTTAATAGGCTATTCACCCCCCCTCTAGCCATCAAGACCTTTCAAGTGGTATCGGAGCCGTGGTCACCGTTTGCAAGGCTTAACAACCTCGGTGTAAGATGGCTCAAGTTATGTTTAATCATGTTAATGGCAAGCCTCCATTCTTTGATGGCGTCTCTTCCTTTGATCATTGGAAAAGGAAGATGAAGCAATATCTAGGCAATATACATGAGAAGGTTTGGGATGTGACCAAAGAAGGATACGTCATTCTTGATGAGGAAAACCTCACTCCCAATGACCGCATCAACAAACAATGCAATACGGCGGCACTTGACACAATCTATCGTGCCATTGATGATAAAGTATTTGAGCAAATCAAAGATCTTGAAAAGGCAAATGAGCTTTGGATAAGGCTTGAAGAAACATATGAAGGCACTTCAACGGTAAAAAGTGCCAAACTATATATGCTCAAGGACAAGTTCTCCACATTCAAGATGAAGGATGATGAATCCATCCCGGAGATGTTCTATAGGCTCCAAGTCATTGTCAATGATCTCAAGGGGCTTGGGGAGAAGGTTGAGGACAAGGACTTCTCACACAAGTTCTTGATGTGCTTACCCAAGAAGTTTGCCACCTTGAGAAGAATGATCTTTAGAGAGGGATTGGACAAGGTCAAACCAACCAATGTGCTTGGAGATATAATGACCGATGCCCAATACAATGATGATGAAGATGAGGTAGAAGAGAAGAAGGAAACCAAGGTCAAGCAAGAGAAGCCCATTGCATTCAAGGCTTCATCCTCTAAGGGCAAGAGCAAGGTTGATGATGATGATGATGATCCATTTGATGATGAGATCATGGCCCTTCTAGTGCAAAAGATGGGTCGGTTCATGAAGAAGAAAGGCTATGGTGCAAGAAAGAGAAGGGACTTCATGAAGGCAAAGGAGGTGCTTTGCTACAATTGCAATAGCCCCGATCATGTAGTAGCAAAGTGCCCCTATGAAGACAAAAGATATCATGATGGTGAGTTGAAATTGAAAAAGAACAAGAAGGAGAAGAAAGCAAAGAAGAGCTTCACATTCAACAAGAAGAAGAAAGGTAGTGGTTATATGGTCACTTGGGATAGTGACAACTCCGATAGTGATGATGATGAAAGCTCTAGTGATGATGAGAGGATCACTCGACGAGCCACTGCAAACATCGCCCTCTCCAACAAGCCATCCATCTTCGACACTACATCAACATGCCTTATGGCCAAGCCTACCAAGGTAAAACATGATGATAGTGATGATGATTCTTGTGCTAGTGATGATTGTAGGAGTGATGATGAGGAGGATGAGGACTACTCCAAGGATGATCTATTAGGCATAATAGATCAAATGAGCAAGGGCTACAAGAGGACCACCAAGAAATACAAAATCTTGGAACAAGAGCTCATTGCCAAGAGCAATGAAAATGATGCCTTGATGGAGGAGCTTGTTGCTCTCAAAAAGAGTAAGGAGTGCAAAGGAATTGAACAAGAGCTCAAAGCTCTTAGGAAATCCTTTGATGAGCTAGAGGCTTCTCGTGAGTGTCTAAAGGAAGACCACGAGGACCTTGAAGTTGCTCACACTAGGCTTAAGGAAGCCCACTCCACTCTACTTGAGCTCATCAAGGAAAAGGATCTCAAGTTGGAGAAGCTCATGAAGGAAGCTAAGGAGGAGCAAGTGATTGTCACTTGTGATATTGGACTAACATGTGATATTATTGATGATTCTTCATTTGTTAGTCCTACTAATGCTTCATGTAGCTCATCATCATCCACCACAACCAACTCTACCTCTACTACTAGTGATTCATCACTTGTGGTTGAGACTCTCAAGAGAGAGGTGGATGATCTCACCCGCGCATTAGGCAACGCCTATGGTGGGGATGCCCGCTTGCTAAAATGCTTGGGTAGCCAAAGGTTCTCTCTTAACAAAGAGGGATTGGGCTATACTCCCAAGAAGGGCAAGGCGGCCTTTGCTACTCCAAAGCCTCGCTTTGTGAAGGGCAATGGTCGTTATTGCAATAGATGCAAGCAAGTTGGACATCTAGAGATTAATTGCAATAAAATGAACAAGAATAAGAAAAATGCTAATGTACCTTACATTCCTTTTGATTCTTGTTATGTGCTTACCAAGGGTGAGAAAGGTGTGCATGCTAGGTTTGTTGGTACACCAATTGTGGGCCCAAAGAAGAAGGCCATTTGGGTACCAAAGAGCTTAGTGACTAACCTCCAAGGACCCAAGCAAGTATGGGTACCTAAGAAACATTAAATTGTTTTGTAGGTTAATTACAAGGCCGGAGGAAGGCATTGGGTGCTTGATAGTGGGTGCTCTCAACATATGACCGGTGATTCAAGAATGTTCAACTCTCTCAAATCAAATGATAGTGGCATTGATAGCATTACATTTGGTGACAATAGCAAGGGTAATGTAAAGGCTCTTGGAAGGATTGCAATCTCAAATGATCATAGCATTTCCAATGTGCTACTAGTTGAAAAGCTCAATTTCAACTTGTTGTCGGTTGCTCAATTGTGTGATCTCGGTTTCAAGTGCATATTTGGTGTTGATGATGTGGAGATAGTTAGTGTTGATGGCTCTAACTTGATCTTCAAAGGCTTTAGATTTGAGAATCTATACTTGGTTGATTTCAATGCTAGTGACACTCAACTTTCAACATGTTTGCTCACCAAATCAAGTATGGGTTGGTTATGGCATAGAAGACTTGGTCATGTTGTCATGAAGCAATTGAACAAGTTAGTGAAGCATGACTTAGTTAGAGGCTTGAAGGATGTCACATTTGAGAAGGATAAGCTATGTAGTGCATGTCAAGCCGGAAAGCAAGTAGGCAACACTCATCCATTGAAGAGCATTATGAGTACTTCCAAGGCATTTGAGTTGTTGCACATGGATCTATTTGGGCCAACTACATACACAAGTATTGGTGGCAACAAGTATGGCTTTGTGATTGTGGATGATTTCACTAGATACACATGGGTATTCTTTCTTGTGGACAAGAGTGATGTTTTTGACATATTCAAGAAGTTCATCAAGAGAGTGCAAAATGAGTTTGAGACCACAATCAAGAAAATAAGAAGTGACAATGGAAGTGAGTTTAGAAACACAAGAGTTGATGAGCTATGTGAGGAGCTTGGAATCAAGCATCAATTCTCGGCCAAGTATACACCTCAATCAAATGGCCTAGTTGAAAGGAAGAATAGAACCTTAATTGATATGGCAAGATCAATGTTGAATGAGTATAATGTGAGTCATTCATTTTGGGCCGAAGCAATCAACACGGCTTGCTTCTATAGCAACCGCCTCTATTGCCACAAGTTTCTAGAGAAGACACCATATGAGATCTTAAATGGAAGAAAGCCCAATATTGCATACTTTCGGGTATTTGGTTGTAGATGCTATATCTTGAAGAAGGGCACTAGATTGAGCAAGTTTGAGAAGAAATGTGATGAAGGATTCTTACTTGGTTACTCAACTACTAGCAAAGCTTATAGAGTTTGGAATTTAGCTAGTGGTCAACTTGAAGAAGTGCATGATGTTGAATTTGATGAAACAAATGGCTCTCAAGATGAGGAAGATAACTTGGATGATGTGAGAGGAACTCAATTGACCAATGCTATGAAAGAAATGGACATTGGTGATATTAGGCCAAAGCAAGTGATTGATGTGGATGACAACAAAGATCAAGTGCTCCAAAGTCCAATTACACAAGCTAGTGGTTCTCTAATGCAAAATCAAGCTAGTACATCATCTCAAGTGCAACAAGATCAACAAGCGGCTAGTTCATCATCTCCAACTCATGATCAACATCAACATCCAAGCAATCAAGTCCAAGTACTTCAACGAACTAACATTGCAAGAGACCATCCATTGGATTCTATCATTGGTGACATACAAAGAGGAGTTCAAACTAGATCAAGATTGACATCATTTTGTGGTCACTCTTCTTTTGTGTCAATGGAAGAACCCAAGGACATTGATAGAGCATTGAGAGATCCGGATTGGGTAAATGCAATGCATGAAGAGCTCAACAACTTTAAGAGAAATGAAGTATGGGAACTAGTTGAAAGGCCTAAGGATCACAATGTCATTGGAACAAGATGGGTCTTTCGCAACAAACAAGATCAAGATGGGATAGTAGTAAGGAACAAAGCAAGACTAGTGGCTCAAGGTTACACACAAATAGAGGGTCTTGACTTTGGTGAAACTTATACCCCGGTTGCAAGATTGGAAGCAATTAGGATCTTACTTGCCTATGCTTGTGCTCACAATATCAAGCTATATCAAATGGATGTAAAGAGTGCATTTCTCAATGGGTACATTCAAGAGGAGGTGTATGTGGAGCAACCTCCCGGTTTTGAAGATGACAAGAAATCTAATCATGTATACAAGTTGAGAAAAGCTTTATATGGATTGAAGCAAGCACCTAGAGCATGGTATGAAAGATTGAGGGACTTCTTGCTATCCAAAGGATTTGTCATGGGCAAAGTTGATACAACACTATTCACCAAGAAGATTGGGAAAGACTTATTTGTATTGCAAATATATGTTGATGATATCATATTCGGTTCAACCAATCAAGATTATTGTGATGAGTTTGGGAAAATGATGGCAAAGGAATTTGAAATGTCAATGATTGGTGAACTTAGTTTCTTTCTTGGACTTCAAATCAAACAAATGAAAGAAGGTACATTTGTGAGCCAAACTAAGTACATCAAAGATATGCTCAAGAAGTTTGGCATGGAAGATGCAAAGAGTATTACAACTCCAATGGGCACTAGTGGAAGTTTGGATAGTGACAAGAGTGGCATCATGGTGGATCAAAAGCTATATAGATCAATGATTGGTAGCCTACTCTATGTGACGGCATCAAGGCCCGATGTGATGTTTAGTGTATGCATGTGTGCAAGATTTCAAGCCTCACCAAGAGAAAGTCATTTGAAGGCAACAAAGAGAATATTGAGGTACTTAAAGCATACACAAGATGTTGGATTATGGTATCCCAAAGGTGCAAGCTTTGAGCTAGTTGGATATTCGGATTCCGACTATGCCGGTGATAAAGTGGAGAGAAAGAGCACTTCCGGGACATGTCAATTGTTGGGAAGATCACTTGTCTCATGGTCATCCAAGAAGCAAAATAGTATTGCACTATCTACCGCCGAAGCCGAATACATCGCCGCGGGTAGTTGTTGTGCACAAATCTTGTGGATGAAGGCAACATTGAAGGATTTTGGAATCAATTTCAAGAATGTGCCATTGCTATGTGACAATGAAAGTGCCGTGAAGCTAACTAACAATCCGATTCAACATCAAAGAACAAAGCATATTGATGTTCGTCATCATTTCATTAGAGATCATCAACAAAAGGGTGACATTACTATTGAGAGTGTGGGCACCGAAGATCAATTAGCCGATCTATTCACCAAGCCACTTGATGAGAAGAGATTTCACAAGCTAAAGAATGAGTTGAACATAATTGACTTCTCCAACATGAGTTGATGCACCCCATATATGACATGCCTCTCCTTCGAGCCCTAAGGTACAATTGGTTGACATGTCATACATTCTATGCTAAGGACTTGTTTAGTGCATCTAGTCATAATTTATATGTTCTAGAATCATTCATGAAAATTAAATGAATTTGAAGTTTATATGGTGCCACTATTGTTTCCATGACTTGTATGATCTAGTGGTAGCATATAACTTGTTTAAGTAGCTTGTGATCCTAAGTATTTAATCTAGAAAACTTGTCTAAATACTTGCTTCAACATGGTGCATGATAACCCTTCTAGTGAGGTGTGAAGAAGCTTGCCCTTGGATCAAACCGAAGTATTTTATTTATGCAAGCAATCTAGGTTGAATCATAAACTTGATCCTCACCCCATATTTCAACATGATAATCTATCTAAAGTTTGCTCCTTGTGGTCAATTGGTGCCAAAGGGGGAGAAAAATATTGTTCACAAAGATAGAACTCAAAGGGGAAGAAAATATAGAACTCAAAGGGGAAGAAAATGTTGTGGGGGAGAAAATGTTGTTCACAAAGATAGATCCTAAAAGGGGAGAATTGATAAAAGAAGGGGATCAACTAAAATTTTGAGCACACAAGTAGGGGGAGCAAGCTCTTAAGCATGAATGTTGCATTTCCATGTGCACTTCATATGTATGATGCATAGCTATGCATTTCGTTTTCTCCGATACATTGCTTGTGTGGTGACTTGCTAGTATAATTTGAATGATGCATTGTGGTACTAGCATGAATAGAAAGTAGTTAGATTTTTCTTGCTTCATGTTTTTTTTTCAAAGTGGTACTAGAACCTTGCTTATAATGTTGATCTCACGAGGTTTCTAGTTATGTTTGTGCTTTTCCAAGTGGAATCTAACTACACAAGGTGCTAAGATGGTGTTTATCGCAACTCCGATGGTATCACGCTTCAAAGGTCTATAATCTAAAACACTTAGCACCTATTGGTAGACAATGCTCCTAATCTTTCCTATCTAACATGTATGCTTCCAAAATCCAAACATATAGCATACATGTAGGGGGAGCCATTGCTATCAATTTGAATTCATGATCACATGTCCATAATTCTTACACATGGTAATATACTTGGACAATGTGACATGGGTTCAATCAAAATTTTATTATAACATCTTTGTGAAAGGGTTGTCACCAATTACCAACAAGGGGGAGATTGAAAGTCCTATGTTTGGTGTTGGTAATTAGTGACAATGCCTAAGTACTAATCCCATGCCTAAGTTGTATGTAGCATATGAGGATTAGTACACTCCAAGGTTGGTGGCAAGATGGACATGGTGATCATGATGGCCACACTTGGATTTGGACGCAACCCTACGTGATCAAGGCAAAGGTATATGCTTAAGGGTTGTGTTTTAGTAACCAAGACACCTAGTGGGTGTGGTTACATTATAGGATAGATAGCCGTACTATAAAGAGGGGAATGACGCGGCTATTGAACTCCTAAGTGCCTCTAGATGTGCATTTCATGATCATATGCATTTGGATAGAACTAATATCGCCTCGGAAAATGATTGTGAAAATGCTAACACACTCACACATGACGAGATCACTTGGTGTTGTTAGCACATTTACGACGGCGTTGGAGTTTGAGCGGTAGAGAGGGTTTGGGGTCTTCTCTCCCTCCCGCCGAGCGTGCGAGCGCGGGATTCAGGCGATTTTGGGGATTTGAAATGCCTATTTTCCACTACGCCGGAAGTCAGAAAAAGAAACGGAAGCGAACGGAGGTCACAATGGTGACCGGACGCTGCACCGGACGCGGTCACGGTGTGACCGGACGCGTCCGGTCAGTGTCCAGTGACTGCGCGTTTTTCAGTTGTTTGATCGGACGCGAGGCGCGTCCGGTCACAGGCGACCGGACGCGTCCGGTCGTCCAGGGAGCTTACTGGACTCCGACCGGACGCGGGTACTGTGGCGTCCGGTCAGTTCTTCAGCGCGTCCGGTCGCTGGTTCATTGTGCGCGGCTCAGGGTTGACCAGCGCGTCCGGTCAGTCACGGGACCGGCGCGTCCGGTCATGACCAGCGCGTCCGGTCATTGCGACCAGCGCGTCCGGTCAGTGTTTCAAAAAGTACCGTTGCGTGACCGGCGCGTCCGGTCGTTGCGACCGGCGCGTCCGGTCAGTGTTGCGAAACTAGCCGTTGCGCGACCGGCGCGTCCGGTCAGTTGGACCGGCGCGTCCGGTCAACGTGACTTCGGATGTTTCAAGTTTCTAACGGCTATATTCGAAGGGGTACGTCTATAAATACTCGTTGGCCGGCTCAAGGCTCTCTCTCTCGAACATTTTGACATACTTGTGAGCACTTTGAGCTAAGCAACTCCCCTCCCACTCATCTCTCTTGCTTCTTTGCATATTCGAAGTGAGATTGAGTGATCCAAGTGCATTTGCATTGTGAGATAGCATCTAGTTGGCACTTGGTGGTTGATTTGCTGCGGGATTCTTGTTTCTCTTGGTGGTTGCCACCACCTAGACGGCTTGGAGCAGCTTGGAGGCGTTGGCAAGAGTTGGTGATTGTTCTTGGCCACCTCCGGTGATTGTGAGGGGTTTGTGCCTACCTCGGCGAAGCGCCAAAGGCAACGTTAGTATATTGCTCGTGTCATTGCAACCTTTTGCCATTTGGTAGGTTCTTGTGGTGCCTTTTGAGAGGCTCGGTGTGAGACCGATTAGCCACCGAACCACGTGGTGAAGAGGGACACAACGGGGACTAGCGTGCCGGCAAGCACGTGAACCTCGGGATAAATCTTTGTGTCATCACTTTCATATTGTGATTGATTGATCCCGGTGTTTGGTTATCTTGGTATTCATTGTTGATCATATTGGTTGGCTCAATACTTCGCCCCTCGGTGATACCCTCCTATCTCTCTTGTTTTAATTTCTTAGTTATCCTTACTAGCTAGTTAGCTTAGCTAGAGTAGTTCTCTTGTGTAGCTTGCTAGTTGTAGTTGTACTTAACTTCTCGGTTTGACTTGTGCGGTTGAGTGCAAATACTAGAATTGTGAATTGGATAGGTGGCTTGCAAACACCCATAGGCTAAGCAAAACTCGCATCTCGCTATTTGTTATATTGATAAACTTGTTTAGCTTGTCGTTGTAGAAAATTTTAATAGGCTATTCACCCCCCCTCTAGCCATCAAGACCTTTCAATGGTCCATCGGGTATTTGGTGGAGCCACTATCGTTCCACACTGCCTGCAAATGTCCCGATTGCTTGGGACCAGTTCAAGGCCGCATTCCGTGGGAACTATATTCCACCAGGTCTTATGGCTATCAAACACATAGAATTTATGAGGCTGTCGCAGGGCAATAAAAGCTTGACTGAATATCTGCAATCTTTCAACAACCTGGCAAGGTATGCCACAGAGTTTGTGGATACCGATTCCAAGAAAATTGCTAGCTTCAAAAGAGGCCTTGGCCCAAAGCTGATGAAGACTATGGGCACTAGCAAGTGCACTACCTTCAATGAGTTTATCAGTGATGCTCTGACTCAAGAGAACAATAACTCTATCTATGCTACTTCTAAGAGCCGCAAGAGGGCACTTGAGGCAGGTGCTTCACAGTCTCGAGCTCTAGCTGCCCTGAGGGCTCCTCCTCACCCTCCTGCCACAAGTGCTAAGTTCTGTCCTCCGCAAAAGAAGGCGCCAGTGAAGACTGGGTTTTGCAAGGCATATACAGTGGCTCTGCCAAAGAGTAATTCGGGCCAAGGCAGCTCTAGTGTCCCTCCTAGCAACATGCCTTGCTGGAACTGCAACAAGCCAGACCATTGGTCTAGGAACTGTCCTTACCCTAAGAAGAATGTCAACCAAAGTGGCCGTCAAGGGCACGCTCATTATAACAGTATTGAGGAAATCCCATCTGGTGAGGTTGTCACTGCTGGTAAGTTCCTAGTTGACCAACACCCTGCAGTGGTACTTTTTGATTCAGGTGCTTCGCATTCCTTTATCAGTCCTAAGTTTGCATCAGAGTTTGCACACAAATTGCATACTGTTGAAGGTGGGGGTTATTGTATTAGCACAACAAGTGGGAATATTTCCACAAATAAAGTAGTGGGAAATCTTGAGCTTGAGATAGAAGGGCGAAAGTACTCGCTTGCCTTAGTGGTTTTGCCGCGCTTAGGCATAGATGTTATTTTGGGCATGAATTGGATGAGTCAGAATGGGGTACTCATTGATACATCCACTCGGGTAGTTATGCTCAGAGATCCTAAAGATCAAAAGGGTTTTCTGGTACAACTTCCTAGAAAAGTTGATTTGTCTGGGGAAGTTCATGCTATGCAAGCAAAGGCGTTGGCCGAAATTCCAGTAGTAAATGAGTTTTCGGATGTTTTTCCCGATGATTTGCCAGGGCTCCCTCCGGATCGGGATGTGGAATTTAAAATTGAGTTGTTGCCTGGCACGGCTCCCATCTCTAGGAGACCCTATAGGATGCCTCCGAATGAACTAGTTGAACTTAAGGTGCAATTGAATGAACTTTTGAAGAAGGGGTTGATTCGTCCGAGTTCGTCACCGTGGGGATGTCCTGCTATCTTTGTAAAGAAGAAGGATCATTCATTGCGAATGTGCGTAGATTATAGACCTCTCAATGCAGTCACTGTCAAAAATAAGTATCCTCTACCCCGCATCGACATCTTGTTCGATCAGTTGGCTAAAGCTAAAGTTTTCTCCAAGATCGATCTAAGATCTGGCTACCATCAAATTAAAATCTGCCCGGAAGATGTTCCAAAGACAACCTTTTCAACCAGATACGGTCTTTATGAGTATCTTGTTATGTCTTTCGGCTTGACAAATGCCCCCGCACACTTCATGTACTTGATGAATTCGGTGTTTATGCCTGAATTGGACAAGTTTGTGGTGGTATTTATTGATGACATCCTGATATATTCTGTAAATGAGGAAGATCACGCTGAACATCTGCGTATAGTCCTCACAAGACTGCGGGAACATCAACTATATGCAAAATTCAGTAAGTGCGAATTCTGGCTTCGAGAAGTACCTTTCCTTGGGCATGTGTTGTTCGATGGAGGAATTATGGTGGACCCCACCAAGGTACAAGAAGTACTGAACTGGAAGGCTCCTATCTCGGTTCACGAGGTCCGGAGTTTCCTTGGTTTAGCTGGCTATTATCGTCGCTTCATCCCGGATTTCTCCAAAATAGCCAAGCCAATGACTCGGTTGCTACAAAAAGACCCTAGGTTTGTCTGGACTCCTGAGTGTGATGCGGCTTTTCATCAACTGCGAACCCTTCTAACCTCAGCTCCGGTTTTGGCACAACCAGATATCGAGAAACCATTTGATGTTTATTGTGATGCCTCAGGCATAGGTTTGGGAGGTGTGTTGATGCAGGAAGGCCGAGTAATTGCATATACCTCTCGACAACTTCGGAAACATGAGGCGAATTATCCAACGCATGACTTAGAACTTGCCGCAGTCGTTCATGCTTTGAAAGTGTGGCGGCATTATCTGCTGGGCAATGTTTGCAATATCTACACAGACCACAAAAGCCTCAAATACATCTTCACCCAACCCGAGTTAAATATGTGTCAAAGAAGATGGCTCGAGTTGATTAAGGATTATAACCTTCAAGTGCACTATCATCCTGGCAAGGCAAATGTGGTTGCGGATGCTTTAAGCCGTAAGTCTCATTGCCATTCCCTAGTTGAAACTGATTTTCATCGATCTCACCTTCTACATCCAGCAGTCTTGTACAACATCACTGTCAGTTGTACTCTCAAAAGCAGAATTATTGAGCTCCAAAAGACTGACACTGGTATATTCCACATCAAGCGTAAGATGAAAGAGCAAGAAACTACACAGTTCAGGGTAGATGAAGAGGGTGTCCATCCATCCTGGTAGCAATAAGATATATTATGATTTGAAGCCATACTATTGGTGGACCAAGATGCGGAAGGAGATAGCTGCATATGTGGCTAGGTGTGACACCTGCTGTAGAGTTAAAGCGGTGCATATGAAAGCTGGGTTGCTTCAACCACTTTCTATCCCAGGTTGGAAATGGGAAGAAATAAGTATGGATTTCATTGTCGGACTTCCTCCTACTATCAAAAATCATAACTCCATCTGGGTAATTGTAGACCGTCTAACCAAGTCGGCTCACTTCATTCCTGTTCGAGTAGACTATCGTCCTACTGACTATGCTGAGTTGTATTTCAATCAGATAGTCTGGCTCCATGGGATACCTCGTACTATCATATCTGACCGTGGTCCCCAATTCACTGCTCGCTTTTGGGAGCACTTGCATCACCTTCTGGGAACCAAGTTAGTGAGAAGTTCTGCTTATCACCCCCAGACATCAGGACAGACGAAACGGGTTAACCAAATCTTGGAAGATCTGTTGCGGGCATGTGTAATATCATCCAAGGGATCTTGGAAAAAATGGTTACCTCTAGCCGAATTCTCGTACAATAATAGTTACCAAGAGAGTATTAAGATGGCCCCATTCGAAGCTTTGTACGGTCGTAAGTGTAGAACCCCACTAAATTGGATAGAAAGCTGGTGAGAGGAGATTTTATGGTATTGCTTTTGTTGAGGAAGTAGAGGAACAAGTCCGTACCATCCAAAAACATATGGCTGCAGCCCAAGCTAGACAGAAAAGTTATGCTGATCGTCGTAGAAAACCGCTCGAGTTTGAAGTTGGAGACTTCGTTTACCTGAAAGTTTCTCCAATGAAGAGTGTCCAACGTTTTGGTGTTAAGCGGAAACTTGCGCCAAGATACATGGGTCCTTTCCAGATCATAGGCAAGAGTGGAGCTGTTGCGTACAAAATCCAGTTACCTCCTGAAATGAGTACCATATTCAACGTTTTTCATGTATCTCAGCTCAAAAAGTGTCTTCGAGTTCCTGAGGAAAGAGTTCCTTTAGGAGATATCAGGCTTGAGTCTGATTTAACTTACGAAGAAAAGCCAGTCCGGGTGATCGATACTCAGGAACGAGTAACTAGAAGCAAAGTGGTTAAGTGGTATAAAGTAATGTGGAGTAATCAGGGTAGTGAAAGTGACGCTACATGGGAACGGGAAGACTATTTGCGGGATGGCTATAAGGAATTCTATGAAAAATGGTACGCTTTCCAAATCTCGGAACGAGATTTTTATAAGGGCGGAGGGCTGTAACACCTTAGGTGTTTAGCTCCATAATTGCATTGCATTGCATGAGCATAAGCATACATCATTTCATGTCAATTCATGTGGTTGCAACAAATGTGATTTGTTCTGAAGTTTTGTTTGACTCACATCATGTGACACTAGGGAGTTGGTGTAACTAAAGGGTAGAGTAGCCAATTATATCTCACAACACCTTAGTTATACTTAGGGTCACTCATGGAGCAAGGTTCATGTTGACCAAAATCACCAAAATGCCCTCCAAGGTGTAGTTGACCACCATTGAGCCCTAGGATGCTCTAGTTTGACCAATTAAAAAGTCTAGCTTAGATACCTTGCATGGAGGAGCACCCTTAAGCAAAGTTGTAGAGAATTTCATAAGGAACAAAAGTTCTAATATGGCCATCTCATGAAAATGATCAGAACATGCTCAAAAATGGCCCACAAGTCAGTATTAGAGGCTGTTTTGGGACTTAGCAATTTTGGCTAAGTGTGAAGCTGAAAACCGTTTCACTGTACCTCACTTTGGCAACTTGTAACTCACAAACTAGGCCAAACCAGTCCTTGAGCCAATTGACAAAGTTGTTGTCCACACATAGCTCTATAACATTGTCAACATGACCATCACCTAGTTCTAAATGGTTTAGGAGTTGTGGAGTCTTGAAAATAGGGTTTCAGTCGGTTTCACTGACTGAAAACACGTTTCAGTTTCCAAGTACCCCACTTTGGAGCTTTGTAGTTTCAAATCCAAACCGAATCTGTTCTTGAGCCAATTAGCAAGATTGTAGCCCTCATGTAGCTCTATCATTTTGATGTTATCACCTTCGGCTAAATCGAGCTGTTTTCGGAGATAATCATCGTTGAAATCACGCTGTCAGTCGAAGGATGACGGCCTCTATTCAGTCAACCCCGACGCCTTTCAGCCGGACAGCCGGCTCACGTCGTGGCGCTCGGGCAGAGCCTGGTGGCCGTGTGGCGCTTGCGTTCTGTTGTCGTCTCCACGTCGCAAACCTAGGCGCGGAGATGAACACTGAGCGGACACCTCCACCCCCACACTCGCGCTCACTCTTCTCTCCTTCACTCTCGCTCTGGCCGGGTTCACTGAGGCGGAAAACGAAGGCGCCATTGCCGCCGCAGCCTGCTCCGTGCTCGTGCAAGCTCACCGTCGCACCCCCGTCCTCCAAATCCCGTCCACCGCTCCACCTGAATCCCCTCCACCTCCTCCACCCGTGGCTTGACCGGATTGTGTCGAGGTGAGGGCAAATTTCGGTTTCCGCCACCGTGAGTCCTCGCCGGCGCACCATCCGCACGGCGGCTCACCATGGTCAGCTCCCTATGGTCACCATCTAGTCTCCCCGCTAAGTGTTCTGGGTTCCGGGGTGGGTAGAGCAGCCTAGGTGATGACGCTACCGGTTGTGATGGCCGGTACACGTCAGAACACCGTCGTGCACTGCCGCACCATGGCCGCCGATGCGGTGCTCACGTGGCCAGCGGCACTCACTCCACCTCTGTCCTCTTCCTTGGCATGGAGAGGTCCGCCATGTCCTTAGGAAGCCGTAGTACACCTCACTTAGGTCCCTGGCCCCCGGAGCTCGCCGGACCACCATCGGGTGCCGTCTCCGAGCCGCGGCCGCCATGGCCGTCGTAGCTAGGGTGGGATAGGGTTAGCAAATCTAGGTTTGGTCGATGCGGGGAGTCATGGGGAAGCCGTTGGTGCTCTTTCCGTCGCCGGAGGCGCCATCGTCGGCGAGCTAGAGCTCGCCGGAGTCGCGGCCGTCTTCCCCCTTCGCTCTTCTCTCTCTGGCCTGCGGGCCTACACTGTCAGCGCCACGCGCGCGTGGGCGGGAGTCCGGGGCAGGCCGCGCTAGCAAGCCGTGCCGGCCCAGTAGCAGTAGCGAGTTAGGGTTCGGTTTTAGTTTTTTCTTTTCATATTATCACAGATTTTTGTTGTTGTTTGGAAAATGTAGATCTAGGGTTTTACTTGCTCAAAAATCATGAGATAAATTTTGTTAGGATCTACATGATTTGTAGTATTTTAGAAAAATATGAATTGGTTATGTGATGTTTAGTTCCTGGGAGATTTAAATAGGTCTTTGAAATGTGTTTTAAATTACATGCAAACTTGTTTAAATCATATCTTGAGTTTCAATATTCCAAAAATTATGAAATTTGGTGGGTAGGCTAATTAATACTTGCTCTAGCTTTGGTAAAAATTTGGGCAGTAGTGCTTAAGTACTTTCCAAGTTATAATGCTATCTTATTATTTTAGGAAACACTTAAATGAATTTTTGTAATTTTTCTACATGTGCAATGTTCTTATAACTTTTTGGAGAATGTCTTGGTACCCTAGAGTGTCCAAGAAAAATAGGAAATCTGTTGTTTGACACATTTAATATGATTTGTTGATTATACAAAAATCAGCCTTTTGGGCTTGTGAAATTTTTGTAGGAAGTTCCTATGAATAAATTTAGTTCGAATTTTTATAGTAGCCTCTTTTTGGGTCAGGGAGTCTTCTGTAATTTGTGTAGAATTTTTGGAGCAGTTTAAATATATGTTTAAAATTTCACTTAATTACTTAAGTAAATTAAGAAATGAGTTTAAATAAATATTCTAGGTGGGCACACCTTACTTTCTGGTGTTTTTGTGACCTTTGTGAACTTGTGGTAACATTAGTTTGGTCTTAGAGAATGTTTGCCACATAAATAAATATTTAACCTTTGCAATTTTAGGTTTTCTGGACAGCTGGTAGTATTTCTAGGTTTGACCTTTGATAAAGGTGGTTGCTGGAAAACTTGTAAATACCAAAGTTGTAGTAAACTTGATAAATTAGCTTGTGTCAAAAATTGGGAGCAGTTGGGTTAGTAGTTTGGGAGTTATTGCTGTTTAAAGTGACAGTCCAGAATTGGCTACTCTCTGTTTATAGAGAGAATAGATTCTGGAACTTTGGAATTTCGACTAGGTAAACTTTGGAATCAAGTGTTGTGATCTAAAAATATTTTGTGGTGCATTTCTTAAGCTTTTCAGATTGTCTTAGACCATATCTTTTGGAGTTGAGAATCTCCAGTTATGTTAGAAATAAGTAGCTGCTGTCCAGAATGTCTTACTGTGATATTTTGGGTTGGATGTGGTAACCTAAATAATGTCACTCTTGTGTTTGTTAGGTGTTAGGGCCTTAACCGAAGATGAGCAACTATACCTTAGGTTGAGTAGATTAGGTAAGTACTTTTCTACCGGAGAAGAGATTTGCACGTATTGGTGAAGTGACTTGAATAGAGTATTTTATTTCAGAAATGCATTTCATTCCGAGCATGTTGCACCCATTATGCATCCATGATATTTATTGTGCACTCATGCAATAGGTGTTCCGGAGGGGTTAACACTCCTCGAGTTCGAGCCTGTGATTCTGGAGGAAGTCCAGGACCTGCTGGAGTAGCCAGAGGAATCAACCGGCGACGAAGCTCCTGCCGAAGATCTACCTGAGTGTCCTGACCACCGGCCCTCGACCTTTCTGAAAGGCAAGCCCCGGTGCATGCTGAACCTAATGTTTTATAAAGTCATCTTGAGTACTTTTAATTGTTTACTGCATTAAGTTGTAGGAGTTATATGAAAACACTTGTTGCATTATACCTGTCCTTGTCTAGATATCGTACTTAACCCTATATTAGGTTTACGCACGTGTCAATGCTTAGCCCTGCTTAGTACGGTAGAAGTCGGGTGATTTCCGGTCATCCGCGAGATGTAGGAAGGAGTCACGAGTGGCTCTATGGCTATCGTGGATGGAACCATGCTTTAAAATGAAATTGAGACCGGGCGGGAATTCGATAGTACAGCCGCAAGACACTTCACGTCTTGGGTGTGGAGCTATGCCCGTCTGAGTCGTTTAAGGACCGATTCGCTGTATGTCCTTGAGTCATGTTGAACGCAGTCTAACACTTAGTTGGTCGGATAAGCTGTTCCGACTGCGAAGCCGAGTAATGTGGTTCAGGCCGGGAATCGAATGGTAGGTTGCTTCTTGGAGGAGAGAAAGGATGTGCTTGGGGACATTGGCGTGAGACCAAGGGGGGTTAGAGTCTCTATCACCTGGCAGAGTGTCTCCCTTGGGGTCGCGACATTATTCGGACCCGCGATTCCTGAATCATATGAAACGGTGGCCTGTGCGACCCTGGCAGGGGTCTGCACGGTGAGTGTTAGAAATACCCCTCCAGCTGGATAGGAATTCGATTTGAATCGCCGTCGCTCCCGGTTAGTGAGCACTTGACTTGAGCAGCGGCAACGTAGATCTCATTAAATGAACTGGTGGTTAAGGGAATGATACAATGTTGCCACAATTCATACCTGCTCTGGATATAATGATGATAATTGTTTGATTATAACCAAGTGCATGTTTAGTACCGGTGCTAAGATAGACGACAGGTAAATGCTAAAAATAACTGCTAGTACAGGTTATAAGAGTTTCAATTACTGATGCCTTTATGCAAAAATGTGATGTCAGCTAGCCTCTTGTGTAAGCCTTGCATAATCCTTGGTGTCATCTTATTTCTGGTTTTTGATGGGTAAGTCTAGCTGAGTACATTCCAGTACTCAGGGTTTATTCTCTCCTGTTGCAGATGATATGCTCTACCAAGGCTTCTGCAAAAATTGTCTCCACCCTGCGGGTGACGAAGACTAGATCACTAGGGCGTGATCATCTTTTATGTACTTTCCTGATGCTTTTGCGGGTTATTGATCAACAAGACTGGTAGTAGTTAAACAACTGGTGTGTGTTTGCTTCCGCTACTTTTATAAACTTGGTTTGTAATAATTGCGACTCCATGTGTGTAAACTTATTTCAGAACTACTTGTGAAATGTAACATATGATGTTGTATGTTGAATGATGTGATCTTGGTTGTAAGCAAGTTGGTTTGAAATCCTTCGTGGTTTCGATTGACTACCGGGATTATATGGGCTCAAGTTCGAAAATTTGAGCGCTTCGGTGCTTGTTTTTGTACTTGTGCTCTTATAATTTGGTCGGTTCTGTTACACCACCCGTGTTACGAAATGAGTTGGTTATGATAAGAATGGCACATCTTATGTTAAGGTGGAGAGCTTAGATTAAGTTAGTATCAATTATGTCACATAACCACACCGTTAAGGTACTGTGATGGCCATGACACCAGAAACTACTGATTCAGACGTTATGGCAAATGTAAAACCTTGAGAAATTTGCCTTCTGGACATGGAATCGAGCTAGGATTTTTTTCACAGCCACAAAACTATTGGCCTCAACCTAGAGAACTTGAATTAAAAAATTGGGTCCCTAGAGATTTTTCTAAAAATAACTTATCATAGGCAACAAAGTAGTTTTTGTTTTGGTGAAATCACGCAATTCCATCAAAGATGTCTAGGTCCACATGTGTTATGAAACGAGTTGGTTGTGATAGGAATGACACATCTCATGTTAAGGTGGAGAGCTTAGATGAAGTCAATATCAATTATGTCACACAACCATGCCGTTAAGGTACCATGATGGTCACGACACCGGAAACTGCCGATTTAGATGTCGTGGCAAAAGTAAAACCTTGCGAAATTTGCCTTCTGGACATGGAATCAAGCTTGGTCTCACCCTAGGGAACCTGAATTAGCAAAAGTGAGTCCCTAGAGATTTTTCTAAAAATAACTTATCATAGGCAACAAAGCAGTGTTTATTTTGGTGAAATCATGTAATTTCGTCAAAGATATCTGGGTCCACCCGTGTTACGAAATGAGTTGGTTGTGATAGGAATGGCACATCTCATGTTAGGGTGGAGAGCTATTGGCATTACTTAGCATCACTACTTGAATTAGCAATGATGTCAAGAACCACCTCAACGATATTTCTACATAGTTACAGAACGGGTTCCGCAAGCGCACGGAATTATCATTGTAGCATTTTACCCGGAAGTAGTCAGGGTGTCATATTTATATTTTTCCCAAAGGAAAGCATGGAAAAAGGGATTAACAAAAATATATACCATGGTGACATGTGTGTATATGATAGACCAAAGTTTATAGCAGGGTTAATAGTTTATGGTTTGGATAGTGATCATACATACCCACGAGCTTTAGATAAAGAAGACAGAATAAAGAATAAAAGAATAAAGAATAAAGAATAAAAGAATGAACCTATAAGAGCAAGCATGATCTATTCTTAGCAGAGTGATACTTCTATGCCATGAGCTTGGGTCCTGATAGAGACAACCTAGATCACTAACTGACTTGCTTTGGGCACTGGATATAACCTGGTCTGCCAAGCTATGCTGGCTTCTAGCACTATGCCGTACCCGAATGTGGGGGAATACAAGGGACAAACATGGCAGTCACCACCTGCCAGCCTATCCCTCGACCGTGGGGCACGAGGCAAATGAAGGTAGCCACTAGTCTAGACACCACGTCTACACTATCGACTATTACTCTAGTGTTGTACAAGGTTATCCCATCTTTATCACGGGCCCTCTACTAGAGCATCCGCCATGTGGACAGATGATGATCCTGCAAATGGATAGCTAATCTAGAATATCTAGATAGGAACTCATGGACATGGATATATCCTCTAACTCTATCTATTTTCATATATGAAATATTATTTAGATTAAAGTTCTAATGTTGAGACCAAAGCATGAAACTATAGTCTAGTTCATATGCTAGGAATGTAAAGATCATAGCAACACACTATATTCTAATCACATGCTATGAACATAACAGAAGAACTATAGTCTATAAAATAGGACAAACTCTAGAGAAATAATAGATACCATTGATATCGGTGTCTCTCTCCAAAGACTGAGCCCCTCATGATAGCAAGCTCTTCTACTACAAAAGGATAAAACGAAGAGAGAGAAAGAGAGAGAGGAAGGGGGAGAGAGGGATCTAGGAACTACATGGTGTATGTGATGATAAAAATGAGGAGGCCTCCCCCTCCTTATATAGCAGCTGTGGCTAGCTCCTAGGAGGACAGGTTCAGCGAACCCATGCCCGCACCATCCTCACCATATTAATTGCAGTCGGTGGGAGGAGGCCGGGTCACGTCGGTGCCACGGGGGGCGCGGCCGCGCCTGGGGCACGCGCACCTGGGATAGCCCCCCTTGGGCCTGTCTTCACGTGGCCGCCTCTCCTTTAGGCTAGCAATGCTATGGTGTGGTGGGCTTGGCCCATTTCTATGCTAGAATGGCCTTTCTCCTCTCTTTTCCCCTTTATGCTTTCTAGAAAAGCATATTCTTGCTCCTGTTCTACCTGTTTCCACCCTATGTTCTGCATTCCTGATAATTCTAGGGTATAAGTGAAAACAATACATTATCACATGTATATGTGTGTAGCAATGTGTGTTTTCCTCCTTTTTGGTAGAATGTTGGCGGTAAATATCTGTCGATAACGATCGCCAACAAACTCCCCCAAGCTTACCCTTTGCTCATCCTCGAGTAAAAGCTAAGACGTTCGTTGTTGATCAAGAGTTGCTACAATGCCAATTACACTCCAAATATGCATAGTTTATAACAAAGTTGTCTACCGCAATTTGAATGAATTGGCTTGCCTGCTTACTGTTGACGGTAGATAAGTATCATTTTTAACCATCAACATAGCATGAAAAAGGACCTAAAACATAATTACTATCTAGATATAGGGGGTTACACTAATAGAATTCCATGAGTTTTGGTGAATGTCTATTTCTGTAGGGGGTTATTAGGAAACAACCAAAGGAGGCCCACATGTCTAACATAGAGAGAAAAAGGGCCACATATATAAAAAGAATAATCTAGAAGACTTGGGAAGCCACCCCTGGGAGGTGGGACCCAACTGTCACTGTGACAGGGGCGGGCGCCCCCACCACTTGGGTGGTCGCCCACCTAGGTGGCCAATTAGGGCCAAGCTCATGGATCGTGCCTCCACCGTCTTTGAAGGATCAATAATAATCGTTCATCAAGGACAGTTTGATCCGAGAGCTGTGGTGCTTCCTAAAGGCTATATAAGCAAGGCCCCTAGCCCCAGGAGAAACCCTAATTCATTAGCAATCTCATTCCAAGATACAGAGCTTTCATCTGAGGAGCCCTAGAGCCATCATTTCAATTAGATCTCTATAGTTTAGCATAGCTACATAGGATTAGAACTAGAAGGAGACAAGCATCGCTTGGTTTCCGGATCTATCAAGAGAAATACTTGGTAATTCTCTCCTACTTTTATATTTGCTCTTTTATTATTTATCTAGTTCATCATTTATATGAATATGACTTTAGTCTATTCTATCATATTAGATATGACTTTGCTCTATTTGATTATGTTCTCAATTCTATTGTTCTTAGTCTACTTTGATTATATGCTTGGCATAGTTCGATCAGAATTGTATTTAAGTACAGGATGATATAGTGCTTTCTCATTGGTACCATGGGTGAGTGGTCAATATTGTGTAGGCGTGGTGCCTATACAGTATTTTCCTGTGATTGCACCCTATATTCTGGACCGTATGGTAGATCGTGGGAGTGACAGTCCTATTGACTCATTCGTAGTCCACCTCCTGAGTATAGGGTTTAGGGTTTAGGGTTTAGGGTTTAGGGTTTAGGGCTTAGGGCTTAGGGCCTAGGGCTTAGGGCTTAGGGCCTAGGGCCTAGGGCCTAGGGCCTAGGGTTTAGGGTTTAGGGTTTAGGGTTCAGGGTTCAGGGTTTAGGGTTTAGGGTTCAGGGTTCAGGGTTCAGGGTTCAGGGTTCAGGGTTCAGGGTTTAGGGTTCAGGGTTCAGCTGTGGCTAGCTCCTAGGAGGACAGGTTCAGCAAACCCATGCCCGCACCATCCTCATCGTATTAATTGCAGTCGGTGGGAGGAGGCCGGGTCACGTCGGTGCCACGAGGGGCGCGGCCGCGCCTGGGGCACGCGCACCTGGGCTAGCCCCCCTTGGGCCTGTCTTCACGTGGCCGCCTCTCCTTTAGGCTAGCAATGCTATGGTGTGGTGGGCTTGGCCCATTTCTATGCTAGAATGGCCTTTCTCCTCTCTTTTCCCCTTTATGCTTTCTAGAAAAGCATATTCTTGCTCCTGTTCTACCTGTTTCCACCCTATGTTCTGCATTCCTGATAATTCTAGGGTATAAGTGAAAACAAGACATTATCACATGTATATGTGTGTAGCAATGTGTGTTTTCCTCCTTTTTGGTAGAATGTTGGCGGTAAATATCTGTCGATAACGATCGCCAACAAACTCCCCCAAGCTTACCCTTTGCTCATCCTCGAGTAAAAGCTAAGACATTCGTTGTTGATCAAGAGTTGCTACAATGCCAATTACACTCCAAATATGCATAGTTTATAACAAAGTTGTTTACCGCAATTTGAATGAATTGGCTTGCCTGCTTACTGTTGACGGTAGATAAGTATCATTTTTAACCATCAACATAGCATGAAAAAGGACCTAAAACATAATTACTATCTAGATATAGGGGGTTACACTAATAGAATTCCATGAGTTTTAGTGAATGTCTATTTCTGTAGGGGGTTATTAGGAAACAACCAAAGGAGGCTCACATGTCTTACATAGAGAGAAAAGGGCCACATATATAAAAAGAATAATCTAGAAGACTTGGGAAGCCACCCCTAGGAGGTGGGACCTAACTGTCACTGTGACAGGGGCGGGCGCCCCCACCACTTGGGTGGCCGCCCACCTAGGTGGCCAATCAAGGCCAAGCTCATGGATCGTGCCTTCATCGTCTTTGAAGGATCAATAATAATTGTTCATCAAGAACAGTTTGATCCGAGAGTTGTGGTGCTTCCTAGAGGCTATATAAGCAAGGCCCCTAGCCCCAGGAGAAACCCTAATTCATTAGCAATCTCATTCCAAGATACAAAGCTTTCATCTGAGGAGCCCTAGAGCCATCATTTCAATTAGATCTCTCTAGTTTAGCATAGCTGCAAAGTTTAGGGTTTAGGGTTTAGGGTTTAGGGTTTAGGATTTAGGGTTTAGGGTTTAGGGTTTAGGGTTTAGGGTTTAGGGTTTAGGGTTTAGGGTTTAGGGTTTTAGGGTTTAGGGTTTAGGGTTTAGGGTTTAGGTTTTAGGGTTTTAGGGTTTAGGGTTTAGGGTTTAGGGTTTAGGGTTTAGGGTTTAGGGTTTAGGGTTTAGGGTTTAGGGTTTAGGGTTTAGGGTTTAGGGTTTAGGGTTTAGGGTTTAGGGTTTAGGGTTTAGGGTTTAGGGTTTAGGGTTTAGGGTTTAGGGTTTAGGGTTTAGGGTTTAGGGTTTAGGGTTTAGGGTTTAGGGTTTAGGGTTTAGGGTTTAGGGTTTAGGGTTTAGGGTTTAGGGTTTAGGGTTTAGGGTTTAGGGTTTAGGGTTTAGGGTTTAGGGTTTAGGGTTTAGGGTTTAGGGTTTAGGGTTTAGGGTTTAGGGTTTAGGGTTTAGGGTTTAGGGTTT